>OU026156.1:117971184-119171184 GCA_907269105.1 Volucella inanis | reverse complement strand
TCAATGGAATATGCACAGGTGTGCTGCAACAATAAATGTTGATACTGATGCTGGCTTTCAAGATAACATATACAATCAGCTAGCGACTAACTAAAACACCAACGCTTTGGTATTCACTTAAAGTGGCGTACGAATACATACTAAAAATTGCTAAAAATAAAACTGCTTTTCTGCCAGCATTTTCCAACAGATTATGCTTAGCACATTTGTACAGTAAAACCCGTGCACCAAAATCAAAGAACATTGTTTTCTATACATGCAAGCAAACGTGCCTACTGTACCCTATGCGTACAATTAGTACAATTTATTGCATTTTAAGTCATTTGACGTGTTTTGAAAACGGCAGTTTGTTTATTCTGAAATTTTAAATATTTTTTTCAAAAAATATATTGTTGCAAATGTAGGAACAATTCCGAAACCTTCTGCGAAGAATTAAAAACAATGCAGTGTGCAACTGCATTTTATTGGTTTTGGAAAATCTTAACGATTCAAGGGCATTTCCAATCATGCTTCTGGGCTAATTGATTAAACCTATTTAAATAATTGTACATTTACATACTATACACTTAGCACTCATATACGTGATTTTACTGATTTCTAAAAAGTTTTGTGCGCTTACATTAAAAAGTTTTACCTTTTTTTTATATTAAATTTATTTATTCACCTATAGCTTCAGTTTGAAATTTTATTCATTTGAACGCCAGACCTGTTCCATTTGTATGCCCGCCTTTTCATTAACTTTACCATCAAGCATAGAAATGACCTGAGTAGTTATGTATGCCAGAAACGTTTCTATAAATTTCTATAATAAACCTCATTCCGACTGCCCCACTTTTAGTTTTTTCACCCGACTTCCTTTGAGTACCACTTGGAGTTTTCTAACATTTCACGATAACGACCAACGCTTCTTTTTATTCCATTGAATGCCAGCAAAGGGCTCTGGAATAGCAGGGATGCGCATCTATCAGAGCGCGTTCCTTGATGTGCACTTGTTGTATTCATATTGTGTCACCATTTCCTTGCGCCTCTATGTAAATAACTTTCATAGCTATATTCCGGATGTGACTTTTCTTCTCCCGCAAGTACACACACCTTTATACATATAGATAATTTTGCATTTTTAAACATTCAGATGCACCTTGCATGGACACGTTGTCAGACTTGGCTTGGTCATATGTAAATATTGTTGCATAGTTTTTCATAAAAGCCCAAGAAATGATGATGTGCATGCTGTGGAACATTCCCATTATTGTGCTATGACTATATAGAGTGATTCATCGTGAGGTTTGATTTATAATGTGAAATAAAACATTATAAATAAAAATAAACATAAATTTGAAAGTGAACTTAAAATTTTTATTTTCGGTTAAAAGAACAATTCATGGCATTTACTTTTTGAAAATGATATCATGTAAATGTTGGCTACGACTACGTCTGAGGTGATCCATTCACGATAAGATACCGGATTTTCATTGAGTTTTTCTAAAGTCCATTCACTAAAAATATTTGAATTTTGTACGCTTTTATGCCGACAACATCACGTAAAATACGTCAAGTTATCGAATACGCCAAGCCAAGCGGCTGAGAACAACGACGCATCGATTCGTTACGGTCTTTGCGTACACTCTTAGCTACAGCTGCTATAGCCTCTTCACTACGTGCTGGATGTGGTCCAACCGGTCAAGTATCATCCACTAATGTAAACTGGGACTCAAATTTGCGAATGGTATTGGCAATAGTGGTTTCAGTAGGTCAATTACGCGCACCGTAAGTTCGAAGTTCGAATCGCACGAAAAACATTTCTCACAGAACGCTAATTTTCGTAATACAGCTGAACAATTTAGAGACGCTGTGGTGTGAGTCTTTTCATGATGACTTGCCAAACGATACTGAACAAAAATGACAAAGCAATTTGATAGGAGTCACGCGTGATCTGTCAAGATCCTATTGAAAATCAAACCTCACGATGACTCACCCTATACATAAAAATTCAGAACGGCATCTTATTCGTATAGGTTTTCCTAAAGGACATTCGTTACAACAAGGTGATAGCCTGAGGGAGCGTACGGAGTATGAAATCTAGAAATGGTGAGCAAATACTCGTAGTGTACAATGTCTTCTGTTTTATTTTCGATATTTCTGTCAGCCTGTTCACCAATGGTTGTGCTGTGAATCAAGATATGGCGATATCACTAGATAGAAAAATAGGGCATATGCACACTTTGATAAATTAAGTTTTTGTCTCAGAAAAACTAACGGCAAGCCGCCTATAAAACTTATCCGAAAACTTTTCATGTCTACTTGCATCAATATATCTTCAGGCTATCAAATGGAATATAATCTCAGCATGGCTTAGTCCATTTATGGGAAGGAGGACTCTATTAATTGTTGGAATTGTTTAAGCGTCTTATTTTACAGTTTTACGTTCATCTTGTACTGCGGATCCTTCAATTACAAACCTAAGTACCTCTGCAGATTTAGAAAAAAAAGACAATGTAACCAGTCAGACACCTGAGATATAATATATAGGCTAAGTACAAGTACAAGTATTCAGAGGCACGTATAATAATCGTATAAACAGTTTCTAAACCTGTTTTGCGATAGCAATGGTAATATTTAATGGCTCATCAAGGTCGATAAAAAATTCTCTCGTGTCTGTTTTTTGATGTCCAAAAACAATTACTATCTGTTTAATATGAAATTGAGAGTCTGCTTATGTAGCAATCTAAAATTAGTTACCAAGTTAAGGCACAAATGATGGAACTAAATCTACCTGAATACCAATACACAATACAAGGTTTTGCCAAAATTAAATTCTAAAAGGCGATGTAATTTGAAATCCCCAGAACTTCAATAAGAATGCGGAAGTCATTCGGACCCATGACTTCCATCGTTCTCAGAGGAAAGACGTTCGCTTATTTGGACCTTCTGCAGAAACTTTTACGTTCATTTTAGACAAATATAAAATACAGTTTATGTTTAGGTTGCTCAATGTAATTAATTAAATCCTCTAGATTTTAAGGCAGCCTGTAATTTTTCTTTGTCTTAACAAGGGTATGTCCAATTCCGTCTATGTCATTTTTATTTGTCGTCATTTTTCTCTTTGTGATGTCAAAAATATATACTTATGTAAAAAGCATTCAGCTGCCAAATGCTGTGGCTGCTTTTCTGAGGGTTCTTACAAAACAAAATAAATAAAACCATAGTACCAATAGTTACCGAATGTTAATGGAGGGATACAACAAGCCAAGTGGGCTACTGGTACTGAATACATCAATTTCCACTTGATGCAATGGAATGGAGTGTACCAACTTGTGTGCATTTGACATTAGAGAACATTAGGTTCAAACGTTGGTTGGTTGGTTCGTGCTGTTGATTTAGCAGCAGCTTCTACCCAAGCTCTGCGGTAAAATATAAACGGGAACAAAGTACTCAGTAAAGCAGAAACATACTTTTATTTTTAATTCTTTAAAGGATCTGGTTTTATAAGTCTGGGTTATAAATGTTATGAAAGGGCAAACAGATTTTTCGAAAATGAGAAATAATTATAATTATAATTATAAGTTGGGATTGGACGAGGATGTTTGAACATCCAATATGGGAATTACAGCGGAGATATTTGGAAGGAGATCTGTTGCCAAAGAAACAAAAAGTCTTGGGAGAGAGCGAATTAGGAATCACTACGTCTGGTGTTTTTGTATTACAATAAGATCGCTCTTCGTGATTTAAATGTCAAGTCAAGAAAATAGGTTTTTTTTGGCATAGTTATATACATATACTTATGATATCAATCGCCAAAAAAGATGCAAGCTAATTGCATCGCAGATATCAACCAATGAGATTATTAGCATAGCTACCAGACGGCTCCTATACCTCAGCATTCACGAAATGACCTAGTAGTTCTCGGATCAGAGAACCAAGGCTTAAATTGTTTGAATTTTAACATTACCTGTTTGTACAAAAGGTGCGAATGTAGATATTCTAGATATGAAAAAGACTACTTCAATAATTTTGATCGAGTCTCTTTAAACTTTTTGAGAAGTTTCACGCTGCTAGTATCATCACAGAGGTTTAATGGTACCATTGTTAATACTAATTATAATAAATAATTAAGGTGCCACTACGGAACATCTGGTTTGATGTTGAATGCTAAAACAAAAAATTAAATTTAACAGAAGACGTGCAAAATGCGCTACAAGAATAAGAATAGCTTCTCGCAATAAATAAATAAAAAATAACCAGCTAGAGTAGCCCTCGATGATCACAGAAGAACTATTGTAGATACAATGCTCGAAAATTTTACCGGAAAGTAACAAAGAACTTGACACAGTCTGAACTGAGGCTTATGGAAATGAGAAAGATGTATAGTAGATTCACAGTCAGTGCTTTACAAATTGCTTTTGTGGACTGTTTAGCGGGGATAAATCTACCAATCTAAATTCCATTCTTATTATCCGCGGAGCTTTTAAAAGCAGTAGGAATCAATTTGATAATTGTTTTATTTTAACTCACGTATTAAATATTTTCAGACAAAAGTATGGCCAATGAAGAAAAAAAAAAACTATTTAACTGGCCCAACTAAACCGCGTACATAATCTCGTCTGCTATACTGTGAAAACATATGTCAATTTTTGATAGTCCTTAAAAATATAAACATGCTTGAAACGTATATTCTATGGTTACTATTGCAGCTAATTTGATATACCTTCTGCATAATATATAGCTTTACAAAAGCAATCTGTAGGATCTTTAACCAACCTGACTATGCTTACATGAACGGAATAATTGGGCTTACAGAATAATGATCTCTTGTCTATTTTTAATTCATTTATGCTAAATTCTCCTTGGCCTATTCAAATCAATTATTTAAAATTAGGGAACTAACTGTTTTTCTTTCCTTGAATCTTTTTCAATGTATTCATTGTGATCTTCGCAACAGTGACAGCTTAACTAAGAATTTTTCAGAAAACATACCTACTCACAACTCATTAATTTTTTTTTTTATAATTCCGCGCGCGCACCATGGGGATATGAATACCCTTTTACTGGCTTTTCACCAAGACGCGGGCAGGTGGTGTAGTAGTTTTGAAATTCAGGTGTTAGGTTTCGATATTTTTCCGGAGGTGGTTGTCAAACTGGAGCCAGTGCATCCTCAACCAGTGGGTCTTGTGCTAGTTGTTAGTTCGTTGCATTTAACCCAGCCAGCAACCACTCCAACATCAGTGTTATGCCCTTATGTCAGAGTTGACGCTGATGGGATTTACATATAACTGCATACAAATTCCATGAAAAGACTTTTTCAGAGAACTGCCTCGCACGGGATTCGAACCCGCGACCCTCTGCTTGAGGAGTCTATGTATATACCACTACACCACGACCACCATTAAGTGCTGGTTCTAGTCGCAAGCATGGAGGAGGTACACCCATTAAAAACAAATTGCTCAAAATAACATCGAGTAAGTAAAAGAAGCCAATTATAATTCTAAATCCACCCCAAATTCACACGTATTGCTACACGGGTTGGTACTAACTGCTTTATGTCATTTACCCTCACCCAGTATTAGACCCAGTAGCGGATCCTCAACCGGAAAATTCCCACCAACAAATTTGAAGATCAAAATTTTATTTTGTATTTGGTTTACTTTTTTATCCATCCCTAGTGTGCAACAAGTCGCAAATAGCTAAAGGAATGTGTCTTGAACCCCCTAGAGGGCTGTTCCTAACAACCGCAGTTAGGTAGGTCTACAGATATAATAGTTTTCGTGGAGGTATTTTCACCACCGTTTGTCTGCGGTAAGGTTTTTCTCCCCCATTCCATAGATAAGCAAAAAGGAAAAAACGGCTCCAACCCTCCCCTTCAAGAAAAAAGCAACAACAAAAACACTAACAAAGGAGGTGGTTCACAGATACACGACTCCGGAATTTTCTTTTATGTGCTAATTTTGTTTGAAAGTTTTCCTCAATTTGTAAAGAACCGTGCTCATGGAGTGGCAAGAAAGGTATCTCGAGGGCTTACCTGACACAAGGCGAAGTTGATTTTTCTTTTCTACGTTGCGAAGCGAAATCAAATAAAGCGGGAAAAGCTTTTTTTGCAAGAAAATTGAATTTCCACCCACATAAAGTGGTGCAGAGGATTTCCTCCCACAAATATTTTTAACGTGTTGTCTTGTTATGGTACGAGTTCTGCACACAAATGTCTTAAAATTTTCATTCTCCGAGGTTAGATGTTTTTCGTGAAACTTTTTTGTATCATGGTCTTGTAGGATATGTGTCATTCGATTACGTAGTCGAAGCTCCTAATGGATTGAAAAGTTTTAAGAGTGTTGATTTCGAAAATACATATCTGACGGCGGTAGAAAGGTTAATTTGTGTGTATTGTATATATGTTATGTACGAGTATAGTATGTACTAGTAACTACTTATATCTTGTGTCAATGTTCAAAATGTTTTTTACGTTCCCTAGTGTATTCAAATAAAAAATTCCACTTACCAAAGTAATCAAATAATCTTTCCCGCTTTTCTTTCAATTGACATGGTTATTTTAGTAGTTAAGTATTGTAGTTCAAAACAAGGCAGAGTTAACGACAGCTACAACGATGGAAACACGCGTCGCACAGTCAGTAGTTATTCGTGTAACCCAATAATTTACTATAAGTAACTTAAGCAAAAAATGTAATTGTACACTTTTGTTTTCCAATTTAAATTCTTTGGATTTTTGCTTAATAAATATGTTTTATATAGAACCTAAGAAAAAATTGTGATCAGAATTAACTTGTTGGTGAATAAGACAACATTGGTTGCAATAAAGTTATTTTATTTCGCTTTGCATAAAAAAACCTTAACTGCACTAGTTGAAAGTTAGATATTCACAAATGTTTACAAATTCTTCTAAACATGGTGCCAGCACACCTTTTATCAAGATTTAAAATAAAATGCTTCTTCTAAAAAACTTGTCATACTGTTGTATGTTAAGATTAACATTTAACTCTAAAAGCATAATTCAGTCAGGAAAATGTCAGTTAAATAATTGGTTAGAGAAACCCGATCTTAAGAGTTGGCTATTTAATTTTGGCTGTACGAATACATTGAGTAACATTAGACCTCAGCTTAAAGTTTAGCTGATTTCAATTTAAACCAACGAAAAACACCCCTCCTTCGAAATTAATGTGCTTGTTATTGCAACTAAGATTCAACTTATCAAACAAATCAACGAATTTGGTAGGTGTCTTTCCAATGATGGTTCCTACTTGCAGTTGAATACTATAGCTACACCCTAGGTCTGAATACGTTCATTTTTTATTCATTTTCATTTTTTTTTGGTACAACTCTAAATTTGTATATACTATAGGTACACACGCCCTCAGCACTTGCTTGTATCTTGCGAGTGCTTGCTTGTTCTCGATTACAGGCTTAAACAATTTTCCAAGTTACCAGCACATAAAGATAAAAAACAAGTTTCATATGTTGATAAAATACTGTGTTGAAAATATTGTTTAAACTCAAGAATGGCTTGAAAAGTGCTATAAGGAATCTGCTCCATCGAAAGCAACAATTTGTCACTGAACGCTTTGAGACGCCACCACGCCAGAAAATATCAAAAAATCTACAAAATCGTTTTGAACAGCTGTGGAGTGAAAGTGCGTGAGATAGTTAACATCGTAAAGATATAAATAGACCGTGCAAATTGCGTATGCGAAAGTTCTGTCCGAAATGGGTCCAGGTTTCCTCACAGTTGACCAAAAACAACATAGTGTTGATGATTTAGAGACCAGATTTGGTTTTATTAAAGCAATCCGCCAATCTGTTCATTTATTTAAATTATGGAGAGCGCTTTGTAGTTTAACCGCTGTTTTTTAAAGTTAAAACGGTTACCTCTTCGTGTGGTATATAACGGGTATATAAAAGACATAGAATCGAACCGAGAACAATTCTTTCTGGTACCCCGGCTAAAACTCCTTTTAACTCCGGGAACTAATTTCTGCCTCTGACTCGAAAAAGCCGATTTCCGATACAATTCACGCAAGAAGTAGTTTTGATAGAAAACATAGATTCTTATATTAAATAAAATTTGTTAATATAAATATATAATAAAGTTTACAGTATAGGGTTATGTATGGAACATCATATTGGGTAAATGACCTGCATGGTTTTGCTGGCATAAACGCAGCCTATTGTCGAAATTTTCCATGACAATTTTGCATAAATGCTTTGCTTAGTATATTACGGTTTCCTTGTCTCAATATATTAATGGGGACATTTTGGTTTCCGGATCATCAAACGTAAATAAAATTGATAATTTTGCGATAGACGTAAAGCATGCCTCCAGTATTCTGGACGTCAAAACGTTCCAGGCAACCAACATTGATTCGGATCACTACCTTGCTGCAGCTAATGTGCGAGTGCGGATTTCCCAAGGGCCACAACAAAGAAGAACTACTTTTAGAAGATACAACGCAGAAAAGCTGCAATCGAAAGAGACCGCCAGAATCTTCGTCGAACGCGTATCCCGAAATTTCTTAACAACTCTTATGCCACAAGCATCAGTAACGCTGCCAATGTGCCATCAGAGATGTCGCTACTGATGTACTGGGTTTCACCTGACCACTACAAAGAAACCTCTGGTTTGTCGAAGAATGACCGACAGGCACATATAGCTAAACAAGAAGCCTAGTGGTCGGGAAGAACATCAGCTTCTCTAGAAAAAAAAAAGAGTACGACAAGGGTGAGACTGAGAGGTTGCACTCTAGGAATAACGTACGTCAAGGCGAGAAGTGACGTATAGAAGGCAGTAGAGATGAAGAAACAAACATTGTAAAGGGTGAGCCAACAGCTAGTGTGGTAGTTTTCATTAAATTTAACACACATATATTGTAAAAGCAATCTGAAGGCCAAAATTATCGTTGACTTTTGGCAGAATAAATGGGTCACTGGCAGCAATTTCAGTTTGGCTGTTATGTTAGAGATCCTTAATTGTCGCTGGGTTATTGGCATAGACCTTACTCTTCAAATAACAGCACAGGAGGAAGTCTAAAGGTGTCAAATCGCATGACCTTGGAGGCCAATCAACTTCTCTAACCAAAATAATGCGATCTTCAAATTTCGTACGTAATAAATTGACTAATTGATGGCTTGTGTGAGCGGTAGCACCATTCCGTTGAAATCAGAGGCATCAGAGATCGTCCAGACCCAATTCATTCAATTTTGGAAAAAAAAAAAAAATAGCCGGTCAACATGATGCGGTAACGTTCTCCATTCATTTTATCTGTCTTCCCAGTCTCATCTGTGAAAAGGTACGGGCCAATAATGCCACCAACCCATTATCTGCACTATACAGTGACTTTTTTGGGATGCATTGGTTTTTCGTGAATTTCGTATGGGTTTTCTAATTCCCAAAAATGTCAATTTCGATTATTCGATGACAAATTGTCCTGACGATCCAACATTCAGTTAACAAATCGGCGACGTTCTTGACGGTATAAAGGCTTCAATTGTTGTGTAACTTGGATTTTATAGGGGTACAAAGGGAGATCAACTCTTAAAATTCACCGTAAAGTGCCGTTAGTGAGGCCCAATTAATGACTTCGACGATGAATTGAGTTGTCTGCGTTGATGTGATAGTTTGGCGCGTACGTGTTTGACCCGATACCGAACCAATTTCTTCAACACGCTTCAGCATTGCACGAATTCCGAACTCACAAGCGCGATTATTTTGACCAAAATTTATGAATTTTACGAAAGGTTACTTTTACAGATTGCCCATTTTCGTAATAAGATTTTTTATTTCTAATTAGCGAGCTCTCAAACTATTTCAGTACTTTTAAAAAGTTTATACATAGTGCGAACGAAGGAAAATTAGGGAGGTAGAAAAGAGAAATACCGATGTACGTTGATCTTAAATGTTTGCAAATTCCATGCGAGTTGTACGGTCTAGGAATGAATCACGATATTTCAGACTAAGTGCGAAACTGGGCTTGAGGGTATATTGATGGGCATTTATAGCGAGACGAGTGTTACGGTTCAAGGTTTGAAGGGGCGCAATGCTACCTACGATTTCTATGAAGCACTGGTGGTGTAAATAGCGATAAAACAAGGTGAAACAGGAGACATTACGTTGGCGCTCAAGAGTGTCAATTGACTGACTGATATTAGTATAACCTATGATTTTTATCGCATCCTATCTAGCAGGTGCAGAGATGTTTTAGGAGCACCTGGTTGTTTGCATTGTACTCCAATTTTGGGCGGATGAATGTCTTACGAATATATATTGAAGCCAGATCAGATGGGGTGAAATATTTCTAACATTGCTGGAGGAAACCTAGAAATTTCGCATTTTTTTTTCAACATCGAATATGTGGTCATTCCAACATAGGTACCCGCTGACGCACATATCGATGCAAGTGCCATTCATGGGTAATGACTTGATATTTAGATTTCGCTTTAACGACAGCAAACAGCATTATGTTTTGGAAGCATTAAATTCTACTGTTAATGGTTCCCCAATAAGTTATGCTGTTAATATCAAAATATAATGAGCTTAACATACGCTTGCGTTCCCGTTCTACAACCGAGTACGTGAGTCAGGAAACGAATATAAAAAACAGAAAGTACTGTCGTCAGCAGAGAATTGGATCAGAAGTAGTAGACAAAAGACCTTGAATTGAAAGTTCCGAAAAATGTTTTCTAATCCATTGATCTTCAATCACAAAAGCACGCATTTTCGACAAAAGAACCTGATGCCAAACTCTGTCAAATGCTGTAGAAATATCAAGTTCAACTATATTGCTTTCGTCAAATTGATGTACGGTGTGATGTACGGTGTGACACGCCATCAAATCTCCAGTGGACCTGTTGCTACGAAAACCATACGACCGGTCATTGAGAAGTTTTCGTGTTTCGATATATTTGATGATCATGATATTTGATGAGCTGACGGTTTATCAGCATTTCCATGACCTTAGAAAGACGGAACGTAAGTGCAATAGTTCTGTAGGAAGAGAGAGAAGAAGATTCGTGGATTTTTCTAACCCTATAAGCCTCTTTACAGCTCAAGTATTACCACGCTTGTTTTTTGTTTTTTTTTTTTGGTTTGATACTCTTCATCCGATGTGGGATAAAGCATATCATTCCAAAGAGAATAATGTCTGTGGTCATATCAGAAGCGGCATCCGTGTCGTTATCGAGGAAACATAACGACCAGTTAAGATTCCTAAAGAAGCTGTTAAATCCACTCCAATTGGCTTTTTCGTATTGCCATATGATTCTTTTAGGAAAAGCTGACACAATGACACAATGGTCCGACGAGCCAAAAAGGGAGAGCACATTAGCGGTTTACTTATAAGGGTGGGAGGTTAAAAACAAGTTCAGAGCGTTGGCGGTAGACGACGCATTTACAAGTTGCGTCAAGTTGTTTTCCGCAGCGAAGAGCTCAACACACCGTTCTTCGGGTGGTCTCTGTCCAGAATGTCAAAGCCATCCAGAATTGTGTATACTGAAATATAATAACGATACAATTCTTTGAATGAAATCAGACGGCGCATCAAACTCTTTAAAGGTCGAATTGCTGTCCAGTTTGGGGCTTCTGTAAATAAAGCAACAGTGGGTAATTTTAATATGAAGACGGAATTTTAACCACATGAAATTGAATTCCTTATTGGAACAGAGATTACAATGTGATGGAGTTTGGTCATCTACTTCACTACACAAGTATATGGAATTAACATAGATAAAATAATGGGCCATTCATGGAACAAATTGGTAAATGGATGACATAGGTGGTGAGCAAACCCAAGTAGCTTGGTTATGATGGGCTAAGCTTTGTGTGGCTGTTAAGAAGAGCAAAATCGCAGTACAATCGCACAAGCTAAGCAGTGCGATCAACTAAGCCAAAACTCGCTTCAGTTTAAGGACAAATCATACTTATCTTAAGCTTCAGATGGATTCCTGATCCTGCAAAGGGTCGTTGAGACTTGAGCACTAAAGTAGGTTTTGAACTCATAACTGGTGGAAAAAATGCAATTTTGTATGGCAATTTAATATCATTTAAGATTGTGTTGAAAAAACAATAATCAAAGTCATTTGTTATGGGTTAAAAACGTGACGTGCTTTGTAAAAGTACAGATACAAATTTATTTTCATGGTTTTTATTTTAGCGATTTGGCTCTCTTAATTTTCGTTTACAGAAAATCGTTTTAGATACATAAACTATTACTGAAACAAAGTTCGTTCAAAGACTTATAGCTCAAATTACTCGCTTTCTGGCCACATCATTGAGATTCTGAAAAAATCTGTTTTTAAATACCCAAAGGTAGCTGTATTTATTTACCACAAAGCAACTAATACAGGTGCGAACATGAGCACACAAATGTTAATTAAATATCTCGCTATACACCCTGTGGCTTAGAACTAACATACCTAAGGATATAAAAACTCGCGACGGGACCTACGAGCATAATTTTGCTACAGCCAACAACATAGGAAATGATCGGCTTTACTCTGTGTTAAAATTTGCACCAACTGTTGCTTTCAACCTTAACTCAAACCCTTGAACGATAAGCATATAAGGTAGCTTTCAGCAACAGGCGAATTGAAACAAAAACTTTACGAAGGAGTGGAAAAAAAAAACCGAAACGTCTGTATGGAAAAATTTTTTCTTTTCGTTCTTAACAACATTTTCAGATATACCATACTCGTATTCGTGCATTTCTTCCTAATGCCTCGAATTGCAATATGTTTCAACAAAAAAAGTGGTAAAAAATACATCACTGCCCTTATGCATGCCCAACTCCAGTCCCTGCCATAGACCCAAGTCCAAAGTCAATGCCAATATTTGGAGAAACTTTATTAGTAAGTATTGCTTTTGTTGTCGAGGTTTCATTTTTGTGCTTGGTGCACAGGCTTGCAACTCGGAGATATACCAGATTCATTTTTCTTTTTTTTTCATTTTCTGAAACGGAATGAAAGAAAGTGTGAAAAAATAAACCTTGGAACAGGAAATTTATTCCAGCTCGTCGGAAAGCAGCCTTCATTTTCCAATTTGTTACAACAGGTAGGCAAACGAATCGATCGAATAAATTTGGATATGATTGCATACGTTTTCGATTTAGATTTCAGTCAATTAAATTGTCTGGACAAAAATTAAGATCGAAATTAATTCCATTTTGGGATTTCGACAACATTCGGAGAGACATCTGTTCCCCCAAACTGCCAAATTAATATTAATGGCACTAAAAATGTTTTTGAACAATGACAAAGGCATAATTTGTAGTGTTCACATATTAATGAAGATATTGATTAGTTGGGATTGATGAATTATGCAAACACGTGAAGAGAACATGAAAAAAAACATTTAAATTTTCATGTTTTTCTAAGCTTTGTGTAAGCATTTATGTTAGTTGCTAAGTTTGGGCTGAAGGCCCAAAGAAGTCCAAATGTAGTATGCATCGAATGAGGCTAACGAGGATTGGGGTGAAAAAAAAAACAACAACCCAGAAACTACTTATCCATATACCAGAAATCCGATAGATAAGGAAGAAAAATGTTTGTAATAATTTAAAACTGTTGTATTGATCCACCTTTGAACTGCATAAGATATCAATGTATATTCGTGAGATGAGAAAGAGATAGATATTAAAATTAATTTCGAACAATTTTCTTTCGTTAAAAGTATTAATAGTACCCATGGAAGTGTTCCTGGTAAGATTGATTTTTACTCATACTTTAACTACCGTCTAATACTAATGTACCCTTATAATAGTTCCAGCGGATAATTAACATAGTAAGTTATTTTAAGAATGTATTTTGTATGTAATTTAATTCGTGCGGTTTTTTTTTTCAAAATTTGAATGTTTGTTTAAGAAAAACATGTACAATAGTATTATTCAAAGTATTGCCCATCTGAAGCTATGACTTTTTCCCATCTTTCTGGCAATTTGTGGATCCCATCCCAAAAGAACTGCGCCGGCTTGGCAGCCAAGAATGAATCAAGCCAATTTTTGATATTCTGCTCTGATGTGAACCGTATTTCAATGAGGGCGTTCTGCCTCGACCGGAATAAATGATAGTCAGAAGGGGCAAGGTCTGGGCTATAAAGCGGGTGGGGTAAGACTTCCAATCCACTGTTTTTCAAAAAGTTCTTAACCGGAATAGCAACGTGGGGCCGAGCGTTGTCATGATGAAAAGTTATTGCCTCGTGTCTGGTCGCATAATCGATTACTGCTCTCTTCAAACGGATTAATTGTGTTCGATAGCGTTGTCCATTGATGGTTTCACCCGGTTTTAGCAGCTCATAATACAGCACACCCATCTGATCCCACCAAATACAGAGCATTACCTTCGCGCCATGGATATTCGGCTTTGCCGTTGATTTGGCTGGTTGCCCGGGTTTCACATATGATTTTTTGCGCTTGGGGTTATCGTAATAGATCCATTTTTCACTACCAGTAACAATCCGATGCAAAAATGACTTCCTTTTGTTATATTCCAGCAGCATTTCAGACATGCAAAACCGCCTTTCGACGTCTCTCGGCTTGAGTTCATGTGGAACCCAATTTCCAGCTGATTTTAAACGTTTTGAAATGGCTGCTTGAGTGACACCCAAAGATTCTACGAGCTCTTATTGTGTTTGGCAACAATCTTCATAGAGTAATTCTTTCAGTTCTTCATCTTCAAACTTTTTTGGCTGCCCAGGACGTTCATCGTCTTCCAAGCCAAAATCACCACTTTTAAATCCTGCAAACCACTTTTGGCACGTTCGCTCAGCTAGTGCATGTTCACCATAAACTTCCACCAAAATACGATGACTTTCGGAAGCAGTTTTCTTCATATAAAAGTAATGAAGAAGAACTCCCCGTAAAAACATTTTTTCTGAAAAAAAATTATTGTTGTTTACGCTTCAAATGAATGACATATACTGAAATGACGTACAATGACAGTAGCTTTCCAACGCATGTTCCAATGGAATAATAACAATGGAATAAAAACAATGGAATAATAACAATGGAATAAAAACAATGGAATAATAAAAGTTACCTCATCTCTTAGCAAACCGCACGAAGTTATAGACCAAATACTTAAGAATTAACTTAATTTCCTAATCAGTTATTAAAGGCAATCATGGACCTATGAAGGGTCCAGGTCAAAGACAGTGTACGAATAGTTTTTCATAGACAAATATTGCAGTCACTCAGCTTCTAGTCTTTATGTTTAAGCCCGGGAAAACTGTGTTGGTTCGAACTTAAGTTTTGGGGCTCTGAGATCTTTTTAGGTGAAGTGTTTTTTGTCAATTTGCTCGATGCAGCTGATACAAAGAGTCGCTATATTTTGGCATATTGAAGTATTGTTCTCATTTAGTACAGCTAATAGAGTTCACTGTTGTATTGTCCGTTCTGTTAACCCTCCTTTTCCCTAGGACTCAATGTTTGGGGAATAATTTTCTCCCAGAAAGTGTTTAGACTTAGTTATACTTGTCCGTATATCGCTTAGAACTCAATTCCATGGAGTTGCCTTTTAATAAAGATTTTAATAATTTTAATAAGATTTTAAGACAATTTGCTAGGTCACTGCTCCTCATCGCTGATAATTCAATTTCAGTTTTACCATAGATTAATTAGAATGAGTTCTATTCATCGCGCCACACTTTCAATATTTGCAAACGTTTCTACGACGGTTCGATGTGAACAAGGAAAAAGATGTGTACGTACATACAACATACACATACAACATAGGTTGAATAAAATCAAGTACACATTTGCAAATTTTCGAATGAATTGTTGCAAAATTGCACAGAGCATCGCAAGTTTTTTCTATCTGTGATGGGACACTTAAATGGGAAAGAAAGAAAATGGTATGAAATAGTTAATTCAAATTTGATTTTCCTACCAACTTTAGTTTTATTTCCGTCGGTACAATGAGAAAAATAGTTTCTACTTGCTTGATTTTCTAGGTTAAATGGCATAGTCGAGTGCTTTCAATGCATACAATGTTTTAAGAAAGTTTTCGTTTTCTTGTTCTACAAGTATGTAGTATGATGCATGTTTACATCATCTACACATCTCAAAACCTTCATTCAAGTAGTGGAGTTTTTGTTTATATTGGTGATATAAGATTTAGTTTTTTAACATATTTATTTAAGGATTTTTATTTTTAATGTTAAATGTGTGATATTTTTGAAACAACGTAAATACAAAATAATAAAAATTTACGTAGCTTACCACAATTAATAGAACAAAGTAGATCCAATCCCAAAAGCTGTGAGCATCTTGAACATAGTACATTATATCGGTCCATCCTTCTAGTGATATTACCTACAAAAAAATTAACATTTTCAAGTATGTTCTTATGCATAAAGTTTTCTTTAAATATATATTTTTTGCAAGTTCATTCAGAAAAGAACAAGTATTGTTTATCGGGATTGTATTTGAAGCATTTTACAGCTGTATCTTCCTAACTTCGAGTCTCAGAAGAAGTAAAACCTTTTTATTGCAATCCATTAAATCTGTATAATTAGGTGATACAAGATTTTCCCCTATAAATTTTCGCTTTTGATGGACTACCGGCTGGTCCACATCACACCAAATCTCTAGTAATTAGTGGTACTGGAATATAGGATAAAAAATAAAGATCTGAACCGAGGAAAGAACAACGAACTTTGAATGTGTATATGAAAAATTAAGTCCATTAACATTTCACAAGTTGACAAATACAACACAATAACCATGACCCATTTAAAAAATGAGAAATCTACTACAACAATTGTTATTAATACCAATAGCAGTGCTTGTTTAAATGCAAAACTCGTTAGTAGTCTTGTTTATATAAGGGTTGGGTAGGACCCGACATGAATTGCCATCATGCACAGCGAACAATCGAAATTTGCACAATTAGAGTGAGTAAAATTGCTTTACGGCAATCATTGTCCATATTTTTTCAAAAATGATCAATCAATGGAGTGACCTACAGGTCAACAATTACTGCTTTTCCGTTCTCTTATTAAATGATTTTAATAAAGGGAGTTGTGATAACAGCAAGACGGCGTAATATGTGGCACAGCGGACGCCACAATTAATCTATTTAAGAAAAGATTCGATGAGCTCATAATTTCGTTTTATGGATCTGTGAATTTATTTTTGAGATTGTGCGATTTAACACCTTGGGGGTATGTGATACGATAAGCCCGTGACTTGGAAGCCAACAATTACTGCATTATTGCCGATATACTCGTACGGTCCGACCTGCCCAAAAAGCAGTCGAAAATTTGACTTTCAGATTGCGCTTTATTCAATCTATCCACGGTACTCCTGTGTCCGAAATCATATTTAAGCACTATTTTTTCAATAAAGCCATTTTCAATTATCCATTTTTATGTGTATTTTCCCTTCTATTCTATAGTTCTATAAGAAGCAACTTATATTTCATTGAGTGAGTGGATAGTGCTCAGATGGAGGGTTGTTGGTTGCATGGTGGATAATTTAATAGAAGGGGTAATGGGATAGCGAGTAGATTGAATAGGAATTATTGTAATACTTGGGATTTTGCTTGAATAAAAACATATTTTACAAAATTCTGAGATTTCGATGTTTGATTATATACATACATATTATATCTAACACACATCTGTCTTTTTTGTCAATTTGACACAACTTTTGAGTTCAACATTTAATTTCTAGTTTTTGCTTTTTTTTGTTATATTGGTTCAAAGCAAAGCAGGTTATTTCAGCCAATGCTAATTATATGTCTTTTTTTGTGTTGCCTTTCGATGTGAATTTTTTTTTTGTGATTTCTCGGTTTCTATTAAAAAAAAGAATGGCCAGTATAGCGCGAAAATGGTTTAGATTCGATTAGAAAGTGATTCGTTTCAGATAGAAGATGGAGATGAAAGTTATGCAGCTAGCAGTGGCAGTGTATTGGACTGTATTGGAATATAGGACTCTTTCAAAATTTTTGACAGTTATAGTCGAAAGCTACATTATAGTAGCACACGATTTATAAACATTTTAAAAAATCGGGCCACAATCATCTGAATGTGGTTCAACCTATTGTACAATTTCGTTAATACAAAGTACCCCAGACCTGACATTGACTTCTTTACAAAGTTGAATTATTTTTTCTTCAAATAGAATAAGTAATATTTTTAGAGTTTGTCCGCCGAAAAGAAACAACGCAAAAAAAATTCGAAGACAATCGTGCAAAATTAAGCGTTAGGAGTGCAAAAACTCATTGCACTAGAAATGCGCAAATCTCAATCCATCTGATGTGGACTACATTAGCAAGAATAAAAGTGTATGGATGTGGCGGCTGTATGAAGCAAATAGCGACTTGGATGCTAGACTGGGGCTTCAAAAATCGAAAGAAGACTTTGACTTTTGCTACAGAAAAAAAACGCTTAAATAGAAAACCCTCTAATTCTACTCAAAGCGAATTTAATTGTTTCTTCTGCAAAGGATAATCTTTATATAAATGAATGTTTGTCTGTCGAAATGTAACATTTTCTTATGGAGGATAAAGAGACTAAGAAGCGGTTGAATTTTGAATGTCTATAGGTTCGAAATAAAAAATAATGATGAGATGGGAAACATGATCGGCAGTAAAATTCAACGAGATATCGTTGATCTCCAACAACTACGAGTATTGTGTCTTAACAATAGAGATGATATTGAATGGTTTACCCCAGATATAGAAAGTGGTGATTGGGTTTTCATAGAACTGAAAGTGAATAAGAAATTCCTGTCTTTTGTGTATGTGTACTGGCTTTAGTTTGTAAAATAACTTCTTAAATAACTCAAGGGTCTATTGTGCTCAATTGACTGCAGGGATTGTTGAATTGGTGACATCAATATTCACCTTCAAGTGGTGGGCAAGTAGTGGATACATGTGCTTACTTTCGACAATGGGTATTCAGTTGTGTGTTAATATACCAACAAGAACTATACTGACCATCATTTTTTGAAGTCCTAGAAATACGCTTTGTATTCATAATTTCGTCTTAAGGCTTAACATTACTAATCATTCGGCCACCTTGCTCTTAAAAAAGTTTTGAATAAAACTGAATCCATTGTTCCCTCGAAGATTGTTGTTAGCAAACACAAAAAAAAAAAACAAAAAACAAAAAACAAAACAAAAAAATGTAATTCTAAACTTAGGTCCTTGACCCGAGAAATGTGGACTTCGGTATACGGTTCTATCTGTCCCCTAGAGGCCCAATATATCAAAACTTGCTCCAAACGAAATATATTGATAAAAAATAAAGCATTTGGTTACCGATGCAATACTCGTTTGACTCAAATTAAAGAAAAACATAATGTTTACTCAGTGAATAAGAATAAGCTAAACCAGCCCTTAATAAAACAAAAGTACAAAAAACTACAAACGAATGTAAGCAACCTTATAGCTCGAGAGAAAAATGAATACTGCCGGCGTAGGTTAATTTAGATTAGAGTGGCGGTTGGAGAACCAACCCACTGAGGCCTATTTGCCCGTTGTGCTGATACGTGGATCTATGATCCTCTTATTCATGGAACCAATTTGAGCTTATGATGAAGCGCAGAAGACTGTTAACGTCTTAGATCTTTAGTCATTGTAGAAGAAAGCTCTTAGGTGGAGTTTAGAAATAATAAATAATAATTCGCACGTAGCGATTAGTCTACCTATGCTACTCTTTTCCGGTAAAATAGGTAGAGTGGTTCCAATTTTTGGGCGAAAAGATGCAGATATCCTTTGCAGATATCACGTTTTTCTTCAGCTAGGACAGAGCTTCTTTAATCACCAAAATTTCCGCCTGTAACACAGCGATTAGGAAGACGGAAGGTGAGGTTCAGACTAAGCTTATCTGAGAAAACACCACCACCAACCCCGCTATCGGTATTAGATTTATCTGTATAAAGGGAGATAGGCTTGTCCTCAATGAAAGCATCTTCCTATCAGAAGGATCTAGAGAGGAAGCTCACTTGAAAGTCTTTGTAAAACCGAAGTTTAGGTATAGTGTAATCGCTGTTCTCTATGTGGATTCCTAATATATTGAGGATATTAGCGTTGCCAAATAAATTACTTGTTCACTGTGCAGTCGCAGCTACTTGCTTGCTGAAGATATCGAGGGTTTCAAGTGAAACAGAATGTCTAAAGTCGCGGAGAAAGTGGAGCGTATAGCTCTACTTATGTATAGACATACTGTTTTTTGGTCTCTTCTTAGTTTGTTGCAGTTGACTGCAATGTCCGCCAGGCAACCACACCGTAGGTGAGTGTCGGTCTTACGACCAAGATGTACCATATAGCTAGTGAATTATACGAGGTTGAAGGCCCCATTTGTTTCCAATGGCTTAATTGCAAGAGAATAAAGTTATTGTAGCTTTCTTGACTCTTACTTGAATGTTAGGTTTCTAGTTTAGTTTCCAGTGAAAAATAAGGTCCAGATATTTTGCTGTATCGGAAAACACTAAAGTGGTACCTTTTATTGAGGAAGGGTCTATAGTTGGAATTTTATATTTCCTGGAGTAGAGAACAAGATCAGTTTTATGGGAATTAGCTCCCAATTTACAGCGATCGGCTGTATCCGCTTAATCTATTAAGATTTAGCTAAAAGATTTGTTTGATGGTATTAACTACCGGCGTAAGTTTTTATAAAAAGAACCCTAAAGAACAATGCCATATAGTCAATAAAATCCCTGGAAATGACCAGAAAGAAACTTCTCAAACTTGGCAATAAAACTATCGATACTAATAGATAATTTCGCAAAGAATTATATGCGTCCTTTAAAAATGCTTCTGAAAACGTTAAACCAGAAATCATTGTTAAGCTCAATGAAACAAATAGAAAGATTTTAGTCTTTGGTTCTGGTGTGTACCAATGAATCCATTTCTCATCGACGGTCACGAATCGAGGCAGAAACTCCTCCGGATTTCAATTAAACAGGGCCAAGCACGTCTTTCAAGTGGTCTCACGATTGCGCTTGTTCTTCGGTGTGAGCAAGCGTAGCACCCATACAGCTTTCTCATGTCCAGAATCTCGTGCAGGATATGGCTATTGCGTTCAGTCGAGATGCTTGCTACCTCAGCCAACTCGCTAATTTTCACTCGGCGATCCGTCAATACGAGATCATGGATTTTGTACACGGTTTCCTCTGTGGTAACCATTTTTGGGCCTCCTGGGCGCGGTTCCTCAAAAACCGACGTGCGGCCAAGGCAAAACTCTGCGAACCAATGGTAAACGGTTGTACGGGAAAATGAATGGGTCCCATATAAGCCATTGATAATTGACTTGATTTCTTCGAAAATTTTGCCACTCAAAAACAAGAATTGGATTACGGAGCAATACTGTTCTTTTTCCATGGTCGCAAAAACACTTACACGAGGTTTTAAAATAGGTGTCAAAGCAAAACTAAGCGCCGGATTGTCACCAATTTGACAGGCGGGCTAAATGATGGTATAATTATTTTGGCTCAGTAGCACCACCTATATTCTAATCCGGGTACTCATAAAATAGTCCTCGTAAGTACTATATTTATTAAAAAGATAAAAATCAATTCTAACTTCTTTAGTTTTTATTATAAATAAAAGTTTTAAAAGTGGAAAAGTTCCAGATGCTAACTACAAGTAAATATCTATCGCAAGAAGATACCTTCTAAGAGAAGGTACCACTTAAATTAAATACATAGCAATTAGTACCAACCTTCAAAAGATACGTGTATAAATTTGACAGCTGTCAGACGATTAGTTCTCGAGATATAGCGTTGTGAGTGAAGCAACTTTTGTTATTGTGAAAAAAATGGATTCAAAGCAATTTCGTGTGTTGATTTATCATTGCTTTTTGATGGGAAAAAATGCAGCTGATGCAAAGAAATGGCTTGATAAGTGTTACCCGGACTCTGCACCAGCCGAAAGAACGAAAAATTTAAAAGTGGTCATACAAGCACCGAAGATGATGCACGCAGTGGAAGTCCAAAAGAGGCTATTTCAGATGAAAACACCAAAAAAGTCCACAAAATGATTACAAATGACCGTAAAGTGAAGTTGATCGAGATAGCTGAGGCTCTGAAGATATCAAAAGAGCGTGTTGGATATATCATTCACGAATATTTGGACATGCGAAATCTCTTTTCAAATTGGGTGCCGCGTTTGCTCACCGTCGACCAAAAACAACAACGTGTTGATGATTCAGAGGAGTGTTTAAAGCTGTTCAACCTCAATAAAGCCGAATTTTTGCGTCGGTATGTGACAATGGATGAAACTTGGCTCCATCTCTTCACACCAGAGTCAAGTCGGCAGTCAGCTGAGTAGCGAGCAGTCGACGAACCTCGTCCAAAACGATCAAAACCTCAACAGTCGGCTGGCAAGGTTATGGCATCCGTATTTTGGGATACACATGGAATAATTTTCATCGACTATCTTCAAAAGGGGCAGACTATCAACAGCGACTATAACATTGCGTTGTTGAAGCGTTTGAAGGACGAAATTGCAGAAAAACGGCCGCATTTAAAAAAAAAGAAAGTGCTGTTTCATCAAGACAATGCACCGTGTCACAAGTCGATGAAAATGATGGCAAAATTGAATAAATTCGGCTACAAATTGCTTCCCCACCCACGGTATTCTCTAGATTTGGCCCCCAGCGAATATTTCCTGTTCGCAAAAGAATGCTCGCCGGAAAGAGATTTGAGACCGATGAAGAAGTAATCGCCGAAACAGAGGCCTATTTTGAGGCTAAACCGAAATCGTACTACAAAACTGGTATCGAAAGATTGAAAAATTGTTTCAATCAGTGTATCGCATCTAAATTGATAAGTGAAGTTAAATTTTGCAAGAATGTTGTGTTTTACTATAAAACGGCACTGACTTTTCAGCCCATGTGTTATATAAAGCCCTTAAAATCTTATTCGTCAGAAGTAGTTATATTAGTTATTGTACCTTATATTTTTTACAAACTGCCGTCGGAACTATCTAGTTAAGTTGCACACGGTTGCTGGTTTCTTATAAAGGCCTCAAAATTTGGTTACTCTCTAGATATTGAGGTAGCCTTCTCAACTCTTGGAATTGCACGTTTTATTCTCGTTTCTCATATCGTATTCTATTCATTTTTCTACATCGACAACCACCTCAAACCTTTTTGTCACTTTTGCACAATGGACTTTCTTTTCTTTTCCTTTCGGCTTTTATTTTTAAAATATTTTAATAATAATTAATGTACTTATAATGTGCAATAACAATTTGTTTAAGACCAAAAAGTGTATTATTATATTTTGTGAAAATTAAAATTGTAAATTGTAAAATTTTAAAATAAAAAATTAAAAAAAAAAAATTAAAGGTACTGTATGCTTTAAACACATTAACATTAAAACATTAACACAAACCAAGGGCTAATGTTCCAAACTAAACTGAACTTCGTACACTGACTACGTGTTAAAATAAAAATGCTTAGCTTAGGTCATTAATTGAAGCTTTTGTTCAAAGTCCTGTGACTTTTTTCCAATTTACTTCAAGCATGTATTCAACTCTTTCTTGCACAGCGGAAAGGGGAGATGAATTCACCTGACATACCTTTTTTTTCCTTAGCTTAACCAAAACTTTTCAAGCTAGGACTAATCTGTTTTTTGACTGTTTTCGGATTAACTTGTCCCAAATCCTGATAGGATACGAAATATCAAAAAACCATTGGAGGACCCTACAAGTTCTCTTTATCAGGAAATTAGTTTTTGTTGTTATCAGACCCTATCGTACTCGCATCGTACTCGTATGTTCCTATAATTGGCATATAAATGAACTGGATGAAGAGGTCGAAATTTATCGATGTAAAAGAAAATTGAATGGTCTGTTCTGATCTGTTCGTGGTCGCTAGTTCCTAGGTTAACTTGGTCATTCACTTGCATTGGCGTGTAAAAAATAACGTGAATTTATACTACGAAGTGAACATTCTTTGTCCATTGTACATTAAATTCGTGATACTACTCATGATCAATCGTTATCAAATGAACTGCCTGGAACATCGGTTAATTGTTTAATTAACCAAATTCTCATGTTAATTCTGGTTAGTATACTCGCATTGTCTTCCAAATAAGACGGTTCGTCGATCTCTCCCATCCACACCGGAAAGACATTCTTTTTTCAGAAAACTATAATCCCATAAGATGAGTAGTTGCCTAGAATACAACAAAAAGACAAAATGCAGTAACAAGTCATCAAACAAGAGGTATTTCGCCCTATTACAATTGTTGAACGGTTAACATGCAACTATCATGCGATGACTTTTGATAAGTAAAAACTAGGACGTAATTAAATATGGATCGATACACACTCGGACAAGGTGCCGAAATAGTGAAAATTCACTACAAAAATAAAAAAAAAATATCACGAAACGTGATATTCGTGCTTTTCGCTTTTATTTAATGCCTCGTCGCTCAACAATAGTGAATTGATTTGATAAATTTGAACGTTTCGGAGAGGTTAAGACTCTAACTCGTGTTCGTCTGCCTAGGTCAGTTGACCCACCAGACCCACATGTGTCTATTTCAAGACGATCACAAGGACTGGGCCTATTAACAACCATTTTTCACCGCATTTTATTGTACATAAAGGTCAAATTGAAAAAAGAATTGAAACCAGCAGACTACGCAAAATGCCGTAACTTTTACCTGTCTAAGTTCCGAAAATCGAAAGGAAAAAGTGGAACAATCTTTGAATCCACAATGAGTGACAGTTTGGTGCAGTTTTTGTGCTGGTGGTGTAATTGTATTTTTTCAAAAACGATGCTAGTGCGACCGTTTCATTGAGTGGACTGCTCTAATAAACGATGTTGACTGACTTTTTTTGCCCTCTACAGGCTCGTGAAACAATCACTCTATTGCGTGATATGTGATTTCTCGAAATGAGACTTTAATTGGCCGCCGAGATCGTTGTATTGAACAAGACTAGACTTTTTTCTCTGGAGCTATATTAAAGAAAAAGTGTACACCAATGCTCCTCCAACGATTCAAGCACTAACAGAAAATATCAAAGCTATTATTCGCAAAATACGTACGTAATTATGCGAAAATGTGATGAAAAATGTTATCAAAAGAATGAAGTATTCCATTACTAACCTCAGAGCTTTTATTTTAGACTCAAATCTAAATTTCACCATTTTTGAAAAAAAATATTGACTCTGTCTATTAATTTAAAATTGCACCTCTTATTTAATGACCCAACAATTGATTCTTCCCATTAAATGTTGAACGTTATCCATGGAGTAAAATACTCACTACCTCACCCGTCAAACTTTAGCTTCTGACAAGTAATCGAGCGTCTTATGACAATCTGCATTAAGGTTAAACTCGTCAACATACTCGTAAGTTCAATATGCGTCCTATACCCTACAGAAAGCAAGGACAATGCCAGTGAAGAATATTTCTACAGGACATATCAGCAATATCCTTAGTTACAATACTTCAGGATAGGAAACGAGGACATCTTTGGTAGGACAGTTAGTAAGAATAATCTTCACGGCACTACGTCTTACAAAGAACTTAAGCTTATAGGCTTATTGACTGCGGCGTGACAAAATATCACAACATCAAGCACACGGTTTCTCAACTCAATATACACAAGGGTGTAATATATTTCGATAACTCAAGGTATTGTGTTATCACCTTTCATTTACATACTTTCTAACCACTTCCACTTGAGTATGACATTTAAGTCTTTGTTCGCGTTCCTTTTTGCTCCAACCTCCGACGAAGTAACTTGTGCTTTCTTTTAGCTACTTAAGATTATATTCGTATATTAGATATAAATAAATTGTTAAGAATTAACTTGCTTGTTTTATTGAAATACACAATAGTTGGCGACGAGAAAAACTCAATAAGTCCGCATTCGAAATCTAAAAATAATTCCAAGGCTATAATATAAGTAGCAAAGTTAATTAAAAGAAAGCACAAGGAAAAAAAATTTTTTTTTGTCTGTCAAACTTTTGGTGAGGTTAAGTAAACTACTTTTAAAATGGCCCCATTAGTCGGGAATATTGAACCATTTTTACCTGGAGGCAATTTTAAAGCCTACGAGGACCGGCTTTCAATTTTTTAAAATAAATGACATCCAGGCAGAAGGTCAAACGCCGTTACTTATCACTGTGATCAGTGCTGAGATATATGAGATTCTCATGTCTCTAACAGTTCCAGATCTATCAAGTACCAAAGACTTCGAAACCCTCATCAAATTTCTCAGAGCACATTTTGCTCAAACTGAAAATAAAGGTACAAGTTCTACAAGTCGTGCCAAGAAGAAGGAGAACCAATTGGAGAATACATAGTCCGTCTGAAGTCGCTCGTACAATCATGTCAATTTTTAGAATTTTTGGACAAAAAATGGGACGAAAAAACATCAACAACCAACACCACATTAATTAGTGACCTTGGAAGATACAACTCGTTCATTTTAGATGACGTTTTAACAGATCGTTTTGTCATCGGTTTACGCAACGAAAAAATCCAGCAGTGTCTATTGAATGATGATAGTTGCAATTTTTGGAAGTGTTGTCAAAAGGCTTTAAACATGGAAGCCTCCGAAAAAGCGTTAAAAAACATGCAACCGCATGCACTTCATTCTATATCATCAAACCACAACACGGGCCGCTATGTGAAAAAGCCGACCCACGATTCTAAACAACAATGTTATCAAAAAAGTCAAGCATCTAACCCTAAATGGAGAAAGCCGTCAACGAATAATGTCCAAAGTCAAGTAAAAGATAAAAAATGATGCCACAGATAGTCGTGATCATCAAGAGACGAATTGTCCAGCCAAGCAGTGGGAATGTTTCTCGTATGGGAGAATGGGTCATACGTCAGTCGACTACCGAAGCAGCAAGGCAATGAAAATCATACACAGCGTCTAAGAAGAGCAGCAGAAGCAGTCAGTGTTCAGCGTAGTTAAAATAAATAGAGTCAACATCGAGATGGAGGTGGATACGGGCTCTACAGAGTCGGTTATGAGTGAAGGGGAGTTCAAAAGAAAATTTGTTAATTCTAATTTAGAGAAATCTCACAGTAAGCTTTGTACAGTTACAGGTAGTCTAATAAAAGAAATCGGTACGTTGAAGGTTTGGGTGCGGTTTGGATAAACCCTCAAAGTGCATTATGGGTCGTTCTTGGATTGATATTTTGTACCCAGATTGGAGAAAGGTTTTTAGTATGAACCCAGTTCACCAAGTAAGTTGTAACAAAAATTTATTTAACGAGATAGAGTAAATTTTCCCAGGTATAACAAGTACTACATTAAGTAAACCTATTGTCGGGTACAAAGCTGATATCGTGCTTAAAGAGGATCAAACACCGATTTTTCACTCCGCGTATAGTGTGCCGTACAGGTTAAGAGAGTCGTTTAAGTCGTCATAATGTAAGAATAAATTTAGAAAAGTCAAAGTTTTTATAAAACTGCGTTAAATACCTAGGTCATTCAATTTCACAAAAAGGAGTTTGTCCTAATTCCATAGTGGAAGCTCCGGATCCTAAAAATGTTGCCGAGTTGCTGTTTTACCTCGGACTTCTTAATTATTGTGGTAGGTTTTTGCCAAATTTAGCAACTACTTTGGCACCGTTGTATAGTTTACTTAAGAAAAATTCTGCTTAATAATAATATTCTCGCTTTGTATAATCCCAACAAGCCAATTATAATCGCTAAGGGTGCCAGTCTCTATGGTGTGGGTGCAGTCTTGTCGCACGAGATTGAAGGTGTTGAAAAACCAGTGCTTTTCGCACCGAGTTGTTTGAGTCAAACAGAGCGTAATTATTCTCGATTGCACAGAAAAGCTCTTGCTATCATCTTTGTATTGAAAGAATTACATAGCTATGTTTATGGCCAAGAGTTTGCACTTTATACCGAACATCAAGCTTTAAAGGAAATTTTCAATCCTAAGAAAGGCACTGCTTCAGTAGCAGCAGCTCATCTTCAAAGGTGGTCGATATTACTTTCCATGTATAAATATAAAATTTCATACCGTCGTAGTTCTCAAATGGGCCACGCAGACGCCCTTGCGCGTCTTCCGCTGCCTGAAAGTTCAGATGTTGAGGAGGCTCCTATAAATTTTTTTCAGTCTGAAGAGCCATTGATAGATTTCAAAACAGTTTTTGAACATTACAAACATGATACAATAGTGCAGTCGATTCTTGAGTCGTTAGTGAGAGCATGGTCGAGTCCTATAAGGGTAGAAGTAATGCCTTACTATCTCAAGAGGAATAGTTTATTTACGGATAATGGTTGTGTTTTTTATGCCAACCGTAATTTAATTCCCAAATGTTTTCGGAATAGAGTTTTGGGCATTCTTCACGATAACCATGCTGGTATTGTTAGTATGGAAGGATTAGCAAGATCATATATTTAGTGGCCTTTATGTGATAAAGATATTGAAAACAAGGTAAAAGTTTGCGAAGTTTGTGATCAAATCCAGAATGTCAAAAAAGAAGTTGTGACAACAAGTTGGCCGGAAACTTCATATCCTTTTCAAAGAGTTCACGTAGATTTTTTTCATTTTAAAGGGAAAACGTTTTTCATTTTGGTAGATTCCTACAGTAAATTTTGTGACGTTAAAATTATGAATTCAACTAAGGTGGATTCTTAAATAAAAGTTTTTAATGAAATTTTTTCGCCGTATGGTCTTCCTGATAAAATAGTTCCAGATAACGAACCACCATTCAACTCTTTTGTTTTAAAAAAATATTGTCAGTGTAAAGGAATTCTGTAAGTGCATTCTCCTCCCTATCACCCTGCTTCTAATGGGTTAGCAGAATGCGGTGTACAAAGTGCAAAAAAAGTTTTGAAGCATTTTTGTCTTGACTATAGTAACGGGTTATCAATTCAAGAACAATTTTTTAAGTATTTACAGCACAGTTGCAATTTCATATACTCCTCTACTTCAAAAACGCCATCGGAAATGCTTTTCTCGTATAAACCGAAAATTATTTTGGATAGAATTAAGAATTATAATTTGCATTTAATTAATAATTAAAGAAATTTCGAATTAGGTAAGATTAAAAAATGTAAAGATGAAATACCAAAAAAATAGAGGGAAGATGTAATATATCAGTGTCATTTTAAGCATTTTTTACGATGGATACCTGCTAAAATAATTAAGATAATAAGTAAGCTAACTTATTTAGCAAAAATTAACGATAGAATACGCTTGGTCCATCAAAATCAGTTATGTAAAAAACATTTAAAAGATATTGTGTATCTAAATACGAAAACATTGAACTTTAATAATGAAGATTGCAAAATAGAACCTAAGTTGGATAAATTTGAAAAAGAAAAATGTAGTGTTGAAAAAGAAATAGTTTTCGAAGACTTAAGTTCACCGTTAAGAAGATCTCAAAGAGACAGGAAAAAGCCTAAGCGTTTTACCTTTTCTGTTTATGATAAGCCAAAGATTAAAAAATAATTTTGTATGGTACTATCTATCTGAAGGCTTGAGCAAAGAGGGGGAAAGGTGTTATATATTTCGATAACTCAAGGTATTGTGTTATCACCTTTCATTTACATATTTTCAAACCACTTCCTTGCCTATTTTGAGTCTACATTTAAGTCTTTGTACTCGCTCATTTTTGCTCTAATCTCCAACGAAGTAACTTGTCCTTTCTTTTAGCTACTTAAGAAAATACTCGTATATTAGATATAAATAAATTGTTAAGAATGAACTTGCTTGTTTTATTGAAAAACACAATAAAGGGGACATAGCGGTCTCCGGATCATGAAACGATATATTAAACGGACCACATTGCGATCGTGAGCGTATTGTGAGCGTCTCAACCTTCCGGGCGCACAACATTAATCGAAGATGTTGTAAGTTTGTGCTCCAGAAATAACGTACGAAACTTTTACCAACAGGTAAGCCTGTAGAGATGAAGAAGTAAATTTTGTAGTAGAGTCACAGTTGGTGCTGAGAATATTGAAAATGTATAACGACGACGAAGCCCAATATCCTGCTATCAGGCAAAATAACCATTCGTCTTAGATAATGATGGCCTAAAATTTCGTTCACCTGTTCAAAATGAAAGAAGGATAGCAATATCTAATCTTAAATCCAACAACGCCGATGGACCTGTTTTTTAGTGGCTGAGGTGTTCAAAGCTGGATGTGATTTTTTGAAGAATATACACCAAACCATTTCTCACATCTGGTCAGAAGAGTGTAAGCCTGATGAATGGAATCGCAGCCTTGTTTGCTCGATCCACATAAAGAAGACCTCTTCAACTGCGCTAACTATAAAGGTATAAGTCTCTTTAATGTTGCATACAAGACCTTATCTGCCATATTATGTGTAGCCTGAAAGTCTTACTCAACAACCTGGTTTTCTGGTGTCAGACCAGGACAGGCAGTTTCAAATCCTCACACTCGGGCAGATCCTGGGAAAAGCTCAACAAGTCCTAATCTATACCCAAAATCTTTTGATCGATTTTAAGGCCACATATGATAGCATTTAAAGATATGAACTACGAGCATATGGAGTCATGTCTAGCTTTGGGATCGTTGCCAAACTCTTCTATCTTTATTTTTATTTTATTTTAAACCATCTCTGTGCATATTTAAACTTAAACAACTTTTACCACTACGCGGTTGAATTCATATTGCGAACTTAGTGTACAAATATTATCTGAAACTAAATTATTAAGAAGTAGAAAAAGAAAAGGAAAAAAGAGAGTAGATTGGAGAAAAAATTATTGTACAATACAAGAAAAAATAGAATTATTATTAAAGAATCATACTTTAATAGGCTAATGGATCGCTAACTGCGACTTGCTTAGTATTTAAATATGTCTTTTTTAAAACGTTTTTCTGTGATCACCCTTTTGATGTGTAAAGGGAGACTAAAATAATAAATAAAGAATTGGTGACTGCTATTCAAAAATTTCTATCTAGGAGATATTAAATTAAATTAAATTAAATAATTATTAAATTAATGCATCTGTGCAGAATGACCATAAAGACCGTTCACTGTGACTTCTTTAACCTCATACTTGAAAGAATTGTTTTAAACTCACAAGCGCACAGGCATAATCTTATAAAAGTCTGTCCAAATACTGGCATACGTCGATGATATTGACATAAATGGCAGAACTCACCTAGTTCCCTAGTATTGATTGATATGTAGTAGATATGTATATCCTCGGTTGTCTTGTGAGAAAAAATTTTCATACCTGTAGGGCGAATGCAAACTTACGCTCCGATCCGCAGTGCCTTCGAATTTAAGCCGAAGAGTACCTCAACTTATTTGGATTGCGTAACTGGAGACAGTTTACTAATGGGGCTTTCTGGAGAGGCTTATGGGATCCATAAGTGGCGGAGAATAAAATAAAATCACTTAGTTTGAAAAATCCATCATCAACCAAGTACTCTTAGTAGGGAAAATCTTGGAAATAGCTTGAAATCAAAACGTGGCACGTCTTTAGCAATGTTGATGACGGGTATGAATTACATTTATCTATCTTCAGTTTTGCTTCATTTAGCTCGGCAGAAACGTCATTATGTATGTTTATGCCAAACAAATTTTAAATACATATACTTATGCTAAAACTTAGAACAGGGTATCTAATAAAAACATCTTGCGCATGCTGTTTTAATTGTTGAATTTTTATTAAACGTTGAAATATGTACCGTGTACAAGTACGAGTACCTACATCGAAAGATATATATAAATCTCGAATATCTGTTGTAGTTTTGGCTAACTCTGCTAAACTTAATTCTACAGGGTGCTCTTATTTTGAATATTATGAAAATTTACTGTGCTTTTGATCCTTTGACTAAAAAAGATAGCCCGCATACACAAGCCAAATATTTAGTTAGTTGCAATTACATTTTGTATTCTTTTTACAAGTCCAACCCTACTACCAAAGCCTGTCAAGTGATTAAATGAAATGAATGAATGAATGGTTAAAATAACATTGAACATAGCACATTTTATAATTTTCGATTTTGTCCGTATTGGACAAAATTATTGGACAAATATTGCTCTATTCTTATTCCTAACGATTTTGTAGAGTTCCCAGAAAAAAAAACCACAAAAAATAAAGTTACTGCCTGTAGCGAAAAATATTTATGGATGTCTTGTCTAGTTCCTTAGATATTGTATGTATAAGGTGAGTCATCGTGAGGCTTGATTTTCAATAGGCTTTTTTTGACAGATTACGCGTGACTCCTATCAAACTGCTTTTCATTTTTATTCAGTATAATTTGGAAATTCATCATGAAAAGGCTTATACCACAACAACGTCTCCAAATTGTTCAGCTGTATTACGAAAACCAGCGTTCTGTGAGAAATTATTTCGAGAAACTTACTTGAGTCCCAGTTTACATTAGTGGATGATACTTGACCGGTTAGACCACATCTAGCACCTATAGCTGAGAGTGTACGCGAAGACCGTGACGAATTGTTTCGTCGTCGTTTTCAGCAGGTTGGCTTTGCGTATCCGACAACTTGGCATTTTTTACGTGGGGATTTCGGCCTTAAAGCGTTCAATATTCAACTTGTGCAAGAATTGAAGCCAGGCGACTTGAATTTGCGTCATATTTTCAGTGAATGGGCTCTGGAAAAGCTCAATGAAAATCCTGTGTTTTATCGTGAAATTTTGTTCAGTGATGAAGTCCATTTTTGGCTCAATGGATATGTTAATAAACAGAATCGCCGTATTTGGGCTGATGAGCAACCCGAAGAGTAAAAAGAGCTACCATTTCATCCATTAAAAACAGCGGTATGGTGTGGTTTATGGGCTGGTGGAATCATTAGTCCATATTTCTTCAAATTAGAATGTTACCACCGTTATCGCGCCATGTTAACGGATTATGTGCTTTCTGAAATTCAAGCACATGGCCTCGGTGAGTTCTGGTTTCAACAAAATGGCGCTACGAGCCATACAGCGTGAAACAATGGACCTGTTGAGAAATCATTTTGGTGAGCACTTAATTTCACGTTTTGCTACGGTAAATTGGCCGCCTACCGTAGACCTTCTGAATGGACCACCTCAGACGTAGTCGGGGCCAACATTTAAATGATATCATTTTCAAAAAGTAAATGCCATGAATTGTTCTTTTAACCGATAATAAAAGTTTTAAGTTCACTTTCAAATTTATGTATTTTATTTTACATTATAAATCAAACCTCACGATCAGTCACCCTTTAATATCATACGGCTTTGATTCGCATCACCAAAATGATTGTCGTGTCAGATGTGGTTAATTCATAAGAAACAAAATACGAGTCAAACGAATATAGATTCTTTTTCAAAAAATTAAATATAAAAATTAGTCAAGAGATTTAATCTACCCTCAAATTATTATTATTATTATTATTTTTTTTTTTTTTTTTTAAACAAACAACGTACCAAAAAAGGCAATCTCATTGCAGCACTGAACTTCCTTTTTTACAAAAAAAAAAAAAAAAAAACGTAAGTCTTTTATAAAGTGTTGCTATTTTAGTTGGTGGTCTTTGCAGTGATTATCCAACTGAAAACTTTTTCAAATTCGCGACTTTTCTATTAAAAGTGTAAAACTAGAGACGAGAAAAAAGTTTTCAGTCAAAATGTCATTTATTAAAATGACGAAGAAAACTTTATCCTCCAGCTCAGAGTTATAATTTCATTGTGTGGCATTGGACCTTTTTGACGTTTTATTTAAATTTGTTTATTCCGTACTTTCTGTCTGTTTTCTACAATATTTGCTCAGTTAAAATATTTTAGATATACAACCGGATGATCTGTGGTTCCGTCCCTTAATGTCAACTAAAGTTGAAGTCTTCGCAGCTTCACTGAGTTGGATAGTACCACAAACAATGTAATCTGAATGCAAATATTTTGAAACAAACTGCAACCCGATTATAATTAAATTAGGGGTGAGGCTGGGTGAGAAATATCGTATTGTTTTAGCAATTGTATTACTGTGGACTTAGGGGATGATCATATGTTTGTAATGGAAAACGTCGCTGGACTTGTGTATAATTGGTCGACTCTTGTTATTAAAGTTTTTGTAAAGTGGAGTTGAAAATATTTATAAATATGTGGGAATTTATACGACGTAGGATCAAGCGATGTCTTCGATGGAGATACTGACCAATATATGTTGCCAGTCTGGCATAATGGAATAAGAGCACCTTTCAACTGTATGGCGGTCGATTTATAATAATGATATCGATTTAAAAATTTGGTGAAGATAACAGATTTATCTCTAGACTACATTCATGCCAAAAAAAGAAACTTAAGGAAAATGTATTAACTTCTACAGAGTGCAGCAACATTAACAATATGATTTGTTTTTTTTTTTTTAATATATTGCGAATTAAATTTGAAAATAAAATTTATTTTATTTTATTTTTTTTTTTACATTGAATGCAAAAATTTGCTTTTTTTTATGGAATTTTCCATAACTTTGTGGAGTGTTTCTTGAGGTATAAGACCAATTCTTTCGTGAATATTTCGCTTTGGTTACTGCAAGTTTTTGAGTTTATTCATTGGAGATACATATCCCCAATATAAAAAATCTAGAGTAGTCAAACCAAATCGCCACATTTGGAAATTATCCGATTTTGAAATTTTTGTCTTATCAACTCCATTTTTGCACGGTATACACGGGCTATTGGACTATCTTGCTGAAGCGATATATTAGCGTTTGGTGCCAGTTGTGAATATAAAATATTGGAGCATTGCTCTATAACTGTCTCCATTATTATGCTTTCATCCTGATCGTCTTCGAACAAGAATGGCCTGTCAAACTTTGCGGCAAAAATGCCACACCAAATTGCTAACACAAATTGAGTGTTATAGTCTTTAATAAAAATGTTGGGTATTTTGGGATTCCCAAAATTGACAAGTTTGTTTATTTACTAAACCTCTCAGGTTGAAATGCGTTTCGTCGGTCATTATTAAATTTGGCAAACAGTTTTTATTATGCGTAATGAGATTTAAAACTGCTCTTCCGTATTCCAAGTGCAGTGCGGGATTTCTGGGATTTAGTCTTTAGACTAGCTGGATTTTGTATAGGAAAGGGTGAAAATCGTCTTTCAGTGCGGTCAGGAAGCAGCAACTCGGCAGATCGTCTTCTCGTTAATATCTCCAATATAATTATCACAATATCAATATTTTTGAGCGACATGCCAGTTCGAGGTCTGCCCGTACGTTTTCAATCTTCAACAGTCCAGAATTCAGCAAAGTTATCCATCAGCAAACGAGTAGTTAGACCCATTTAGAAACACAAATAGTAATACACTCTGGATTGGAGGTGGCCGTGGTGTAGAGGCAGTTCTCTGAAAAAATCTTTTCATGGAATTTGTATGTAGTTATATGAAAATCCCATCGGCATCAACTCTGAGATGAAGGCATAACACTGATGTTGGAGTGGTTGCTGGCTGGACTAAATGTAACGAACTAACAACTAGCACGTACCAAGACCCACTGGTTAAGGATGCACTGGCTCCAGTTTGACAACCACATCTGGAAAAATATCGAAATCTAACACCTGAGTTTCAAAACTACTACACCACCCGCCCGCGCCCTATTGAAAAGCCAGTAAAAGGGTATTCATATCCCCTTGGTGCGCGCGCGGAATTATAAAAAAAAAAAATTGTTTCTCCAAAAGTGCGCTGGCAAATTGTAAGAAATTGTCTTAATGATCTTTGGTGTCGATGTAACTTCGCAACAGCTTTCAAAGTATTGTAATTTTGGTATATTTTACCAAATATGTATAAAAAATCAGTACCAAGTTGTCCTTGTTGACGTTCGTCCTTACGGAGTACGTTTTAATTAAATCGGTGAAGAATACCAAAAGAAGCAAAGTATTAAAATGATTGAGTGCTTCATAGGAACTATAAGAATCGGCCGCGGGTGCACATAGAAGTGTGAAATTCTTACTCACTTAAAATTCGCATTTGGTAGGAAGATTGCCAGCGAAAACACCTGCTGTTACCGTTTACATGCGGTTTTCCCTTAAGGCGATAAGTCAAACGACCTTTTCTTTAAGGTTTTACTAGTCCAGATTATTTCTTGATTACATTGATCTACAAGACGTGTATGAAGTTTGCTTGTTAGTTTGTCTCTCACGTTAGCAATTCCTAGATTGCGGTGAATATCGCTATTCCTAATATACCATGAAACATTCACGATTGCTCTTAGCACGTTATTTTGAAATCTCTGTAGTATAGACATATTTTCTCTAAGCCTGATTTCGAGCTCATCTTTAATTTCGCATCTACAATCTTTTCCAAATACTTTCCCTTGATGAATAAGGATAAATCGTTTACCTCTCTATGTGTAAAGTTAACGGGTGTTGAGTTGATCTCGTTTAGGACGATTCGCCAGGCCTTCGTCCACTCAAATATTGAGTTCAAAACTCGTTGGAGTTTTCTTGTCGAAGATTCAACTGTTTGACCCGTCGCGAGTATAGCCGTATCATCCACGAACGTGGGTACCACAGTATGTTGATCTTGACGTATTGTATATCTCTTGTATACAGTAGGAACAGGTATGGACCGCGAACGTTTCGTTGTGGAACACCTTCTTATTCAGTAGAACTGTTTGATTGTGGAATGTTTGACCCCAAAGCCAAACTGGTGATCTGGGATCAATCGTCTTTTCTCAGTTATCGGTTTTAATCGTTTGAACAGAAGTATCTTAAAGAAATTTTGAAATTATCGGCAAGAGCGATATAGGACTATATGATTTTTTGTTATTTAGACCTTTCACCAGTTTTGGAACCATTATGACTTCGACGACTTTTTATTGGGTTTGAACGTATAAAAGTCTCATAGAAGCATTTATAATATAGAGAATCTTGACTAACGCATTTTTTGGTTACTCTTTTAGGATTTCGCCTATAATTAAATCGTGTTTTAGAGCCTTATCATTTTTGAAGTTTGCTATTGCCTGCTTAAGCTCAGGCAGTGATACAGATTTATATTAGATTTTGTTGTGCTTGTTCGAAAATAAGTGCTCTTCCATGCTTCCACGAACTTATCATCTTCTTTTCTATTTCAGAGTTTCTCTATGCTCCTGATTTAGATTTTCACTAGTGAGTGATCTGAGCAGAGATCAAAACACTCTTCTACTTTGGTAAGGTATCTAGGGTCTCCTTTTGCGATGAAAAAGTCGATGAAGTCAGGCGTTTTGTTTGTGCCAGTAGGCAAATATGTTGATTTGCCCGTCGAAAAATAGTCTGCACCACGTTAAATACTTGCATTATACAGTAACTTGCCTTTCGTTGAAATGCATTTGAGTCTGAAAACGTGTGTTTTGCGTTTAAATCACTAACAAGGATAAAATTTAACCCAAGTTAGCCAAAAAGTAGATCGAGGTCATCGACTGTCGTCCAATTTCTCGGAGGGAAATGACAAGATACTATATTGTAGTCTAGATGATTAAGCTTTAAGTAGGCTGAACTTGTTTGCATAGATTTAAGGCTTATCCTATGTTCTTGGCATACTTAATGCAGTCTTTAATATAAAGAGAGGATCCCCTTCTCGCGTTTTCCGAAGAATGGTGCGCGTGATAATCGGAAAAACCTCCTTGGTGTGTGAACATGCGTTGCATGCTATAATCTTCAGCAACTATTTCATATTCCTGTTTTGTTAGATTTCTTTTAAAATACGAACTCGAGCTTACTTAGTATATCAAACAAGAGTTGATGAACTTTAATTTGCTCCTCCAGACTTGATTCTTACGTGGTACATTCAGCGCATTAAGAACCCTGTTAGGTCTCCTAGGGCCAATGGGTAGGTCAAGCGTGACAATAAAACATTATTTAGGGAATAAGCACAATGACTATAAATAGAATGGACGAGATTGGGACAAAACATTACATTACAGACCGGATAATAAATAGTACTACGGGGAAAAGTTCAAATGAACTTCTTTTAGATTAAGAGATATCTTGCTCCACAAAGTTGTTTTGGCTTTTCACTATGACTAAAGCCGCGTAAAGGTTTGATGACCAAGAATGAAAGTGAAAGGAACTCTACGACCACACATATAAGAAACCAACCAATTACATCAGAGATGACTTAGTATTTGTCGAATCGGAGCTACATTCACTTCAAAAGTCTCGAAAGCTTGAGCCAAAATATCGAGGGCCATTTACTGTGTCCACCATTCTACCCAATGAATGGTAATACGTTAAAGAAGTTATTTCACCGTATGCACGTTGAATATTAATTAATGATCGATTTTAACCAAGGAATAAAAAAAAAGCTTAGTTCTTTGCGTAATTGTAATTTTTATTTCTATTACCATATATATATTGAAGTGAATTGAAATGGACAGGAAAACCTTTTACGTTGCATTATATTGTGTATGCGTGGTAATTTACCTACATTTATAGCCGTGCAGAAAGTTAAGGAATTTTAGCTGATTTATTAAATAAGTTATTTTCTTAGAAGTTAAATAAAACGGAGTAATATTGTTCAAAAAAAATTACCATAAAAGCACAAGAGTAAAAATGAACTTTCGGATTGTCACTTACTTACGAAAGTCGGCGTCCAGCATTAACGTTAATAGTATCTACGCTTCGATCTGCTTTCGATTTAAGCTAACTTTAGTTTTTTTGAAGGAGGCAGACTAGATTACACAATTATGATAGAATGCGTTATGGTTCCATTCTCATATAAGGCCAAATAATCAGTGATCATCGGCTGGTAATTAAATTTACTTTGATTTACCACAGCTAGGATGGAGTTCTGATTTTTTTGAAATTTTTTGTACGTCTAGTCTGATACATCAGATGTAAAAATACAAAGCGGCAAAAGGGATTTCGACTGCCTTTCCACAGGGTCGTCGCTCTTAGTAGGGTATGTCAACAACTGTTAGTTAGGCACGTATACCTGCAATACACTGATGAATCAAATCACCAAAGAGTGGACGGCGAGCTTAATTTTAACCGAAAAACTTCTGCTTGTACAAATGTGACTCTCTCTGTTCGGTCTCATTCTGGAAAGAAGCTGTTTGTGTATGTTTGTATAAGTAACATGTTGCAGAAAATATAGCATTTTTGGTACCGTTTTTCAAATTACGATAAAAAAACGTTACTTTCGTAAACATTTTTGTTTTTTTTTTCTGAAATATAAAACATTTTGCAAAATTTTTCTACAATATATCGCCATTTTTATTTTTTTTAAACATTAAATTTTCTTTTAGTCCTTTCCATTAGATTTCGCTTTGGATTCTTATCCCTGATGTATGAGTATGTAGATGTTTTTAAATAGTGTCAACATTTTTTTTAGCTTCCCCCTCCCGATGCAACTCATAATTTTCAAAAAATTATGGATTGGATAATGAGGTGCTTATTTTAATTTTTAAAGTAAAAAACTATGTGAAATAAGGACCTCCTCCGGGCCCGACATGTTTGTGTATATATTCTTCTTCAGGATGGTGAGTACTAAATCATACTATAGGGATTCAACGACACCATTACCCAAACTCAATCTAATTTAAAATCTAAGTATTAAAAACTAACATAAAAACTTAAAAACTAGAAATCAAAGAAACGCACACCACAGAGGCAGAGAGTACCCGCTAAATGAAAAGAATGTGATCTACGTATCTGCGTTTTTCGAGGGTTTTCCATATAAATTTGATCCATCGTAAGGTGGTAAAAGAGCAAATCGAGCAAGAGCAATTTGGCATCCACAATGCCAAAGCCAGAGAGCAGCCAATGAATGATAAGAATACAAGCTACTATAAACGTTCTATATTGGGGATAAGTTCATATATATTATAAAGAGGGAGAGCCAAACTTGGCTGGTTTATTCAAATTGAAAAATTCTTTGGACCATTGTTTGATAAAACCAGATGGCTTCAAGGATCATCTCATCAATGTTCAAGAGGAACATTAGCTATCAACTTCAAGCCATATCCGTCCTCATTTTTTAAAAATAAAAACACCAAACAGTGCCCTCTTATGGGTGTAATTGTGTTTCGTGAGTCTCTTCTGGACTTCAAAGATGGCAGTTTTTTCTGTTCACAAAACTATTGAACCAAGGCCAAAGCCAAAACTAAAAGAAAAAACGATTTTTCGATTAATATAGGTGTCAAACTGGAATTTCGTAGCTATAGTTTCTGTATTACCTGGATCTTATATAACTGTAGGTCGAGATCTTTCCAATGGATAGTTATACCAACATCGTACTAAGTTAGTCCTTTTTCCTGAATCATTTCCTTGCAAGTTCTCAAATATTGCTATAATAAAGTTTTTTTTTTTTAAATATAATATTAAAGAAGTTTTATTATGCCTATGTGAAAAACGTTAGTATATATCAAACAAGAAGTTAAATAAGTGTTAAGTCGTAAGTCTAGCTCCGACGAATGGCACCTGAGGGGTGCATTAAAATATTATGCTATATGTAAAGATAACGGTAGATCGAAAGTTAAATGCGTAGCCGAGATAAATAGAAAATACAAAATTGAAGTTGAAATACACTAAAGTAATACTCGTATAATTCCAAGGAATACGAAATTACTTACTACACAGTACAGCGTACCACAAGCAACAACCTGTGAATAATTAAAATTTTTGGGCTTAGTTATAAATTATTATGTCAACAGCTATATGATATGTATCGCACTGATTGATGATACAAAGGCATCGAAGTGTTAACGGCTGTAACAAAATTAGGAGTGCACATATTTACGGAAGCCGCTATATTAAGAAACGAATAGTCAAAGGTCAAAAAAGCAGTTTAGGTTCAAATTCCAGGCGGAGTTCCAGCAGGAATAATTTGATTTTTTGATATTCCTGCTGCAAATAAATCTCCGTAGCCATATTTAAAGGCATTTGTGTGCTTCCTGTCTAAAAGACTTACTGAGACAGACGCGGAACTGGTTTCTAAAAATATTTTTTGGTTGACGAAATTAATACGTAAATTGGTTGGAATTGATAAACTTAAATATATGACACTGTTTGTTTCTTTAAATTAAAATACTTCCGTGTCTTCTTCTTCATCTGAAATTACAACTTGTTGAAGAATAAGAGAGGGAGCTTTTCTTAAATTCACATAGTATCACAATGGATCTTAGTACGTTATACTGATGTAGAAGTTTTTTTTTTAAAAATTTTTAAAATTTAATTTCACTTAATGCATTGACCTAAATAATAGCCAATAGGAAATATGCACACTCGACAAATTGTACACAAGTAAAAGACACCCATTTGACTTTATGAGTTTATTGTAGTCGAAAAATAAAGGAGCACCAGGCGTAAGTTAAAACTTCGATTAAAATTTAATTAGGAACACTGAAAGAAGGCCCTAAATTCATAGTTCATAGTTTTGTGCCACCGCACGATATGCCCACAACTCATAAATGCGTTATCACAAAACATTTAATCGCTCTTTCCTGAAGGATACATAAAACCAGCAGATATGGTAACAAGCACCTTGTTGCTGCCCTATATTTCCCTTAAAAATACATTGAAACAATAATTACTAACTAGTGCACAAAAAAAATCACTCCCCTTACCATAATGATACGAAATATGTGTCTACAAGCAAATATCCCCCGACCACAAAGTGCTAACATAAACCTATGCAAGGGTATTGTTGCAATTTCCTTAATTAAAGGTGGGCCAACTAGCTATATCACTCGAAAAATTGCCAAATTGGCCATTAAACCAAATGGTGCTCATCACCAGGAAAGCACACGAGCAAACATATGCACACAATGTATCCTTGTTGCCAGGTGAATTGAGCGCTCGATGTCTGGTCATACCATCGTCAGCGGCACCATCAGGACGCTTGTACATTCTCGTATACCATGTGTAAAAGACTATAGATTGCTGCTTACTAATGGCAGAATATTCATCCCACCAAATAACAAGGACGATTCCAGTTACGACTACACATCTACCGTGTAACGTGTAACTAGCGTTGTTAGGATTATTTGCGGAACAAACAGAGAAGATCATTTTACAGAATTAACATTTAATTCATGTCACACACAGAACTGTATACGCATCCATACGTGCTCATAAAAGTCCTGTTCTATGGACCATAGACACTAAATTAGCCATCCAATCCTAATAGAAGGACAAATACGAGTAGTACGACAATAATGGTGACAAAGAGCCAAGCACTTCCAGGCACGGGACTCGGCCAAATGAATCTGCTTAACCTAACTTAACGTAAACGATTGAATATGATCCAGGCGTAACAAAAGACTCAGCTGGAAAAGTCCATGAATGTTCTTACCAGGGTTGGAAAAACGGAAAATTGTTGAATTATTGTTTGGTTATTGGGGTTGGGGTAGTGGCGGGGTAAAAGATCCAAGAAACTGAAACGTTTGTGGAAAGAATAAATTTTATGCAATATATTTACCAAAAATATAGCAACCCAAGCCAGTCCAATGTTGTCGAAAGATATGGTTCCTTGGAAGGGGTTCCCACCTAGTTGAGTGCAATTAGTGTAGTATTGGTTCCAGTTCACGCAGGATCTATTTGTTGGATTGTTGTAGGAGAATTGTATAGCTGAACCTGCAAAAGAGAGCAAAAATCATTTAATTAAACGACTTTTGTGGATAATCTAAGATAGAAGTTGAGACAATTCCTTTAAGTGAGAAAATTGGGCAAGATTATTTTACGTGCGTATAAATATAGTGCTTCTATTAAAAGTACAATTTGTTAATTGGTTAGCATAAGCATATTTAACTTATGTTATTTTAAAACTCGATGAACTACGGGTATTGTTGTAAAGGCTTTGAAATTTAATTGATTATCACAGTTCAGTTAGCTTACTTACGTACGAGTATATGTTTTTTTTTTATTAATTCAACTTCTGTATAATTGCCATACATGTTGAGCCAAATATACTTCTGTAAACATTGTATATTTTATTTTGTGTATTCATTTAAGGGTAACTAACTTACTGGTTCGTAAAAATTTAGAATTTTTGTAAGCACAGGTTTTGCAATTTTAAAATCACACGTCTAATTTTTCCTTGCATACAGAAAGAAGGGAAAATTCCATAAATAAAATCTTTTTACTTTTAAACTGTAGAAATAATACTACATCCAAAAATCGAAGGATTATATTTGGTAACAAGCATAAAAAAGTTACTTTAATGGAATAGATGGAGACGCTAACAGTTACCTATAAGAATAGCAATTGTACGTCTATAGACATAAGGTCACAATATCTAAACGAGTAATTGATACTGGTCTTTCCAGTATTTGTATCATAAGGCACAAGTTAGGGGTTGTATGAGGGTATAAGTTATACTACGCAAAAAACTAAATGTTACGGAAGAGATATGTTAAAAACCTTGGATAACAGACCATTTGTATCAAAATGATGACTCGTGACATTTTGAATGTATGCTTTTGGAGTACGCATATATATGTATGTACAACTAACACCGCTGGAACTACTTAAGAATATATGTTTACTCGTAAAATGAAAAGCCACGCTTTATAGAAAAACATCCCAAAATTGTGGTTTTCCTACGGGGATTGGGTTCACCGCAGGGAGTTGGTTTAAAGTCGATGTTTCTTTAATATCAGTGCAGCTGTGCAACTTGAATGTACACAAATTAAAAAAAAAAGAATATTTTCTCACAACGCGATCAATGAGGCTGTAGTCGTTACAGGACTGTGCATATAAATCTCTTCCGAAATACGATATTAGAGGCATACTTGGGTATTTTCAACGCATCTACTTATCATTCTGAACAGCTTCAAATGTTACAGTTAGTGCCTGAGCATTGAACATTAAGTATTTCATTTTCATAGTTGTTTACACAAAAAGTAGAAACACAATTAATGTAGAAGACGTGTGGCAGACCAACAGTAAATAAGAAAATAAGGTCTTGCGAAAAAAAAAAAACACGAACGACCATAGATAAACGATATGAAGAAATTTTGTCACCAATCCACAGGTAATCGTAGATACACTAAACAAACTGCCTCGGTAGAGAGTGTGATGTTATATGAAGTAAATTTAGATCTGGTTACCAGATCTCCCCCACTGAGAAAGGGGGCACGGCTGTTAAAAGGCTTAAAACGGTAAAGCTGCAAGCTCCTTTTGACTATAGGGCAGTTACTCAATTTAAATCTACTTTACACATTTTTCTTCGAGACAGTATATCATTTGGAATGATTTCTATTTTATGTGACTTGATATATCCACTCCCATTTTGAAGAGCGTGATCGGACTTATAGATTTTGGGTTTGATAGCACTAAATTGTAATTTACAAATATTTGTATCATACTATTCCAGTGATTAAACTCGTGGATAGATAAATATATTTCTTTCACGGTTCATTGCGCATTTTATAAATATAAAGATCATCATCAGTATTATGATAGTTTTGCTACAGTGAACTTTCCTGTTAGTATTTGCAACATTTTTCTGCGCTTCCGTAGCTAGCGTCCCGAAGGTAGTCAAAAGTGTTGCTGGTTCGTCAAAAACATTGAAAATTCTGTCTCACCCTATATTTATAATCTGTTCTTCCACGCCTGCAAAACAAATCTTTAAGCTTTTTTATCAATCCCACTCTTTAGGACTCTTTCCAGCAAATAGACAACAGCATTTGTCCAGCCCGTCCAATATCCATCTGCTCATGAAATATCGCGAAACATGAAATCATTTCAATGACCAACAGTAGGTACGGTTTTCGTAGCAACAAGTCTATTGGTGAATTAAAGCGTACAGAAATCTAGCGAAAGCAAAATAGTTGCACTTCATAATTCTAAGGCATTTGACAGAGTTTATCATCAGACCTTTTTGTCGAAAATGCCTGCATTTGAGATCGACGACTCTCTTCTTCGGTTAATCTTTCGGAACGTTAAATTCAAGTTGTCTTATATACATAGTTTCAAGTCCGATAATCAAAAAATTAATGCTGATGTGCTCCAGGGCTTCGTTCTGTCTACCATACCCTTTTTGACCTTTATCAATGATCTTTTGTCAGCTATTTCTAATCCAATTATTCCTTTGCTGTCGACAGTACTCTCTGCTTTCCATATTCGTTGCCAAACTCACATCTCCTGCTCTTTGCCTATAGAAGTCATTTATTTCTGATATAAACAACTTTAATAAATAAGGAACCAACAATAGAGTGGATTTTAATGCTTCCAAAACTTGATGCTGTCTGCTGTGATTAATGCAAAATTTAAATACCCGGCATCGTCGACACCGAGAAATCTTCCATTCACGGTATGGGTGCCAAAAATGGCTTAGGTTGGAATGAATACATATTCGATGTCGTCAAAAATGGTACGAATTGTCTAGGTTACCTTAAACGATGAAAGAAGTATTTCACCCCCTCTCTTTTGGTTTTAATATATAAGGCATTTATCTGCTCAAAATTGATGTACACTGCCCACATCAGATAAGATGCCGCTAAAACCTCCTTGCACTTGCTAGATGGGATCCAAAACCGTGCGATAAAACTCATAGTTGACGTCAATATTACACAGTCAATTGACACCCTCTAACATCGACGTTATATCTTCTGTGTCACCTTATTTTCACCACCAGTGTTTCATTGAAATTAACGGTAGTATTCCGCCTCTTCATATTTTTAACCATAACACACGCCTCGATTTGAGCGCTCATCAGTTTACCCTTAAGCTCACTTTCAGTCGTACTCTATCTTTCGCTTACGAAATGCCCTGCCGAGCTCTGTATTTCCTAGTCAATATAACTTGCAAATATTTAAGTCCAACGCACATCGGTATCTCTCTTTTTTCCCTTGGCCAGGAAATATTTTTCTCGGAGAGTATTGAATTTGCAAAGCAAATTACAAGTGTGCAAACACTTTTAGCCACGCTTAAATCTGTTTCCGTCATTATCTTCTTATGAAGATATTGTCGGAGAGATAGATTAATATCGTAAGCATACATACATATATCGTAAGACTAGTTTTGTAAGTCTGTCTTAAAGGTCTTGTCAGAGTCGATAAAAGTCCGCAGTAGTAACAATTAAGATTCTTTTAAATTTTAATAAGAAATGTGGTTTTATTTAAAGTTTTGTTAAGTCACATAATTGGAGCGGTCGATTGACGAACGGGTTTTTTTGCTTAAAATTTTTTAAAAAAGAAAACAAGGGAGAAGCGTTCGTGAAAAACAAGTGAAATTAACTGATCTGCAAGAAAAGAAGGAGTTTGAATTCTTTCGGGATATATCAAAGATAAGATTGTCGGAGAAGATAGATGTGAGCTAGAAAAGCATAGAAGAATAGGGGATTGCGCACAAGTTAAGGAAATATTTAAAAAATAGTTTTTGTGAAAGGCTTTCTGTTAATACACAACTAGATCAGATAAGAATAACAAAAACAAGTATAGGGTGATTCATCGTGAGGTTTAATTTATAATCTAAAACAAAACACATAAATTTGAAAGCGAACTTATATTTTTTATTATCCGTCAAATTTATGGCATTTACTTTTTGAAAATGATATCATTTAAATGTTGGCCATGACAACGTCTGAGGTGGTCCATTCGGTAGGACAGGTATCTCGCCGATAACACGAGTAATGTTGGCTTCCAAAGCATAAATTGTAGCTGGCCTATTCCCGAAGACATGAGACTTTACATATCCCCAGGGAAAATAGTCCAAAGGTGTGATATCGCACGATCTAGGCGGCCAATTTACCGTAGCAAAACGTGAAATTAAGTGCTCACCAAAATGATTTCTCAACAAGTCCATTGTTTCAAACGCTATATGGCTCGTAGCACCATCTTGTTGAAACCAGAGCTCATCGAGACCATGTGCTTGAATTTCAGGAAGCACATAGCCATTTAACATGGCGCGATAACGGTTACCATTGATGGTAACATTCTGATTTGCCTCATTTTTAAAGAAATATGGACCAATTACCTACAAGCCCATAAACCACACCATACCGTTGTTCTTAATGGATATAATAGTAGCTCTTGTTACTCTTCGGGGTTTTCATCAGCCCAAATACGGCAATTTTGTTAATTTACGTGTCCTTTGAGTCAGAAATGGGCTTCATCACTGAACAAAATTTCACAATAAAACACCGGATTTTTATTAAGTTTTTTCAGAGCCCATTCACTGAAAATATGACGCGAATTCAAGTCACCTGGTTTCAATTCTTGCTTAATTTCATAATTCTAAGTTTAATTTTGTACGCTTTTATGTCGAGATCCTTACGTAAAATACGCCAAGTTGTCTAATACGCCAAGCCAAGCTGTTGAGAACGACGACGAATCAATTCGTCACAGTCTTCGCGTACACTCTCAGCTACAGTTGCTATAGACTCTTCACTACGTGCTGGATGTGGTCTAACCGGTCGAGTATTATTCACTAATGTAAACTGTGACTCAAATTTTCGAATGGTATTGGCAATAGTGGTTTCAGTAGTTCGATTATTCGCACCGTAAGTTCCTCGAATTGCACGAAAAACATTTCTCACAGAACGCTGATATTCGTAATACAGCTGAACAACTTGGAGATGCTTTTGTAGTGCGAGTTTTTTCGTTATGATTTGCCAAACGATACTGAACAAAAATAATAAAGCAGTTTGATAGGAGTCACGCGTGATCTGTCAAAAAAGCCTATTGAAAATCAAACCTCACGATGAATCACCCTATAAAAACAAGTATAGGGGATTATAACAATACTATTACAAATTGTTAAGTAGAACAATTAATTCCTTCCTTCTAAACCAGCAAATGATTGCATCCAATAACAGATTCGCCCTTGATGTTTTTAAGAAAAACTGTCCTGAGTCCACAACAACTATTGTGCTCATTCGAAATACTTAGTCACTCAATGAAGCTTGTAGGATCATTTTTGAATCTCCTCAATATTATAGACAGGCAAGCAATTATAAAAACAAAAATACCACCCAAAACAATTATTATTTTAGATATAAAAATCATAACAATTCCTATTACAAAAATAGTTACTATTTACATAACTTTCTTATGAATAGTAACCAAACTAGAATAAATAGCCCAAACACACAACAAGAAAAACAAAATTACACTACAAATAACAATTACAAAGTGTTTAGTAACGAAGGTCAATCAGGTACGAAACACAGATTAAAAATAATGAACCCATGGATGTATCCTTTAACGGAGTCATGAACACATACGACAACTACCCTATATAATTATTAAAAATCATGTTAAACGACTTAGATTTATTATTGACTGCGGTGCAGAGTACAGCATCATTGACAAAAATGTATGCAATCCAAAGTGGCAGGTACCATCTAAATATAATATTTTGAAAGTACTCGACAGTAATGTCAACACAAACTTAGAATTTAGGATTCCCCTGTTTAAGGAGTTCAAAAAATCCAATTATTTTGTAAATTTTGTAAAAAAGAGGAAACATATTCGAACCTTATTCGTCAAAACGAAGAAGTTTTGAGCGTATTTTGTAACAAAAGTTTTGATTCAGAGATTCCTGGAAATCTATTCGTAGATCATTTGAGCCAAGCCAACGTTTCCAAATTAAAATCCTTTTTAAAATCTTTTAAATCCATTATTTATAAAGAAGATGTTCTTTCATTTACAAGTGATATAAGACATTAAATCATAACGTACAGTGATGTTTCAATTTTTAGTAAGCTGTATCGCTATTCAGAGATACATTAAAAAGAGGTGGACAAACAAATTTGTGAAATGTTGCAGCAGAAAATAATTGTTTCAAGCAGTAGGTCTCACAATTTTCCCTTTTGGTTTGTCCCTAAAAAAATAATAGAAACGAAAAAAAAGACCATTGAAGATAGGTTTCCAACGCCCAATATAGACTTTTGGTAAGCTTTTTTTTTGATAAGCTCGGAAAATGAACTTATTTTTCAACTATCAATTTGGTGGAATCTTTCTCGCGATAGAGCGAAAACTCCATTTTTAACCAAGAATGGTCACTACCAGTTTCAGAGCATGCCGTTTAGGTTGAAGAATGCTCCAGCGACATTACAGAGGCTGATGAACCATGTTCTAAGGGATTACATCAATAAGATTTGTGTAGTCTACTTGGACGACATTCATATATTCTCTACGAGTTTTTAAGAGCATCTACAGTCCCTTAAGGAAATTTTTCATTTTAAATAATTAAAGATAGCAACCTTAAAATTCAAATCAACAAATGTCTTTTTGCAGATCTATCTACCAACTATCTAGGTCATATAATTATAAATGATGGAATAAAAACAGACAGAAATAAAGTAAAATCAATCACGGATATGAAATTGTCAACTAACGTAAAAGGCATACAACAATTTCTTGGAATAACCGGTTATTACCGGAAATTCATAAAGGATCATGCCAAGGTTTCCCGAACGCGGAAAATGTATTAAACCACTATAGACTAGTTGCGACCATTCACAACTTGAAAAATATTCTCCTATTCTTGATGCAATAAAGCAAAAAATACAATTCCTTGGAAAGCCAAACGAAATTATTTCCCATGGAGATACTTGTATATTGTACTCAGCTGTGTAACAATTTTTAAAATAAAACAAAATCATTTTCCATAGGATAACAGTGTCACTTAAAAGCGGCAATGCTGACGTCGTAAGGTTGCATGACAATTTAAGCGAACACCTCAGAATTATGAATGCTAATAAAGATAATTCATATTTAGATGAAAAATTGTTTAAAATAATTGTCATTTACAGCTCTACTAACATTTAAAAAACTAAATTAAGACCCCTGGATTTCATTTCTAGAAATCTTTTAAAACAAGACATTAAATCACTAACAAACAAATTTCAAAAAGAAAAAGAAAACAGGATTATTAACAGAAGTAAAAATTTAGGAATTCACTTGGACCAAAGTGAATACACAGTTCAAAAAAGGACAACCGTCAAAAACAAACCAAAATACAGGAAACTTAAGCGGTTTATGGCAGAGGTTGATTATACTGTTGATAAATCTACAAAACGAAACATTAAGTATCACATATTGTATAAATACCAAACATCATAAATTTATATACATACATAACAGTTACTTTTCATCCGTACTCAATTAATTACCTGTAACTTTATCTATATTATTATTGGCAATCCCTCTTTAGGTTCAGATTCTACATTATTTCATCATCCATTTGTTTCCTTCCTGCATATTTAAATTTTTCATCACTATTTATTTTTTTCTTCGACTATAATCCTCCAGATTCTAAAATCCTTTTCTTTTTGAAAATCTAACGTTTATTTTCAAATTTTATTTCCTATTATCAAATTTCCATTTCCTATTTTCAAATTTCTAATTGTTTTGACAGCGTCATCTGAAAAATCTATTTGTTTGTTCGATGGCATTCAATGGGTGTGTTCAGGTTAAAAAATATATTCTTGGTTCTTAAATTTGTTTAGAGTTCATGATTTAGGCAAAAATAATAAATAAAAATTAGTGCCATATACATATTGTATTTAAACACATTAAAGGATTGTTTTGGGTGTAATAAAAAAAAAAAAATGATACAAAGTTTGATTATCATTGAGTTAAGGAATGCTAAAGTTTGTAAGTCCGTCATTAAGTTCTTGTCAGAGTCGATAAAAGTCCGCAGTGCTAACAATAAAGATTCCTTTAAATTTTAATAAAAAATTTGGTTTTATTTAAAGTCTTGTTAAACCTAACAATATCATTTCGTCAATTTTTGCATACTTTCCTAATATTAATATTTTAGGAATGGATAGTTTTCGTGAATAAGATACCTATCTTGGTTTAAGTTAAGATAATAAAATTAAGTCAGGCATATTCTGCCCACTAAATGCTTCCCGACAATCGGCATCAGCGTTCGTTTTTAGGGAAATAAACGAATGATAAATACTTTAAGTACTACTCAAGCTACCTTTAAGGGTAAGCGAGCAATAAACATTTTTTTTTTTTAAAGGACGACAGGATCGAGTTTGAATAAAAAATCTTGATTTTCGAGGACTTTAGATTCTACATATGTCACCAATATTAATATTATCTTCGGCTTATGAGCATACATTAAGACTATATATGTATGTTACATATAGCAATAAAAAAGTTAAGCAGAACGCCTACTGTGAAATTTTGAAAACATAGATTTTTTTGTACTTCGATAGCATATACCGTTATTTCAAATGAATATCTCAAATAGTTTTTGAGTTTCACCTTTCTAAAGAGTAGCCGCTCAGCGGTTTTATCTTTATATTTTGATCTCTAAACGCGTTTTTTTCGAAACTACATTTTTCATATTTTCTGCAGTTGTAACTCGAAGACACATCATCCGATCGCCTTTTTTGCCTATTTTGTTTATGATTTGTGTGTGCTTTTCCTGTTTTCGCTTGTATGAAAGATGTGATTTTTTTTAAAACTCTGCCATTTCGTTAAACTTAAAATTGTTTCACAATCATGGGTCATTGTGTAGGCAATACTTTCTAGTTTAATAATCTTATTGTTTTTTTTTTTTATTTCAGCCACGATGAAGATCGCAATCATTGCAGCATTTGAGGACCTTTTTGTTATGACTTGGGAGATAGCTAATGACTCGCTGAAAATTTAATTGTTTTCTTTGAAAACATCAGTGCACTCGTATATTTATTATTTATGTATAAATATATCCTCAAAATTTTAAAACACTTGAAGCAGTAGTTCTCTTAAAAAAAAAAATCCTAAAAATCACCTCCTTTTTGACGGTCAAACTAGGTGTGCCCTTAAATCGAGTTAATCCTGAGTATTGAAATGGTTTCGTGGCACGTAGCACCATCCTTTTAGAATTACATTTCGTCAATGTCGTCCATATTTTCGAAAGAAAAAAAATCAATTCTGGACACACAACAGTGCTTCTTTGTGAGTTTAGTTGAGTCTCATGGGTCTCTACTACTGCTCAAGAGCTCAATCCGCGAACTTCTGCAGCAAGCCATGTTCTTATAGCATTAGTTTCTTCATCATCTATAAATACCTTAAACAGATATAGGCCGAGATATTTCGAAATATTCGGCATAATGCCCGAATCGACAATTCCAGAGTTTCGGCCGCACTTTTACTCTCGGTAGCTACAGTTTCTTCTCTACGCATATTGTGTTGACACGTTTTTGGTCTTACATCATGTAAAGTATATGTAGTACAAGACGTATCCACAACAACAATATGAATAGAGGGGTCAGTTTATCGATTATAAGGGCCAAACTAATTATTTAATCTTCAATACATTTTGTGAGGTCAAAATGGATTTCTAAATTAGGTTTAATTGTCTATTTATTATTTCTTAAATAATACAGAATTTAACATAAACGTCAAAAATGACAGCAAATTTTCCTTTTTAAAACATCTATCAGAAAAAAAACCTTAGTCTGACTGACCTTAATTGTCAATGTTTAGTTACTGTAGTTTTAAATGACTTTTATCTCAGTTTAATGGTTAACCGTGATTAATTACAGTAAGTCTAATTGGTTTGGCCTATGGCCGTTTACCATGTTGGCAGTAGTATTACAAACTGAATTTAATTACCAATCGAAATTAAATAAAATAATACAATATTGCAGCTACGGTGTAGTTTTATAAAACGTCCCACCCTTTCTCTCCATTCAAAATTCTTAATGCTTCTTCTTCTTTTAAAATATCTTCTGCAAACACCAAAACACGAAATTCCTTCAAAACTGGGCATACTGCAGGAAAATGGAACACATCTTCCCTAGCTTTCATGTTGCAAAGTTCGCAGAGTGTTGGTAGATCCGTGCGGTGGGGTATAAAATTCAAATTGACTATCTCACCTCTCATTCTGAAGATCGTACTGATTTTGTTCACAGAATAACAGTTAAAAAGTATGTGTTTTCGTTTAGATGATAGTTCAATTTGCTGTAATAATTCTTGAACAACAATATAGAATAGGACTGATGCAGCAGTTGAACGAAAAACCATGCAACGGTCCCATATCAATGAAATAGCTCGCTTAGTATCTGATAATTTTTCCTCAAGGTGTTTGTTTACATTTAAGTTTGCTGCTACTAACTTACCAAGATATTCATAGATACATGCGCACGATCTCAACGAATTCACCATTAAATTTCCAACTTTCCACACGAGAGTAACTCCCACATCCACCTCTAAACACCATGATTATTGATTTCTGCAAGTTGACTGTTAAATTCCAAGTATTGCAGTACCCATCAAGCATGTTAATTGAAGACAGTCAACAGAGTCACTCAGAAATACAATGTCATCTGAAATCATCAACGCTGGAAATTTTACTCCGTAGTCTCGAATTCTTCTGAGGTAAGATCACCATCCTAGACAATTGCGACATTACTCTCATATAGTGCTCTCAAGATACGGATAATTTTAGTTGATATACCAATTTTGTACTTCGCGGGGTATCATATCAAAAGTCGAACGAAAATCGACAAAAAAGGCATACAACTGCTTATGTTTATTTTTATATATATTAGAAATGTTGGTGAGTGCAAATATTTGGTCTATTGTGGAGTAACCCTTTCTAAACCCAGTTTGGAATTCTGTAAGGATGCTGTTTTCCTTTACCTTTTCACTATTCCGTTTGTATATAAAAACTGAGAACAACTTGGCCGACATGTTTAAAAACGAAATACCCCTGTATTTTGCTGGATGTTTATAGTCGCCTTTTTATGTAATGGAAATATTATAGATTTTTTAAAACTATCCGGAACATGAGCAGTGTCGAATATACGGTTGAATTCTACCGTAAGCTATTAATTAATGTCAGTGTATTTACCATATTCATTTAATTTAAAATAAAATTCTATAAAATGCATTTGCTTTTTTTCGGACAAAATATCTTCGTCTTTTTCTCGTGGTTTTTATTTAAAATTATTTCTATTAAAAAAGAGTATTGCTGAAATTTACAATAAACAAGCATTATTATTTATTTTCATATGAAAAATGAAGCATGTCATATCTAATGCGTTAATGCATATAAACGTTATGCGAGGCTCATTATTTATATAAATTTAATTGGACAACATCAGGAACACTGATCCAATTGCTGTCCCTTCAAATAGGTACGTGGATGTTAGATTCGAATAAAGATGGCTAATCTTTATTTCTAAGTGTAATTGGCCAACTTATCAGTTCACTGGAATATCATCTCATTATGTTTGACGCTTCTTCATATTGCACATAGAAAAAGGAAACTACCATCCTTTGGAGATGAACATAAAGATCAGCCTCGAACGAGAGTGTGAGATATCTTCATAGATACCACTATAGCGAACTTTGTGTTTGTATAAAAATTTTTTCTCAAATGCAAAACTTAGCTTCTAATTATTGTCATATTGGGTAGTAGTAGTTGACGAACTGTACACTATAAATTTTATTGTTGTATGCAGATATTGTGCCTTAATTTAACTAGTGTAATATTTCTTGAAGGCTTACTCATTCATCATATCCCTCAACGGATGTTGCTTTAAAAGAAGTTTATGTATCTTGCCAAAAAATATAAGATCGCATAAGAAGGTCTTTAGGTACATATACGGAGGGCCAACTAACAAAATATTGTAAAAAGGATTAGATGTTGTTCTGTAGAAAAGACCACCCAAATGCTGAGGAACACGATGCAGGCAGAAACAAATATGACAGTATTTGGAGAGCAATTGCAGAAAGCAGCCATAACGATAAAAAAGATCGTCTGAAATCTTTATGAGATGACTCCAAATATCCTGACGGAAATGAAGCGAATGAAACGGAGGAACATCAATTGACTAACATTGGTTTGATTAAGGTATTAAATATGACTCTCGACACTAACATTGGAGTCTGTGATAAAATCGAAACAATTGCAATGGTAGTATATGAAGGAGGCTTTATACGGAAATGTTAAATAGCATCAAAGACCAGAGAGTATCAGGTTTCGTAAGGTAATTTATTGGCAAAAACACATGCTGAAATCCAGGGCGGCGATCTTTGTGCATCTACAATAAAATGTAGTAGCAGTTTTAGCAAAACCAAAAGAAAAATTCTGTTGGAAACGCTGGCATTTATTTTAAATCGTTATTAAGGAATATTAATCCACAATTTTGTATTAAATTTCGTTGAATTTCGCACTTGACTGGCAAATGATATGTCAAATTCTAATAACTGCTATGTAAAATACTAAGTCTCAGGCTCTCAGCTAAAGGACGCTGATTTTACTTTTGTGCAAAAATAAAAATAAATAAATAAAAAACAAAAAAAAAAAAAATAAAAAGACGGTTCACATTTTCAGTTACTTGATCTTGACATTTAAAAATTTTGCACATTTTTTCCAAATAACTTCTTTCGCAAGGCCTCTTTCTGCTTATTTGTCAACTAACCACTATTCTGTTATAGTGAAATCATCTAGTTTTCGATTCTACTAAGACCATTATTAAGATTGAATATTGCAATGATAAGCTTGTAATCATTTGGAACATTGCCGGTGTCTGGTTACCCTTTTTCTTACCCCTGAAGGCACGGCTTACGATTACTTTTACCAAAAAGTAAGACTTGGTGTCAACTCAGAACAAATCTATTAGTGAGATGCGAGGTTCAAATTAGAATTTGCTAAATTGAAGAATAAATCCAAACCTCTTTCTCTAGCACTAGGAACATAATTGAGTGCTAACACATTATATATCTCTAAAATCTCTTCGCATTAACTACTTACCTACCTAAAACATGCACAGGGATAAGCGACAAAAAGGCAATTGGAAGTAATGGCATTTCGAACATGGCATTCCGAACATGGCAGGGAAACCGAAGATGTTCATTGGAGCATTATACTTAAGTCTAGGATAAGAGAATTTCTCAGAACCACTTTCTTAAATATTGCCGAATATTTAGACGCAGTTATTAGACGCTTTACATTTCTTCGAGTCAGAGTTAAGATCCAACTCTTGTCTGAAAAGCCTGAAAGGACCATATGGCTAGGACGCCAGATGACCTCACAAATTGTATTCAACTTTTGGGGTCTGAGCAAACCAAGATGGCGAAAGCTGCATCTACGGTTTAAGGAAAATCTAGTCTGGTCCCGCCCCTTCTCGACGATATCTATCATATATTGATTTAGACACGAAAGTTTAATTTTCTTTCCTTTGTATTTAGACCAAGCGCAAAAATGAAGGAAATTGTACTTCACTGCATCACTTTATACAATAGGGAAGCATATCCCATTGGTCTTTAAAACCAAAGTCACATCAATAGGTTTTCGTTCATAAGACCTTAATAATATGCGCGTAAGTGAATGCGCTGCACCCAATTTTCCATGACTTTTTAGCATAACTCGGCCGATATTCTAGCAATTTTACATCAAATGTTCACCAGTAAGTTTTATGCTTGTTTGCATTTACCAGATATTAAATGTAGCCTCAAAGAAAATAGTTGGAACGTTTTAAATCACATGAGAGGGGTAGTCAATTGACAGGGACGTTTCTAGCGATAATACAAGATAAATCGATCAAAAATCTGCATTGTCACAGAATGATTTTGCGTTCGTCACGGTCAGGTATCCACTTCTTTAATTTTTGGTGTTTTGATATCTCACTGCAACGATGGTGTAGCCGTAATGTGATATATTATCTAGAAATCATGTACAGCGCTGAACTCTTCTTCCATACAAAGCAAACCCAGCTATAATTGTTGCGGTACACGGCCGTGTAAAACTTAGTTAGTCGCACCCTACTTGTACCTTTACTGTGCTCAGCCATACCCTTCTTATCTTTGAAGGCAGACAATGGCAAAATGTGACAAAGTATCCCACATAGACTTAGCATAGAGTCTTAAATAGCGCAGAAACTCAACAGAAAAATGCTGTTTAAACTTTTAGATATGTTATACCACTTTGATCAAAAGTTCCTGGAATGTATTGAGAAAATAAAAAATACAAGTTTATTTATCTAAATCTATATTGTCCCCTTCAAAGTAATCCCCATCGACTGCAACACACTTATGCCAGCGCTTGATCCAATTATCCAAACATTTTTTATATTCGGTTTTCGGTATGCCCATCAGTGCTTCCTACGATGTTTCCACTACTTCCTCCCGGCTGCTGAAACGCGTTCCCCGTAAAGGTTTTTTAACTCGATTGAACAGAAAGAAGTCACCGGGAGCCAAATCCGGTGAATTTGGTCACTGTTGGATGGTATTTGTTACATTTTTCGTCAAAAAATTATGAATAATGATAACACTGGTGCGTTATCATGGTGCAAAATCCACGAGTTTTCTGCCCACAATTCTGGTCTCTTCACGTTCATCCATGAGAACCGTGAGCATTGCCTTTTTTTGACTGAAAACGACTTGGTTTTTTAGTGTCGGCTCATTTGATGAAAGCCATTCACCATTTCTGGATTGCGTGTCGTACTCATAAACCCACGTCTCGTCCCCGGTAATGATCCTTTTGATGAATGTGGGATCGAATTTAGCCTTGCAAATCATCTCTTTTGCGACGTCAATGCGGTCTCTTTTTTGTATGAAATTGAAGTCTTTTGGCACCAACTTTGGAAACCCAAATCATTAACCAAAATGTCTCGGACGAATCCATAAACAATGTTCAAGTCCTCCCCTATCTCTCTGATGGTTAATTTGTAGTTATTTACCAACATTTCTTTTACTTCATCAATGTTTTAGTCGGCTTTCGATGTCGATAATATGCCACTGCGTTCATCATCTTCGGTTGACTCACGATCACTTTTGAACCGCTCGTGCCACTGGTAAATAGATGTTTTTTTTTAAAGAATCGTTGCCGAAACACTTTTCCAACACATTTTTACGCAAAATTTAATACAAGTTCGCTGTTGCAAATTTAAATCCATTTCTAAAATTGTAAAAAATGCCAACACACACATGGAAAGATGTACTCTTCGCTACGTAGTTTTTGCAAATGTCAAGCTGTGACGCTAAGTTTAAGAGGGAATGTCAACAACAGATGTACAAACTTAACAAAAAACAGAACTCAAATCGGAACAATGGGAGCGCCACACGGCGACGCCCCCGGAAACTATTTGATCAAGGTGGTGCACGACCGTCTTTAATATAGTTTTAAAATACACATCGCGATGTTGGCCGATTAAAAAAAAGTTACATACAAGTGTGTATTTATAAAGAAAAAATGACAACAACGGAAATGAAAGTATTGCAAATGCATGTGGATGTGACAAGATTAATAAGTACCCGGAATTTGGAGAAGTTTTCACATTGTAAAATTAATAATGAGCTGGGCTGAGCAAATCTGCTAGTTTTGGCATGTTCAACGCACGTCGTTGGAAAATCAGGCCCAAAAAGCAATTGAGTGTCAAATTTCAGTCCAGATTTGAAAAAAAAAAAAAAAAAAAAAAATTAAACTGATCACTGTTATGCTATTGTTCTGTGGAGTTTTAAACACAGTTGTTGTCATTAGTTATTGGCTCTGTTCGACATAGGATATCTTTATTTCAATCAGTGGCAATCATTTTGACCAGTATGGTTTCCCTTTGTGAATAAAAACATTGAAAGGCGCACGAATCTACAATTTGGAGAGGCCTAAAGGACTCCCTACTAATTAAATACTGCAATTCGATTTGATATTTTTCATTGGTGTTTTAGATGCACGTTTTAGTTTTTTTTTTGTGATCTGTCATGAAGTGAGACACATCTGATTTCGGTGTTTGAAAAGCTAATTTAACAATTTATTGGGTATGTAATTTAATTCGTGTGGTTTTTTTTTTAAAAATTTGAACGTTTATTTAAGAAAAACAAGTACAATAGTATTATTCAAAGTATTGCCCATCTGAAGCTATGACTTTTTCCCATCTTTCTGGCAATTTGTGGATCCCATCCCAAAAGAACTGCGCCGGCTTGGCAGCCAAGAATGAATCAAGCCAATTTTTTATATTCTGCTCTGATGTGAACCGTATTTCAGTGAGGGCGTTCTGCATCGACCGGAACAAATGGTAGTCAGAAGGGGCAAGGTCTGGGCTATAAGGCGGGTGTGTTAAGACTTCAAATCCACTGTTTTCCAAATAGTTTTTAACCGGAATAGCAACGTGGGGCCGAGCGTTGTTATGATGGAAAATTATTGCCTCGTGTCTGGTCGCATATTCTGGGCGTTTTTCGGCTATTGCTCTCTAAAAACGGATTAATTGTGTTCGGTAGTGTTGTTCATTGATGGTTTCACCCGGTTTTAGCAGCTCATAATACAGCACACCTGTCTGATCCCACCAAATACAGAGCATTACCTTCGAGCCATGGATATTCGGCTTTGCCGTTGATTTGGCTGGTTGGCCGGGTTTCACATATGATTTTTTGCGCTTAGGGTTATCGTAATAGATCTATTTTTCACCACTAGTAGCAATCTGATGCAAAAATGACTTCCTTCTGTTACGTTCCAGCAGCATTTCATACATGCAAAACTGCCTTTCGACGTCTCTAGACTTGAGTTGATGTGGAACCCAATTTCCTTGTTTTTGAATATATCCAGCTGCTTTTCAACGTTTCGAAATGGCTGCTTGAGTGACACCCAAAGATTCTGCGAGCTCTTCTTGTATTTGGCAACAATCTTCATAGAGTAATGCTTCCAGTTCTTCACCTTCAAACTTTTTTGGCTGCCGAGGACGTTCATCGTCCTTCAAGCCAAAATCACTATTTTAAGTCGTGCAAACCACTTTTGGCACGTTCGCTCAGCTAGCGCATGTTCCCCGTAAACTTCCACCAAAATACGATGACTTTCGGCAGGAGTTTTCTTCATATTAAAGTAATGAAGAAGAACTCCCCGCCAAAACACTTTTTCAGGCACAAAGTTCGATCTATTTGAGTAAAAAAAAATTATTGTTGTTTACGCTTCAAATGAATGACATATACTGAAATGAAGTTCAATGACGGTAGCTTTCCAACGCATGTTCCAACGGAATAATAACAATGGAATAGTACAAGTTACGCCATCTCTTAGCAAACCGCACGAAGTTATAGACCCAATAACAAAATTCAAATTTTAAAATTTTCCTAAAAAATGTACCTTTTTCAAGATTTTTACATTACATTTTTTGTTATTTTTTATTTAAACTTTTATCTTCATCCTTCTATTTATGTAAGCTATAGTGTAACTTTTTCACGTATGGTCAAAGGAAGTTGTATTGTTTTATTGAAGCAAAAGTGTCCGTTAATACCAGTGACAGCCTGCTGAGTTCTTTTAATTATAACGAAATCATGGGCGTACGCTAGTAGTTCACTTGTGAGTTCCTTATAATTGTTTCAAGTATAATGTTAAAGAAGTCGTATAACAGCGCGTCATCTTATCTAAAACCTTTTTGGACATCAAAGTTCTCGGCTAAGTCGCTACCGACCTTGACGGAGCAGCGAGCGTTTTTAATCATCATTTTAGATTAGACATGGCTCCACATTCATAGCTCGTCTCTATAAAAGCTGTCATATGCGGGCTTAAAATCTATGAAAAAACGATGGGTATCGATTTGGACTTCTTGAGTTTTTTTCCATGATCTACCAAAATGTGGAGATTTGGTCGATTGTGGACTTTTTTGGTCTGAAACAGAACCGACGGGGACCAATAAGGTTGTAGGCAAAGAGTTTCAGACGTTCACACAATATTACATATAAGATCGTGTATCCGATGTTAAGGAGACTTATACTTTTACAGTTGGCGCGGTTAAATGAGTCTCCTTTTTTGTGCCATTCAGCAGGCATACACTCTCCTGACCAGATCTGAGAAATGATTTGGTGCATGCTCTCCACAAAGTCATATTTTCAGCAGCTGTAAATATCTCGGCCGGAAAGCCTTCAGATCCTTATGCTTGGTCCATCCCATCACATCGCACTTCCTGAATAGCGGTCATATCTGTGTGATAGCAGTTAAGGTCCGAACATTCTACGTACAGATCGTTGTCCTTTATATGTTTGCTAGGGTCCTCTCAACAGTGAGTGCATTTTTACCTGAGGACATTAGTTAGTTTGTCACATATAGACCCCTTTTATACAATATTTTCTTTAAATTTAATAAATGCCGGCTTCCAGAATAAAAAAAAATGTATGAGTCCATTCTAAAAATATGGTATTTCTACAATATAATGATTTGAAATATTTGGATTTTACTAAATTATGTTAAGCTCAAGCTAAGAAACGTAATTAACTGATTCGGTATAAAATTTTCATGCATTGATTTTGCAACATGCATATGTATACCATATAAATATTCATGTTTATATTACTTGCATACTCTTATATGTACAGTAAAAAGAGTGCGGTTCGTGCTCCACGCCGATATTACATATCAAATTTTGTTTATTCAGGATTGACATTCAGAAAGAGTGGTCGGTAACAATTTGTTAACAAATGCTAAAGTGATTAAAATATTTTATTCTAATAATTTTTCAATAACTGAATAACCGAAGAAAGTTGCATGTGATTATGTACGATGCCGATGAGAACGTCCTGGACGTTCACAAACAATCTGCCTCACTGTAGGCGCAAATTTTTAAAATTTTTCACTGCACCCTTGCTGTAAACATACAATAGTTAAGTTTGAAAACAAAAAAAATTTGGATCTCATAACAAATTTCTATTGATCAGTCTTCACGACTGCTAATAAAAACTAAGAGATGACACTCAAATCAAAATGACAATCAAGTGAAATCGGCGTTAAACATAATACACATCTTGTGCTTTATATTATAATGATTTACATTTATCCTTACCATTACACAACATTGGTCCAATTCGATATGGTGGCAAATCTGAGCACAAATGCATTCCAGAGTCTTCTGGTCGCGAACAAATGTAGTCTTGCTCCTTGGAAAATTCGTAATAGAATGATACACTGAAAGAAAGTTGGTACGTCGCAAATAAAATGTATGTTAGCTTCATAATTTACAAAGTAATGATATTTATTCATCTTAAGACATCTAAGCATTAATGGCAAAAAAACAATATATAGCTTTTTATTTTTAAACATAACAAAATTTCAGACGCTAAGACATTTTTTTTCTTGTATCTTGCAAAACACACACGCTCGCATTCATACACACTTATTAATAACTTCAAAATAAATTAACAATTTTTATTTATGCTTATTTTTTTGCATTTGCTTATTACGTTTATTTTTATGCTGATTATTTAGTTATGCCTATAATTATAATTTTATGTAAGAATGCATCTAGTCAAAAACCCTTACAACAGACTTTCGTTTTAAAAATAAAATTTGCCGAGTTTTTCTATATATGTTTGTATATGAGAAATTAATATGACCAAAAATTAAAAGCTTATGATAAATTGGGTAATTTTGGTATTGTGATCCATTTTAAAATATTTAAGATACAAAGACGGTCTTAAAATCTTGTCTTGTTTTTGTCGACAGGTGAATTAAAAGAAAAGTTATAAATATTAATGGTAAAGTTATAAAAGTTATTAATATTTATGAATATTAATTATAAATAATTATGAATATGTATTAATAACTTTGAGCTTAAACTAAAACAGATGTAGCAACATGGAAATGCCACAATTTGCATATTGAATTAGTATGTATATTGATGTCTGTTTACACCAGACAGTCTTTAATTTATCTGTAAAAAGTTCGAGTTATGTAAGAGATGCAAATTTTGCTGGTGACAATTGTGCAATACAAAATGAAGTAAAACTTGAAAGAAATAGGAAAAATTAGCTAGGAGTGTAAGTTTACATAATAGCAGAAAGATTGAATGTTTCTCATCAAAACATCGTATGTAATTTGAAAAAAAATCGTGATGATTGGAGCACCAAGAGAAAAAAGGGGTCAGGAACACCAACAGTTTAAGCTTCATGTCGAAAATGGAAGAACCCACGTAAGAGTATATAAGAAAAAGCTAAATATGTTTGTGGAAAACATATATGTAGAGAAAAAAAGAGGTCGTTTGTGCTGGATTCAAGAGCGACAACTGCCTCTACGAGAAGAATTAGAGCCCTATTAACTACAGCTCTTTGGATTAACTTGCAGATTTAATTTTAAATAACTTGGCGTTCCATATCAATCTGCAAAAAAAGTAAGTAAAAACTTTTGTAAGGTATTTAAAGAAATATTGTACAACTAACTTTTGAATTAGCAGTAGCGACAAAAAACCAATTGGTGCTCCGAAGATCCTGAGAGTCGATACCAAATTCCAAATGGAAAAACTTGTCAGAAGCTGTGAATCGGCGGTGTACGAGTACAGCTAAAATAAAACAAAGGAGGTTCAATAAACCATTAATATAATAGGTCATTATTCTGCAAGGCTATTAAAAAATATTTAAAGCTTTGATGATTTTTTCGGTCTACTTAAACTCTCTTAACTCTTGCTTTCGTAACTAAAAAAATACACATTTATAGTTCAAAAATGGTAAGCCACATAAAAAAGTCAGTAAAACACCAACGCCACATCCTAAATTGGCTTTAGAGCCATCAGTGATTTATTCCTTCCTGGCTCAGATTCTGGCCAAAATCATTCTTAGGCACAAAAAGGATAGAATAGAAGTTCTGGTGTCATGGTATTAGACGGCATGTCCATAAGACCAGAGTTTATTAAAGGACAGTCGTCACGCAAGGCTGTCGAAACTCCTTTGTTTGTCATACCAATGACCAAGGACTCTAAGAATGCAAACAATAGTACAAATGTTAAGGGGATGGTGAATCATTTACTACAGAGTCAGGCATGTTGAAAAATACCCACATACAACAGACAGCAACACTCCTCCTTCCCTCCTCTTCACCAGAAAACCGACACATATAGCTGCGTAGGTCCAAAAGATTTGTTATCGGTAAAAGCTCCCTTATATTTCCAGACAGGCGATAACACCTATGAAGCTTACGAAGTGACTAAATCCAAAAAAAACTTTGCTATCCAGGATGACTCTTAAATATTTGTTTGCAAAACGGATGGGGATATACTCCAACCGTCGATCGTCTACCAGGGTTGGAGCTGGCTCTACTTGAGAATAGGCAGTTTCTAGGCATGATCCAACAAACAGTACAGGAACATTATATGAATATGCGGAAGCGAAGACATAAGAACCGTTGAAAGTGATAAACAGTGTGTCGATCAACATACACAATAGCTATGGAGATGCCTGGCAACCCTTCCGCCATCATTTACCAGCATTGCTCGAATCCACAAATTATTCTTCCACGACGAGGTACACAAGCATCAAAACGCAATTCTGCCTTCTAGACTTTGAATTACGATGTCGCAGAATCTCCCACATTGGTGTGCCTGTTGCATCCACGTTGTTATCTAGAAAACATGCCTATTTGTGAACATTGAAATTGTTCTCTTTCAAGAAAAACCTTCAACCTGATTGGTTACATTGATTACATCAATGCAAAACACCCTAGTATCCTGGATGAAGTTACTTTTTGAGAACCACTATCTTATAGTACGCAACGGATGAATATAAATACTCTAGATGCCAGGACAGCGAAGAAGTAAAAGTACGATGAAGATATTTTACGTCGAGCGCTTACAAACCCAAGAGATTACTACAACTGTTTCAGATCGAGTCGCACGAAAGCTTTCGATTAGACTTATACTTCAACTTTAATAAACAAAATGTTAATCTCGCTACAGTGTTGTAAGCCAATTAGAAAGACGTAGTGTTCAGATATGTGGAAACATTTAGAGCAAAAATGCAAAAAAGTGCAAACAATTCAGCTGGAGATTTAGAAACATCAAGCAGAGTGTTTTTTTCTACTTGATTGTGGAAAGGCGAAAAGAAGGACTGAATGCAAGAATTTTGGACTTAAAACAGTAAAACCATGACAACGGTGTACCTAGTGTGAGCGTGATAGCCGCAGAAGTATTATATAATCATTAAAACTAAAATAGTGTTCTTCATTTTCAATGATATCAGGCTTCAGAGTGGAAGAGATCCACTCCACAAGATATATAGATATAGAAGACGAGCGAGGTCGTTTATTAGGCAAAAATAAAAACACGGTGAAAAAGCAAAGCAAAAAAAAAAATAATAATAATAATAATTCGGGCACCTGCAGTGGACAACTCAATATTTTTTATTAAATTGAATCTACTTTAATTGAAGTCATTCAATTTGTTATATATTTATTTATTTGTATTGCGTCTACACCTTTTGGGGTTGGACATACTTATGCATTAGAATGACATTGATTCTTAAAAAAATATTTAATATTGGCAATATAAAAAAGGACATTTTGCTGTGAGTTAATTAAGTAGTTGAGCTTAGACTGGAAGTCATGGCAAAAAAATATAAGGAAAATGAAAATAAGAATAAATATTTTTTAACCCTTCATATGTCATAAATAATAAAAGACTAGTTATACAGAACATTCAATATATTAAACTGTGGTGTTGGTGTTTCATAAACTAGGTTTAGAATCTAGTACAGCGGTTTTTTCTTTAAAAAAATCTGAAAATGATTTCATTTATGAACCCACATTTAAAATTTTACGAGTAATAGGGTCGAAAAAATGTATAAAAAATGTATGCTCATGACAATTTTGTTTAAAAAAGGAAAGTCTGTGAAAAAAGAAATACATATGTGTGCACATTATTTATCTCTAAATACATTTGGTTAGTTTTATTTTGTTTAAATAAATCATTATGTTTGCTTCCTCTTAATTGTGAATAATAAAAATAAAAACAGAAACAAATATTATTAATAATAATTACCATCCCCTACATTCTTTAAGGGACATTAAACAAAAATATACCTAATCTAATTAAGCATCAGCACTTTCTACGAAAACTATCGTTTGTATCTATACTTAGTGCAGAATAAATTTCAATTTAAAGTAAAAGTTATCTGTGTTCATTATATAAGAGAAATCCTTATAAACTTGTTTTAAGCAACTAATACCTTTGTCAAAGCCTGTAAGTGTTCATCCTGTAAAAAAGTTTTGTGAATTAAGTTTTGTCTCATGGTTTTTTTCTACTCAAGATAAAGTAAAAAAAATTAAAATGACATCCATGAAAGTCAAACCAACAAAATCTTCAAAAGGTGATACTATCTACCCAACTTTAATCAGGTAAATAAAGATGTTAAATTTTAGATTTGAGGAATGAATTGTGAAAATACGTATTTATTTATTTAATGTTTAATTTATTGAAGCAAAATGTACCCAAAAATAATGTTTTACCAATCACATGGTCACTTTGCACGTTTTTTGTGTTTTTTGTTATTAAATGGCAACAAATATAAATTGTGCTGATTATCAATTCTGTATGGAAGTATTCCTGCTACAAGTGTTTCTATGAATAATTAAGAACACAGAAAAGATACTTTTATATATATGTATATATTTTAAATAAAAAAGTGGTAAGTAGTGCTAGATAGTTTGTTTTGCTTAACATAAAATATAACACTTATAAATAAGCATCAAAATATTAAATATTAAATACAAAGTCTTATAATGAAGTTTTATATTAGTAGGATTTTAAGAACGACACAATTAAATCCCGAATAGCTCAGGCACAAAAGTCACTGACTTATTTAAAAACAAACTGTTTTAAATTTCTTTTCATTGAGAATAATTGCTCGATTATTTTGAACTTGCCGGTAGCATTTTCATGTGCTAAATCTACCCTTCTGTGGTATTGATCTTTCCGAACTGAAGAACAATTAGTACCAACCTTCAAAAGATACGTGTATAAATTTGAAAGCTGTCGGACGATTAATTCTTGAGATATAGCGTTGTGAGTGAAGCAGCTTTTGTTATTGTGAAAAAAATGGATTTAAAGCAATTTTGTGTGTTGATTCATCATTGCTTTTTGATGGGAAAAAATGCAGCCGATGCAAAGAAATGGCTTGGTAAGTGTTACCCAGACTCTGCACCAGCCGAACGAACTATTCGCAAGTGGATTGAAAAAATTAAAAGTGGTCATACAAGCACCGAAGTTGATGCACGCAGTGGACGTCCAAAAGAGGCTGTTTCAGATGAAAACATCAAAAAAGTTCAGAAAATGATTACGAATGAACGTAAAGTGAAGTTGATCGAGATAACTGAGGCTCTGAAGACATCAAAAGAGCGTGTTGGATATATCATACACGAATATTTTGACATCCGAAAGCTCTGTTCAAAGTGGGTGCTGCGTTTGCTCACAGTCGACCAAAAACAACAACGTGTTGATGATTCAGAGGAGTGTTTAAAGCTGTTCAACCGCAATAAAGCCGAATTTTTGCGTCAGTATGTGACAATGGATGAAACTTGGCTCCATCACTTCATACCAGAGTCAAGTCGGCAGTCAGGTGAGTGGCGAGCAGGCGACGAACCTCGTCCAAAACGACCAAAAACTCAACAGTCGGCTGGCAAGGTTATGGTATCCGTATTTTGGGATACACATGGAATTATTTTCATCGACTATCTTCAAAAGGGGCAGACTATCAACAGCGACTATTACAAACGGCCGCATTTGAAGAAAAAGAAAGTGCTGTTTCATCAAGGCAATGCACCGTATCACAAGTCGATACGTGGCAAAATTGAATGAATTCGGCTATGAATTGCTTCCCCACCTACCGTTTTCTCCAGATTTGGCCCCCAGAGACTATTTTCTGTTCGCAGACCTCAAAACAATGCTCGCCGGAAAGAGATTTAAGATCGATGAAGAAGTAATTGCCGAAACAGAGGCCTGTTTTGATATCGAAAGATTGAAAAATCGTTTCAATCAGTGTATCGCCCTCGAAGGCGACTATATTGATAAATAAAGTTGAATTTTGCAAAAATTTTGTGTTTTACTATAAAACGGCAATGACTTTTCAGCCCATGTGTTATTGTAGTAATGTGTTAAAAATAACGAATTCTCGCAAGTATTGCTAAGAGTTCAAAAACATGAGAGACATGAAGGGGCTCTGATCAACTCGGTCTGTCATATAGTTTTCAGATACGAATGCCAGATTATTTATAGAATATCCAATCAGGGTAGAATGCAGTGAAGAGAAAGATAGGAAATTATTTTATTTATTGTTTTATAATGGATGAGTTGTATCATTTCCTTAAACAAAGAAAATCGCCATAAATGAGGTAATGAGAACTAAATATTAATTCATCAGCGGGAATCGCATTGAGGCATTCTTCTTTCACGACAACGCTGCCAATACTGTAATCTAAGGTATTAAAAGATATCGGTTAGTAATTAAACATTTTTTTGAGATCAGGAATTGCTGACAAGTCCGAGATTGTATTTTCAGCAGAAAGGAGTTACTACGCACAACATACCAAAAAGTGTAAAACAATAAGTTCACTTATATTTCGGAGCTAATAGAGAATATTCGTGCTGAAATAAAGGCGATGTGTCCAAATATTTGACGAAATTTTGTGGAAAACGATATGAAAAAACGCCTTTAGTGTGACACTTAAGTTAGAGATATAATCTTTCACAAGCTGGCTAGGAAAACTTACCATTAACCATAAATTGTTAATTTAAAACAAATTATTTACAAAAAAAAAAAAATAAAATCTTTAAAAGTTATTATAATCTAACATTAGTCTGTATTTATTTACGCCACTCTGTAAAATAACTTCGCACAGCTAAACTAAATATAAATTAAAAAAAAAAAAAAAAAAAAAAAAAAAAAAAAACAACTATGCAGGAGCACCCTGATAATAATCATTATTGCTATAAATAGTTTTTGTTATAGGAAGAAAGTAAGAAAAGAGCACTGACAATTTAATAAGGCCTCAAAAAGATTCAGGACGAGAACCACCAAATCTGTCTGAATATGGAGTGAAAATGAATTACATCTTCGATGTAATACAAATTTCATAACAAGTAACACATACGTGCGCGTGTGTCTTCCCTTTACTCAAGAGAATTTGTGACCGCAACAAAAACAAGGAAATTAGAATAGAATAAAAATTACATATGGTACGAGTATAGAAACCTATAAATCATACTATGTGAACGTAATTTTTTTTACGTACAAACAAACAGGATGACTTTCGTTATGGACACACAATCTTGACAAATGCATAAAGATAACAAGTAAGACATCTGATGTACAACTCTTTGTCACGCGCGTTATATAATTATTATTGCACAACAGCTAATTGATCTGGGAGGAAAAGCTAATTGCATTAATGATCCCTTAGCAGCTATCGGAGGAAGAATGATTCTTGTAGTGAAAGGTTGTTACGTGTTTGAAATCTCGACAATTGAAGAGCGTCTGTGTCTACCGGTTCCGACATATATTGTATCTGTCTTTTTTGTAAAGCATGGTTATATACTCATGTACATAGGCTTAATATTATCATTTTATTACAGCTGAAGCAACAGCTATTAAAAATGTACACATTTAAACAATTTGTAAACAAATCAATTAGGTCATAGGCTTTATGTTCTCATATAGTTTTTTTTGGCGTATGTGCAACGTATGTACGAGTAGAAGCATTAAAACACAGGTGCATCATGCATTTTCAAATTTATTTATTTATTTTACAGAAATTTTTAAATTAATGCGTTGGCTTTTTTGTTATAGAAAAATTTCATCCTGAAAAATTGCCATTCATTCCGACAATATTTATACAATACAACAAATTCCACAAGGTGCTTGAAAAAACCCTGTCCACAGCAACCGCTTGAAAGTTTCAAAGTTAGAAGATCAAAATGAACACGAAAGTCTTTATCAAAATTTATTTAATATACATATTTGAATGTTTGATGGGAAAATATTTTTCCGCTTTAACATCTTAAGGTCACCTTTATCAATCCTAAAAAGGTTTTCGAAAGAAAACTCGATATGTGCGGTGATCATAAAATCAAAATATAAGATCCAAATGGCTTTCAGCGATAGTTGAGGAATACAAAACAAAACACATATTTTATCATATTATACAAGAACAATACTAAAAGTGCCTTAACTCTCTTTCCCCTTGTCGACTTTATTTTTATCGTAACAAGTAGACAGAGGAAACGAGTTTTTCAATGTCTTAAGAATTAATTTTAAAGTTCGGCAATTTGTTTATAAGAAATTGCGTTAGGGTTCACAGCTCAAAGTTCAACGATGTAACAGGTTACCAATTTTAAATTTGAAGATATCCCACTGCTGTCGATATTTTTAAGCGTTTTAAGTGTCGAATGAATTGTGAATATGGAATTGGTTTTCGAATACTTTTTGAATCCATTTGCCTTAATTAGTTAATTAATTATCGTAGAAACTACGGTGAAATAACACATGAAAAGTCCGTGCCGTTTCTAAGAGAGGGCACCACTTGAATTAAATCCATACCAGTTAATACCAACCTTCAAAAGATATGTGTATAAATTTGACAGCTGTCGGACGATTAGTTCTCGACATATAGCATTGTGAGTGAAGCAACTTTTGTTATTGTGAAAAAAATGGATTCAAAGCAATTTCGTGTGTTGATTTATCATTGCTTTTTGATGGAAAAAAATGCAGCTGATGCAAAGAAATGGCTTGATAAGTGTTACCCGGACTCTGCACCAGCCGAAAGAACGAAAAATTTAAAAGTGGTCATACAAGCACCGAAGATGATGCACGCAGTGGAAGTCCAAAAGAGGCTGTTTCAGATGAAAACACCAAAAAAGTCCACAAAATGATTACAAATGACCGTAAAGTGAAGTTGATCGAGATAGCTGAGGCTCTGAAGATATTAAAAAAGCGTGTTGGATATATCATAAACGAATATTTGGACATGCGAAAGCTCTGTTTAAAGTGGGTGCCGCGTTTGCTCACAGTCGATCAAAAACAACAACGTGTTGATGATTCAGAGGAGTTTTTTAAAGCCGTTCAACCGCAATAAAGCCGAATTTTTGCGTCAGTATGTGACAATGGATAAAACTTGGCTGTTTCATCAAGACAATGCACCGTGTCACAAGTCGATGAAAACTATGGCAAAATTGAATGAATTCAGCTACGAATTGCTTCCCCACCCACTGTATTCTCAAGATTTGGCCCCCAGCGACTATTTCCTCAGACCTCAAAAGAATGCTCGCCGGAAAAAGATTTAAGACCGATGAAGAAGTAATCGCCGAAACAGAGGCCTATTTTGAGGCTAAACCGAAATCGTACTACAAAACTGTTATAGAAAGATTGAAAAATCATTTCAATCAGTGTATCGCCCTCGAAGGCAACTCAATATATTGATAAATAAAGTTGAATTTTGAGAAAATTTTGTGTTTTACTATAAAACGGCACTACCTTTAACTAAGAAACATACCACACAGTTCGTAATGTAGTAACTTGTTTTGAGGATAGATTATATATTTGCATCATGGTTACGTTCACTGCCGTTAATGAAAGTATGACTTAAGAGCCAAATTGTCAATTATATGTCGTTCGCAACAAAAATGCATTTTATGGTATTGACGACTATGACGACTTTTGCATTTGGAGACTTGCACTCTCTGACAGGGGCAATAAACCTGGGTTACATGAGGCAATTGAAGTATATATTTGGCGATTTTCAACACTTTGGCTATTCAGGAAAGGCCATCACGTGCACAAAAATTCAGACCATATAATGGGTCCTTTTTTTTTGGAAATACAAAATCGATGAGGTACTTGCAATACTACTGGACGGTTTTTGTGAGATAAATTGAAAAGTTGTGAAATGCCGATAGCCAAGGAACCTTCAGCGTCGTTTTTTTGCCTGTGCACAACTGTTTTAGCGGCAAAAAAGGAAGAATTTTCTTCATCTTCATCGTGACTGGTGATAAAAAACGGATTTTTAACAGCAACTCAAAGAGAAGAAAAACATGGGGACTGCTCGGTCATGCTCCTTCGTCGTCGGCTCGGTCGAATATTCACGCTGCGAAGGCTATGCTGTATATTTAGTAAGACTTGGTCGGTGTTATTTATTATAAACTGTTGAAACCCAACAAAAACATCACTGGGGAACAGTATCGACTTTAATTGATGCGATTGAGCCGCGTACTGTGTGAAAAACCGCCACAATACGAGCAGATGCACGAAAAAGTGATTCTACATCATGACAACGGCCAAACCCTTTAAAACCTACCTGGAAACGCCTCAATGGAAAGTTTTACCATACCGGCCATATTCCCCAGATATGCACCGTCCGATTATTACTTGTTCCGTTCGATGGCACATGGTCTGGCTGATCAGCAGTTTTGCTCATATGAAAACATCGATAAATGGCTTGATTCGTGGATAACCTTAAAAGATAAACACTTGTACCGAGAAAGATGGGAAAAAGTTGTAGCTAACGATAGGCAATACTTTGAATAATTCATTTGTAACCATTTTTTCAAAATAATGTTGCATTTTCACAAAAAAAAAAAAAAAAAAAAACAGCGATAACTTAGTTGCGCACCTAATACGTTAAAAGTAAAAGGAAATTATTTGGTGTTTAATGTTATGTCGATATGCTGGATTTCACTCGACTTACGAGTACACGGAATGAATACTGGAAGTGCACAAAATATATCATAAGGTCTTAAAAAAAAAACAGAGAAGCACAGCCGAAGGAAAGCTTTTAGCAAACTATACAAATAGGAATATAAGAAACAAAAGAAAAAAGCTGGAGAATTATCTAGCTGATGTCGTTTTCTAGATTTTTTAACAGCTTTGATGGCAGTATTGTTTTACCAGTTAGCAAATTCTTTTTGTTTTGTGGCTAGTACATTCCAAGTATTGGGATAAAAATCGTTTACATTGATTTCTCAATTCTTAGAAATACGAGTATACGGGTATATGTATGGATATTAAATTGTCGCAATGAATTTTTTAAATTTGCTAATTTAGACTTGAACAGATTTTCATTTTCAGCGAACGTTATTGACTATAACGCTATGATGAGCTCCTATGTAAAAAAGCAAATATATGTATGTTGACCACATTTACTCGGTGATATCGAGCAAATGAACAAAAATGCTCCAAGCAAAAAAGACCATTTTAGAATTTTCGCAGATGATAGATTTCATAGATAATGGAAAATTTAGCAAACTTTTCAGAACAGTTAAATCGCAAAAACGATAGATATACTCGTATGAATTACTTATTGCTTATTGAATTACTTCTAGATATGTACCTAATAGTAGCAAATGTTTTAGTACACGGTTTTTGGTCTAATAAAATGAAAACGATTTGATATTTTTTAAAGCTTTTTTCCATACATTGAGTTATTTAATGGCTTCAAATTGTAGAACAACTTATTGGCTTTCGATTTTTAAATACGTTTCGCGTTACATTTTTTTGCTTCCGGAGCAGGTTTTAGCGAATTCGATTCTTGACGGCTTTGATGACTTGCAGCGTTCGCCCAGTGCGCGGTTGGCCGGATTTTGCACGGTCGACTTCTCCATCCGAAAGGTTTCCCCTTTTTTATAGCGCTTTTTTGCAGACGAATTACGATAACACGATATTCGAGTAAATCCCATTCCTGACTGACGTCAAAAAATTTTTACATGAAAAATATCCATAAATGTCGCTTTGTCAAATAGCCGTTTAGTTGGAGAGGATGCATTTATTGGCTCATAAAAATGAATGTACTCATTTCGTGTACCAAAGCATTTGCTAGGTAGAACATTTTTACTTCACAAAGAATTAAAATAAAAACTCAAAGCGCAAACAATAGTTTCGTATATCTTTACTAAGATATCAATCCGATTTTGTGTGATACGTAGTACTATATCCTTTTACATAGGATTTCTGTTATTTATTTATTTATTTTTTATTTTAATTTTTGATCAGCAACACTATTTGATCTTTCAAGTAAGGAAAATCGAAAAGGAGATAAGTTTATGCGAAAGCAGAAATTAACTGCGTAAGGCAATTTAAGTATTACTCTTTGTATTGATTTAGTTGTTCAACAAGTTCTGCGGTTCTTTTCTACTTTGTGTATAGCGTTATGCATTTTTTTATTTGATTACTTTAATATATCCTTTACATTGTTTGTCTTTTGAATTTGTTTTGATCGGACGTGTTTTAAGTACTCAATATTATTTTTTTTAGATGGAGGATAAGACAATCAAATCTTGGCTGCAGTTACCTTTGACAGGCATGTGACAACATGGGAGATAGCTCAGAGGATTAAAATCGACCAAACAACTGTTTTGCAGGACTGAAGAGGCTTGGAATGTCGAAAAAATAGGATGTTTGTGTTCCTTACGAACTCAGTGAAAGAAACATTATGGACTACATAATAGTCTGCAAGTCTTTCTTTAGATGGAACTCGCTTGAGGCTTTCTTAAAAAGAGTGGTTACGGAAAACGAAAAATGGGTGATTTACAACAATATATGTTGTTAGTATTGCTATTAGTGAAACACCGCAGTCGGTCGGGAAACAAGATTTGCATCGAAAAAAGTTCATGTTGGACATTTGGTGGGACTGGCGAGGTGTCCTTCACCTCGAGTACCTTCCACGTAGTCAGAAAACAAATACCGTTAAATATTGATAATTTGAAGCAGGCAATGGAAGAAAAACGACCTGAGTTGGCGGAGAGGAAGGGCGTTGTTTTCCATCATGACAACGCCAGACCACACACAGCTTTGGTGACAAAGCAAAAGCTGAATTCATTTGCCTGGGAAGTTATGCAGCACTGTACGCTCCAAACCTTACGCCCCTCTACAAAACAATTTGGACGGAAGGCAATTCAATTCCGAAAATAAGATCAAAACGTACAGCTCGAAAACTTTTTTACCCATACGTCAGCTGACTCTTACAAAAGAGGCATTATGTCTCTTCCAGAACGTTGAAAGAAACTAATAGACCATGATAAGATTTTATACCAAAAATGTATGTTTAACTTTAACCCTAAAAAAACGGAGAACTTATTGTACAGCCCAATATAAAACAATATATTTTATATATGGTATTTCATTAATTTAAATTGTTACCTGATTGACGCCGTATCGAAATAATATAAATCGTCAGTGGCCACTTATTATTTTTATTGTATTAGATCACAAAATCGAATTTTTGTAATTTTCTATCGTACACCCTGCCTGACTTGAACTGCAACCAACTTCAGACTGCTATAATTTCCAAACCGTTCGTGACAGTGAGCTCAAATTTTGACACATGACAGATGAAAAATGTAAGAGGGAAATAAAATATGATAAAAAAAAGGAAAGAAAACGAAGATCTTCAACCTCAAACCACAATTCTGAAAGTTTTCTCTTTGCTTTTGGAAAATATGAAGAAGGGCTTAAAAATATGGAAGAGGAAAAGACCCTCAACGATGGAGGGTTCACCCTATTTTTTGTTGAAGCGAAACTTACTTCTTTTCTACTAGTATTATGGAACAGTTTGAGATCCTTTTGCTTATGTGATGGTTCTTTTAAAAATTATTCCAAAAAAATATAGTAAAAGTTCTTTCCTGCATTATTTGTATATAGGCATTACCTCATTGTACTAAAGTTCTGATTGCCAATCTAACTGTTTTTATATTCACTCTCAAGATACTCTACTTACGAGTAGATATTTACAAGCCTTTTAAACGATTTGCGTCCCAGTTCTGTCGAAAAATTTTTATCCGCGATGGAATTCAAACGTGATAGTGGGATTGCTTTATATTTGGCTGGAAAACCACAAGTAGCTATCGTTAGAGTCCTCTAGCACATCAACGTGAATAAATCATTTGTGTCTCGAACCATAGCTCGTTACCGTAATACTGGCAGCGTTGTAAAACGCCATGGAGGTGGTCATAAAAAAAACAGCAATATCGGCAGAAATGGTTCGGAAAGTGAAGGCTCGAATTGAGCGAAATCCGCGTCGAAGTGGAAGAAAAATGGCTCGTAAGTTCAACATATCGTAGGAATGGATGCAACATATAATGAAAAATGAGCTTGGACTCAAGCCATTGAAGTTCCAAAAAGCACACGATCTTACAACGCAACAGAAAAAATTTAGAGTCGAAAGAGCGAAGGAGTTGCACGAAACTGGTGAGTTGCTGAATTTAGTTTTTTCCGATGAGTCGCCATTTGTTTACGAACAATATGTCAACAAACAAAATGACCAAGTTAACTTGCCAGAGAGGTCCATCGAAAATTTATACCTTCGGACGGCCACCAGAAAGTAGGCAGCACCGATGGTGATGGTTTGGGCAGCCATAACCGCCAATGATCGCTCTCCGCTCGTAATTTTGGACCGTGGCGTCAAAATTAATGCAATCGTATACCGTGAAACTGTTATGGAGACAGTATTAAAGCCTTGGGAAAACAATCATTTCGTTCGGAGACCATGGACATTTCAACAAGATTGGTTAAAAAGCAATGTTCCATACTTTATTTCCTCGATACAATGGATTGCATTGTTGGATTTCTCTGTCTAGGGTATTTTGAATGCGAAGGTTGGCACTAAAAAATACCAAAGTTTGAACCACCTCAAACAAGCACTTCGCCGGGAATGGGCCAAAATACCGCAGAACCACTTGCGTGCAGCGTGCTATACTTTCTTCGGCCAAATGACATATTGAAAACTACTGATACAATTTTAAAATTGATGTATTTTCCAACATGTTTTGCTTTGACACAATAAAATTTATCAAAAAGTAAAAAAATTGTAGCATTTTAAAAAGCAGCAGTTTGAGTCAGTCAGGGTGTATATACCTTATACAAGTTTAAGAGTCCTTCGTAAAGAGTCAATTACAGTGAGTGTAATAAATATAAAATCATTTCTTATAACTATTCATCCACCCGATGGAATAGTAAGCGCTATTTAGTATACGAGTATTAATGAATACGTCTTAAAAATGGATAAATCAATTTGATAACTACCATATGTCATGCTCTAATATTATTGCGTTTTTGTTTAGGTATATGTGCATGGATGTTTAAGAAAAAAATATATATATTATTGGGATAAAAAAAAAAAAATAAAAAATTAAATGGAAAAAATTACAACATATAATTATGCCAATTATAGAAATACGAGTATTATATGTGGAGCTAAATACATTCCAAGTGATAAGAGACACATGTACATACAATGCGTTGACGGACTATACATTCATAAATACATTATATGTACACTAAGACATCAAACATTAAAAAAAAAAAAAACGAAAAATATTATTAAAAGTGAAAAGACACCATCTTAATGCTCTAAGTTATGACTTTTTGTAGCTAAACTAATTCAAATACTAAAGTGTAAATGACAGAAAAAAAGTAACAAATCATAAAAAGTAGTTTCACGAGTACATATTATGTTTGACAATGATGCAAGAGCAGAGTATAATAATAGATGTTTTTTTTTTTTTTTTTTTTTTTTTGTAATGTATAGTACGAGTACGACTATTGAGTTGGAAACAAAAGTAGTAGGTAGCTTGATAGATAGTACATGTAGTATATATATATTGATATATATTTTTAAATTCTTACGAGTTAACACGGACTCGAACTCTGTATTCGTCAGGTAGTCCCCTGTAAACAAAAAACCCGGAATGATTTGGATTTGTTTTTGTATGTTTTTTTTTAACTAAACATTAAATGTTGTTTGTTGTATTTAATTTTAAGTAGAAAATTAAAATATAAATAAAAACAAAGAAAAAAACCAAATAATTTTTAAATGGGTTTATGTGTATACATATGCATATATTTATTAACACAATTAACAGCATGGTATATGTACACAAGGTTTTATTGTAAAATTTGAATGGCTTCACTGATATATCTAAGCATATTGTTTGGTTTAATTTTTTCAAAATCTATATACAAAATTAAAGTTTAAAAAACTGTTTCATATATATGTATGAAAGTTTGCTTAAATACAATGAGGATTTATGAAAAAGATTTTTTTTTTGTTTTCAGGTATATACATATTGCTTTAAAAAAATGTTGTCAGCAAAACAAAACTTAAAATTTTGTGACTGTGGAGTTTTTCAAATTTTGTTGTTGTATGCTTTATGAATAGATTTTATTTGTATTGTATCGCAAATATTGGTGCTATATACACAGGTGTAAAACACTATTTGGTTAGCTTACGGGATGAGGGTGTAATAATACAAAACAATAATACTAACCAATAAAAGCTCAACACTTACACCAAGATTGCTCCGAAAAGTGGAAAAAAAAAAATTGCATAAGTGCGTTAGTTTCTTATTTCTGTGAAAATCTTATATATTATGTACTTTTTTGAAGAGCTTACATTCAAAAGATCTTGCTCTTAACGTTTAAAAACAATGCATCAATTAGCAGGCATTTTATTGTCAGACAAAACAAACTCATCTGTTCCATATATTAAATTTGTCTCTATATTATTCCCATACTCATACACTCAAAATACTTAATCTCTTAAAGAAAAGCCAATAAATTTTTGAAAAATAACAGTCGATCACCCCAGCATTAATGTACAATATAATACATAACAAACTATCTTCGGACATATATTCATAGTTTTAAACTTAGTGTAAATAATTTAAAATACTAAGAAAACACTATTTTTAATTTCATACAACATTAAAATATCATCTCGTATTATTTTCGTGCTTTTAAAATAGATCAAGTTCTATTTTTTTACCAAATCAGTCCATAAAGACATTCGCAAATATAATACATGGGCTGAAAAGTCTGTTTCTAAGAGAGGGCACCACCATTTTCAGTTAGTACCAACCTTCAATTTGACAGCTGTCGGACAATTAGTTCTCGAGATATAGCGTTGTGAGTGAAGCAACTTTTGTTATTGTGAAAAAAATAGATTCAAAGCAATTTCGTGTGTTGAATTATCGTTGCTTTTTAATGGGAATAAATGCAGCCGATGCAAAGAAATGGCTTGGTAAGTGTTACCTGGACTCTGCACCAGCCGAACGAACCATTCGCAAGTGGATTGAAAAATTTAAAAGTGGTCATACAAGCACCGAAGATGATGTACACAGTGGACGTCCAAAAGAGGCTGTTTCAGATGAAAACATCGAAAAAGTCCACAAAATGATTACGAATGACCGTAAAGTTAAGTTGATCGAGATAACTGAGGCTCTGAAGACATCAAAAGAGCGTGTTGGATATATCATACACGAATATTTTGACATCCGAAAGCTCTGTTCAAAGTGGGTGCTGCGTTTGCTCACAGTCGACCAAAAACAACAACGTGTTGATGATTCAGAGGAGTGTTTAAAGCTGTTCAACCGCAATAAAGCCGAATTTTTGCGTCAGTATGTGACAATGGATGAAACTTGGCTCCATCACTTCATACCAGAGTCAAGTTGGCAGTCAGGTGAGTGGCGAGCAGGCGACGAACCTCGTCCAAAACGACCAAAAACTCAACAGTCGGCTGGCAAGGTTATGGCATCCGTATTTTGGGATACACATGGAATAATTTTCATCGACTATCTTCAAAAGGGACTATCAACAGCGACTATTACAAACGGCCGCATTTGAAGAAAAAGAAAGTGCTGTTTCATCAAGACAATGCACCGTGTCACAAGTCGATGAAAATGATGGCAAAATTGAATGAATTCGGCTACTAATTGCTTCCCCACCCACCGTATTCCCCAAATTTGACCCACAGCGATTATTTCCTGTTCGCAGACCTCAAAAGAATGCTCGCCGGAAAGAGATTTAAAACCGATGAAGAAGTAATCGCCGAAAGAGAGGCCTATTTTGAGGCTAAACCAAACTGGTATCGAAAGATTGAAAAATCGTTTCAATCAGTGTATCGCCCTCGAAAGCAACTACAATATATTGACAAATAAAGTTGAATTTTGAGAAAATTTTGTGTTTTACTATAAAACGGCACTGAGCCCATGTGTTATATAAGTATCAGGCTGATTTTGTAAGGTGTATTCTAAAACAATACTTGTTTTTAACGCTGAGAACGTTCACTGGTCAATGTTTATTTTCAAGTTTATGGATTCCGTTTTCAAAAATCGAGCATTTCTGTTTACCCTACGGTCGTTTATTTTCATTTCTCAAAATATAATTTTACAACTGCTAACAAAAAAAAATTTTATTTAGACAATTTCTTTATGGCAACAAATATCCTTGAAATCCACAATGGTTTGTGCTTAGTTATTCTTCTTTTTAAATGTAAAAGAAAATACAAACATCTTCTATACATATGTATTTATAGTAAGAGAAATTATGTAGAAAAAAAAAAAAAAAAAAAAAAATAAAGATACCGATGTATCATAGTTTTGAATGTTTGGAAGCTATAACATCTAAGAACTGACGGGTTCGGCTCATATTGGCAATATACACCCTTTACTCATTTAATCTTATTTGGAAATTTCCTATCGGGTTGGTCTTGTAATGTTGAAACAATTCTTTAAACACCTTCTTTTTGTTTTGATACTATAATGAGATACTTTGGCAAAGGCAAGGAATTCCAAATCCATAGACACCATCTCTTCATAGATTAAAAAGCCATATATGACAGTATCTATATGAACGAACTATACAGAGACATGTCAAGTTCTGACATCCCTGCCTTGCTCATTCAACTCAAAAGTCAACTTCTGACCCACCATCTTTAAAAAGTCTATTCAGTTACTTACATATATAGACGACACTTACATTATGGAAGAACACAGCAAGCTGTCAGTAGAGCGTTTGACTATTGAAGCAGAAGCAGCAAAGATGCTTTTATTGGTCAACGGAAGAAAAACAAAGTATAGGCTGTCAACAAAGAGAGACACGCATCATCGACGTCTAGGACAAAATTTTACGATAGACAGTTACAAATTTAAGGTAGTAAGAGACTTTATCTACCTTGGCTCCGCTATAAACTAAAAAAATGACACCAGCTTGGAAATCACGCAAAGAATCAGTCTTGCTAATCACCCATTCTTTGGACTCTTTGGGCAATTGTATAGTAAAGCCTTCTCTCGAGCAACCAAAAAAGCATTATAAAAGACACTGATCATACCAGTCCTGCCCTACAATGCAGAAGCTTGTACACTGATAAAAGCGGATGAAAACGCTTCGAAAAAACAAAATTCGAGTAATTTTTTGTCCCGTTGGCTGCAATGGGAAATGGAAGAGACATTAAAGCAGTGAACTGTACCTTGTGAGAAAAGCTCTATAACCCGGGTTAGATGGCTAGGTCACTCTGAACGCATAAACACCAGCGTCGCAGTAGAGGACGACCATATTTTGTATGACGCACAGAAGCGCAAGGAGACCTTAGCCACGCTACCTGGAGAGGTGTGTCAGATGAGCCCTTGGTACTCCCCGGACTCTAGAGCCATCTAAATACGTAAGTAATCCGATAAGGAATAAAGGATCTAATTCCGAATAAAATAGTGTTTGTGATCATATCAGCGACTCCCACATCTTTACCGAGAAAGCATAAAAACCCCAAAAGAAATCTGCTCCAATTGGTTTTTAAAAATTTCCATATAACTTTTTTAAGAGTTTTTTCTCTATCTGTGCGGTAAGATCTCTGATATCTCAACACACCACCCTCCAAAATTGTGTATATCGCTGTTAATATGAGTAACTCGCTTTCAATGACAGTTTCGGTATGGGGATACAGGGATACAGGGATACAAGTGTTCCTATGGAGTCAGACAGCGCATAAGCCAAATAAAGGTCCAATATCTATCTAATGTGGGACTGTTAATAAATAAATAAGGGGACTGTAAGTAAAACAGAAGTTTATTATTTGATTGCATACAATTTTAATAAATTTGAATTCCGAACTAGAGCATGGATCACATTGGTTGAGTTTGGTAAGCCCCATCACTATGCACGTAATAGGCGAGACCGCGGAGAGAATAGAACATTGGCACTAATTCGTATCCAGATAGCTTTAAATAAAGATTATCCGAGATGTTTGGGCGGGTATTTACCTGGGCTTTACTATTTCTAAAAACAGCTGATCTGCATTCAAAGACGTGGGTATATGCCGAGAAATGCAGAGAAATGGCAACTATTTTAAATGGCAATAATTTTACGACCCGGAGCTATTCTTTTTGTCCATTTATAAATTGTGCTAAATTATCTCCTTATTTGATGATAGCTTCGGTTGGTTGTTCTCTTGCTTTTCACGGAAATCAAGAGCTACAAATTTAGTTTCGCACAAGATCACTTTATAGACATTCACTCTAAATCTTAAAGTTATTTAATTTTAACATAAATGATAATCAATTTCTGCGTTTTGTCTTTTTTCCCTTCTTCATCCCGAAATTTTCCTTGGTGATTCGACTTTCAGAAATTTATATTTAAAATTCTCACCAATAAAGATCATTCGTTTTATTGACCCAGAATGCTTTTTTTTTAAAATAAAGCTGAACACTTAAGTGGGTATAACTACACTTAAAGCGCCTGAGCACGTATTAAGTTTTTAGAAAAATGAAAGAAAAAAAATTTTTTTGGGCTCAGCGGTTGACATCCAACATTTAATGGGGAAACTAAATTATTAGTTTGAATTACCTTGATGTTGTATTTAGGCAAACCATTTATTTCACGGTTTTTGTAATGAACCCCGAATCGTCCAATTGGGAAGTCGGTACACTACCACTTACACCACGTATAATCAAAAAGAAGAGAACTCTTAAAGAAGAAAAGTCGCAACTCGTCTTTTAATAATTGAGACCTATTTTGTCATCTCAGAATGAAATAGCTTCGATCGATTATATAAAAGACAAAACCTTGATTAGAAACTATTATAACTTTCAAGTAGTTAGGAAGTTCACCCTAATCTCGGAGTTGATTTCAAATCTGCGAATAACATCGTAGCAGAGACGAATATTTCCTTTATGATTTTTGCTGCTGCGGTTTGAGAAAACAAATGAACTCAAAACTTCTATCTTGGAAGAACTTAAACTTGTCAGTTCAATTTTAAGGATTTGAGTTATTAACGAAAAGCAGGCAAGCCAAGTTGTTCCTGAATTCTTTAGATAGAAAAATTCTTTACCGAATATTTAGCGAGGAAGGTGAATTGAAGATACAACCAACTCTACCAGTTACAGCCAAAACACGACAAGAATTCTATCTGTATTTAAAATAATAATACAATATAAATAAAGATATTCTGATTGATGCTTTTGCAAGCTTTACATATTCCTGTGGTCTTATGGACCTGTGTTGATAATGCGTATTTATTCTTAAGGTTCTACAAGTTCTCCTCCGATCGCCTGGCTAAATTGTGTACGCATTAGGAATGAAGTTTTTGCCCCAATTGTTAAAAAATCAACAAAGAAACTATTTGCTACACAGTTAAAGACTGATTATTTTCGAAATACACTAGCAGGCAAATGCTTGATTTTCCATTCTTATCCATATAACCTATTGAAATGGAGCGATCGAAACAGAATGAGAGAAGACGCACCTGTCTTTTCTCCGACCGCTGCCCGATTCATTGACCCATACTAATCGCTTAATCAGTTCTGTCGTACCCTGAAACTAAAAGTAAACAGGCTTAGCTTTGTTCTTTAAAAGCATTTAATTGAGTACAGATAGCATTGTTTGCTCAATAATGTCTTTGGAAATATGTGTATATTAATAAATAATAAAGGTTACTACAAAAGGGTTACTTGATTTAAGTGCAGTTCTGTTAAATAAATTGAGTTCAGAATTAGTAACTAAAATATAAAAGCATTTCGGTTGCGCCCCTCTTAAGCTGGTACCAAACAATATTTCTTGAACTCTCCCATACTCTCCCTATATTTGGTTTAGTTTGTGTTAAGTTGTTAGAGTTATGACTTTACTAAATAGCTTCTTTTAAAATGTTTTTTTTTTTTTTTTTTAGATTCTGCAATTCCACTTTACATCAAGTACAGTACGGTGACTTATTCTTTTAGAAAATTATATCCAATGTCCTGTGCAAATATTACAATTCATTTCCCACTGTAATTTTAATAAGCCCACATGTATTCTTATGTTAACGCAACAGTTCTTTCGACTTCTATCTACAAGTATACATACATATGTACATTTGTTCAGATTTATTTAAAGTATTGTATCAGAGAATGAACTTGGAGAAATAACTTTTATTATTGTATGATAAAAGTAAAATAAGTTCCCTGCTCCAGAATAACCTCCTCACACTAAAAAATTCTTCTGGATGCGTGCCAATTTCCTGGATGCAAGCTGTCTGCACTTTATTTAACTTACATGACGTAGCGATATGTGAGATTTCGAAATACTGTATCTAGAAATTTTACCAACTGACTCACATATTATCCATATCATGTCCAAGTACTTACATTTATAAGTATCCATACTTATATTTATGTATGTGCATGTATGTGCATATATTCTATTTGGATAAACACATAAATTTAGAATGCAAATTACTAAGAGAGGAATGTAGCACATGGGTATATCTAGTAGGGATCCATTAAATTGTCACAGCTGGCTGAAGTTGTGAGTGCGCATTTTTGGTGAATTGCCTAGTGGACTGATGAACCAAACACAACCTGGCTTGGAAAGTGCCGAAAAGTAAAAATATTCAGTTAAAACCGGAATGCTGATGAGCTTATGTAGATTCAAGTACCCATAAAACAAAAGTGCTAACAACCCAGGAAGTGTACACTTTGTTTGCAACAAATTTATCTTCCTGGCATTTCCTGCAGTTAGTAAGGATGTGTGTAAATTTGAAAACGAGTTTTGGATTTGTATTTAACGAGCTGTGAAAATGGGATGGCACTCAAGTGAATTTGTTGCACTTTTAAATCAGAAGGAGTATTTAAAGGACTGTTCGTATATACATATGTTTAATGCATATGAACTCATATTTAAAGAAAATCATAATTATAAAAAAAACAGGCTCACCAGTTAAGTAATGTAGTAATTACAGTGATTGTTGCCATTAAAACCCAACTTACGCCATCCGAAAACTTACTAAAAACGAGTGTTATCGCTAACTCGTGGTCACCATCTTATGTCCCCTTCAGAACCTTGTGACTTTTGTCTGAAATATTTTTCGCGATATCGCGTATTTTTCGAATAATTTGGATGTCTCAAGTTAAAAAACTCACCCTGTTTATAAATATATAGGGTTTTCCAATAGGGACTTGATAACTTTGAATTTAATTTGTGAACGCACTCTTTCACTAATCATCAAACTGTCACTGTCAATTTATTCAGTAAACTCAACATTTTCATCATGATAAAGTACAAACGATTCAAATCAGTCAATTATGACGTATTTTGCGTAAGGATCTTGGTTTACACCCATACAAGATCAAGCTGACTCAAGAATTGAAGCCGATGGACCATTTGAAGCGACGTACGTTTTCCGATTGGATTCTGGAGAAGATGCCATAATATATTTGTTATAAACAATTTTCTTTCGATTTTTCTGCGATTTTAAGTTTGCAATTTTAAGTTTGGAAGTGCGCCATTCGGGCAAATATCAATATATCAAAAAAATCCATGTACATTCCATGTTTTTATGTACATTAAAAAAAAAAAAAAAATGTAGTGATTCATCATAATTCAAAATTTACAGGAGCTGTTGGTACGGCAGTAGAGCCTTCCAAAAACAGAGGTCATCTGAGAAACCCTGCACCGACGCCATTTTTAAATAAATTATTCTATAAAAATTATGTTTTACGGTAAACTCGATTCATTTTAGAGTGATTTAACTCCTTAATAAAAGCAGTGAATTGATTTTGGAGTTGCTAGATTCTATAAAGTTTCTAATTTGTACCTAGTTCTGCCATAAGTTCTGTTGCACAATTTCTAGCGCTTATCGTTCAAATAGAATAGAACAGTTGTAGGAATAGAACCGTTAGCTTTTTTTCAGAACACATATACTTATCAGTGAATAATACTAGTCAGTTTGATTTCAATTTGCAATCTGTTAACATGGAGTGGGGCGTTAAAGAGAATCGAGTCGCGGTAATAGCGAAAGAGTGCTCGCTTAAGTTTTCGAGTTGCTAAAACCACTCGGAATATCGAGAATATTCGTTTAACGGGCTTTTGCTGTAGGCTGATTCGGAATAATCTGTATATGAAAACCTATCGTCGGTCCAGGGATCTTCTAACTTCTGAACTCAAAAAATTAGGTTGGAAGATGCAACCGACTTTTGTAGTAACACGCGGATAGTGGCCATGAAAAAATTTTTACCATGTAAGAAGTTTTCAATAAACTAAATGACAAGATTTATGCCACTTCAACTAAGGAAGCGAACAAAGTTGTTCCAAGGGTTCAACGTGGACATCATCCCGTGTCCGTAATGGTTTGGTGGGAGGTCTCTCACCATGGTGTCACATCCCTCCATTTCTGTGAAAAAGACGTAAAAACTGGTGCAAAGGTTTACCAAGAAGACTGGCCAGAGGGTGTTGTGAAGGGCTTGACCAATAGCCTTTTCAATGGATAGAGATTGATCTTCCAAGAGAACTCTGCTCCAGCGCACAAAGCCAAAACCACGCAGGAGTGACTCAGAGTCAATATTCCTGGCTTTATTGCAGCAGAAGATTGGCCGTCGGGGAGTCCAGATCTGATTCGACTGGATCATGGTTTGTGGTCAGAATTGGAGAAGATGGCCTGCAAGACTCGCTACAAAAATTTGGAAAGCCTTAAAACTGCATTAACCAGAGCAGCGTCAACGATCTCTAAGGACACTGTACGTGCCGCTATAGCCCAATGGCCATACCGTTTGGAGGCTTGTATTGAAGCAAAAGGCAGTCATTTCAAGTGAATCCCATTTTTTTAATAATCACTATTGTTGTCTAATAAATGAAACAATTTTGAATACAGTACTTTTATTGATTTTTTTTATAGCGTATTTCTACTATTCTTTGCGTAAATGCTAAAAAAGATCATCTGGAAAAGCTAGAATCAATTTTCATAACGGCAAACAAGTAATAAAATATAATTCTGCCTGATTGCAAATAAAAAAAAAAAACATTTTAAAGTTTCAAAAATCGGCAGTACACCATCGTCGACTTGGATTCAAAAGCGATGGAAAGTATAGTATTTGTGTGTTTATATAATTTTTTAAATGTTCTCCTATCTCCGCAATTTTGTCTAAATGGCGTAAGTATATATTAACACATATAACTATAGATTTATAGTATATATATATATATATAGAAGAAGAGTTTCAAAAATCATTTATAAAATAAAATAATTAAAAATAAATGAAAGTATAAATCAATGGTCTGACGGTAGAAAACTGTTAGCTAGAGCCGGCTTACTCTTTTCTTTCAGCGCTTATAATACTGGACTAGTGCAAATCATTTAATCGGTAAGACACAGCCAGTACGTAGGCAAGATTTCGCTTTGAAAAGGATAAAGTTAAACTCTCTGAAAGTGTGGTCGTACATCAACAGCTCCAATGATGTATATGGTCTTATCTCATCCATGAAAGGCTTCCGAAAGTTTTAATTTCTCAGTGTGCATTTAAAAAATTGATAAATGGACAATAGCCTAAAAGGGAAAATGGTAGTGTTACTATATGAGTCAATATACTATTGGTTGGATATTTTTGGAAAATGTTGTACAACATATAAATATAAGGATATGCCATATGAGCGAAAAGACAAAATCTTGTTTAAAGGCCTCATAGTTGCGACTACATATACGAATTACAAAATATAGGGTTTTCTAATAACGACTTGACAACTTTTTTTTTTTAAATAAAAGGCAAACCATTTGAGATATTTCAAAAACTTTATTATTGGCTTAAAGTACAATCAAAACATTTATGAATGGAACCCGACTTCGTTCATATGGCCACTGCGGGCACGACTCGGCCACACATTTCGGCCGAAACGGTCGCAATTTCGCGTTCAATGTTGGCTCTGAGCTCTTCCAATGTCGTCGGCGTGTTGGCATTAGCCAATGACTTTACGTAGCCCAACAGAAAATAGTCAAACGGCGTTAAATCGCACGAACGAGGCGGCCAATCGACTGGCCTATGTCTTGAGATAACACGCTCACCATACTTACTCTTCAATAAATCGATTGTAGCGTGTGCTGTGTGGCTTGTGGCACAATCTTGTTGAAACCACATGTCGTCTAGGTCCATATCTTCCAATTCGGGCCAAAAATAATCTGTGATCATGGCGCGATAACGCTGACCATTCACAGTAGCGTGACGATCGTTATCGTCGATGAAAAATAACGCCGCCGGCAAGCAAACCGCACTAAACAGTTATTTTTTGTGGATGAAGTGGTGATTCATGAAGCACATGTGGGTTTTCACCCGACCAATAATGCATATTTTGCTTATAGACGAACCCATTGAGCCAAAAATGAGCTTCGTCACTGAATATGATTTTGCGACTCCGAATATCTGTAGAAAATTTAATGTACTTTACCACGATGAAAATTTGGAGTTTACTAAATAAATTGACAGTGACAGTTTGATGATTAGTGAAAAAGTGCATTCACAAATTAAATTAAAATTTGTCAAGTCCCTATCGGAAAACTCTATACAATAATTTAAGATGAACAGCCTGTTTTGTTTCAGCAAGAAAAATTATAAATGAGAGAAAATGAGGTGCCAAGGAAGAATTGAATTTTGAAGGTGGGTTTAAGGGTAAAGCGAAATGGGTGTTATATTGTATTTGAAAGTTTGAAGAACTGGAATGCGATGAAATATTGATGGTGCAGTGAGCGATAGAACAAGGTATGTCGGTATTTTAGGGCATCAATTGAGGCTCCAGGAAATAACCCCCCAAATGGAAGATGAAATAACCTCTTAAAATTAGGTGCTAATTTCACTGTGAAATTAGTCCCAAAATAGAAGATGAAATAAGTACCCAAAAAGGTATGAAATAAGTCCTCAAGCAGGTATGAAATAAGTTTTTGGATTTTTTGAGTGTTATTATGTTATGAAATGTTACATTTCAGAATAAGAAATAGGTTTCTATATATTATATATATAATATATACATATATATAGTTTTATATATATATAAAACTATGTTTATACATAGTTTTATGAATATACAAGAACGGACTCTTTTACCTCGCCTCTACAATAAGGACAATCAAGATATAGATGTCGTTGAACGATTAACTTCGCTTGTAATTTCAAATCAGAGCAAACCTTGAGTTGCCTGCATAACATTATGTTATTTAGTCCAAGGCGCTAAGAAATAGTCACTTTTATCATTAAGGTACCTTGCATATAGGCGCCTACCTGACAGTTGTTGACATACCATTTACAGAATGTTTTGCGTCGATAGCACAACATGATGGTTTGATGATCAGGTGACTGCATTTAAGGATATTGAGGCGAGGAAACTGTGTGCAAGCCTATGTGTTGTTGGTATTGTGCAGTCTATGCTTCCGGACTACGCCGCTAAAAATGTCCTCACTTCCCATATTGGAATTAAAATCACCTAAGACGATTTAAACGTCATACATCGGACATTGCTCGTTAGTTTTGTAGAGAAGCTTTTTGAAACTTTCCTCGATAGCGTCGTGTAGATATAGATATGGATAAATAGAGCTTTGATGTGCTCGCTTACATATACAAAGCTAAAGATTTCTTGCCGAAGAATGCCGCTTACAACAAATCTGGGTTTTAGGTTGTAGAAGCATTAACCTGCTCTCTGTCGGCGGTTCCCCAAATAATTATGCTGTAAGAATTGCAATTTATTGAACTCAATATACACTTCCATTTCCGTTGTACCACTGAAGAGCATTCCTGGAATTAATATAAAAATCAGAGAGTACTATCATCTAATAATCTAAAAAATATACTGGATAACAAATAAAAATTAAAAAAAAAAAAAAAAATCGGAAACAAAACGATGCCTTTGGGCACACCAGGATTCTGTTTGTGAATATCTGACTTAAAACCGAAACTACTTAAATTGAACGTTTCGGGGTACAATTTTAAATCCATTGAAAAAAATATTAATTAATCATAAATCCATGCATTTTCGACAACAGGGCCTGATACCATACATGCATGCATTTGACATACCTTGTCCATTAAGTTCTCTTCGTGCGATTAGTGCAGACCTTAGGCACCTTAGGCACCGGTAAGACTGGTGTAAGAGAGACAAAACAATTTTTGAACCGTGACAGACTCTTCACAGCTCGAGTAATAATACACCTTATATTACAGTTTGGTTCTCTTCATTCGGTGAAGGATAAAGAAAAAGATCTCAATCCAAAGAGATAAGTATCTATTTGTGATGCTATTAGCAGCAGCATTCTTGCCCTTATAAAGGCAACAAAATGTATCTGTTATAATTTCTAAATAAGCTGTTATGTTCGCTTCCATTTGCTTTCTTTAAGGAATCATTCTATTAACCATGTAGTCAATGCGCCGCAAATTAGCATATATTAAGCTATTAAGCTATTAGCATATAGTATGCCAAAATTGAATCGAACTATTAAAACAAATCGGTGGTGGATAATTTTGTTCTTTTCTTACTTTTAAATATTTAGGGATTTTCTTCAGCACAACAAAGAAAATTCCATAAGAATAGACCTTCTGGGTATCAAAAAAAAGGTCTACAAAGATATTTTATAAGCAAGTAAAGCCAATTTTCAACAAACTGATGAATTTTATCAGATGGCTTTATATAGGATGATTCATCGCGAGGTTTAATTTATAATGTAAAATAAACCACATAAATTTGAAATTGAACCTAAAATTTTTAATATCCATTAAAAGAACAATTCATGGTATTTACTTTTCGAAAATGATATCATGTAAATGTTGGCCACGACTACGTCTGAGGTGGTCCATTCGGAAGGTCCAGTTTTGGGCGACTTGTTCGAGCATAGCGACTGGTATCCCGCGGATAACACGAGTAATGTTGGCTTCCAAGGAATCAATTGTAGCTGGCTTATTTCTAAAGACCTGAGACTTTATATGTCCCTAGAGAAAATAGTTCAAAGGTGTAATATCATACGATCTAGGTGGCCAATTTAACGTAGCAAAACGTGAAATTAAGTGCTCACCAAAATGATTTCTCAACACGTTCATTGTTTCACGCGCTGTATGGCTCGTAGCGCCGTCTTGTTGAAACCAGAGCTCAGCGAGACCATTTTCTTGAATTTCAGGAAGCATGTAGTTCGTTAACATGGTGCGATAATGGTTACTATTGACGGTAACCTTGTGATTTGCTTCATTTTTGAAAAAATATGGACCAATGATTCCACCAGCCCATAAACAACACCATAGCGTTGTTTTTAATGGATGTTATGGTAGCTCTTGGTACTCTTCGGTTTGCTCATCAGCCCAAATATGACAATTTTGTTTATTAATGTATCCATTGAGCAAGAAATGGGCTTCAAATTCAAGTCGCCTGGCTTCAATCAATGTACAAGTTTAATTTTGTACGCTTTTAGGTCGAGATCCTTACGTTAAATACGACAAGTTGTCTAATACACCCAGCCAAGCTGCTGAGAACGACGACGAATCGATTCGTCACGGTCTTCGCGTAGACTCTCAGCTGCAGCTGCTATAGTCTCTTCACTACATGCTGGATGTGGTTTAATCGGTGGAGTATTATACACTAATGTAAACTGGGATTCAAATTTGCGAATGGTATTGGAAATAGTGGTAGGTCGACAGTTCCTCGAATCGCACGAAAAACATTTATCAAAGAACGCTGATTTTCGTAATACAGCTGAACAATTTGGAGACCAAGATATTTAAAATAAAGCGAATTTCAAAACAATTTGATTCTTTCTAAATACACATCTTTAAGTTGATGATGCAGAAATAATCCATGCTGCATTCGTCGACATTTCGACGACTATCTTTTATACTAGGAAGAAGTGCATCTAGTAGTGAAGGCAAGATCAACAAACTTGTAGAGACAAAGCAAGGGTTTCAGAAACTTACAAAACTTGTTACTATCGACAACTATGCTTTGAATTCGGTAAAGGATTTTGTTCACTTTGAATCCAGTATTAAAAACAAAAATAATGTCAGCTTCGTGATACATTTCCCTTGTAATTGTACGGTGCGGAATCTTTAACGATTACAAATAACAATAAAAGGGGATTGGGAGATATCGATAGAAAAATTCTTCGCAAAATGTTTTCGAGACGAGACTTACTGTATAAGATTAAATCATGACTTGTACGCCGGAGTAGACATAATTAGGCGCATAAAAATGTTGTAGTTGTAGTTTTCTGTTATTCTTTCCAAGAAAGCAATGACTAGAAACGTTTCTTTTATAGTACTTATTCTTCACCAGTCAAGCTTAAGAAACTTTCGATACCTACCTGGCTTTTTGTCGGTCATTGCTTGTTTTTCTCATATTGTCTGGTTGAAGATCTTAACAGCATACGTCGGTGTCTTGACCTAGAAAATATCTTCAAGAGTTAGCATCCTGTAAAGAAGATGCCATCTTAAATCACTGGTCATTTATTAATGGAAAAGAAACAAACTCGTAAAGGATGTAAAGAGTGAAGGCAGTAATATGCTGTTAGGCATGGAGAAGAAATTTTAAACAAAACTAACATGGCGAGACATTGAAAAGTACAAGCTGACGACATGCATTTGAACTGTATAAATATCTATGTACCTTCGGAAATATGAGTGAAAATCTGTAACCTTAGATTAAGGTTTAAATGAAGGAGCCCAATGATGAGTCAGCAGCCGCTTTACTTACGTTTGTCAACGACAACGTTCTCATAAGCTATGACGTAACAGTCATTTAGAAAATGCTAAGTAGTAGTTAAAGGTGGATTTTTTAAAAGGCGTTTTATGAATCAATTGCTAAACATCGAATATCGGCATTGTTGTCCGATCCCGTTTCCTGGAAAAATGTATGTGAAAGGAGTTATCGTTCCAAAAAACCAGAAATGTTAAGTTATGTTGGTCGTTGCAGAAAAAACTGTTTAAACTGTAAAGTTAACTACACACGACTGTCGCGTTCTGGCCTTAAAATGTGCATCGTAGTGTTTGACGATGCACGAGAAATATACAATCATATTGCAAGGAAATCTACATGTTCAAAATAATATATGATAAGGGAAAGTCATAGGACGTATCAGCTGGCGGTGTTAAGGTTGTATTAAAGTACGTATACCGGCTAAAAATGCAGTTATGTGAAAGAAATACCTACATATCAGATGTACTTATTATTTTTTTATATTTCAATGGCTTAACGAAAAAAAAAGAAAATACTCTAAAAACAAAATATTAAAGTGTATGATACATTTTTTTTTTTGAATAACACTTTCGCATTCATGTACATATGGTATATATAAAATAAAAGACCTTTTTAATTTTCAACAAAAACTTATAAGCTATTCCCCTTTAGCTTATCTACTTAAGACCACAGTTTCTTATATTTTAAGTCCTCCTTACAAGTAACAACAACACAGTACAACCAAAGATAGATCGTCTTATGATAAGTTCTCATTTTGGCGAGAGCCAAATCAATATCAGAAAAAGTTAATAACTTGTTAACTTTGAATTTCTATCTTTCACATTTCAAAATTTAAACTTATACCCACTTAACCTATATTTTCATATCCCTTACTGTTCACCCTACCATTTCAACCATTATTTGTTAAATAAAAATCTATTTGTATACATATAGGAGTATGTAGCCATATTCGTATGCATGATTACAATAATCCCACAAAAGTATCTAACAGAAAAGGTTTTCAACCACTAGCCAACAAGAAAGCACAAACAAAAAAAATCTCATTTCTAGAGAACCTATCCACCTACCAAAATATATATATATTCCGCATATAGAAGTTTAAATTCTTTAGTTCGCTTTGTTTGTATCCGTTCCGTAAACTTCATCATGTTATGATACAATACAACTACACAACGGGAAAACAACTTTCAAATACTTTTCCTCTGTCATCTATATTGGTTACTTTGAATGGATTACGGCTTAGATTTCCCCCCGCCTTTATTCCAAGAATTTAAAAATTGTTCCTCAAAATTTATTGCACGGGAAAAATAAGTTAACAACAACCTCTACGTTTTGCATGTTTTCTTTTTTCAATCTGTTTTCTGGTTCTTCTCAGTCTCGTATAGTTTCACCCGCACCCTATTAGGCCCACTCATCGTTGCTCGTTTCCAAGGAAATGGAAAAAAAGGAGAAAGGCAGAAAAAGGATTTCGCTCCGCAAAATGAGAAACAAATTGTTTTTTGCTGCTTCTTTGTGGGTAACGAATGAATGTTGTAGGATGGAGAAATGTTCCTAAGCTTGGTAATATTTAGAGAATGTAAAAACCCTTAAATAAAGTTGTTTATATGTATGTGTAACACACATGGAACAGCCAACAGTCTGACAGTATTGTGGGGATTGTTATCTAAAGGAAACTTCAGCTAGTTCGTCCTAGGACCTTTTTTTTGTGTTGGGTCGATCCACCTGTGGCACCAGGGTGTCTCGGTTTGTTGTTCCCAAGTGCGGTACGGATGGTAATGGATTTTTAGATCGAGAAGAAGATACGAATACATACGAGTGTCTAGTGATTCTATTGAATATCCAAGTTATCTGCAGGATTTAAGGTGACATCCTTGTCCTTTTATAAAAGGATACCATTTCACTATATTTTCAGGATTGCCAGGATAATTCATTTTTATTAAAAGTAAAATATTTTTATTTCATTTTCATTGTGTTGCCAATTACATAATATTTTAATTTAATTTCTTAGAGCAAAATTTTAAATTATTTTTTGTTGAAAGGTATTTTAATTTGCTTAGTAATTTGTCATTTTTGTTTAGTATCGTTTGGCAAGTCACCGTGAAAAGACTTACACCAAAACAGCGTCTGCAAATTGTTCAGCTGTATTACGAAAATCAGCGTTCTGTGAGAAATGTTTTAGTGCAATTCGAGGAACTTACTGTGCGCATAATAGATCTACTGAAACCACTATTCGCAAATTTGAGTCCCAGTTTACATTTGTGGATGATATTCGACCGGTTAGACTACATTCATCACTTAGTGAAGAGATTATAGCAGCTGCAGCTGAGAATCTACGCGAAGACCGTGACGAACCGATTCGTCGCTGTTCTCAGCAGCTTGGCTTGGCGTATTCGACAACTTGGCGTATTTTACGTGATGATCTCGGCCTAAAAGCGTACAAAATTTAACTTGTGCAAGAATTGAAGACAGGCGACTTTGAATTTTTAGTGAATGAGTTCTGGAAAAACTTAATAAAATCTGGTGTCTTATCATGAAATTTTGTTTAGTGATGAAGCCCATTTCTGGCTCAATGGATATGTTAATACACAAAATTGTCATATTTGGGCTGATGAGCAACCCGAAGAGTAACAAGAGCTACGATTATATTCATTAAAAACAACGGTATGGTGTGGTTTATGGGCTGGTGGAATCATTGGCCCATATTTCTTCAAAAATAAAGCAAATCACAATGTTACCGTCAATAGTAACCGTTATTGCACCATGTTAACGAACTACATGCTTCCTGAAATTCAAGAACATGGTCTCGCTGAGCTCTGATTTCAACAAGACGGCGCTACGAGCCATACAGCGCATGAAACAATGAACTTGTTGAGAAATCATTTTGGTGAGAATTTAATTTCACGTTTTACTACGGTAAATTGGCCGCCTAAATCGTGCGATATTACACTTTTGGACTATTTTCTCTAGGGACGTATAAAGTTTCAGGTCTTCAGGAATAAGTCAGCTACGATTGACGCTTTGGGAGTCAACATTACTCGTGTTATCTGCGAGATACCAGTCGCTGTGCTCGAACAAGTCGCCCAAAACTGGACCTTCCGAATGGACCACCTTAGACGTAGTCGTGGCCAATTTTTACATATCATTTTTGAAAAGTAGATGCCATGAATTGTTCTTTTAATGGATAATAAAAATTTTAAGTTCATTTTCGATTTTATGTGGTTTATTTTACATTATAAATCAATCACCCTATATTTTCATAGCATAATTCGGGCAGTTGAAAAGTCTTGCTTTTTTTCCAATTCATTGTCAAATAAAAAAATATCGAATACTTAGGTAAGAGTTTGTGTCTGAACGAATCCGAAATAAGGACCATTAAACGAAATGAAGATGCTATTAGGAAATCTGTAGTATCTGGAATGAAACTATCTGCTAAGTCGTTACCATACACTAGAGATTCTTTAAAAAAAAAAATGGCAAAAGCACTGGTAATATGGATAGAGGACAATACACAACAACAGCTACCAGTTGATGGTAATACCATCAAGCAGAAGGCATTGAGAATTTATAAGCAGATAAAGGAACTTGAACCATCTATATCCTCTCAAACAAATCACGATAAGAGCTATATATTTTCCGCACGCACTCCATAATATACAGATCTAAGAATTGCTTCTGAAGATGAGAGGGCTGCCAAAAAATTTCCACTGAAACTTGCCAAATAAATTTAATGCGGATGAAACTGATCTCTTTTGGAAAAAAAAAAAATGCCAAGTCGCACATATGTAGCAAAATCGCATAAGAGTGCTAGTGGTTTTGGGGCAGCAAAGGATCGGATCACATCACGTATGCTGAACGCTCTGCTATTTAATCGGGCACTTAAGCCTCGATCGATGGAAAGTTTCGACTTTAATGATATTGACGAACTGCTAGTCGAGAAAGTTCTAAGTGAAGACAAAATAATAGAAGTTATTTTAGAGACATTTGAGTCTACAGAAAGCAGTGATAGTGATGAACCGGTTCAACTAACTACAAGTTTAATTCTAGAAGGTCTTCAACTTGCTAATAAATTAGGAAATCTTTTTGTCAAAAACGATCCTATTGGCGAAAGGACTGCACAGTTTCAACATGATCTGAAGTCGTATATAGCTCGTTATCAAGCATTGTACAAAGAGATATCCAAACGGCTAATAAACGAATTGGTTTTCAAATGCAGTGCTATCCAGTCGGAGAGAGAAAATTCTAATATTGTTGAAAATACCACAAAGAGAACCTCACAATTTAACGTGATATTGACGTACAAAATATTTCGATTGATGATCGCGATTTTGAACGAGTCCTACGCAAACGATCGGGTATAATATCCGATGATGATGGCGAATAGAGCTGTATTACTTTTATCACCTTTATTGTTTTTAATTTTTTGTTTATGAATTTTTGATGATTTTTAATTTGTTTTAATTTACTTTAATTGGATTATGTGTCTTTAGCTTATTAATTTAAATTGTTCTCATGTACGAACTTTCAATTCCTGAACCTGCGATGATTTTATATTTATGGTGCATTAATTTAGAAAGACTCTCATAATAGTTTTGTTTTTTCTGTAGGAATCATTTTATTTTAACTATTTTTTTTTACAGTGTTGAAGGTTATGAAACTAATCCCATTTTTTTATATACTTCATGCATTTTTTTACACGGTTTTGTCTGCAACGTATCTACCGTGTAAATCAGAATTGGGTGTATATGGTTTATTACAACCTATTTCCATCGGATTTAAATCGCTAAAATTATGGGCGTAAATGTTGTGCCGAAAACCGAAAAATGTTCTAGAACACTAGATGGTGAGCGGCCGATGAATTTATGTGACTGAATCAGCAGTGGCATCAACAGCCAGTATAGATATGTATGAGCTATTTCAACGTATTTGGAGCTGAGGTGGATATGGTGACAGTGAGCCTTTATTTCATTAGCAACAGCTCTTATATACACAAACCGTGTGACATATTTGCCAAAGGAGTCTTAGAAATGGCTTGACCTTCAAGACAATTTCCGGGTCAAGTAAAATTCCTACTGCTGCTGAGCAACTAATAACAGATAAAAACAGGTTATGCTCGGACTTTGAACAAGTTGCACACACCCAACAAACGAGCGGAAGCCCTAGGTTGCTGGACATGAAATCACGGTCATCCAGAAATTGCGATAATATGAATTGCGAATAGAAGGAGTACGTAAAACCGTGACATACATATACTGCGCTGATTGCTACAACAAACAGGTGTCGATTTGTTGTAACTTGAATACTAAGGCAGAAAGTCTCTTCGGTACCTGGGCGAAAGCACTATAAAAATCCACATCAGCGCGCACGCCCCAGAACAGAAGAAATAGCCAAACTACGAGTAAGTTAAGTATGATATTAAAACTCATTTAGGTGCTTTTAATACAAACCTAGGAACAGAGTTTACTGACTCTTTTTTCTTCACCTAAACTTTTAGAAAGATAAATGGCGGTCACCTGATCATAAAACAATGAAACATATTAATCATGTTGCGATCCAGGTGAGGCACTCCTAAAACCTAAACTAACTGCATAAAATTAGTTGCATCAGACGCCACAACTATATACAGATATAGTGCTCCTTACATTAAAACAAAATAAAACCTTTCTTAGTGCGCAACTTGATGGAGTTTGCCAAAAACTGAGCTAATTGGTTAAGGTATATCCCGGAAGGAAAGTAAGGCAATCACTGATTTATTGTCAATCTAAGTATCTGCTTAGAATCTAGGATCTAACTATTATATTTTGATTGCAGCTTTCCTACCTAGCGATGATGAAGAGCAAATAAATTTCAAAAATTCTGAATACGAGTATATTTGAAGTTATTTGAAAGGATCATGTTATATATGAATTATAAGAAAACTGGAAGTAGGGAGAAATGAAACTAAAGGGATTTCCAATATAATTGACAGTAATATTTCCAGGCACACTCCACAATCACCGTCATGTCTCTCGTATTACAACCAAATTCCATGCCCGTTAGGAATGAAGGTTCATTAGTTTGCCCTTAAGCATATCCTCGGACGTACCACAAATCATCATGATTCTTTCCTAACCCGAATACTTTCATTATGGTATGCCTAACTTAGTTCTTTATTTCGTAGTCATTATTAATTTCTAACATTAAAGCCCAATTAGCATAGGTAGCTTCCTTTTTGTCCCCCTAATTATTCTTATTATTCCTATTATATTCATTTAAAATTGCACAGATTATATGGTAGAATCAGAAATCAGCCAATCAGCCAATAGATATACGGAAAAGTTCCTTTCCTTAAATAAAGCTGATATAAAGCTTTGTCAAAAAAAGAAGACACTTTGCGAATCATTCTCAATTAACTGGATCAAGGTTTTTTTTTGCCTCAAATGGGAAGGAGAGTTAAGAAAAGTCAATAAACAATCAATATTTATCATAATTCATTGGCACAAAGAGAAAGATTACATAAATTAACTGTCTTATTAATTTTTATGTGATTTTTTAAAGAATAATTTTTTAGCACAATAAAACCTCAACCCAAAAGAATTCATATAGACATATAGTTTCTTCAAAATACTTATCTTGGTTTAGCTAAAAACTTTTTTGGCCAGATGCACAATCGAACCTAATTTCAAGTAATTTGCTGTCACGAACCAATTTTCGTAAATTTTGTATCAGGAACCAATTCGTACATTAAGTTTAAAAGATAAAAAAAAACTGCGTGTGATCACCCTTTAAAATGCAACCAGGAGGTACATTTTTCAGAATCTTCTTGGTTTTTGTCTCTGAACGTATAGAATGTAGCGGTTACCTGGTGACAAAAAAACATCAACATTCAGTTTAGTGCGATTAATTTTCATATAAATAAGGTTCTATGAAATCACCAGGGTGACAATCGTGTCAAACTGCGCATTATAAATGTACTATAAAAACCACGAACGTTTCTATAAGTTGCACGAACTGACGATATGATCAGGTATTCGGAGTGAGTAACAAATCTTTATTGAATTATTTATCTTTATGGGGTCACCAAAAGCTCTTTAATTTTCATTTTAGAAGTGCGTTCCTTCGAAAGTTCGAATATGATCTATCGTATAAACAACTGACACAACAGCTGCAATCAGAACCTTAAAGTCCTCCTTCTTAACGAGTTCGCTATCGTGCCATGCTGCAGACTATTTTTGAATTAAATTGGATGGATTTGACATCAGTGATATGTGGTTTCAAAAAGTAGTACCGCATGCCACTTAGCTGGTCAAAGAATTTATAAATTGAATGAGAAGTTCCTTAATCGTGTAATTTCGAGAAATGGTCCGGTCAAAGTTTGGTTTACAATTCCTCGGATTGGTTTTAGTTGCTTTTCGTGATAAACAAACGGGACTGAGAGCTTTTGTATATAATCAACAAGAGTAAAATATGACTTCATTTCAAATTGTTTCGTTGTTTTACTTGCTTCGTTGATCAATTAATGCAATATTTACCATTTAAAGTAATTTCGTCGAGTGCGACCCAACTTCCTGGCTAAGAAAAGTCTTATTCTTCGAAACACTGACATACAGGGAAAGCAAAATGAAAAATCTAGTAATGGGCGGCATACCAGTTGCAGCTGCTTAATTGAAAAATCATTTACTTATGTAGTTAAGTGCCCACAAATCAGCCACTGCTGAAATAATAAATTTGTTTAAACAACAATATAGTATACGAGATTCAATGTCAATATCAAATGACCATACTCGTATTATAAGAGTTTTTAAAAGTTACACAATTACAAATTTTATTATTACACTTTTAAATTTCAATTTAAATAAAATGCGAAATAAAATTTTAATCCATATCCGTATGTTTTATTGCAATAAAATTCTAGATAAAAGGTATACGTGAATATGCCGCTTTGATGGATGCGAAGTTTTGTTGTTTACTTTCCTTCAACACGTTTTCTTTAGAAATTTTCACATAAAAAGAGGATAAATGGTATATATGGTAGATGTTATTGCAACACTTCAACGTTATTCTACCAATTTAAATTGTTCTCAAACCTTAACGTATTGTCAACATTTTTTTTAAATTAGTGTCGATGTTAAATCTCAAACAGAGTCAGCTCTGTGACTGATATTTTCCTGAGTCTTATCTTGTAAGCTCTTGACATGATGAACAAAATTAAATAAAACAATAGTTATATTAGTAAACACAAAATTGAAAACAAAAGCTAAAAATAAGAACAACAATTGTGCTTTACTGGCTCGTTGAACAAAGAACACAATCGCGTTAAGTTTCTAAGAAAATTTTGACACATGAGAGATAATTTTATTATTTACAAGCCTTTTAAACGATTTGTGTAGAAAAATTTTTATCCGCGATGGAATTCAAACGTGATAGTGGGATTGCTTTATTTCTGGCTGGAAAACCACAAGTAGCTATCGTTAGTCCTCCAGCACATCAACGTGAATAAATCATTTGTGTCTGAAACCATAGCTCGTTACCGTCATATAGGCAGCGTTGCAAAACGCCATGGAGGTGGTCATAAAAAAAAAACAGCAATATCGGCAGAAATGGTTCGGAAAGTGAAGGCTCGAATTAAGCGAATCTTTGGACATACAATCATTTCGGTCGGAGACCGTGTACATTTCAACAAGACTCGGCACCGTCTCACAAAGCGCGCGTCAACCAAGATTGGTTGAAAAGCAATGTTCCACACTTCATTTCTTCGACACAATGGATTGCATTGTTGGATTTCTATGTCTGGGGTATTTTGAAGGCGAAGGTTGGCACTAAAAAATACAAAAGTTTGGATCACCTCAAACAAGCACTTCGCCGGAAATGGGCCAAAATACCGCATAACCACTTGCGTGCTGTGGTGGACGGCCGTCTGCGCCAAAGGACACATTGAAAACTACTGATACAATTTGAAAATGTATCAAAAAATAAAAAAATTATAGCATTTGAAAAAGTAGCAGTTCGAGTCAATTAGGATGTATTATGCGTCAGCGGTAACCATTACCCTTTATGATGTGTTTTAAGGATTTTAAAGGAAAATAAAAAAAATTAATACATGAAAAACACATTTTGCTTCGTAAAAAATTAAAAATGCTTTGTGTCTTGTCTACTGTGCTAATAGCTACTTCTAATATTACTGAATCTAGATTTAGCTGTCTAAAGTACTGTCTAAAAATAAATTAAAAAGCTATAATAAACTACAAACCCTATTTCAAACTAATTATAATAAATTTTTAAGGTCACATACTTGATGAAATATGTGATTTGATGATCTACTTAATAGGAGTCTATGGTTTTATACGATATTGTTAAATGTTATCTGTTCGATAGATTAATTGAATTGAAATGGTTCACTTCTTTTAGTGATTCGATTTTCTTATTTATTTTTTTTTTCAGATCAAGTATGTGATACGGATAACGAACGAAATTATCAATATGGGAATATTACAAATCTGTTTTTCACTATTTGTGGTGTACAATGTATGTTAACGTTTGTACCTAATATTGCACATTGAGTTGATGAAAAATCGCGTTAAAAAAGTAATACGTATGTTGAAATATCATTCTCAACTGTTTGGAAAATTTTTTATTTGTCTGTCTTTTAAAAAACTTGTATGTAGGTATGTATATTTTGAACAGAGAGATGAAATTCTTAATGAAAGTCTCCCTTACTTTATATTCGTATTTTGTTATTAATTTTTATGTATGTACATTGTACATATGTGTAACGTTGATTAAGTCTTTTTATAATGCAATTTTTTTTAATAATAATGGAACAGAAATTTCATACTTTTTTGAAACTTCAAAACTTTTGAAAAAAAAAAACCCTAATAGAATTGTGTTATAATTTTTGCCTCTAAATTTTAGACAAATGCAGGAATAAGATACAACGACAGACGATATGCTAAGACAAGTTGGGCGAATGAACAACACTACTTCAGAGAGTACTCAAATACATCCAAGGAAGACCTATCCTAAGGTAGCTAACTAAGGAAAGGTAAAATAAAAGGTCCCTACACTATATACTGATATATCGACTTCAGTTTTGCACAGCCTTGTTTAAAATTATTTTTTTTATAATGAAATTTAATAACAGTTTCAAGTTTTGTAATTAAGTAATTACAGGAACCAAATAAAATTTAATGCAAAACTTTACCGATTTTTGATCTAAAGAGAACGAAAAACTGTTTAAATGAATGTGAAGGTTTTTTAATTCACAAGTTTTACTTGCAAGTGAGACAATAATTGTGCTTGCTTCTAAAAAATTATTTTTCAGATTTATAAGACGAAAATTTTTCGCGAATTGATTTAAAATAGCTGACGATGCATTCTCAGATCAAAAATGTCGTATGACTAAGGTAGATTAAGGTGAAACAGCAGAGTCAAGTAACGCAGCAAAAAAATAAATCAAATAATTGGGTGTGAAAATAAAACATTAGTATTTTTATCTACGTATAACAACTTTGATAAGCTTTTTGGTTAAAGTAGATTAAAGGATTGCGAGTTGAAATCACCTACATTTAATATTATTAAATAGATTTTAACACAGAAGCTATAAAAGAGATTACGTTATTATATTATACATGCTTTATTTGTCTTAACCATGAGCATTAAACACTTCTTTAATTGCAAACACACTTATGATTATTTGTAGAGCAGGCGTTTGTTCACTTACATTGAAAATAGTTTGAAACATTATTTAAAATATATTTTTTTTTTATAAAATAAACGTATTTTGGGTAATATCACGCAAACCTTGCATGGATTTCCTGAAGAAGTAACTGCTGAATGACTGAATGTGTAAAGCTACAAATTTTTGGAATCATTATCAAGAAGTAAAAAGGAAATGAACTAGCTCTTTCAGAAATGTTTGTTACTTTACTTATCTGGCCAAATTTGTAACAAAATACGGTAAGAATTCTTACAGTAGGCTTCAAATTCGTACTCTGTGTTAAGAAGTGATTGATTAGCTGGTAATGCTATATTTAAAGAACTCCCTTCATATACCTACATATCGAATTGTATTTATAGGAGAACTGATATAATTATAAAATATTGTAGCATTAGAAATTTAGCATTATAGTAAAAGCGTAAACTTTTCTAAATGGGCGCAAGCGATGCATTACAACTAATTTAAATTAAACCTATCTTAAATCAATTTCTTTCTTTACTCTGCCATTGATTTTAACATTTAGTACAAATTAAAAATTTCTACATATAAAACTTAAAAAAATCTACAAAAAAATTCCTAAGCAGGCATTATCGCTCAGAATACAAAAGTAAGTACTTATTCAGTTTATTACCAGACATCTCCATGAAATCTTAATTTTGTTATTTTAAAGTATACGATATATCTTATATTTTCTTAGATCATAAATCAAAAAGTATTTTTATTATAAAAATTTAGGAAAAAAAATTTACAATAGTTAGAAAGTTTACAAGAAATACTTACTTAGGTGCTATAACATTCGGTGGCAGTTGTAGTACGCAGCGTTGCCTTAATATTCCCTCCCATAGCTGTACTCCGATTATTCCGAAAATGAAGAATACAAAGAAGCATAGCAAAAGAACATTACCGAGCATTGGTAATGTATCCAGGAGTAACATGACAAGAATTCTCATGCCTAAAAAAATCATTGTTCAATTTCATATATGTGTATACTTAGAAAATAAATTATTTAAAAAATACATAAAACATAATTAACTCTTTTACACTAATTTGAAAAAAATTTCAAATACTATTCTAACAATTCGTCATTTTTAAAATAAAAAAAATATAACTCTAGGCTTCAATTCTTTAATTAAAAAATATAATCAATAATAAAATGATTACTGATTTTAGGGGAAAGATTTTATTTAAAAAATCAATATCCTTAGCGGAGTTATAGAAAGATTGATACGTTATAGTTAGATATCAGAGTGGAACATGTTGGTGTGAAAATAAATGCACTCAAAGATCAATGATTTTGAGAAAATAATTTTCGATCCTTGTCCAACCAATCAGAAAATATTTTTCCATCTATATGGAAAACGTTTTAATATATATAGTAATTAAGTTTAATAGTAAAGCAAAGAAAAATCAAATTATCTTATTAACTCCATCGCATAGCCACAACCTTCAAGAATATAGTTAATTCGCCAGCAAGATTTGTGGAACTTGTGTTCTTTTCTGTACTTTTCAGATTTCTGCTCATTGTAGCTTCTAACATTTCAAGATGTGGTGAAGTGTTCACTGTATTTTTTTAACTTTATCTACATTTTATCAAAAGTGAAGGCAATTGACGTTTGTTCCTTAAAGTGCGCTATCCAGAATATTCCAATGATCAGAACGTGGTCGATTTGGTTGGCGGTCCGACTATCTAGAAGGACCCGCTTGTGGGGAAATTTGTTGGAGCTTTTTATCATTTTTCGTGCATCTGCGAGGTTTATTAGCTGTAGGCTGAGGTATTCCTGTCCATACGATCTTTTCGAACCACCCAATTAAGTAAAGTCTCCTTTTATAAAATACCACTAGCAATTTATCTACATTTTTGTGAAATTCAGTCGTAAAATAAAGCAATACAAATTTCATATAGTTCAATACAAGCATTTTTTACTATAGTAGGGAGGGGGTCTATCTCGTCCCGTTTAGGAGGTAGGTGTAATTTTCTAAAAAAAATGACTTGAAATGAAAAAAATATATTAGAAAACAACGGCAACACTTACAATACAAAAATTATAGCTTTTCTGATAGCCAGAAACCTGTTGTTTGTCTTTTTTTTTAATCTAGTTATTTGTGTTGATAGTTTAAGAAAAAAATACTTTCAAACTCAAAATTTATCAAAAAAAGCTACTGTTTGTTTTATTCAAAATTTTGAAAATAAGTACTAAATTGGATTTAATAATTTGATGTTCCTATAAACTCTACGACTTATAAACAGTGAGGTATATATGGGGGCATGTTGGTGGTGGCTTGGGGTTGGTGCGAGGTTGGGTGTATGTAAAGTTTCTTTTGCATTTAAAGAAGCTCTAAATTTATCATATATATTCAATGTCCACATCAAATAATTAAAGATAATTCAGTACTTAAATTCACAATTTTGAATAAAAAAACAGTAACATTTTTTTTTTTTTTGATAAATTTTGAGTTTGAAAGTAATTTTTTTTTTTTAAAAACTGTTAGCGCAAATAACTAGGTTGAAACAAATAATAAAAGATAAAAGAACAAGTTTCTGGATTTCAGAAAACCTATAATTTTTTTATTGTAAGTGTTGCCGTTGTTTTTAAATCTTTTTTTTTTTAATTTTTTAAATTTAAATTTTTTTAAAAAATTGCCCCTCCCTACTAAACGGAGGGAGATAGTCTTCCCTCCCATAGTAAAAATTATTGTATTAAATCCCTTTACAAAATCCTATTATTTTGCGGCGCCCCGTAGTTATCGTACTCTCCCTCAAAAATCTCATAAAAAAGTAGTTTCAGTAATTTTCAATTTTCTCAAAACAAAATCATGTAATTTTCAGTTTTTGATTAAGAATTAATTATAGTAACGAATTTTAGAAATATATAATATTACAGTTTTTAAAAATTACTCTATATACTTTTTTATCTTTTTTTTCCCAAATTTTGAGTTTAAAACCCGATTTTTTAAAAACTATGCATTGATTTCGCTTGATTTCAAAATAACCTAATAGAGCAAAGTATTGGCATTAAAAAAAGTTTTTAATACTTTATCGTAAATATTACGTTATTTTTTTAACATTTTTCTCCATTTTTAGTACTTTATTTTTATAAAATTGTCTCTCCCGCCCAAACGGGGTGAGATAGACCCCCCTCCCATAGTAAAAAATGCTTGTATTGAACTGCTCTACAAGAAACCGTTATCAATTTTTGGCGCCTAAAATTTCGTACTCTCCCTCTCCTTTCTAATTAGTTTTTTTTTCGAAGTGTCCATTAATCCAGTAAGGATTAAATGTCAAATCTGATGTCATATTCAGTTGCCAAGCTTCATTCAATACATTTTGCCATTTCATCGTGGAAAGATTTACGGCTTATCAATGATTACAAATCGTCCAAAATCTAACCTCTGTTCGCAAAACTTATAGAGCGTTTCGTGAAATTTACAGTATACACCATTGTCCAATCTAATCGGGCTGCTTATTTCTCGCCCAATTAGCGCTTATGCATACGCGCGCACCAACAAGATGGAAACAAGTGCACCGAAAGAAAATATCTCGATTGTGGAAGCTTGTTAAAAGAGGGCTTCAATTTATCGATTCGTCGGCGTTCACAGCCACTTTGACTTCTGCGTAAAGATTTCAGGGCTTATAAGCTCAAATTGGTGTTAGATCTATGGCCGTGTCAAAGATTCTTTTGTCCGGTGCTCAGTGATTGGGCCTTAAGTCAACTGGAAGTTGACACAGTTTTTCATTTCTGGTCTATGAAAAGAAGCAGAATTACCACATCTGAAGCGAGGACAATCCTCAAGAAGTTCACCAGATGCCATTGCATCCAGAAAAATGTTCCATTTGAGTTATATTACGCGATCTTGCAAACCAATTCTCAAGTCCAGTACATGAAATTAAACGTTCATTGAATATTTCCTTCAATAAAACTGATTGTATTCTTTCCTGTCGGCTATAAAACAGAATTCCTTATTTGAACAGGGTGCTCATACATCAACATGCGTTTATAAAATATGTAAGAAATTGGGTTTTTTGCCACGATCTCGATTATTATTGTTTTATAATTTCTCTTTCAATATAAAAAAATTCAATTATTTGAATTTTAATAAAGATAATAAAAATAATAGTTACAACAAAAAAAGAATTGTACTACAATCTGGTTTATATCATTTTTAAGTCAAAGTCGCGTGAGATCCTTTATCGGATGAAGAGTATCAAACCAAAAGAATAGGCGTGGCACGGTTCTAGCTCTAAAGTGACTGTCAGAGTTAGAGAAATGTTTTTTTTGGTCCCACAAGACGTAACCTACATAGGAAAACAGAAAAATTTCAAACGAGCCAGGAATGACTGCTACATCTTTCTTAAGTGTGTAGTGTAGAATTTCAATACGACGAAATATTTAGGCAAAAAATACTACAATGTTCCAAAGGTAGTAAAAATTGTTGGTTGTTCGTCAAAAATACTAGAAATTCTGCCTCATCCTATATCTGAACGCTTATTTATAACAACGTTACAGCTTTGAGCTATATGAACAAGACCAATCTGCTTGCTGCATACCTTGCGGCCAGCTTAACACTTAAACATTGTGCTTTGTCGTCGCCTACACTTAAGGGCGTCGAACTCATTTTCGCATTCTTTGCTTCTATATGCATCTAAAACACAATGCTGTCTGCACTTGCTAAATAAGATTCAAAACATTAGGTGACGCCAGTATTTCACAGTCATTTGACATGCTTGAAAATTGACGTAACGATCTAAATCAGTGCTCTGCCTTAACCGTAGCACCCGTTCGTTATGAATGTTCATCAAGCCCACTTTCGGACGTACTCTAAAATATCTTGATTCTTTCCTTAGCCGTAGAACTGGCTTGTGGAATGCTCTGCTGAGCTCTGTTGTTCTTTGTCATTGTAACTTACAAACATTTTAGATAATCGTACATTGGTACCTATCTTTTCTTCCTTACTAAGTTTTATCGCGCGTGCTGTGTACAAACATTTTAGAATTTACACAGCTTAATATAGTCAACACATAATTAGTGAGAAGAGTTAAAGAATTCACTTTACGTGTCTATTAATCAACAAATTTTCTTGCAAGAAGTGAGCCAACGGGTATTTCACAATGAGAGTGACGAATAAAATCTAAAAATTAAAAAAAAAAAAAAAAAAAACAATATTTCATCTCAGTATCTATCATCAATTTTAGTGTGTTCGTATAGTCCTTTCAGCTGCTGCCGTACGTTAAATTATGGTCGAAAGGCCCAGCACATAAACTCGTCATCGTGCCCAGGCACGTATATTACGTCGAATGGTAGCAAAAAATTTGAATATACCTACATGCTATCAGAAGTAAGGTAAGCCAGGAATTGAACCTTCAAGAAAATTTTCAGCACCAGTACGTTCGCCGATTAAATGTGCGAGGAAATACGTTTTGATGAAAATTTTTCAATCTTCATCACGAAGCTTATTTTCAACTCAACGGATACGTTAGAAAACAAAATTGTCGTATTTCAGCGACAATTAAGAGGATGTCATCCTAAATTTGCAAAAACAAATTGATAATTTCCGCCTTAGAAAGTATTTGGTCGATATTATCTTTTACACATAGCATTATTCAATAAAAAAATTCAAAATAATTTCAATGCAATAATTTTTTATTTAAAATTCTTATGAGAAAATTGTTATTGGCACACCCTATTCCTATACCTATATCCTTTAATCTTATTCTGCATATGAGTTATAACAAAAAGCATTTAACTCATAGATTTGGTAAAGATAAGCAAATATAACTATGTAATATTATGTATCGAATTAAAATGGAATTGAAATTAAAATTAGGATCACAGCATAAATGAAAATCTAGCTAAAGCTTATGGTTTTTAAGAGGGATTAGCTTCGATCTCAAACAATTATTTGATATTTTGAAAGGTAATTCGTTTTAATTTCCAATTACGACATGGTTTTGGGTATATGCAAGGTATATATACGACTACCAATGAGAAATCGTATCCTTTAGGTCTAGTTTTAGACTACTTTTTTTAGGATATGGACCCGTACAACCGCCTTCTAAAGCGGACAAGTAATTTAACGCATTCGCACAGAAATCCACAGAAGATACATTAGGTCTTAGGTTTTTTTTTTTTTTTTTAAAAACTTAACACTTAAGTGCTTATGACTATACTTATGATGCCAAAGCATGTATTAAATTTTTCAGAAAATGGTGCAAAAAGGAAGATGTTTGTGACTATTTCGCTCCATGAGTGGCATCCAACATTTAATGGGGAGACTAAGTTAAAAGTATAATTGCAATTGTTTTGTATTCAAGATAACCACTCAATTTACCGTTTCTAGTTGTCTGAAAAAATAGTACTTTCGGGCGCGGTTGGTATTGAACTCAACCTTCCGATTGGGAAGCCAATACCTTACCACTTGAGCCACGAACACCAACAAACTTTTTAAACAAATATCTGTTGACCAACTTTTTGTATCGGTTAGACTTGTCGCGAGCTCCAGAGACAAAGCACGATAATCTATTCAGCGTGATCCCTGAACATAAATTTACCAAACAATTCTAAATTATCTGAGCTCATTAAGCAAATATCCGACGCATGGCGTAATCCATTTGCTTCAATTTTCCAACAGTTGAATCTTGTAAAGGATAAGACATTTAAATCCCAAGCTCCTGCCCAGAAGTCAAATTTACTTATTGGATTCTTCATTAACACTGAAACACCGCAGTTGAAGGCGTCATTTTTATTAATCGCACTGACCTAATTCTTCTTGTTCCGTAGCATTAGGCTAGTGTTATAAGGGATGATTCATCGTAAGGTTTGATTTCTAATTTAAAATAAAATACATAAATTTGAAAACAAACTTATAATTTTTATTATCGGCTAAAAGAAAAATTCATGGCATTTACCCTTTAAAAATGATATCATGTAAATGTTGGCCACGACTACGTCTGAGGTGATCCATTCGGAAGGTTCAATTATGGGCGACTCGTTCGAGCATAGCGAATTTTGTTTATTAACGTATTCATTGAGCCAGAATTGGGCTTCATCACTGAACAAAATTTCACGATAAAACACTGGATTTTCATTGAGTTTTTCCAGAGCCCATTTACTGAATATATAGCGCAAATTCAAGTCGCCTGGCTTCAATTCTTGTACAAGTTGAATTTTCTACAGCTGCTATAATCTCTTCACTACGTGCTGGATGTTTTCTAACTGGTCGAGCATCATCCACTAATGTAAGCTGGGACTCTAATTTGCGGATGGTATTGGCAATAGTGGTTTCAGTAGGTCGATTATGCGCACCGTAAGTTCCTCGAATCGACGAAAAACATTTCTCACAGAACGTTAATTTTCGTAATACAGCTTAACAATTTGGAGACGCTGTTGTGGTGTGAGTCTTTCCGAGATGACTTGCTAAACGATAGTGAACAAAAATGGTAAAGCAGTTTGATAAGAGTCACGCGTAAACTGTCAAAAAAATGCTATTGAAAATCATAGCACACGATGAATCAGCCTATATATTTGTATATTCGTGTCCTCATCACTAAGTGATCTATCCACAACATTGATTTCGGATGAAACATTGGCGACTTAAAAAATCAAAGCTAGGTCGACAGATATCGCAATCGGAAACTCACTGCCATCAACACTCTTTATTTTTACCATCTTCAAGTGGGAAAAGTAGAGCATACATATTTAAGGAGCATATTCAAGCATGCCTTTGTCTTTTGACGGATTCATTGAATTCGGCTTTCTACAAAAACTGAAACTATTTACAAATAATCTGCTCATATCAAGGCACATCCAAATTAATTAACTAAGATTGTGATACGAGGACTTACTCTTCGTGCTCCACTTGTCAACACCATCATCCTTGTTCTGTCTCATAATCCACTTAGAATTATCGGACTTGTAACATATTTGTTTACCTAATCGTATGTCTAACTGTGAAAAAAAATGTGGGGTTAACCCTGACTATTATTATGCCACATATTTCAGTAGGTCAAAAAGGAAGAAAAAAACATAGAAATATAGTTTGAAAAATCACGTCCTATTGTGGAAGAAGTACCAAGCAAGGACGTGATAAAAACAATCTGGATGAAGAAGCATTCGACGGGCAAATAAGGAAACGAGTGCATTTGAACATATGTATGTACAAGTATACGTCTGTAGCAGACGGACGTGCAGTCTATTTAAATGTTTTATTTGTTACTTAGGGATTTGTTCACCTATCGTGAGTGGGACTATGGAAGTGACTTTTTGTAGCTGATGTTTTAGACGGCAATATATAAGAAAACTAAGTGATGTAAAGTGGTACAATGGAATGTTAAAGGCACGCTTTGACGGATTATTCACAGCTGGCAAAAAAAAAAAAAAACAACAAATATTGCAATTATTTTTGGAATCGGAGGTTAATACGGGTATATACGAATGTACACATCGGCAATACTGATAATTGGATGTTGCAACCCTAATACAAACTGCCTTAGTTACAGTTAATTGTATAGTCCTAATAATTTCTATTTTGTAATGGAAAGAAATAAGGTCTGCAGGTGTCTCGGGTACTATTTCAGTTGAATACCAAAAATCTCTCATTAAAACTGACGCGGCAAAGGTCCCATAGCAATTGATCGGGTTTTAAGTGAGGTCTGTGTAGAACAGACAATAGATCAGTTTTGCCAGCCGCTTTTGGGTAGGCCGTGAAGGAATAGTAGATGACCCACGCTCAGGAAAGAATAAAACATTAACTGGTTGTGTTGAATTTTCTTAATGAAAATCGCTTAACAGCATATTAAAAACCCCTTATAGGGGTTTTAACGATATTTGTTTTCCACAGTTAGATTAGATTAGATTATTATGGGAGGTGGTATAGAAAATCCCAGATAACTGCGGCCACAGGTGAGCTTATTGTGATATCCTCCATTTAGAGCTCATCCAAGGTGTCGCAATTTATTATGCAATGTACTATCCTGTGCTATGTCCATGGTCATAGTATAGTATTGTAGTTGTTTAGTTCTTTTGTGGCAACAGAGTTGGCATAAATGTTTTGGCTCTCCCTCTCTCCAGAAATGAAGCTTCTTTTCCTCTAGCCAGGATTTAATACAATTTTAATCATTAATCAATTGATAGCCCACAGAATGTTCTTGGCATCATAAATTGTGATGCGGATCCTTTCTTGGCTAGTTGGTTTGCTTTTTCGTTACCTTCATGTTCACTGTGTTCTGGCACTCAAATCAGATGAACTTTATTTGTGATGCTTAGTAGTTGTAGGAGTTGAAGGCAATCCCAGACCAATTCTGATTTTATCTCAAAGACGTTGATTGAAAGTAAGGCTGCTCTGCTATCGGAGAGAATATAAATGTTTTGGTTTGTTATATTTCTGTTTAGATTATCTCGGATGCACAGCTCTATTGCATGGATTTCAGCCTGAAATACGGAGCTGCTTGTATCCATACTGGAGTGAAAATATATCTTAGTGCGAGGACCGTATACTCCGGCTCCAACTCCATTTGTTTTGGACCCGTCTGTGTACCATACATATGAGTCCTTGACAAATGTTGGTTTCGGCTTTTCCCAGTTAAGAAGTTCTGGGAATGTAACTTTAAAATTTTGCCAAAAGTTACGAGTATACCTTGGTAAGCATGAACTGGTTTGGAATTGGATTCTTCTGTGATGAGCATTAATGCATTTACCATTGCTTCTTTCAAGATTTCCAGATGAAGTGATGGGATGTTTAGGATAACTTGCAGCGCAGCTGTTGATGCGGTTTTCATTGCACCAGTTGCGCAGACACAGGCTAGTCTCTGTAGTTTATTGAGTTTTAGCTGTGTATGCGATGCTTTTTGACACTAGGCGTCGGCTGCATACGCGATGATATGGCTCCTTATTTCTGTGTACATCCATAGTGTGATTTTGGGATTAAGTCCCCAATTTTTTACAGCTTGACATTTGCTGGTCCATAGTAAGTTCCTGGCCTTGTCAATAGTCTTAGAAATATGATGGTTCCACGTAAGTTTTTCGTCCAGTGTAATTTCTAGATATTTTACTACCGTTGAGAACTCTGTTGTTTCACTGAAGAGAGTGGCATTTCTGAGTCTTTCTCGCCTTCGTCTCTTGGTGAATTTAACAATGGTGCTTTCCTTGGGGTTGGCTTTGAGGCCTACTTTGGTTCATCATTCAGCCACTAGGTTCAAAGCCCTGTGGATGCGATTTGTGTCTTCGAGATTGTGTCTTCGAATTTGCTTCTGATTAGAATAGCAATATCATCTGTATATTCTTGGACTTATAAGCCAGCATTGCTGAGAATAATCAGTAGTTCATTAAATATGTTTGACCAGAATAAAGTTAATAGTGCTCTCCCCTGACTGCATCTTTCCGTAGCTATCACTCTGAGTTTATTGCTGCATATTGAGGTTTTCATAGTCTTGTCCTCTAGGGACTTTGAAATGTAGAAACAAATTGATGGTCCAGATTATTTTGCCTTTATGAAAGATTTTCTTTACACTGTTCCAGTCTTCTGTAAGCGGTCTATTTATGTTTCTCAGAGGAGGGTTTTTTTGGGCTTCTGGAACTATCGTGGAGTCTGAAAAGTTTGTTTCGACTAGGTTTTGAAGAGTCTGTAGCCTATTCTCGGCGTATGTGCCGTCGGGTTTTTTCATTGACCCGATATGTTTAGTGTCCTTCTTAAAGAGTATTTAATAAATAAGGGACCACTTCTCGTGTCATTAATTGTATGACAGAAGTTTCTCCACGATAGTAAGCGTTCTTCTGTGTATTTGCTATTCACCATTACTCTAAGCCCGGTTGAAGAGCTTGAAGAGTCTCTATTCCGAATTCGGCAATTTTTTTTTCACCAAGGAGTAAGTCGATTGCCTTTTTTTTCCTTTTCAGGGGGAAAAAAATGATTTGCACAAGGTAAAATTTTAGCCAGTAGGTGGGATGGAAAGATGGAAATAAGCCCATCAGACTACGAAATGTTCCTTAACTTAAAGGGAATGCCTCTCTATAAAAAAGCTTTCTGATGCCGTTATCAGTGATAGAGAAGCAGGACTATACTGAAGGGCTATAAAATAAAACTGCAAAGAATGAACTGTAACTTTGTATAAGAGACTGGTGTGCATTATTTTCATCCCTCCTTGAAGGGATGTAAGCAGAATGTTGTAATAACTTTGTAGTACAAGGTCTCCCACATAACCCCAGAATCAGCTTGAAAAAGATCGTAACTTTGGTTAGCATTGATGCTGTATGAAGCCTGGTAAATTCAGTAAATAAAAAACACGACAACAGTTCAGTTGAATCAGGTTATATAGTGGCATTGTAATGGAAAAATTGGAGCACTAAAAAATATTATGAACATACTTCAATGCAAGATCAGAGAATTATGAATACCAATAAACATAATTAAGCGAGGGAGAGTAAATAGATACTCAACTTAACGTAAATTTCCTACAAGAAATTTTAATGCTGATAGTTGAAATAGTTTTAATAAATTATTTCCTAAAAAAGTAATCAACAAGGCGATTGTGAAATTGTTTCCTCTTTTAACATAAGGACTTTTTAAATATTTTATTTTTCAACTTATTTTTTTTGAGGAATTTCGAATATGATTAACCCTCACAGTACTGAAAAATCAGTAAATGCCTCGAATAAATTGGAATTCAATTCCTCTGCTCTGATTTTAGTTTCTTACTCATACAATATCAATTATAAGCACCCGCATCTGTATTAAAAATTTACCAATAAATTTTCTGATCACTACTACCAACTTCATAGTTTCCTTCCAGCTATTCCATCGATACACGGCCAAGCTTAAGCAACTTAAATAAACACATTATATGGCCCCGAAGAGAAACCATCAAACCCCTTGCACGTCAATATTTATAATGAAAACATATGTACTCACTTGGAATTCGATTGATGGCCCGCAGAGGTCGTAGCACACGTATCGTTCGTATCGCGGTTAAGTTTAAATTCTCCACATGCATTACGTACTCCAGTAGACCAGCAAGGACGATGAAAAAGTCCAGTCGGTTCCATGAATCTGCCAAATAGGTGTTTTTTCCATACATTCCCATGGCTACCATTTTAATGCTCATTTCCAGCGCGAAAAATGCGAAAATTATATCATCGAATATCTGAAAATAAATAAAAATAAACAACATAATGATTAACTTTAGTGGCTATATGTTAGTTTAATTGACAACTACAGAAATGCACAGTCATTCAGAGTCACTGTCGGTCGAAGGCATGATACAACGTCAACCTAATAATGAAATGAGAGATATACTTAAACTAGCCTCTGAATATATAAACAAACGAATTGGCATCGATTTTAGTTTGAATTAATTCAAGTGTTACATACAAATAAAAATTTCAATTTTTTTCTATTTTAGTTTACTCGCATGTATATACACACGTAGTAATGCTTATATATTGTACAATCATATACATGTGGGCCCTCTAAAAAAGACAGATATGTTTCAGTGTATCTGCGGCTTTTAATTGAATTGCAGTAGGAAAGGGGATCTATGTGTACACTCGTAGTATTCGCAGTGTGCATTTTCCTTTCGCAAATATTGGATTAATTAGAGAGATGCACTTTATGGCTTGTGAGCTCATATGCACTATAAATGCAAGGGGCAATAGCAGTCTTCCAAGGGCACAACGTAATTCAATTGGCATCCGCTTAATCAGTAGTTACGTGAAATTGAATACTGGGAGTATTCAGAAATACCTATTGATGGGTAACCAAAATCTGTTTTATTAAAAAATTTTAAAGCTGCGATTTATTGTCAGCAACTGTTCAAAGCTTATAAAAAACGCCGATAAATTCAGAGTGATTTAGTAGCACAAAAAGCGATTTTTTCATATACGTATTGTATATGTCTAGTAAGATACACTGATTATATTTAGAACAAGTTTTCTCGTGAATATGATAACTTAAAATAGTTATATTAATTTTAATTGTCTCTACTATGAATTTCGCATCTATGTATGTGTCTATGTATTTTCTAAATACGATACCCATAATATTATGAATACAAATATGAATACATACCATATATGCATTCGCATAGCCAACTGCTAATTTAAAACGAAACTTGGAACACTATTCTAGTATGACCTCTTTCTTGTTAAATTCATGTTAATCATATAAATCTGCTTATCGGTCATCACTCGGGTTTTAAGAGCAATCACAGCTGCACTTTAGCTATTCTAAACGCGGCAGATAATATAACGCAATCAATGGATGAAGGTTTTATAACATTTCTGGTGCTTTTCCAAAGAATTTGACATGGTGAATCAATTTTTTTTATACATATATATAAAGGAAGTAATATTTTCCGTTTATTTAAAGTTTTCTTACATTTTTGGTTGAAGCTAAGCGGCTAAGAAAAATACCATATTGATCAAAAAATAAAATACAAGTTTATTCATCCAAATCTATATTGCCCCCTTCAAAGTAATCCCCATCGACTGCAACACACATATTTCAGCGCTTGATCCAATCTTCCAAACATTTTTTATATTCGGTTTTCGGTATTTCTATTATTGCTTCCTGCGAATTTTTCCATTACTTCCTCTCGGCTGCTGAAACGCGTTCCCCGTAGTGGTTTTTTAACTCGATTGAATGGAAAGAAGTCACAGTGTGTAAAATCAGGTGCATTCGAGTTTTCTGCACACAATTCTGGTCTCTTTCGGCGAATTGCTTCACGCAAACGTCTCATAATGCCCAAATAATACTGTTTGTTTACTGTCTGGGATTCTGGCAAAAATTCATGATGCACTACACCGTTGTAATCCATGAAAACCGTGAGCATTGCCTTCTTTTTTGACTGAAAACGACGTGGTTTTTTTGGTTTCGGCTCATTGGGTGAACGCCATTCATTTTCCTGAGTCTGGATTGCGTGTCGTACTCATAAATGCACGTCTCTTCTCCAGTATTGATCTTTTTAATAATGTGGGATCGTATTCAGCCTCGCAAATCATCTCTTTTGCGACGTCAACGCGGTCTCTTTTTTGCATGAAATTGAGGTCTTTTGGTACCAACTTTGTTGCTACACGACGGAAACCCAAATCATTAACCAAAATGTCTTGGACGGATCCATAGGCAATGTTCAAGTCCTCCGCTATCCCTCTGATGGTTAATTTGCAGTTATTTATCAACATTTCTTTTACTTCATCAATGTTTTCGTCGGTTTTCGATGTCGATGATTTACCACTGCGTTCATCATCTTCGGTTGGCTTACGATCACTTTTAAACCACTCGTGCCACTGGTAAACGGCCGTTTTCTTTAGAGAATCCGTTTTTTACGCAAAATTTAATACAAATTCGTTGTTGCAAATTTTAATCAATTTCTAAAATTGCCAATACACACAGCGATAGATGTACTCCTGGCTACGTAACTTTTGTAAATGTCATGCTAAGATTTAGAGGAAATATCAAAAACAGATGTACGAAGTTAACAGAAAAACAGAACTCAAATCGGAACGATCGGAGCGCCATACGGTGGTTATTTTTTTTTTTTTTTTTATTTTATTTTTTTTATCAAGGTGGTATACCATATTACCTTAAGGAGGTAAGGACATAAGATGCGTTTACTTCAGAAACTTTGCACACACATATTTCAGCTCATTTTAAAAATTTAAGGTGCAGAATTTTAAGGAAATACAAAATATACTACTACGTTGTACAGAACGTTTTAAATATTTTTCTTGTTTTTCAACATTTTTTTACGAACATTTTTTACCATAAGTCCAAAATGCGTTGAATTTTGAAATTCTGTCCACAGGGTAGTAATCCAGTGATGCTACCAATATAATAAAATCAGAATTTTTGCATTTGTATTTTTAAAGATAATGAGGTAAATGTGCAAATAAATATAATCGTACTTTTCAGGAGACGCAAGAAACTAATAGCGTATTTTTTATTACTGAAACAATTTAAAAACTTCTTTTTTTTCTCTTTTTGTATTTTTTTTTTTTATAGAATACAAAAAAAAACTAAAAATAATGAACTCAATGAACAGAAATAGTCATCATCTCTTATTGAGGGCTATGGGAAAAGTGGTCTGCGAGGAAGCACGGCGCAGTGCGTCTTTCGTGGTCTCATACGTTGTTCTCCTACTTTGACTCTTCTAAAGGTAGTAAAAAGGTGCGGTTTATCGCATTCAGTTCTATAGGGTTTTCTAATAACGACTTGAAAACTTTTTTTTTTTAAATAAAAGGCAAACCATTTGAGATATTTCAAAAACTTTATTATTGGCTTGAAGTACAATCAAAACATTTATGAATGAAACTCGACTTCATTTAGATGGACACCGCGGGCACGTTTGCAGCGGTCGATTTATTGAAGCCAATTTTCAACGACTCGGCCACACATTTCGGCCGAAACGGCCGCTATTTCGCGTTCAATGTTGGCTTTGAGCTCTTCCAACGTCGTCGGCGTGTTGGCATATACCAATGACTTAACGTAGCCCCACAGAAAATATTCAAGCGGAGTTAAATCGCACGAGAGAGGCGGCCAATCGACTGGCCCATACTTACACTTCAATAAATCGATTTTAACGTGTGCTGTGTAGCTTGTGGCACCATCCTGTTGAAACCACATGTCGTCCAAGTCCATATCTTCCAATTCGGGCCAAAAATAATCTGTGGTCATGGCGCGATTACGCTGACCATTCACAGTAGCGTGACGATCTTTACCGTCGACGAAAAAATATATCTCAATAACACCGCCGGCATGCAAACCGCACCGAACAGTTATTTTTTGTGGATGAAGTTGTGATTCATGAAGCATATGTGGGTTTTCACCCGACCAATAACGCATATTTTGCTTATTGACGAACCCATTGAGCCAAAAATGAGCTTCGTCACTGAAGATGATTTTGCGATGAAATTCATCATCTTGGCGCATCTTCTCCAGAACCCAATCGGAGAACGTACGTCGCTTCAAATGGTCCATCGGCTTCAATTCAGCTTGATCTTGTATGGGTGTAAACCAAGATCCTTACGCAAAATACGTCAGAATGTGGTCTGAGCGATGCCCAATTCTTGAGAACGCCGTGGAATTGACTGATTTGGATCGTTTGCTACGGACGTCTGAACGGCAGCGATATTTTCGACACTTCTACCAATCCGTTGTCTCACTGACACGGCAATATCAAACAAGGAATATGAAGACTCAAATTCTTGCACTAAACTTGTTATTGCCTGTCTACTAGGCCGAGAATTACAACCGAAAATTGAAGTTAACGCTCTTAAAGCTGCAGTCACCGACTCCGAATATCTGTATGAAATTTTTATAATTTGCAGACGTTGCTCGTTAGTGTACTTTACCATGATAAAAATGTTGAGTTTACTGAATAAATTGACAGTGACAGTTTGATGATTAGTGAAAGAGTGCGTTCACAACTTAAATTGAAAGTTGTCAAGTCCCTATTGGAAAACCCTATATATTGAGTCTTTATTAAAGAGGCGAAATAATCTATACTTAGGTCACAATTGCTAAACACCTTTATATGTTATCTCCCGCAAGTTGTTTAAAACTCATCAATAAACATGTACATAGACTTCGTACAAAGTCTATTTCAGGCTGCCATCAAGGCTACCGCAGCAGTCTAAATCAAATCGAGGCTTTTGAAGAGCTGACTCTTTGCGTTTAGCATAAGGCTATGCTTTACTGAGTCCGTGGCTTCAAAGGAATGGCAGGCAATAAGCATGCAGACGAGTTAACTGGAAAATGATCCTTTTTATAAAGGGAACTGGTAGATCAAAGAATCAAAACTTCACACTGTACTATAAGAATACAAGTGGAGCGAACGATACAAATAAAATTTAATGAAAGATACACCCTGTCTTACCTGCGAAACATCAGGACAATTATGGCCGGAACTCACAAATTCAGAAGAAGACAGTCCTCTTGAAAGTAGAGCTGAACTATCTTCGCTTGTTGGATTGCTCACAGCCCATAATCTTCTGGGGGTTCATGCAGTAAAGTTGCGCTTTACCGACGACGACTTTTGCAGAGGGGACTTAGGCTCGCGGGAAGATACTCTCCACTTTTTGTGCCACTGTCCTTTTTCCTTTTAACATAACATATTTGTATTTGCTGTAAAATTGCACCTTTTAATTTGTGGTTTTACTTTTGATATTTTTGACTATGGGTAGAAGTTCATCATATATTTCGTATATAAGTACTAGTTATGTGAGAGGGAGCTCCAACTTTAATATGTTAAATGTAGACAGAGGGAAGGACTAAAAATATATTATCTCAATGCGCGTAGTTTTAATATGAATAAATTAGATTATTTGAGCTATTTACTAGTGAGTTCTGTTGTTAATACACAATACTTGTATGAGTGAAACTTTTTTTAAACCTAATATTGATAATTATGTCTATGTGATTCCTAATTTTAAATTGCACAGGAATTTTAGATAGGGGGTGGTGTTGGGATTCACTGCATTCACTGATTCTGGCTTTCGCTCGGACACAATAAGAAAATTTGACACTTTGTCAAGTGTAGATTATATTATAATTAATGCTCGTGACAATAATACAAAGTGTTTAATTTCATGTGCCTACTGCCCCAATAGAATCTGCCCTCATCTACAATTTTCCGGAGCATTGTCAGAGTTTTCTGCAATATATGAAAATATTAATGTATTAGTGAATTTTAATGCTGATCAACTGAAAACTGATTCCCCGTGCTCTGCAGATTGTGAATCTAATTTACTTGACCTTGTTATTATATCTGATCCTGCTCTTTTTCCTTTTTTTCGATCAGCTTTCCGAAATGTTTGTTTCCGATTATTATTTACTTTTTCGTACTGTTGATGCTCAGTTGACTTACCTACCTATTCCAACATCATTCTCATTTAAAGACTTTGGTTCAATCCACTTTGATGCATTAAAAAATGCTACTATTGCTCTACTCTAGGAGTTGACTCGTATGAAATATTGAATCAATTCCAGAATTTTATTTCTTACTTATTTAATGAATACGCGTCCAATAAAACAGTTAATATCTCTGCCGAGTTGTTAAACTTGATAAAACGACGAAATAAACTATACAATAAGTGGAATCGTAATTCAACTCCTTCTAATTGGGAAGCATATAAGGTAATCCGAAACAATGCGAATAGCGTAGTTTCTACTGCCAAAAGAAACTTTTTTACTTCCAAATTGAGTACATTGATATCGTTCAAAACACTTTAGAAAAATTTGTGTAAGATTGGAGTTAGTGGAAATAGAAGCAGTAGTACTAAATGTGAATTTGATCCAGATGTACTCAATGATCACTTTTCGGATACTGATGACAAGATTAACTCATTGAAATTCTCCTCTAATCCTAATTTATCAATTCCTAGTCTAGCTGATTTTGAAACGGTAAGAAAAAGCGACATAAGTGAGTGATCGAATTTAAATGGAATAGATGGAATTCCTATTCGTTTTATTAAATTTATACATCCATTAATCATTTGACGTAGATTATTAGTTACTGCATTACAACTTCAACATTTCCACAATCCTGAAAAATTGCTAAGGTTATTCCTATTCCTAAAATATGCTTCAACGTTTAAAGACTTTAGAACAATGGGCATATTACTATGCTTATTGCCAAGCAAATATATCTAACCAATTATCAGCCAATACATTTCTTAGCCCTTTTCAGTCAAGCTTTACAGCTGATCATTGATGCTCCACAGCAGTTGATGACATTCGATGGGATTTAGATAATGGTTTTTTGATCATTCTTTCCCTGTTGGATTTTTCAAAAGCTTTCGACAAAGTACACTATGACATTCTTAGCTGGAAGTTGAAACATCTTTTTGCTGATAAAATTGCAAAAGGTTTTTAAAACAAGATGTTTCTTGGACGTCTTCTGTTCCGTTTATAAATGACTTGCCAACAAAATGTTAATATGCTTCAATGCAACTACACGCTGACGACGTCCAACTCTTCCTTTTGCGACCTGTACACGAAATTGACGAGGAAGATTTGGTCAATATCCATAACTGGTCATTAAAGAATAGTTTATTCACCAACCATGAGAAACCTTAAACGATCGCAATATGTAAAAATTTGATCAGAATGCCTGATTTTTGGCTTTGCAATAATAAATATAAAGTTGTTGAATCTGTAGCTAGCATTGGTTTCACCATATAACCATATGACATGATTGCCTACAATTATGTGAATGTAATAGCAGGACGAATCAACGGATGTCTTCGAAAAAGTTGGTCCACCGCAAATTTTATTCCGAGAGAAACTACACGAAGACTTGTTAGATCGCTTGTGGTTCCTCTCATAACGTACTTTTAGAATATTTATTGTAATCTGGACTCCTTTTTTGTATACAAACTACAAGCTTCTTATTTAGATGCACGCTTCAACAGTATATTAGGGTCAGAAATTGCATATTTCTGCATAATATAATTAAGACTTCGTCTCCACTTTATCTGCTTTATTAAATTCCACTTCTCAAAGAACATTTATCTTACCAAAACATAATATAATTAGTTAAACTCCTCTCATATGTTTTTATTTACACGATATTGAAATTCATTGCACTTGGCTTTAAAGGGTATATCCAAAGCTGCTAGGTTTAAAAATGCCATTTTTCAATTTTTTTCCCATGCTCCCTCAGATTCAATTTTACTACCGAAAGTAATTTAAAACAAATTAATAAATAAGTAAATTATTTTATTTTAAATGTTATTTTAGGCTTACTTTTATTTAAAGTTAACTTTTTTTGTTTTGTACCTTCCTGAATTAAGCTAACTTCTATGTAAAATAAAAGACTATGTCTTAAAATATTATATTTGGCAAAATAAATATTGAAATTGATAAAAAAAAAAAACTGTACCAAGCTCAGTAATTTGAGGCAAAGGACTTAAGAAGTTATTTCTTCCACGACCATTCAGAACTATCTGCTGCTTCACTTACATCTCTTTCAGATTTACGGATGCAACTAGACCAGCTCAGGGACTAAATGACAAACTGCGCAAGACGGAAAGCGGAAACCAGAAAATATAAAAATTAAATAAATATGCAGAAACAAATGTTGTTTTCGCATCCTTGTACACTCGGAGTATCTATCTAATGCATATCATTGGCAAAAAGCAGAGGGCTGCCACTATTGCGTTTGGAATTGTTGAATTAGTAATTATTGGTTTCGTTTGCTTTGAGTGACTTTGTAGAACCAAATTCTGTAAACAGCAACAGAAAAGTGTCAGAAAAGTGCTCATCAGTCGCAGAACAAGTGGGCGGAGTAGATGTTACCGACCCCAAAGAACGTCCGATTCCTTTCCAGAGGATATATAACGCATAAGAGGAAGACATAATCTTAGGTAGCACATACGACTTAAAGAGGACCACAACCATCTTGGAGTCTGTAAATATAAAAAAGGAACCGAGATTACAATTGTTTTCAACGAACAAAACGGGTCACACTTATGGACAATGGACATCAATATCTTTTTGTTTAAGAAGCTGTCAAAACTGCATTAAAATCTTTATTCTTTTAAAAAATTAAGTGAGAAAAAAAATGGTTAAAAGCCCCAAACCGCACGCCAAGATGTATCCATATGTAAGTCTGGCGACAATCGCAAAGTTTTAAGTGATTACGATATGATTTTATCCATCCAGCTGGCCTTTTCCGAAAAGGTCTGACATCAACCTCATTGAATACAGAAGTGGATTTTACTAGGATGTGTGGAAAAATGGATTTCCATTTTGAAAAAATTTTTTTTTCTCACATTTACTATGGTACAAAAGTCGTGCTTTATAGCTGTCAAGTACTAAAAATTATTATTAAGAAATCTTTTACATTTAATATTAAGAAATCGTGTTTAAAGTTTAAAGAAAGAGGTAATTAATAAAGCCGTTCGCTTCGGACATTTAATCTGCGTACATTACATAAATTGGCAGTGAGGACGAACTCATTTTTTTCTACGGGTGGAGTTACACAGTTTTTGTTTTATTCTTTTTAATTAATCTTTTTTTTTTTATTATTCCCGAAAAGGAGAAATGATAAATTAAATCATTATAACTATAGTACGAGTTCAACAACAAGTAGTGTGCTGTTAAATTCACATTTTCGGGAGGTTTCAACATAAAAGATGAAATTTTAATAAAATCGATTGGCTTGGAAGCATATGGTCTATTGAAAAATATTTGTGATCTGTGAAAGATTGTTGGATACGCATTATCAATTCCAGTCATTGTTTTTCGGAAATGGCGAAATTTCTTAGAAGCAAGAAAAATGGAAACGGAGACAGCGTCACATTAGTTTGCTAGGCTGACGAAATTAGGTAAAGGCTGTAAATTCGGACAAAAATTAGATGCATTATTTGAAGAAAACGAACAATTAAAATTGAGTGACGCATTGAAACATATGGTGGCAGAAGTAAAATTAAGCACACAACAGCACTAACAAAGTCATAGAAGGTTAGTTTAGTGTCGAAGAAGTTTCAACGTGGTCAACAAATTAGCGGAAACAGCAGTAATAATATCAGAGCGATTTTGAAGCCGGGCGTAGATCGAAATTGTGCATATAATGGGGAAACTATAGAAATTTGTGGTGAATTCCAAGCAACGTTTAGTTATCGTGAAAGAACACATGATTTACGGTTAATCGTTAGTAATACAAGTAGTCCGCCCATTTTGGGTAGATATTTTTTGCAAATTTTCGTAAATAAAATAAGGTTAAGTATTAGCGAAAAGCCGAAGCCTATTTCCTGCAAGCCCCGTCTAGTGCCTTTGGCTTGGCGTAATAGTATTGAAAATCAACTAAACAATTTGGTCAAAACTGGAATTTTAGTTTCAGCAAAAAATTCAGAACGAGCTACACCTCTTTTGCCAATTTTTAAGCCAAATTGTGATCTTCGCCTTTGTGGCGATTATAAAACCACAATTAATAATTAACATTTAACATGTAAGATGTCCGTTACCATTTGAAAAGGATTATTCGCGTCACTTTAGAGCGATTTTTCACAAAATCAGATTTATTGAATGCATATAACCTGTTGGTGTTTAACGAAGATTCACAAATGTTATGTGCATGGAACACACATATTGGTGTGTTCAAAATGACATGTTTACCATTTGAGATCAAGCCAGTTGCGAAAATTTTTCAGCGAACAATCGAAAATTTTTTGCGAGGTATTCCAAATACGATCAATTATTGCAAATACTGTGATGAAAACACTAGAACTCGTATTAGAAAAATTAAATTCTGCCGGTTTACGACTGAATGAAAGTAAATGTGAGTTCTCTAAGAAAAGAATTTCATTTCACATGTAGGTTGTAATATCGATAGTTTTGGATTGAGCAAAAATAAAGACCAAATTGCGTAAGTTTTAAGAGCACCAATTCCGTGTGTGACCGTAGTTAGAGCATTCGTGGGTATGATATACTATTATTCAAACTTTATTCCTTATTTTGGATTAAAATGGCACTGCTATATAATTAAAAAAAAGTTACATTTCGGCAATCAAAAACATGCCAAGAAGCGTACGAATTATTGAAGCTGGAAGTAACTCCGATCAGGTTTTGAAACATTTTAATTTAAAAATTCCAATGGTTTTGTCAACCGATGATTCTGTGTTGTCACATGTTTTCGCAAATGGTGTTTAAAAACCAATCGCTTTTATTTCTCGTGTACTGTCACATGTGAAAAAAAAACTACAGTACGATTCAGAAGGAGGCTTTGAAATTAAAGCAATATTTGTTCGGTATTCATTTCACGTAAGAGTCATATCAGAAGCCACTTTTGGTTGTTTTTGGTTAAAATAAAGGTTAAGCAGTTACGGCAGTGGCAAAAATGCAAATATAAAATAAAATGCCTTTATTTTATCTGGTTTGGATAACACTATTAAGTATACCATATCAAAGGCACAGTAAATCAAGCCGATCATTTATCGCGTATTCCACAAAAAAAAAAAAAAAGTACGAAAAATATTTCGTACGTAAGTTTGATGGAAACAGACAATAATTTAAAATTTGATTTTAAAAGTATCGTATAGCTAAAGAAACAAGAAGCGATCCCATACTATTAAGAGTAGTCGAAGCAATAAATAGTGGTACATTTGAGACATTGAAAGGGGACGAATTTAGCCTGTTTTGTAACAAGAAACATCAATTGTCAATAGAATAAGATTGTATTCTGATAGAATGTCTTACCGTTTTTCCTTTTAAGTTCAGCACTTTAGCACGTTCGTATATTTGGTGGCCTAAGATCGACCATAGCAGTGAACAAATGATTTCAAATTGTTTTTCATGTAATCTTACACACCCAATCCAGAGAAAAGTTCACTAATGCCATAGACACCAGATGAATCGGCGTAATCGCGAATCTAGGTGGATTTTGCAGGAGCTATAAAGGGTTTTCATTTTTAAATTATTGCCGACTCATTAAAGAGGGTATAAGTTTTCAGAACTTATAAAATGACGTCGACATTCACTTTCAACCAACTGCCCGAAGTGTTTTCCCACATTGGCTTAATCGACACTTTAGTTACCGATAATGGTAGATAATTCATGTCGTTGGAGTTTCAACAATTTTTGTACAATAATGGTATTGAACGGACTCAATAGTAAATCAATTTTTATTCGATTATAGATGTACAAAACACTGTAACACTGGATTTGTGGCTTAGCAAGGAATTAAAAAATCGTTTTAATTTACTGAAACTGAAGAAAGTTTTGGCTATGTCAATTGAGCAGACATGCCTGTAATTGCGCCTGACATTCGAAGCCTTTTTAACCGGTTAACGCTATAAACAAAATAAGTCCGTGTCATTCTCATTTTAAGTATCGATCTATCATTTTAATTTTTCTCCAATATTTGCACCTTGTTACGCAATCATTATCATAAAAACAAGTTTTTTTTTTATATAAATTCGCGCGCGCACCAAGGGGATATGAATACCCTTTTACTGGCTTTTCACCAGGGGGGCAGGTATTCAATTCAACTTTATTTATCAATATAGTTGCCTTCGAGGGCGATACACTAATTGAACCGATTTTTCAATCTTTCGATACCAGTTTTGTGGTACGATTTCGGTTTAGCCTAAAAATAGGCCTCTGTTTCGGCGATTACTTGTTCATCGGTCTTAAATCTCTTTCCGGCGAGCATTCTTTTGAGGTTTTGCCACGGTTTTCATCGACTTGTGACACGGTGCATTGTCTTGATGAAACAGCACTTTCTTTATTTTTTTAAATGCGGCCGTTTTTCTGAGATTTTGTCTTTCAAACGCTATAACAACGCAATGTAATAGTCGCTGTTGATAGTCTGCCCCTTTTGAAGATAGTCGATGAAAATTATTTCATGTGTATCCCAAAATACGGATGCCATAACCTTCTCAGCCGACTGTTTAGCTTTTGGTCGTTTTGGACGAGGTTCGTCGCCTGCTCACCACTCAGCTGACTGCCGACTTGACTCTGGTGTGAAGTGATGGAGCCAAGTTTCATCCATTGTCACATACCGACGCAAAAATTCGGCTTTAATGCGGTTGAACTGCTTTAAACACCCCTCTGAATCATCAACACGTTGTTGTTTTTGAACAGAGCTGTCGCATATCCAAATATTCGTGTATGATATATCCAACACGCTCTTTTGATATTTTCAGAGCCTCAGCTATCTCGATCAAATTCACTTTACGGTCATTCGTAATCATTTTGTGGCATTTTTTGATGTTTTCATCTGAAACAGCCTCTTTTGGGCGTACACTGCGTGCATCATCTTCGGTGCTTGTATGACCACTTTTAAATTTTTCAATCCACTTGCGAATGGTTCGTTCGGCCGGTGCAGAGTCCGGGTAACACTTATCAAGCCATTTCTTTGCATCGGCTGCATTTTTTCCCATCAAAAAGCAATGATAAATCAACACACGAAATTGCTTTGTATCCATTTATTTTACAATAACAAAAGTTGCTTCACTCACAACGCTATCTCTCGAGAACTAATCGTCCGACAGCTGTCAAATTTATACACGTATCTTTTGAAGATTGGTACTAACTGAAAATGGTATGGATTTAATTCAAGTGGTGCCCTCTCTTATTTATTACTCATTTTGTTAACTTTTTGCATTAATTTTAGTTCACAATCTTTCAATTTTTTACCTCTCCACATCTACTCATCTCCCAAAATTTCCCAACTCCTCGCAATACCCCCCATTTATAATATGTATGATTGTAGTTATTTAGCTCAAATATTACTTTATTCTAATGTTTTGATGAATTGCGTTGCTTCTCAAAACTATTCATGATGGCTAATGCGTTTTTGTCTGGCGACATGGCAGAGTTTTCAGTACAGTGGTAAACATTTTATCTGATGTAAGCGATGTTTTAGGGTATGTTATTTGAACTTGAGTAGTTCAAAGCTAAATTACCTGAATCATATTTTTGTTGACTCTGGTGTACTCCGCGTATCAGAAACTTGGTTTAAACCTCATATATCGGATTGTCGATATGATATTCCTGGCTATAAGCTGATTCGCAAAGACAGAGTGACCAATTCTTTTGGTGGTGGTGTTGCTATTTAAAAATTGTAAAATTATTGGGAAGTTCGGAAACAGTGGAATAGAATATCTTCTTTTTGAAGTCAACGATGGAAATGTTAAGTGTGTTGTTGGTGCTGCATATTGTCCTAATCGAAGATATTCACCTGAGCCCTTATTTTCCGAAATACAGTGTTTCTCAGCTAACTATGAACACATTATGATTTGTGGAGATTTCAATGCTGATCTCTTAAAAGCGGATACTAGAGCTCAACAACTCTTAGACTGTGTTGCAGCAAATGGATTGGCTGTGGTTAATTCATATGCCACCCGCTTTGCTCCCAACTGTTCTCAAGCGATTATTGTGTCTGCCCATTGTAATGTCTTAGTAAGTGACCAACTATCTTTAGAAGGTGTATCCGATCATGATCTTATTTTTTGTACAGACAACTTGAACTTTTCTCGTATACCAATACAATCAATTTTTCAATATAGAGATTTTTCATCCACCAACTGTGACGCATTGCAATTCAACACTCAACGTATACCATGGCATAACATAAATAACATCCCCAATGCAAATGAGAAAGTTGATTACTTAGAGTGTCAATTATTTGAACTTTTTAATCAGCATGTCCCCATCAAAACTGTAACAAAAACATCCCTTGGTTCATCGCGGAAGTACATAATGCTATAAACCTCCGTAGAAAAAGGTACGCGGAGTGGAGAAGAAACCCAGATGATTCACATTGGAGAGAAAATTGCCGTGCCCTTAATCAGGCTTCAGCGATTACCCGCTGTTCAAAGAAAAGGTATTATTTTTCCAAGGTGAATCCAAATTAAGCAGCTAAGTGGCTATGGGGCAATTTGCGCACCATTTGTGTTGGCAAAAGAAATGTATTTTGTAACGTACCCGATTTAAATGTGCTGAAGAGCGCATTTTTATCACCTAGTGGAGTAAACCGTGAGTTTGTCCCAAATGCTCAACTTGTAATCCATTCCCCAAATGAATTTAAATTTCAAGTTGTTTCTGAGATTGAGGTGGTTGAGAGTATTCACTTGCTCCGGTCTGAAGCTGTTGGTTTAGATGGTATTTCCCCCCACTTCATCAAAATGGTGCTTTTTTATATATTGGCTCCGTTCACGCACATCATAAATTTCTGTATGTGTTCTGGTACATTTTTGGCTAGATTCAAGAAAGCATTAGTAACTCCTGTGCCTAAGAAACCTGACGCATTATCTCCCTTAGATTTTCACCCAATTAGTATTTTGCCATTTTTATCTAAAGTGTTGGAGAAAATTACTACTACTACTTGTTGTATTTACTGATATGATAAGAAATGCTTATGGGCTTTGCAGGTATGACCATACTTCCCACTATCACCATCCGGTACTTGGGTGTAATCTAAGGGATTTCTTAAGTGCCAGGTGTTGTCTTTTCATGCATAAAATTATCAACACACATCTGCCATTATACCTAAATGACAAAATTCAATTCGCACAATCTTCCCGGACTTACAATCTCAACATGTCGCTAGACTATGGAACTCTCTTCCCAGGGAGGTAAAGCAATTGACTGGAGCAAAGCAATTCAAAAAAGAAATATTTTGTTTCTACAGCTTATTTTGATACATACATATTTGAATGTCTTAATCCCTACCTCTTCCCATCGTTCCCTCTCCTCTTCCTTTAGTTCTAAGTTTAAGCTATGTAAATATTCCGCAATTGTATAATATAATATTGATTTCGTACTATAAAAGATTCATATCTTACTTGTACACCGAATAAAGAAAATTGAATTGAATTGAATTGAAGCCACCTCTGGCGAAGAAAAAAATTTGTGAGAGTGAAATATCGTATGTTAAAAATTTTAAAGGTTCGAGAAACGTAGAATTAGACCGTGATTATTAAAACCAAATAAGGATAGTTGGTTTTATGCAGCACCAGTGCTCAATGACGATACGGGGTCGGTTATCGGTGCAGATACAAATGGTTAGACCTAGCGGTTCCCGTACCATTGGCTAAAAATGGTTTCAGACCAATCGAACGAATTAATTATTATAAATCTTGAATTGTTAAGATATACATTATTTTTAACTTAAAAGTAGGGTTATGAATATTGTTATTATTTTTTTTCCTAAACTAAATATTATTATTAAGAAATCGTGTCAGTGAAAAGAGAGAGATAATCAATAAAGTACTTCGCTTCGGATATTTAATCTGCGTACAATAACTTTTATGTCAGGATGACTAAGAAAGATATCTGGAGCCTGACCGTCACACCTGAAAACAGTATTTATATGCTAAACTCAGCTCATCCGTGGTAATTGGTTAAGCTTTTCGCAGATTGAACGTTATGGATGATCAACGCATGTGCACGTACTCTTATATAATATATTTGCCTTCTACACATATACATTTGCCTTCTATACGATTTCGAAGTAATATAACTGCATCTGATGGCTTTTTATTTGCATAATATAGTATTTAAAATAATGATTTCCTGAGCTGATATCTCAGTCTCTGTAACGGCAAATTTAAGTAGGGTTCATCCTTTCCATAAAAAAATATAACTTATACATATTTAGTATTCGGGACTAGAATATATTTTTGGACATACCCACACCACAGACGAACTAACAGGAATAACACGTACAAGGCTTGTTTTGGCATCCCGTTTTCAATTAAATTCAAAAAGTTTATAGCGAAAAGTTTTCATTTGCAACCTATTTTTAGATAAATTCAACAAGTAGTTATAGGAACTAACTTATGTCGAACAACATTATACAACCAGAATACTTGAGTTGACAGGTTGGCAAGGCGTGCAATAAAAAAAAAAAAACAACCCTTACGATATATTTCTTAAGTTCTACAGGTCGTCCCTCAACGGAAATCCACACACTCCACAGGTTGTAATTGAGAATAAGTTCACGTACTCTAGATACATTGAAACTACTAAATATTACGACTTTTCACCACATTCTCGCTTTTTATAAAACAAAGCACGAACAGTCCTTTGGCAATTAATCACTAAAGGTGGGGACTATAGATTGTCATTAGGGTTGTATGGCAAACGAAGACTAAGATTCACAACTTGATCACACGATTTGACATCAATGGGTCTGCACTTGTGTTACCAGCATAACATAGGCATATACATATACCATGTGTGGACAACAAGATACACTTGAAAATGCACACCATCAATTTGATTGTCCAAGTGCTTTCAATTGTTTGGATTGATTTGAAGTTACTTAGATTTTCATTTAATAAATATCCTCCGAGAAATGGGCTACAGAGAATGTTTAAACGAGTATGAATTTGTAGATATTAAAAATGTTAAATGTGCTTACCTGCAAAATTTTACATCGATTTGTAACACAAGCATCATCCACGCACGGTTGGTACATTCCCAGTGTAATGCAGTTGAGTAAGATGACCAAAATCGATATCCGCTCGAACCATGTGTTATATCAAATAGTTTTAGTTAAGGAAATTAATTTTCAACAATCTAGATGAGATTGATTTCTAAAAGAATATACAAATACCAAAAGTTATACTTATTTATTTATTGCTATTTTGGTTTATATATTCAAATGAAGGGGAAAAGATCATTCTATCATAAACCCTCGAAAAAGGGTTCGATTTCGATTTGATACCTACTTAAGTTGTAATTGAATTTTTCTTTTTTAAGCAGAGCTAATTTATTTGCAAATAAAGTATAACAAATAATTTCTTTTGAAAAAAACTTTCAAAATTAACAAAAAAAAAAAAAATATATATATATATAGATATATCTTATATCCAATTAATATTATATCATACGAGTATATTATACATATTATTTTTATATGAATAATCTTTAAGATCGGACCAGTTTTGCAAGGTTTAAAATTATTGACTCGAATATAACTTGGCAGCAGTTTTTGAACAATGCATTGCAAAAGTTAAGTTCTTGTTCATTCTGGGTAAGCAAACTTCATGAACAATATAAAATGAAGATTATCTAATGTGTTCTTGAAAAAGTTTACTCCTTTTATATAGTATGTATATTTTGTATGCAATATTCAGTGTTTTTTTGTTCTCCAGAGAGTAAAATTTTAAACGCAATTAAGTAAGCAATAAAGTTCCGGAGACCACTGCAATATCACTTATTTCATATAACAAGCATTATACCCATCTGGCAACAGAGACGCTCCCACATTTTTTGTGTCATACAAATATGCATATAACTCTTAGCTTGAAGCTCTACTCTGTAGTATTTTAATGCTCTGAAGTTTGGTTTTATAAAAAAGGAACTGCAAATTCTGCAAGGTTTTCAGTACTTCCCTAAAATTTTAATTTTGATTTCATTTTTTCCTACTTACCATATGATAGCCATTTTGCTGTACACTGTGCACCCACCTAACAGAACTGAACAACAATCTTCCTTCGTTTGGTCCTGAAAACATATGATACAACTATTCTTTTGTATGTTATTTTCCTGCATTATGCTGTTTTCCCTTTTTTGCAGTTTTTAATTTTCCATAACGTTGTAAGGAAAACTGGAAACGTTGGCATAAGAAATACGAATCGAAATGGTTAGCTAGGAAGCGCGTTATTCATTCTCGAAAGGGAAGAAGAAGACACGCCATCGCAGTAATGCAAGCCCAAAAAACTTAAAAACTTTTCCAACTTGAAAATGCACTTAGAATATACCACCCTGATCAAAAAGAAAATTATCTGAATTTATTCAGAAAATTAAAAATACAAGTTTATTCATCTAAATCTATATTGTCCCCTTCAAAGTAATCCCCATCAACTGCAACACACTTATGCCAGCGCTTGATCCAATCCTCGAAACATTTTTTCTATTTGGTTTTCGGTATGTCCATCAGTGCTTCCTGTGAATTTCCATTACTTCCTCTCGGCTGCTGAAACGCGTTCCCTGTACTGGTTTTTTAACTCGATTGAACAGAAAAAAGTCACAGGGAGCCAAATCAGGTGAATTCGGTGGCTGTTGGATAGTACTTTTTGCATTTTTCGTCAAAAAATTACGAATAATAATGGTACTTTGCGACGGTGCGTTATCATGGTGCAAAATCTACGAGTTTTCTTCCCACAATTCTGGTCTCTTTCGGCGAATTGCTTCACGCAAACGTCTTATAACGCCCACATAATACTCTTTGTTTACTGTCTGGCCTTCTGGCAAAAACTCATGATGCATTACACCGTTGTAATCCATAAAAACCGTGAGCATTGCCTTCTTTTTTGACTGAAAACGACGTGGTTTTTTTGGTATCGGCTCATTTGGTGAACGCCATTCACTTGCCTGATGTCTGAATTGCGTTTCGTACTCATAAGCTCGCGTCTCGTCTTCAGTAATGATCCTTTTGATGAATTTGGGATCGGATTTAGCCTCGCAAATCATCTCTTTTGCGACGTCAACACGTTTTTTTTTTTGCATGAAATTGAGGTCTTTTGGCACCAACTTTGCTGCTACACGACGGAAACCCAAATCTTTATCTCTCTGATGGTTAATTTGCAGTTATTTACCAACATTTCTTTTACTTCATCAATGTTTTCGTCGGTTTTCGATGTCAATGATCTGCTACTGCGTTCATCATCTTCGGTTGACTCACGATCACTTTTGAACCGCTCGTGCCACACCACGACTGTTTTCTTTAGAGAATCGTTGCCGAAACAATTTTCCAACATTTCCAATGTTCGCTCACCATTAAATCCGTTTTTACGCAAAATTTAATACAAGTTCGGTGTTGCAAACTTAAATCCATTTCTAAAATTGTAAAAAATTGCCAACACAAACAGAGATAGATGTACTCTTGGCTACGTAACAACAGATGTACCAACTAAAAAAAAAAAACGGAACTCAAATCGGAACAATGGGAGCGCCACACGGTCGTTATTCCGTTTTTTTTATTTATCAAGGTGGAATCTTTTCATGGAGTCAGAAAAGAAATCTTTTATATGACTACCACTAGGTGGAGATTTAACCTTCTTCTGTCGCCATCAGCTCGACTATTCATCCATACATCCTATAGCGTTCTGACCAAAGATGAAGCCATTTATAAAATGAAAACTCACTCTATGAGCTTCCTTTTTTTTTTGCATGGCTCTGTGCGATGTGAAATATTTCTTTAAATGTAATAAATTTCATTCGCTCTACTCCCTCTACACACAGTTGCATCGGATATTTATGGATAGATGTCACCGAAGTCGACTTTATGGCTGTCATAAATGTATAAAATGAAAAAAATTGCTTTGTGTAGTATGAGATTGGTTATATTCTGAACATAAGAAAAAAAAATAGGTCAAGTTCTGCAAAACCTCTACCGGAAGCTAAACACCGAATAAGGCAACCATACTTACATGGTGCAGTCGTATTTTGCCAGAAACCTAAGAACAATCATCATAACTCGTCAATGATATTTGCTTCCTTCCTGTGTTAACTCGAGATTTGAAAAATTGTATGTCCTGCTATTAGGCGATAATTAAACAGCAAGGTTTTTTAACGGCCGCACACGCGTTATCGTTTTAATTAGCTTGTAGGTTCCAAAATGGTAAAGAGTTCGTGCATGCATAAGTTTACGGAAGGGTTTTGAAATGTGATCGATCAGAGTGTTTTTATGGATTTGACATTATTCTTATTTAAAAGAACCGAGGACATTAACCCAACCTGGTACATCAGTACAAGGAAACGTTTCCGATGAATTAAGGGGTTGAACACATGATGGTAATTTAACACTAATACCTTCGTAAGAGAATTGTTAAATCTATACAAAAAACATATAGATAGTGTCACTAGAATAAAATCCATATGGTTTATAGTAGTACTAATCTTCAAACGACATGTGTATAAATTTGACAGCTGTCGGACGATTGGTATCGTGAGATATAGCATTGTGAGTTAAGCAGCTTTTGTTATTGTGAAATAAAAAGAAAAACAAAACAGTTTCGTGTGTTAATAAAACATTGCATTATTATGAATAAAAATACTGTTGAAATCAAAGCTTGGCTTGTTATTTTACATATTATTCGGATGTTGAAAAGCGGTTTGCCAAATTTACAAAATAATTATGAATAACCGTAAAGTGAAGTTGATGGAGATATCTGAGCTCTGAAGATATCAAAAGAGCGTGTTGGACGGAAAAAAACGGCTCTATTTACAAAAGAAAAAAGTGCTGTTTCATCAAGATCAATATCAAACGATGGCAAAATTGCATGAATTAGGCTACGAATTGTTTCCCCATCCACCGTATTCTCCAGATCTGGCCCCCAGTGACTTTTCCCTGTTGCAAATCTCAAAAGAATGCTCACAAAAAAAAAATATGTTTTACTAAGTAAGTCTATAAACTTTTGAGCCGACCTATTACATAAGGTGATTATATTTTTTGAGCACTTTTCAGTGGCACTTTATATCAAGTTGAAGAGGGCTTCGATCTTTCCTCCGATCATTGTCCAGTTATCCTCTGACTGTGGTTAAGAAACAAAGACCACCCAGATTAACTAACAGCAAAACTCACTGTGAAGATTTCCGAATAGACGTTGTAGACAATACTGAGTTAAAAGTAGCACTTAGAACGCCGTATTAACTCGAAAAAGAAGTTTAACGTTTTGTTGAAGTCATACAGCAAGCGGCCTGGAAGAACACTCTCCGCGAATCAAACAAAGTTCCCAAAGTCGGCATAAGATACCCACCGGAAATCAGAGAAATGATAAGGAAGAAACGAAGAGCGCGGAAAAAGTGGCATAAGACCCGGGCACCACAAGATAAAACGTCCTTCAATAGGCTCTGCAACTTATTGAAAAAATCGATCAAGGACTTCAATTATCAAGGTATTAATAACTACCTTGAAAGACTCACAGCGACAAAGGATACCAACTACTCCATATGGAGAGCCGTTAAAAGTGTTCAAAAGAAGAAACCAGGATGACTGGGCGAAAGAAGATAAGGAAAAAGCTAATGTTTTCGCCGACCATCTTGCAGAAACGTTTAAGCCATTCGACGTCAATACGCTAGACGTGACGACAAACTTTCCAGTAGAAAAGGCTACACTTAGGGAACTTAGACAAGTTATAGACACGCCTAAGCCCAATAAAGCCCCGGGATATGATTTAATAACGGGAGAGATACTTAAAGCGTTGCCGAAGGTTTGCTACAGCTGCTCTATCTTATAAATGCCAGCATTAGATTAGAGCATTACGGCACCAGTGAAAAGTAGCCGAAGTTATTATGGTTCCAAAACCCGGTAAACCGCAGACTGAAATCAAGTCATATAGACCAATATCGCTTCTCCCAACTACATCGAAGATCTTTGAGCGAATCCTTATTAATCGTCTTATACCAATTACCGACACAAATTCCCCCTTGCCTGATCATTAATTTGGCTTTAGGAGCCAACACTCTACAGTTGTCCAAGTGCATCGAATAACCGATGTAATTGAGTGTGCAATGTGTAAGTTAGTCTGATCAAGCGCATTCCTTGATGTTTCGCAAGCCTTTGATAAGGTATGGAATGAAGGCCTAAAATATAAACTCCAACAAGCCCTACCCCAGTGTGAGACACGGAAACGAATATTCCACTTTTAAGACAATAAAGGCGGGGGTGCCGCAAGTGTACTTGGCCCTCTGCTATATTTGCTTTTTATCCGCGATATACCGCAAACGGACGAAAGTGTCCTAGCCACATTTGCTGATGACACTGCCATTTTGGCAACGGCTAAAACAGTCGAAGAAGCAACTGCCAAATTGTTACCTGCCCTTACACGGATTAACAATTGGACAAAGACTTGGCGAATCGCGCTTAATGAAAACAAGTCTGTCCACCTGAACTTCACTCTCAAGAAAATTGAGAATCCGCCGGTGTTTATCAACGCAGTACGAATTCCTTATGCGAACGAGGCTAAATATCTCGGTATGACACTCGATGCTAAACTAAAATGGAGAGCTCACGTCAAGAAAAAACGTGAAGAGCATGAAATCAAATATAGAGATATTTACTGGCTTATTGGAAAGTATTCCAAGCTTAGCTTAGAGAACAAACTGCACGAACAAGCAAGTGCTAAAACCGATCTGGACATATGGTGAACAACTTTGGGGTTGTACTCAAAATAGTAACATTAATGTATTACAGACATTCCAAAACAAAGTTCTTCGAGGTATTGTTAATGTGTCGTGGTACATTAAAAACGATGATATCCACAGAGACTTAGGAGTCAAAAACGTTCAAACCGTAATTAAAATGTTTGCGCGAAAACATAATAATCGATTACAAGGTCATACAAATATTTCTGTTCAACAGATCCTCGCAGAGACAAATTTATTGCTCCGTCTGAAAAGGACTAAGCCTCTCGATTTTCTAAAGTACACAGGAATTTTCAATGGAAAATCGCCTGCAGGATATCTTATAAAAACAAAATAAAATGCGATAGAGGAACTGCTTGTTGAGTGTGAACTCAGTCGTGGTTTGCACAAGGAAGGTGTTTTTTAGTGAGTAAGAATCTCACACTACTATAGGCTCCGGGCCTATAGTGTCTATGAAGATTGCTCACCTTCCCACGAAAAAAAAATAAAACTTTATATCAAGGTCATATTTACTAAATTAGATTTTTTGCCAGTTTGCTCCAGTTGGGCACACGAAGTTGGCTGTGATCTGCTTCCACTTCTATACGCTACCTAAAACGGATTCGTCCTCTTCTGCGTTATCTCTCTGGGTTGGAATCGAAATTCTTCCAGGCTGCGACATTAGTGCCCATGCGCTCAAGGCGACCTATCCATCTAAGTCGTACATTTCTCCGTTGAAACGTCTCCTCCTATATCGATGCAAACGGGACAGAAAATTACTCAAACTGCGCCGTAAAGCAGTACTGAGATGATTATGGCTTTTAAGTTGCACAAGAGACGAATTTACTAAAGAAGCAGCCTGTAGTAAGAGTGATCCTTCACATGATTTCCGCGCCGGTGCACTTGTCGGAGTTGATAGAAGATTTGAGGTAGATAAAGTCTTTTACAAACTCAAAGTTGTAACTGTTTATCGTAAAGTTTTGTCTTTGCCGTCGATATTGTATGTCCCTCTTTATTGACAGCATATACTTAGTTTTTCTTTCGTTGATCGCTAAGCCCATAACGTCAATATCGCCTGCATATGCGAGTAATTGAACAGACTTTTGAAAGATGGTGCTTCTGGAGTTAGTTTGTGAGTTTCGCACAATTCCTTCAAGAACAATGTTAGGCAAATCACAAGAATGCGCATCCTTGTTTCCTTCTCCATTCTTGCAGATTTCCGTTCGGGCATTACAACTTTGGCTTGTTCGTTATATTTTTTGTAAAACTTCCCATAGCATCTTTCTAAATCCTTGATCGAGGGCTTCTCTGGAGCCTTCGTCATCGCCTAAAGCGATGTTCACGTCATACTTAGAGCATTGTTCAAATTAATGTATGGTATGATAATGCCATTAATGTGTCGAAAATTATTGATCAAAAGTGATTTTAAAAAAAAAAAACTTCATCATCAGTTTCTTGCAAACGTGTACCGCATTATAAAAAATCAGGTCATTTCGTCTCAAGATCCGACTCAACGATGCTAGGTGATTGTCTGGTAGATGTCCTTGGACACTGTTATCAACTGCAGCAAACTAAGCAAAGTCCAAAAAATAGCATGTCTGTGTATAGTGCATATTTTAATGACACCCCTCAAGATTTTCAACATGTAAGTGGGTGCTAACGCAGCTATTCGCCATAAAGCTACCAAACAGTGTACAAATAAATTATATGGTCACGATAATATTTTTAGTACACTGAAAATCTTTCCAGAGAACTTCGATTACATCATGCTCCAATATTAATTTGACAGAAACACCTCTAGATTCTTCTGGGAAGAAGATGCTTTTATCGGTGAAAAGTCAATAGACTTCTATACAAATGGATTTAAGACTGATAGCGGGATAAGTGGCCATGTTTTCCCAGATAAACTGAATCTTAGTCTCTCCTTTCATCTTCAACATAACTGTAGCGTGTTCCTGGCAGAAATTTTGGGGATTTAATAAGTCCTGTCCTGGCTACAGAAAAACATGATATCTGCAAGGGCTACCTGCATCTTTTCGAATAGTAAGGCCGCTATGAAGTCCCTGAACTCAGTCTCACTAAATTCTAAAAAGAACCTACTGAATTGGTCACCTTGAAAATGATTTACTCCTCAACTCACTACAGTCGAAAGCTCGTGGTCCACAAAAAATGGTAGATATTTCGCATTTTCCAACAATTCAACTAGCCGGAAGCAAGATAGACTACGTTAATTCTGCCAAAAACCTTGGTATTATTTCAAACCGGTCCCTGACCAGGACTACTCATATTGACGCCACTATTGGGAAAGTATATGGTGGGCTACGCGCTCTTTGGGCTACCAAACATTTCATTCCTGTACAAACAAAACTCCTACTAGCGAAAACTCTTCTTTTACCCATGCTACTGTATAACTGTGAGATTTTCTGCTGCCCAGATTACAATAACAAGAAAGCTTAATGTCGTGTATAATAATATTTCCCACTTGTTTTTAATTTAAAAAGATATGACCATGTTTCCCTGTACGCAAAGCAAAAAAGCTGTTGTACCTTTGACAATCTGTTTATATATAGAGCCCTATGTCTGTTGCACGATGTCTTGTAAAGAAGACAGCGGAACTATTTGTTCAATAAGCTTGGATTCATTCAGTCAACTAGATCGCGTTTGCTCGTTAAAACAAAACTACCTGTTTAACTCCGAACAACGGTTTTTTGTTAGCTCAGTGCGATTGTGGAATTCTCTGCCCTTAAACATTAGGAAGATTGGTAGCACTAATAATTTTAGATCATCTCTCTTAAAATATCTGAACACTGGAACTGTCACAAATGCCCTTAAACTCTGTTATGTTAAACACTTTCTTTATATTTTTCTTTAAATCTGTTGTTATTATTTACATATATTATAATCTCTTGTTTATTAAATTTTGTTGGCACATGTACTCAAATTAATTCAAAAGGCTAGCAAACCTTTAATGATACTTGTTATCTTAAACTGTAAGAGATATTTGAATACATAAATAAAAAAAAAAAAAATAAAAAACCGCCCTTGATTGCCAATCTGTTAGGGAGATAGCAGAGCATTACAATCTTCACCTATGTTGGGTACCGCGGCACAGAGACTTCCAGGAAATTGTTTGGCTAGCAAAGTAATAAAAATTTTAATTACTCTACCAATTTTACCGGAAACGGGTAGCGTCGGTATTCATCTCTAGCGATTAAACAAATCTGGAAAAAGTTGGATGTAAATTGCTCTAAGAGTTTGATCTTTCAAAAAAGGAAACATCTCACCGCTATTATAAGTGTTGTCACAGGACACTGTTTTAAAACAAGCATGCAAGAAGGCTTGGTATCTTTAATAATTATTAATCTGCATGGACGAGCGGGAGGAGAGTACAATACTCCACTTACTCCATACATACTCAGCTATCTCCCAAAGAAAGAAACTCTATTTTTATTCTACCATGACTTGAGCGATCGAAGCAATATAGACGTTAACAGTATCTTACGGTTCATCAGAAGATCAAAATGGTAACTAGCCAAACCTTAATAGAGAGGACTAAAGTGTTAAGATCAGGCAGACGAAAAATAGTTTCATGATTGTGATGGTGGTTAAAGGAAATAAGCTATATAAATTGTAACAAACAAAACTAACAAAATAATAGTGGACTTTGTTCTTTCAACATTATATGTACTTGGTAAGATATTTGTAAAATAGGTTTTATCTCGAAAATCGCTGATCTGAGCTTGTTGAATCTAAGTTTTTTACAAATATCGATTATTATTGGATACGATCCATTGAAAAATATTTCACTTTCAGCGCTATGTACACTTGCGGTCATAAAAACCGCACCACCTAATGAGTTCTTAAAAAAAGCCTAATTACATCAGATCGTAAGGGTTTTTCCCATACTAATGAAGGGTATTCCCCATGGTGGAGTTCGGCCTCGTATTCAGTGCAAAAAAAAAATCAGTTCGAATTGAGTTGTGACGGTGACAAGTAAAAAAAATTTAAATGTCTGGTAAATATCCTCAACTGACTAGGGACGAAAAAGTTCAAATATTGACTTTAGTCGAAGAAGGGCTTGGCTATCGTGAGATTGCGGTTAAAATAGGATGCTGTCATTCAACTGTCGTACGACTGATGAAGAAAAAGAAAATTTGGATCCAAGGAAAAAAGGATCGGGACGAAAACTTAAAACAACCCAGAAGACGGACAATGTATTACAACGAATTAGCATGAATGATCGCTTTAAAAGTGCTGTCCGTATAAGAGCAGAGCTGAGTGAATTTCATCAAGTTGATCTAAGCGCCGAAACCATACGCCGACGGCTACGGGAGATAGGTTTATATGGAAGACGACCAGCGAAAAAACCTCTCCTAACCACAAAAATGAAAAAAAGCTCGCTTGACGTGGGCAAAAAAGTACGAAGATTGGACGCAGGATGATTGGCGATTGGTCCGATGAAAGTAAATTTAATTTGTTGTGTGCGGACAATTTGCCATACGTACGACGGTCAAAAGTAAAAGGTTCAAGGACGAGTGCATAGTCAAAACAGTGAATGGTTTGGGGATGTTTTTCTTCTTACTTTTTGGGCCCTATGCACTTTGTTAATGGAACTATGAACGACCAAAAGTATGGAAAAGTAGTAAGGGAGTTTTTGGTAACATCAATTGAACAGCATCATTCGTATACTGACAAGTGCATTTTTTAAGATGATTCTGCACCTTGCCACTGCACCAAATCCGTAAGTAAAGTGTTATAAATCAACTTCTAGATGTCAACTTTATAAATCATAAACAGACAAGTAACTAGAGTCTTTCAATATTTTTCAGCTCAAGACAACGTTTGATGACTTTGGAATTACCAGACTAGACTGGCCAGCTAATTCGCCCGATTTAAACCCAATCGAACACTTGTGGCATGTAATGAAACGTAAGGTGGCTGAACATAAACCAGAGAGTAAAAAAAAACTAAATGAAGTTCTGGAACATGTATGGAATACTGCAATTTCAAGGGATATTACTGAACTTCTAGTAAACTTGATGCCTTCTAGAATAAAAGCGGTTATAACCGCCAAAGGAGGAGCAATTCGGTATTGATAATTTTTTGGTAAAAGTGGCATATCTAAACAGACATAAAAAATTTATCGTTTGATTTTGTTAACCAATGACTGTATTAAAATATTTTAAAAAATAAGAAAATTAACTAGTTTTTCTTTGTTTTTTAATATCTTTTTTTAAACATTCAATAAACAGATGGGAATTAGATAGAAATATTTATAAACTACTGCGGAGTACTCAACAAAAATTTTGTTTCATTATAAAAATTATTATCGTAGTTATTAACAATTTTTCAATCATTTTGATATGGTGCGGTTTTTATGACCGCAAGTGTACCTAAATGCTTTCCCAATGAATATTTTATGGCTATAGCAAAACCTATTCCACACAATATTTTCAAAAATAAAAAAAATTGTGTGAGGCTTAAATAGATTGATGATTGAAATGCAAGTTCGTAAAGGGTTACTGTTTATGGATCCAATAATAAAAATGATGGTGACCCGCTTCGGCAATATTGCAACTAAGTGTTAACACGAGCATATAAAAAGAAATTTCAAAACAAAAAAACAAAAATATATATATATATGTGTTATATCTGCACTGTACGAGTAAAGAACCAACCAAAGGACATGGAAACAGGGACCATCAGAATGAAAAGCTTCAAGCATGCAATGTACAAAATTATATCCTCGGTTTCTACTTTTGTTACGAAGTATCATATGATACTTATGGGATAAATAATAAATAAAAACCAGAAATCACTTGTAGTTCTTTGTATAGCGTGGGCATGTACATATGTATGTACATATGAGTACTATGATGTAAATGACTAATAACATAACGTAGGAGACATAAAAACAACGTCTAAATGGAATATAATGTACAACACCAACACAAATTAGCAGAACGCTCAGGCCACCAAGCAAAGATAACATACGAGTGTAATGATAGCGAAAAGCGACGCAGATGAACATGCATACGGGACATTACCAATAATTAACAACAGATGAAACATGAGACAGATTTTCTTTTTGAGGCATTTAGATGGGATTTGCAGAGGGAACTCACACAAATGATTAAGGAATACCGATCCAACAAAATTAGATTCTCGTATATCAGAGGCCCAGATGAATGCTGTATACAGATCAAAGCTTTGTACAAAAGCAGATCAGCAAGTGTTTGACTCTCTATATTGCCAAGTATATCAGAATATGCGTCAAAGATATTTCAGGTGAGAAAAAGGGAGAAATCTCGAAGATTATGTGGCGATTACAGAACGATGAATGAAAAACAAATAAAGAACAATTTTTCCATGGTCTTCTCGTACGAGATTTCGAATAGTTTGAGTTGTAAGAATTCAGCCTACCGGATTGGTTTCTCTTACAAGTTCTTGCCCTCCGTAAAATACATATTCGCTTCCTGGACGGTTCGGCGTTGCCTAGCAATTTTTAGGTACTCGAGAGATCTTGATATCCTCTTTTTCTTTTTGCATAGAATCTACTTCTACTTTTTAAGCCCGTAAAAGAGTCGCTCCATTTCATTAAATTTAGCTCGGACTTCGTTGTTCGCTTTTTTGGTCATTTGGTTTTCACTGAATTCTGATTAAATGGCGGGTTTCTTTTTCCCGAGACAACCGGTCTAGGTGTTAAAAATCGACATACCTTTGTTCTTTTCACAAGATAGTTAATTAGCAATAAAAGACTCTCCCCAGAATCCCAGAATCCGTAGAGCCTACCTCCGAAGGGGTGGTTTTTACGATATAGCTAGACTGCCACCTTGGATTTGTTTTGTTCTTAACTTATTGTTATTATGAAAATGGTTCAGTTAATTCTATTCTCATTAAAAGTTCAGCCGACCCCCTGATATGAACCGCACAATATGTATCAGACTCTCCTGGATCTATCACTCAGGTTCATCTTTCAGTTATAACCTTGTAGGAGCACATGGTCCAGACAGCATCACTTATAACATCATGAAGATTAATTCTTCCGGCGTATTTTATTCGGCACTTATGAAAGGCATACCTTGCCTCAAGACTATTCTAACCCCGACCTTGCAGGGGTGACAAAATACTGATCATCTCAGTTCTGTTTTACTATGGCGCAAAAGCTTGTACAATGACAAAAGCGGAGAAAAGTTATTCATCCCGTTTGCATCAAATGACTGTGAAAAAGACGTTTCAATACCACAATTTACGGACCACAGACTGTACTACGGACTACACGATGCCGACCTTGTCAGAAAAAACTCGGATAGATGGCTAAACCACCTTGAATGCATGGGCACCCCGGCCTGGAAAGTTTTCGACTCTAACCCAGAGGGACAATGCAGTAGAGGACTACCTTATCCTAAGTGGCGCCAGGGAGACTCTCTAAGTGCACATAGTTGCTACCCGCAAAAGTTCTAAATCAAGTTACAAAAAAAAGAAACGGGGATATCAACTTTATAAGAATGTGATTTTTTATATATTGTTTTGTAAGTAATATTCAATTTATTATTTTATCCTCTATTTAAATAAATTTGTACCGCTTTTGCATGTACCATTAGGGTTAATTTAAAATTGCAGTACTCTAACTAATGTGAACAATATTGATCACCTATCGTCATCTGAAATAAAAAATGTTGACTTAGATGGTAAGTCTGAAAAAATGGTTCAACTCCGGAGAGTTAAACTGCTGCCATTTGTATTTGTGGCAAATGCATCGCAACCTATTTTGTTTATTAAATTATTAATAATAATAATATTAATAATATTATATATAATATTAATAATTATTAAATTATTTATTTATTAAATTAATAAAAATAATAATCATTATAGTAAAAATCATTTTAATTACAAACAAAATAATTAAATTTACAAATAAAAAAATAAATAAATTAGTTAGTTAAAAAATAGATAAATAAATTTAAGTTAATATATAAATAAATATGCAATTAAATATACAAATAACTAAAAAAATTAAATAAATAAACAAATGGAAAAAAAGTAAAAAATAAATAAAAAGATGTACGTTAATAAATGAATACATGAATATATATTATTAATTATCGAACAAATATTGTAATAAATAGTTAAGTTCACAACAAATACCTTAAGTAGGTAGTTAAAAATTAACAAATATTTAAATAATGAATTTATGAACTTTAAGTGCATTGTACCAAACATGAATAGGAAAATAAAGATAAAATCATCTTTTGTTCTTTTGTGCAGATAGATTGATGCCATGGAAGGTCAAACATCATTTTTTACAATTTGAATTTCTTTTTAAATGACATTTTTCACAATTTCCAAATACCTAGCAACCATATGGCAGAGTTCTTGAAACACTTTTTTGTATATGATTACTTTGTTTTCTGGAGATAATCATAACAGGATATAAAAGTTAAGTACCAATGTCAGCTTTATTCAGTTTTTGGGTGATATGATGGTTAAATAGTAGCTTAGAATTGTGGTAGAAATTTAAGACAAAAAAGGAACTGCCGGGTAGTGAACATTCAAATTTGCATATGAGGAGTTGAGTTGTAATTGAGATCTTGGAGAGGCAAGTTGTGTCTGAGTTTTTTGTAGTAAAAGTAAAGAAAGTAAAATAAATACAGTTAAGTGAAAATTAAAAATAACTGCCACCTTGATCAAAAAGTTCCCGGCAACGTCACCGTGTGGCGCTCCCATTGTTCCGATTTGAATTCTGTTTTTGTATGTTAAGTTGGTACATCTGTTGTTGACATTCCCTCTTAATCTAAGCGTCATATCTTGAAATTTGCAAAAGTTACGTAGCCAAGAGTACATCTATTACCGTGTGTGTTGGCGATTTTTTACAATTTTAGAAATAGATTTAAATTTGCAACAACGAACTTGTATTAAATTTTGCGTAAAAAACGTTGGAAATGTTGGAAAAGTGTTTCGGCAACGATTCTCTAAAGAAAACGGTCGATTACCAGTGGCACGAGCGGTTCAAAAGTGTTCGTGAGTCAATCGAAGATGATGAACGCTGTGGCAGACCATCGAAATCGAAAACATTGATGAAGTAACAGAAATGTTGGTCAATAACCGCAAATTAACCATCAGAAAGATAGCGGAGGACTTGAACATTATCTATAGATCCGTTCAAGACATTTTGGTTAATGATTCGGGTTTCCGTCTTGTAACAGCAAAGTTGGTGCCAAATGACCTCAATTTCATGCAAAAACGGGACCGTGTCGACATCGCAAAAGAGATGATTTGAGAGGCTGAATCCGATCCCACATTCATCAAAAGTATTATTATTGGAGACGAGACGTAGGTATATGAATGAAAATGGTATGTGAATATGCGAATATAGGTATATGAATGAAAATGAGCCGAGACTAAAAAAACTTCTAAAAAAGAAGGCAATTTTCCCAGTTTTTATGGATAACAACGGTTTAGTGCATCATGAATTTTTGCTAGAAGGCCAGACAGTAAACAAAGAGTATTATTTGGGCGTTATGAGAATAGAACTCGTGGAAATCCAAAACCAACATATTTTATATCAGAACTACTTCTTTTCACATGACACTTGGAACTAACTTACACAAAAACGGTGAACAAAATTAACTAATCATTTTAAAAATAAGACCGATATGCCAAATATATCAAATAATTTTTCTATATCAAGTAAAATCATCCTCTTGGATATGCTTTACATAATTACTTAGTTTTAAGGCTTGATAAGAAGTACTACGAGTATGAGAGCAAATATAATAATAAGAAACGTTGAATTGTCCTCACCCCGACTGATCATCGAGAGAAGCTTAGATCAAAACCACCCAAAACTTGCGAAAACTCGATTACACGGAGAAAACCTTATAGAAAAAAAGAAATGGAAACCTCTTTGGATTCAAACGAAAACAAAAAGACTTTGCTGATTCGGATTTTTGATAAGCAAGAAATGAAAAGATAAAATAAAAACAATTATGTTCTAATTATAATGAAAGGGTAGCAGTGCTCCAGTTGAAAACAAACAACTCAAAATTTTCGATAAAAAAGTATGCACCGACATAATCAGCATCAAAGGAATTATTAGAAGCATTTTAGCATATACATATATGGAAACAGCATACGACGACTACAAAAAAAAGAAAAATTAATGTCCAGAATGGGTGACTTTAACGCTAAATTGGGTATAAAAGGAGAAAGTACGGAACGTGTAATAAGAAACTATGGCTATAGTGAAAGAAACTGAAAAGGTGAAAAGTTAATTACTTGGCTGTAGGATTATCGACTCTGTGTAAGAAAATGTAAAATGTAAAAATGTAAAACAAAAATGGATCTGTAATTCACCCAATGGATTAACAAAAACTGAGATTGATTTTGTCATCGTCAATAAATACATAGCAATGTCTCCGTCATAAATAAGTTTGACTTCGACACCCACCACAGACAAGCAAGAGGAAAATAAATACTAGAAACTTACATCCGAAAAATATATTCCCAACTTTCTAGATGAATAAAGTATCTATTATACATAACTAATCTAGAACAAAAATGCCGATGGGATAATCTTAACACCACCAATTTACAAAAAAAAAAAAAATCGTTCAACTAGAGTCTGGTATGCATCGTTTAAAATAAATGAGCTTACGGAATCAACAAAGGATCCATTACAAATGGGAATTGCTACATCAGAAACACCTCCGAGTAAACCCAGCCAAACCAACTAAAAAAACGTTGTAAATACCAACAAGAAAAAGTATTCAAGAATGCAATTATAGGATATTAGAGAAAATTGTCGAAGAAACCACATCAATAAAAAATGCACATAAGAAACTTACTGATGGTAAAAAATGGTTTTGTAAATATGTATATAAATACATTTTTCAATAAAAAGGCAACAAATTAATTAAATATTTCAAGTTATAATTTATTGCAAAAGATTAAAGATTTTAAAGTATTTTCCAGATTATAAGTGCGATTACAAGTGCCCAAGGAACAAGAAGGTAAAAAAGAAATATAAAAGAAATGACAAGCTTAGAAGCCGCAAAGAATAGACACAAAGATCTAAAAAATGGAAAATGTTTCGAAAATGACGGTATATAAGCTTAAAATAGGCAAATCCAACCTAAAACCTAGTCTTACCAACATATTCAACTGGATGTTAAATACCAAGCAAACACAATTGGAGGAATCGACTATTATACTACTCCATAAAAAAGGGGACACGTAAAATGTAAATAATTATACACCCATAAGCTTGATCTCAGTTTTAAATAAATTATTTGCAAAATGCATTTTTCGAAGAATTTGAAAAACTTTGGACATCCAATAATCAAGAAATCCACCCAGCTTTTGTCAAGGCTTTAGCACAACAGACCACTTTCAAATACCCAATCAGAGTAAAGGGGAACAAAATGAAATTACTGAGTATAACAAAATGATCGAATATGTGAATGACTATGTTTACCTAGGACAATTAATATCACTTAAAAATAGAGAAGAAAAAGAAAGAAATAAAAGGATAGAAAGCAGTTTAAAGCAATTTTGAAAGCATAAAGATATTTTCAATGCATATGTGAACACAAACCCACGAAAATATCTTTTTAAAGTTACTGCCAACTGTCAGCCAAATCAGCGCAAAAATTATCAACAACGCAAAGAGAAATCTAAAGAAGTATTAAGATACTGCTGGGTAAAATATATCCAGTAGTAAACGATTGCGCAATGAAACAGTTAGAAATACGTATATCAACTTTTTCAGATGTGGCAACCGCTAAAAATGGAATAAGAACAGGCAGACAACTGAAGCGGTGGAGAGATGACATTTACTAATAAGGTGATATGAGGTAAAGAACAGCTAAAAACAAGGAAACATGAAAAACACGGGAGAGGCTTACGTCCTATCATAATACTATGAAATTATTTAACCATATGTAATTATTTTATTTTCATTTTATACGTGTTTTTTACTAATTAAGACAACTATAGGATTCTTGTAACATAACATACAATTTCACAAGGACTAATAACGCTCATAATAGTAACAATAACCATGAGAGCGCCCCAATCCAAATTGTTCGTTTGGTAAAATAATAAAATAATAATAAAGGGTTTTCCAATAGGGACTTGATAATTTTGAATTTAATTTATGAACGCACTCTTTCACTAATCACCAAACTGTCACTATCAATTTACTCAGTAAACTCAACATCTTCATCATGGTAAAGTACACTAACGAGCAACGTTTGCAAATAATAAAATTTTTTTACAGATATTCGAAGTCAGCGACTTTAAGAGCGTTAACTCCAATTTTTGGTCGTAATTCTCGCCCTAGTAGACAGGCAATAACAAGTTTAGTACAAAAATTTGAGTCTACGTATTCGTTGTGTGATGTTGCCGTATCAGTGAGACAACGGGTTGGTCGAAGTGTCGAAAATATCGCTGCCGTTCATACGTCCGTAGCAAACGATCCAAATCAGTCAATTCCACGGCGTTCTCAAGAATTGGGCATAGCTAAGACCACATTATGGCGTATTTTGCATAAGAATCTTGGCTTACACCCATGCAAGATCAAATTGACTTAAGAATTGAATCCGATGGGTTCTGGAGAAGATGCGCTCATTTTGACGAAGCTCATTTTTGGCTCAATGGGTTCGTCAATAAGCAAAATATGCGTTATAGGTCGGGTGAAAACCCACATGTGCTTCATGAATCACCACTTCATCCACAAAAAATAACTGATTGGTGCGGTTTGCATGCCGGCGGCGTTATTAGCCATATTTTTTCGTTATGAAAATTGCCCAAAATTGAACACGAAATAGCGGCCGTTTCGGCCGGAATGTGTGGTCGAGTAGTTGAAAATTGGGTCCAACGAATCGACCGCTGCAATAATAAAGTTTTTGAAATATCTCAAATGGTTTGCCTTTTATTAAAAAAAAAAGTTGTCAAGTCGTTATTAGAAAACCCTATATAAGCGCTAAAATTTATTTATTAAGATATTTAATCTCATTCTTAAAAATTTGCTGACGGTATCACTAACAATTTCTTCTTGGTACATTTTTACATTTAATTATACCTAACATATTTAATGTTTTATTTATTTAGTTATTATAGTATTTTCTCTTAACTTTTGAAACTGAAGCATTAACTGAACCATGAATATGGTGAGAAAATTGCGCAACTATGGAGTCAATATCTTCTATACAACTGATTTGTTTGGGTTTTCGAGAACTGTGGAGAAGCTACGCAGTTTTAAGTTTATTTGTTTTCGAAAAACGGTCCAGTTAGCATTATCAGACTTATATTCTTTAGAACATTGAAGTTTACTAAAAACATATAACTGAACTAAGTGCTACAGAGGTTGCTTGTGATAAATGATTAGAAAGATTTGAAATGAATAAGTCGAAGACAGATGTACTTTGACAAAAACTACTGGGTACATAAATTGAATTAGATGGAAAAGATGTATTATTTGGATAATGTATTGGGTCTATAACTTAATACATGCGGTTTGCTAAGAGATGGCGTAACTTGTATTATTCCATTGCTATTATTCCATTGCTATTATTCCATTGCTATTATTCCATTGGAACATGCGTTGGAAAGCTACTGTCATTGTTCCTCATTTCAGTATATGTCATTCATTTGAAGCGTAAACAACAAAATTTTTTTTTTTCACTCAAATATGTCGAACTTTGTGCCTGAAAAAGTGTTTTTGCGGGGAGTTCTTGTTCATTACTGAAAACTGCTCCTGAAAGTCATCGTATTTTGGTGGAAGTTTTTGGTGAACATGCGTTAGTTTAGCGAACGTGCCAAAAGTGGTTTGCACGATTTAAAATTGGTGATTTTGGCTTGGAAGACGATGAACGTCCTGGACAGCCAAAAAAGTTTGAAAATGAAGAACTGGAAGCATTACTCTATGAAGATTGTTGCCAAACACAAGAAGAGCTCGCAGAATCCTTGGGTGTCACTCAAGCAGCCATTTCAAAACGTTTAAGAGCAGTTGGATATATTCAAAAGCACGGAAATTGGGTTCCACATGAACTTAAGCCGAGAGACGTCGAAGGGCGGTTTTGCTTGTCCGAAATGCTGCTGGAACGCCACAAAAGGAAGTCATTTTTGCATCGGATTGTTACTGGTGATGAAAAATGGATCCATTACGATAACCCCAAGCGCAAAAAATCATATGTGAAACCGGCCTACCAGCCAAATCAACGGCAAAGCCAAATATCCATGGCGCGAAGGTAATGCTCTGTATTTGGTGGGACAAGATGGGTGTGCTGTATTATGAGCTGCTAAAACCGGGTGAAACCATCAATGGACAATGCTACCGAACGCAATTAATCCGTTTGAAGAGAGCAGTAGGCGAAAAACGCCCGGAATATGCCATCAGACACGAGACAAAATTTTCCATCATGACAACGCTCGGTCCCACGTTGCTATTCCGGCTTAGAACTATTTGGAAAACAGTTAATGGGAAGCCTTACCCCAACTTCTTTATAGTTCAGACCTTGCCCCTTCTGACTACCATTTGTTCCGGTCGATGCAGAACGCCCTCACTGAAATACGGTTCACATCAAAGCAGAATATCAAAAATTGGCTTGATTCATTCTTGGCTGCCAAGCCGGCGCAGTTCTTTTGGGATGGAATCCAAAAATTGCCAGAAAGATAGGAAAAAGTCATAGCTTCAGATGGGCAATACTTTGAATAATAATATTGTACATGTTTTTTTTTTAAATAAACGTTCAAATTTTGAAAAAAAAACCGCACGAATTAAATTACATACGCAATATTATCCCATGCAATAGCTCTTTTGCAACCACAGTCTCTGCATCTACAGTTGAAACCACCATTGGTACTAAAAAGTTTTCTTAAATCAGAGAAAACTCTTTGCCTTTTATTAATACCTGTATAACGACCCGGAAAGAATGCACACATTGTGGAATTATTATCTCTAATGGCGTTATATAAAACTATTATATTGTCACTTTTTCAGAATTAATATTTATTTCAGAAGCCAAATTTCTCTTCTGGATTCTATGTCAAAGTGTACTAATACATCTGTGTAAAAGTTAAATAACACATGGGCCGTTTTACAGTAAAACACAAATTTTTTGCAAAATTCCGTTTTGTTTATCAATATAGTTGCCTTCGATAAACTGATTGAAACGATTTTTCAATCTTGCCATACCAGTTTTTAGTACGATTTCGGTTTAGTCTCAAAATAGGCCTCTGTTTCGGCGATTACTTCTTCATCGGTCTTAAATCTCTTTCCGACGAGCATTCTTTTGAGGTCTGCGAATAGAAAATAGTCGCTGGGGGCCAAATCTGGAGAATACGATGGGTGGGGTAGCAATTCGCAGCCGAATTCATTCAATTTTGCCATCGTTTTCATCGACTTGTGACACGGTGAATTGCCTTGATGAAACAGCACTTTCTTTTTCTTCAAATGCGGCCGTTTGTAATAGTCGCTGTTGATAGTCGATGAAAATTATTCCATGTGTATCTCAAAATACGGATACCATAACCTTGCCAGCCGACTGTTGAGATTTTGGTCGTTTTGGACGAGGTTCGTCGCCTGCTCGCCACTCAGCTGACTGCCGACTTGACTCTGGTGTGAAGTGATGGATCCGAGTTTCATCCATTGTCACATACCGATGCAAAAATTCGGCTTTATTGTGGTTGAGCAGCTTAAAACACTCCTCTGAATCATCAACACGTTATTGTTTTTGGTCGCCTGTGAGCAAACTCGGCACCCACTTTGAACAGAGCTTTCGCATATCCAATATGCTCTTTTGATATCTTCAGAGCCTCAGCTATTTTGATCAACTTCACTTTACGGTCATTCGTAATCATTTTGTGGACTTTTTCGATGTTTTCATTTGAAACAGCCTCTTTTGGACGTCCACTGCGTGCATCATCTTCGGTGCTTGTGTGACCAATTTTAAATTTTTCAAGCCACTTGCGAATGGTCCGTTCGGCTGGTACAAAGTCCGGGTAACACTTATGAAGCCATTTCTTTGCATCGGCTGCATTTTTTCCCATCAAAAAGCAATGATAAATCAACAAACGAAATTGCTTTGATTCCATTTTTTTCACAATAACAAAAATTGCTTCACTCACAACGCTATATCTCAAAAACTAATCATCCAACAGCTGTCAAATATATACACGTATCTTTTGGAGGTTGGTACTAACTGAAAATGTTATATAATTCAAGTGGTGCCCTCTCTTAGAAACGGCACGGACTTTTCAGCGGACTTTTTAGTGTTCCATTAGAATCCAAATCAACTTAATTCGGAGAGAAACTAATCGAAAATGCAATAATTGCGACATTTATCGCCACATTTCCTATAAACTTACTTTTTTATTGGGTACAAGCGAGTGTTTATTTGATATTTTTTTGAGTATAGCAATATGTAGTGGTATATGCATAAACTCCTTAAGCGGGTTCGAATCCCGTCTTTTCATAGAATTTGTATGTAGTTATATGAAAATCCCGTCGCCGTCAACTCTGACATGAAGGCATAACACTGGCTGGCTGGTCTAAATGTAACGAACTAACAACTAGCACGTACTAAGACCCACTGGTTGAGGATGCACTGGCTCGTCCCGTCTAGTTTGACAACCACCTCTGGGAAAAATATCGAAACCTAATACACCTGAGTTTCAAACTACTACACCGCCTACCTGCGCCTGGTAGTAGTACAAGGTACAAGGGTATTCATATCCCCTTGGTGCGCGCGCGGGATTATAAAAAAAAAAATATTGATCTCTCAACACGATAAGCTTTAAAATCAGATGTTGATAGTTGAAAATTAGAGGTATAACTGTTTCTGTTAAAAAGGCAACATCAACTTTGTTGCTATTTAAAATTTTTTTAAATTCTACATATTTGTTATGAACACCTCTAGTATTTCATATAAAAATATTAATATTTGCCTTTGCTAACAAAATAGGAGCTTGTATTTGATTTTAATGTGATAATTCAAATATTTAAGTACTCGTATACTTTTCAGACAAGCGAATTCTATGTTTGTTTGTATATTTCAAAACGATAAATATTAAATGGTAGGTATCTTTATATTGATATTGAGGGGAAGCTTTATCAAACCATGCATTCTCAAAGATTTCACAAAAAACAAATATGGGTCGTTAAATACCAAACAGTTGAACTAATAAATATTTATGTATTTCGTTGAAAAAAAAAAAATCAAAGGATTGTAATTTAACCCAGATTGATGCACCCATCTACGCTTAGTAATGTGCAATTCATAACCAGAAACAAAGCCACTGGCATACATACCAGAATTTATTTATTTTTCCTCGCACCCATTTTAGACCCCAATAACAATCAAATTTTTCATAAATATTCATTCAACTTAAATTCGAAATAATACCTATACCGACATAGTGAAATGAAATGAATAGCGAAATCATCAGTATGTATGCCCCCGATGTTCACACAGAGTTATACTTATCCGTCCACCAATTCCCGGCATTTATTAAATAAAAACAACAAAACACATGTTAAATTGTGGCAAAGGATATTTAGTTCATGGGTATCGGTGTAAGCAAATGTTTCATCCTTATCAACGGGATAATGTCGTTTTGGATAAAAGGGGTAAGTCATTTGAAAACCAAAATTTAGATTCGTGAAACTGTGGAAGATTCATTAAATTCTACATACTCTGAGTGAATAGCATTTCAGCCAATGAGTTGTTCTGTTGCTTCTGTTTTCATCTCCAAAATTTGAGCATAGTCGGGTTTGTTGTTGTTTTGTTTAAAATATTTGAAATGCTTTCGTAGACTTGAGCGGGATAATTAAATTCCTTAAAGAAGAATCGTGGATAATGGTAGATCCTAGTCATTGGTAGTCTTAAACGATTCCAATGCAATAAAATCATGTACCTATGTAAGATAGGTAAAAATGACTTCCTTTTTTGGCGTTCCAGCAGCATTTTGAACATGCAAAACTGCCTTGCGACTTCTCTTGGCTTGAGTTCATGTGGAACCCAATTTCCTTGCTTTTGAGTATATCCAGCTGCTTTAAAACGTTTTGAAATGGCTGCTTGAGTGACACCCAAGGATTCTGCGAGCTCTTCTTGTGTTTGGCAACAATCTTCATAGAGTAATGCTTCCAGTTCTTCATGTTCAAATTTTTTTGGCTACCCAGGACGTTCATCGCCTTCCAAGCCAAAATCACCAGCAGTGATCTTCAGTTTCAGCAGCAGTTTTCTTCATATTAAAGTAATGAAGAAGATTTCCCCACAAAAACACTTTTTCAGGCACAAAGTTCGACATATTTGAGTGAAAAAAAAATTATTGTTGTTTACGCTTCAAATGAATGACATATACTGAAATGACGTACAATGACAGTAGCTTTCTAACTCATGTTCCAATGGAATAATAACAATGGAACAATACAAGTTACGCCATCGCTTCTTCTCGAATATTGGTCTGGAGCTGCTGCATGGTTTTAAGAACCTGGTACCCTTAAACCAGGATATCGTCAGTTATTGTTTGATAATAGCGATATTATTCGATCGCAAAAAATTTCCCTAAGGAAATCCATTGTTTGAAGGGCTGTACGAGCTGTTGCTTCATCTTGGGGGAACTAACATACAATAATGGTATGCTCTCTACTTCTGGCCTTAAAAAAATGTTAATCATTGCTCGGTATTGAATGCCATCTACTTTAACCACAAATTCTTGGTCGTTATCAAAAAAGTATGGTCCAATTATCCTTTCTGAGGATACTCCCCTCCATACTGTGCATTAGATAATCAACAATAATTTTTGAATTTTGCGTGCCCCATACTCTGCAGTTTTGTTTATTCACCTGGACATTTAGTTGAAAATGGCTCTCATCGCTCTTATGAGGTTGCAAATAAACTAGTTGTTCTTCGGAAATATTCTTGAAACCGCCTAACATATTGAATGCGTATTTGTGGGGCATTTTGTTTAAACCCGTCAACTAACTGCATCTTATAAAGAAAAAAGTGTAACTGCCGTAAAATTCTTTGCAAAGACCGCCTAAACATCACAAACTGCTGAGAACGTCGTCGCCTGGTGGATGTTTCGAGGTTTTCCTCAATGCTTGCTCGCATCTGAGCAATGTTTACTTAATTTGGAACTGCACGAGGTCTTCTGGCATGCGGAACATCACTGAAAGCCTCTTGTTTCTGAAAACATTGAACATTTCGATAAGCGCTAGACGCATTCCGAATGTTAAAGAAATAACCATATGATTTCAATTATGATTATCGAACCAAAATAAAATTAAACAACTTTTGTTCTTAGCTCTGTGTTGAGTCTCTTCATCATTAGTAGTGAAACCATAACGCCAATTATCAGCCACCCTGTGTGTTTTCCACAGACTATGTACCGACAATAAGATTCATTTAAGAGATTTAAATCAATAGCAAGTGTTATTATGAAATAAGTATACCAATTGTCTGACATTTCGAGGGGTATATGGCACATTACTTAGAGCGCAACTACTCCTTCTCCGATTTTTGTCATTACATTTTCTAAGAATGATCTGGTTGGAATTTTAGTGCTAAGTAAAGGATAAGTTATAATGAGACTCACGTCTTCCATTTATATTTTATTTATGCTGTTTGCAATCTGGTTCAATGAAATAAAACTTATTGTTTTCTACTTGTACCTTACAATGGCTCGCTACTGTATAATAAACAAATTTATATGACTTAAATCAAACACGTTCACTACTTTCAAATGAGCGTAACTAAAGATGGTAGGACCCACCATGGTGCCGGCACCCCAATCGAATGATTCTCGTCGTCTCTAAGAGGTCAGCGGCTTTCCTGCTGTCCCACAGTATCGTGGCGGGCACAATCTTGCTCAGCACGTTGTGCTCGGCTGTTATACAACATCATGCGACGCTTGCTGTGAAAGTGATGACGACATCACGGAGTACTACCTCTGTGAACATCAGACTTATGGTCGCATCAGGCTGCAGGTACTCGTGTATCATGCGCTCTGCATGCGAGTTCAGTTCAAACTCATATTCATGTTATTTACATATATTATTCATATTCATTTTTATATACCTCTTTGTACTTTCTTCCTCCTATCTTGCAATGCATGCACAACAAGAATATTGTCAGCTCAAATAATTGGTTGGGTTTTTTTAACTATTTTTCCCAACCAGAAAAAAAGCTAGTGTTTTATTGTGAGTATGTGTGTGCGTTCAAGCTTCCTTTGCAGCGGCTTTCAAGATCAACCTTTAGTTGATTGAATAATTGGACCTTGTCAAGCACCAGCTACCTACATATACATATAATATTAGAATAAATTGCCAAAAGCATGTGAGTGCAGTTCGACGAATTCCAACAAGCTTTCAAAACTTACGCTAAGCAACTACCAGCTGCCATCTACATACATACACCGCAGCGGAAAGCAACCATAATAAAGTATTTCAGTTTAGTTTGCGTCGGACAAGTTACTGCTAAAAAAAAAAACCTACAATTTGTTTTAACAATCACAAAATTAATTTAGAACAAGTGTAACTATTTTAACTAAAGTTTAGGGAAAGCAAGAGCTATAACATACGTATGTATATCTTTATATATAGCGTTGTGCAAAACATTTCGGATTTTTTGCTCAAATATGTTCGTTAGCTAATAAGTGATGGAAAATGGCACTTTGGTAATATTTTTTTTTTTTGTATTTTTAAAAACACTTTCTTTTTCATCTTAATTTGATAATCGTATCAAAAAAATTAAATGCACATTAACATGAAAATGAAAATTTAGAACACTAAATTTCATCTTTCTGATAACGGTTTCTACCGTCATTTGGTTTACATTTTTGCAAAAGGAAATCTAGAAAGAAGATTACGCGTGATTTTCAAACGATTCGTATTTAGTAGAAATAGCAAAAACATGGTATAATAACTTTATAAAAAATCAAATTGTAGAGGACTTTAAGGCCAAGTTATCGAGTTCAGGCTCTTATCTGGATTTTTACATTATCTCTGATCCTAATTCTACTGTACTGAGATGTTACACCCTTGATGCCACATCAGACCATTTTTCGGTTTATCTCCAGCTCGCAGTCCAGTCGGGATACCCTTTTTATAATCCTCATATACTTGCTTTAAGAGCACTAATTGGACAGATTTCAATTGTGCTTTAGACAGTCTCCTACAAAATCTTAACATAACCGGGGATAGGAATCTCTCCAACGAAGAAATTGACAACTTTATAAGTTTCATCTCGTCTTCAATTTTAAGCTGTATAGACCATTTCAGCAAACAAGTTTTTCTAAATTCTAACCATTTCGTCTTTCGTTTGGAATTTTTTTAGAGTAAGGAAAATTTGGAAAAGAAGGCTAAAAAGAATGTTCCATAGATTTGACGATAGGAATAATCTAGATTATATGGCGTTATCTGCACAAATTAGATGTTTGAGCAAAATAATAAAAGATTCAGTTGCAATAAAACTTCTTTTTAACTTCGCTCTAAACTTGCAAGCCTTAAACCAACTTCCAACGTTTTTAAAACCATAGACCAGATTACAAGCCGAAAAAATACCACAGATCCACCTACATCAAAACCTATTGCATTCAATGGTAGACTTCTTTTAACAAACATTGAAAAATTGGAAGCATTTACAAACTTTTACGGGGAATTATGTTCAGATAAAACTATATCTCTGGATCCAGTTCTTGGCTTGGAACACCAATTTTCGAGTAACCACTTTTTCTATTTACTTCCAACTTGTCTAGTAATTCCGAAAATGAAAATCTGGTTTTTGTCTCCATGGTTGAATCAATAATAAAATCTCTTAAAAACAAATCAGCGGGACCTGATAAAATATCTAATTTTGTAATAAAAAAAATTAGCTTTGGGCAAAATCTTAGAAAAAATACTCTTATCAAATATAAATGATTTCATCACCGACTCGGACATCGTTAACCATCAACAATTTGGCTTTAGATGCAACCACTCCTCCGAGCATGCTCTTCTGTAAGACCAAATAGTCAAAAGACCAAATAATAAAAATTTAAGAGAGAGAAAATGCACGGTAGCGTGTGCTTTGGACTTAAAAAAAGCATTCGACCTAGTTTGGCATGAAGGCCTCATATCTAAATTAAGTCCACTTAATTTTCCCCTGTACTAGATTAAAATTGTAAATAGTTTTTTACAGGCCTGTTATCTGATGATCAACTGTAACAATGAGCGTTCGGCACCTATTCCAGGGCTTTCTGGAGTTCCACAAAGTACCATATTGGGCCCTGTTTTATTTAATATATATTTGCATGACTTCCCTCGCTTTTTTAATTCTTCTAAGGCCATCTTATATGCCGACGATACATTACTTTTTAACGCGCACAGTAGACAGCTCACTGTAATAAAAATCTTAAAGTAGCATTTACAGGAAACAATATTATATTATAAAAAATGGGGAATTGCTCCTTGATGTAGATAAATGCATTCTAATATGCTTTAGAAACCCTTCAGGTATGGGCCATTACTTAGCAGTCCCTGAATCTTAACATATTTCATTAGCAATAGAAAACAATGTTATACCATTAAAAAGACGATAAAGTACCTAGGTATAACGCTACACGAAAGACTTAAAGCAAATTTTCACGCAAGAAATGCTCTTCGAAACAGTAAAGTAGCCTCGGCAAAATTAAAAATCCTTTTTAGCTTTAGAGAAGTGTAAAGGGAGACTAAATTATTATTGTACAAAACACTAATACACCTCCTTTTGTCCTACGGATTTACTAGTTGGTTCTACATAACGCCTAATGTAGCAGCTGAACTCCAAATATACGAGAGGAGTATCTTGAGAAAATGTATCTCAAAGTACAGAAGACCAGATGCTAGATGGTTCAGTAATAAAACTATATACGATGAATCTCAAATCACCTCACTGATTACTAATCTAACTACGATTGCTAAAATGAGACTGATCAAGCTTAAATCGCACACGAATCCCCTAATTAGGAACATTTTCTGTGAAAATATTAACTTTTCAATAAACGATAAATATTACTTATTTTCTGTAAGTATACTTTCGGAGGGGTCCATCCTAGATTTTGAGATCACGGAAGATAGTTCTTTTCTTTCCGCTTTTTACAAAAAAAACATATAAATAACTATAGGAGCTAAATAATAAATAAAAAACTAATATTATCTTGCCAAAAATGAAAATCTATTTAATGTTTTAAACACGAACAGTAATTTATTTTTATTTTTTTTTCTTTTCCTCCTGTACCTTGTTTATTATCCTTTAATGAAAACATATTAATTCTAAGTTATAACTGTTTTAATAGGAAAAACTGTAATAACACAAATAGTATATAAATGTTAATAATTAACAATATACAATCGAATAGTTTACGAATTTACCATTATAATTAAAAAAATTCTTTTTTCTAATATAAAACTAGAAAATAAGTATTTAATTCCACAGAACTAAAAAATACAAATTTTGATTGCGCAAAAAGTTATATACAAATGTATTTGTAAAAAGATATAATATATGTACATACATAACCATACTTGAATAGTACAACACATTTTCAAATTTTCAATTCCAACACAAATTCCTAATTTTAATACTTAACAACTCGTTACTCCTTACACCTCTTTGTTTGTTTTTGTTTTTATTTTTGCCTGTTGTCTTATCTTAAAGCTTAAGCCTTACTATACTGTTATGGTCTTTTTTGAGTGGACACACAAAAACTCACACAAACTCACACACAAATTTTATTTAAATTATATACTTTTGTACATTTTACGACGAAACACTAACACATTGTATAGCCTGACCAATTCTAAGTCGGCAACTGAATTCAATAAAATATATGTATTTAAGGCATTAAAGCATTTATGTTACAATGGAAATCTCAATAAAAACTACTATTTAAAGCCGGATTATAGTATAACACACAGCAATAGCTGCGAAATATAATATTCCGACCTCAACAATTAACGATTTAATTAAAAAGTTTAGAAATGGAAAACCGATAGAAATAACATATTGTGGCAGACGCCCGCGGAAAACAACACCGAAAACTAACAGGCACATACAGTGGATGGTTTTAAAAGATCTTTTTGTGTCTTCTGCGTCTCTAGTGACTCAGCTTAGTCTTCCTGTTAACGCAAGTGCTGTTCGAAGGCGTTTAAAAGGCAATGCAAATACTACATTTGGGAAAGATTATCAAATACATAAATTAACCTTTCTAGTAGGGCTGAATTTGCACCAAAATACTAAATTGATCAGTTGACAAATGGCAGACAGTGCTCTTCATGATGAGAGCAAATTTAATATATTTTATTCTGATGGTGCACGCACATTAGAACTCAAAATGATCCACGCCTTAAGCCAGAAGACGTTTTGACTACAGTCAAGGTATCTGGGGTTCCATGATGGCTTGGGGCTGTTTTTCAGGTGCAGGTTGTGGTCTTATACATAGATGGACCGTTTCCAGTACAGAGATATTATGGAAGCAGTAATGCTGGCATACGCGGAAAAAAAAATGTCGCTGCGTTGGGTCTTTCAACAGAATAATGATCCCAAACATTCCTCAAAACTGCTTAAAGAGTGGTTTAAGGCAAATAACATTTGTGTGTTAGAGTGGCCTCAATCGCCTGACCTTAACACGATTGAGAATTTGTGAGCCATTCTAAAAAGGAATGTTGGTAAAAAAAGCACACTTCACTTCACTCCACTATAATAAATAATTTAATTGAGTTCATGCCCCGCAGATGCCAAGAAGTATTGAAAAATAAGGGTTATTGGACGAAATACTAAATTTTTTCTTTAAAAATCAAGAAATCCGGTTAGTTTTGCGCGATCGAAATAGTGCCTTTATTTTGTTTACAGGATAAACAATTTTGTTAGTAATTATTAATTAGTTTTCTGTATTATAAATGAAATAGTAATTAAATTAACAATATAAAAATGTTAAAAACTTTGATTTTATCTTTTTTATTTAACAAACAACCACAATATACAGGGTGAGTTTTTTAACTTAAGACATCCAAATTACTCGAAAAATACGCGATATCGCGAAAAATGTTTCAGACAAAAGCCACAAGGTCATAGTCACAAGCTATATAGCAATGATGAAAAAATCCGGAATGTTTTGCACAACACTGTACGTACAATATGCAAAACCTGTATTCGTACTATATAAAAAAAAACCATGCAGAAAAAAATCTCACAAAAACACCTTACTTTCAAAAATAAAATAAAATAAACATAGATTTAAGAAAAAAAAAAAAACACCCCAACACTGTTTTTCTTAATTTAATAAAAACGATACTTTTCGTTATTCAACACACATAAAATCCGGATTCGTATTTCGTACACATAACTTATTAGATAAAAAAAAAAAACAATTCTTAAGGTAAGGTATCTATACTTTTTTATTTCAAAACAGGCTTCAAACTTGTCGGCAGGGATTCTACTAATTTCTTTGTCAAAATTTGTGGAATTTTTTCCCGTTCTGTCCTTAAAGCCCTTTTCAAATCCTCTATGTTTCGTATGTCGTAGTATTCCTTTTTTTTTCTTAAATTGACCATCAATTTTTGATTGGACTAATGTCAGGGCTTTAAGGATGAGTTTTTAAGTATTTTGGGTAGTTATATAATATCCGCCGTATGCTTCGGGTTGTTGTCTTGTTGAAGAGGAAAGTCCGGTTCCCAACCCAAATTTCTGACATTTTGACGCAAATTTGTTTTTAAGATATTAATATGTATACTGTTTTGAAATCATGGTTCCGTCAATGAAGTACAATTTTCCGACATCTACTGCACCAAAACATCCTCACACCATGAGTGAGTCACCACTGTGTTTGAACGTTGGTAGTAGGTTTTGCCTCCTTAAGCTTGTATTAAGCTCGAGCCAGACCTTGACATGTCCATCAGATATTTTTATATTTAATTCATTCATTCATCGGAAAACACTACCTTTCTTCCGAATTCCATATCCAGTTTTAGGTAATTTTTTGCGAGAGTTATCTATTTTTCGCGGCTCTGCTCCTAAAACCAAGTTTTCGAGTAACTTGGATACCAGGATATTTGTGAAGACTTGCAGAAAGCTTAACACCACTAATTAACAGATTTTTGCGAATTTTGCCAAGTAAAAAAGACTAATGTCTTTGGTTCAATAAGGATCTGTTTTGATTTCGAGGTATTTTCGACCCGGCCATTTTTAATAGGTATTTCTTATACATACATACATATATTGTACTGTAGAATGACTGCTTTTGATAATTTTGTAATTTTTTGCAGAGATTTACCGTCTGCATGCAAATTTGCTATCAAATTTCTTATAAGTAAGTCCTTGTAAGTTCACTTGACTTTTGACCCATTATGAAATATTCGATCGCACCAACAAAGGCTGTAAGATTCTTAATACAAATTACGGCTTCTCACACTTATATATGATTCCATAAAAAAAAAGTTCCAACATAACAGTGAAATTTCTTGTTTCGTGAGTAGAAACGCAGTACTGCCATCTGTACGAATACGGATTTTGTTTATGCCAAAATGGAAAAAGGAGCTTTTTTGTACATTTTAATGAGCATATAATTTTCATTGTTGGTTTTTATTATAAATTTTGCATATGGTATTGTAAATAAAATCACTCATAACCTTATGCACTGCCTGCTTTGTTTTTGCATTGGTAAAACCATTGCCTTTAAAAGAGGGTTCACGAATATGAGTTTTGCATACTATATACATATATGTATGCGTTAGAGGGCAAGTGAAATAGTGAAAATAATAGCATTCTTGTTTGGGCTCTTTTTCGTGATCCGGGATGCAAATTTACGTAATATTATTTCCCCTCATTTTTCAGAAACAAAATTTTGCTTCTGGTTTTCATTTGAGAATCAAAATGTACTAACACATACATATAAACGTCAAATATGTAGTATTGTGTGTCAAACTAGTGTTCAAATTGATTCGCAATCAAATAAAGAGTGATTCATCGTGAGGTTTGATTAATAATGTAATATAAAACACATAAACTTGAAAGCGATGTTTAAATTTTTATTATAGCTTAAAAAAACAAATCCTATCATTTACTTTTTAATAATGATATCAAGTAAATGTTGGCCACGACTACATCTGAGGTAGTCCATTCGGAAGGTCCAATTTTGGGCGACTCGTTCGAGCATAGCGACTGGTATCTGACGGATAACACCAGTAATGTTAGCTTTCAAAGCGTTAATCGTAGCTGGCTATTCCTAAAGACCTGAAACTTTACATATCCCTAGAGCAAATAGTCCAAAAGTGTGATATCGCACGATCTAGGCGGCCAATTTACCGTAGCAAAACATGAAATTAAGTGCTCCCCAAAATGATTTGTCAACAGGTTCATTGTTTCACGCGCTGTATGGCTCGTAGCGTTGTCTTGTTGAAGCCAGAACTCACTGAGACCATGTGCTTGAATTTCAGGGAGCACATAGTCCGTTAACATGGCGCGATAACGGTTACCAATGACGGTAACGTTCTGATTTGCCTCATTTTTGAAGAAATATGGACCAATGATTTCATCCGCCCATAAATCACACCATACCATTGTTTTTAATGGATGTAATGGTAGCTCTTGATACTCTTCGCGTTGCTTATCAGCCCAATTACGGTAATTTGGTTATAAACCTATCCATTGAGCCAGAAATGGGCTACATCACTGAACAAAATTTCACGGATTTTCATTGAGTTTTTCCAGAGCCCATTCATGAAAATACTCGTATGATGCAAATTCAAGTCGCCTGGCTTCAATTCTTGCACAAGTTGAATTTTTTTACGCTTCTAGGCCGAGATCCTTACGCAAAATACGCCAAGTTGTCTAATACGCCAAAGTTGTCGAATACGCCAAGCCAAGCTGCTGAGAACGACGACGAATCGATTCGTCACGGTCTTCGCGCACACTCTCAGCTACAGCTGCTATAGTCTCTTCACTACGTGCTGGATGTAGCCTAACCACTCGAGTATCATACACTAATGTAAACTCGGACTCAAATTTTCGAATGGTATTGGCAATAGTGGTTTGAGTAGGTCGATTATGCGCATCGTCAATCAAATCGCACGAAAAACATTTCTCACAGAACGCTGATTTTCGTAATACAGCTGAACAATTTGGAAACGCTGTTGTGGTGTGAGTCCTTCCATGATGACTTTCCAATCGATACTGAACGAAAATGAAAAAGCAGTTTGATAGGAGTCAAGCGTATTCTGTCATAAAAAGCCTATTGAAAATCAAACCTTTCGATGAATCACCCTATATATTGGATAACTTGTATTATTCCATTGTTATTATTCCATTGGAACATGCGTTGGAAAGCTACTGTCATTATACGTCATTTCAGTATATGTCATTCATTTGAACCGTAAACAACAACAATTTGTTTCACTCAAATATGCCTGAAAAAATGTTTTTGCGGGGAGTTCTTCTTCATTACTTTAATATGAAGAAAACTGCTGCCGAAAGTCATCGTATTTTGGTGAACATGCGCTAGCTGAGCGAATGTGCCAAAAGTGTTTTGCACGATTTTAAAGTGGTGATTTTGGCTTGGAAGACGATGAACGACCTGGGCAGCCAAAAAAGCTCGCAGAATCTTTGGGTGTCACTCAAACAGTCATTTCAAAACGTTTAAAAGCAGCTGGATATTTTCAAAAGCAAGGAAATTGGGTTCCACATGAACTCAAGCCGAGAGACGTCGAAAGGCGGTTTTGCATGTCCGAAATGCTGCTGGAACGCCACAAAAGGAAGTCATTTTTGCATCGGATTGTTACTGGTGATGAAAAATGGATCCATTACGACAACCCCAAGCGCAAAAAATCATATGTGAAACCCGGCCAACCAGCCAAATCAACGGCAAAGCCGAATATCCATGGCGCGAAGGTAATGCTCTGTATTTGGTGGGATCAGATGGGTGTGCTGTATTATAAGCTGCTAAAACCAGGTGAAACCATCAATGGACAACGCTACCGGGCACAATTAATCCGTTTGAAGGGAGTAGTAGCCGAAAAACGCCCGGAATATGCGACCAGACAGGAGGCAATAATTTTCCATCATGACAACGCTCGGCCGCACGTTGCTATTCCGGTTAAGAACTATTTAGAGTTTAGTGAGATGCCAATATTTGTTTAAGAAAAATTACAGATTTGTTTAAGAGTCTTGGTTTTTTGTTTTTATATGTTGGGTATTAAAAATTAAATATATTCAGTATGAACATTGGTATACCATAATTTAGCAGCTTTAATATGAGTATCTAGAGCCAGGCTAAGAATGAGTGTAAGTGCTTATATGTGAAAGTGTGACAAGGTTAAGCAGATATATAGTAGCACTATTTATCAAATTATTGTTTACTTTTTTTTGCCCTACTAGCAAATGACCAGCAGTAAGAGTAATTTTCTCTCAGAAGATCAGGAGGAAATCAACTAGCTTCTGCGCTAGTTCAAATGCTTACCTGTATTACAGTCTGAGCTGAGAGTCGATGATATTCAACAAATGTCAAAAGTGATGCATGAGATCATACGTCAGTTTCGGGCCCAAGGCCTGCCTGTCGAACATTGGAATATGTTCATTGTGCACATGCTGCACGAAAGGCTCGATAGCGAAATAGGAAAGCAATGGGAGTTTCGACGACAGTCCGAGACCTCGACACCAAGATAAATGTGTCGGATAAGCAGGCAGGCGTACAGCAACTCGGCATATAATGACAGTGCCAAAAACAGTGTACAAATAAACCGAGAGGCCATGTGCAGATTTAATCGATTCGATTACGAACATATTATGAAGCGAGAAAACAACGCCAGTAATCAGCTAAAGGGTTCAACCAGTACACCAGCCAAGCGGGAAGAAAGAGCCATCGCCAGCTCGCAAGTCTGCTTGCCAGCTGCCATAAATGCGATATCTGTGAGGTGGAGCATCTACTATACAACTGTAACTAGATCCGTGCTGTAAAATTTCCGTGCAGGAAGGAACTTGTCCACTCACACGGGCTTTACGAGAACTGCCTTAAAAAAGGACATAAAATTGACAAATGTTACCATCAACTATGAACAAGATGCCCAGAGAAACAGATGCACAAATAAGCGGAATAGCAAATAAGAGCCAGAGCTTAAAGAAAAGTACATTGGTATTGAATATTTGTAGTGTGCTACATCCCGCATCACTGTGTGACGAAGACGTTCTGAGTGGTGTTTGATTGGAGCTGTCGGATAGTTAAAAGGAAGAGTTTAGAGAAAAATTACAGCGAGATTTGCATGAGATTATAATGCGTTTTCGCAAGCATCGGCTAGCTTTCAGTGCTGACATCTAGATGATGTTTAGGCAAGTTCAGACAGCACGTCAGCAGTGGGATCTACAAAGAATATTTTGGCGTCACACAATGCCGTAAGGGCTCATTGTCACGACGCCAGTGAGAATTTTACGTAAGATATTAATTCAGGATCTGTGGTGCTGGAGTTTAGATTGGGACCAGAAGTTGCCAACTGAAATAATGGACAGATGGACGAGCCTGATTAAAGGGATTCAAAGTGTAGAGCAGTTCTGAGTTGATAGGTGGATTGGGACGAGTAGTAAAGCAAGCGAAACTCTCCAGACCTGTTAATCCGAGAAGTGATTCAAGCAACGCTTATACACAGCTAGTTAAGGTAAAATTCGTGCCAGAGATGCATGTATGCGTGCTTATTAAATATGTGGATGCATATGGTGGCAGAAAGTTCAAATTCTTGTTTACGACAGCAATCAGTAATCACAGTAAACTGGGGAAGGCTGTAAGTATGCTTGTATGTGTTATACATTTAATAATTATTCTCCAAATGAAACGGAGATGCAAGCGAGCAGGGTATGATGAAAGAACGAAAGCAGTACTGACGATGTATAAGCGGATACCTGCAATGAAATAATTCATCTGGATAGCACAGGAGGAAAGTTATGGAAATGATATTGCTGAATTTCGCTGTGCTGAATAGTAGAATAGAGGCACTTAAGTGAATAATTCAATAGAGATAATGGCTTACGTATTGAAGGTCGTCTTTGAAGAGCTAGCGAACAGTATTAGATGCGCTGTCTAGAAATCATAGCAAAGTGAACAAGGCAAGCATAGTTAGTCATCGACGATGCCCACAAGTACAAATAATGATGCAATTTATACGTAAGCGGTTTTGGATTCCGAAATTAAGCAATGAGTTGAGAAGCTCACAAGTTTTTTATCCGTTCACGATACAATTATTAATTAGAACAACAGATTCGTGAAAAATCTTGGATTGCAGTCTTTCTACGTTTGAAGACGAGAGCAGTTCACATCAACGTAGTAGGTGACTTAAATTTCGTATGCTTTCTAGCCTGCTATGATCGCTTTTTCAGCCGATTGGGTTAGTGCGCACGAATGTCTATCGACAAAGGAAACTTTATTCAACACCAAAAACACTTTAAACAATTTCAGTTTTTAAGGTTTTGCATTTTTTATGTCCAATTTAACTTTATACTGTACGTATTTAATTCTTACATCCCTTGCCATCTCAATCTTTGCTCATGCTCCTTTTCTTATGTACCAATGCATGTTTTTCGATGCCTGCTTATGATGTTACAGGTTATCCCCTAGATGGTATTCGATTTGGAAGCAATATAGTCCTTTCGATTCATCATTTTGTCACTTACCCATTGTTGTTGTACTCATTTAAAACTCTCTCAGTTAATAGGTTAGTTAATTAAGTTATTCTCTTAGAATAACCATTTATTGACCATCGAACGAGCGAGTAATAAAATCCTTTCTTCTCGATTCATTGGCAGAACTTTCTCTGCCTTCGTACTCTATCAAGTTCACTCACGTAACATTCATGCAGGATGCATGGATATTAAAAAGTGCGTTAATGTTTTTGGATGTTTGCGGAATTTCCCACGCGTATATGAGAAGCGATTGGCAAGATCAAAACCTTTTCTAATTGTGCCGAAAACATTCTTAGCATCTTAACGTCTGTGCAGTTAACACTCAGTTCCTTCATTTAAAGCCACGAATCGAATGAGAAATGAAAATAACGTTGTTATGTACGCCCTGCGAAGGAAAGAAACATGAAAGGAAAGCGTTTTTCCGACGTTGCTGCGGTGAAGAGAAAAAGACGGAAGCGCTTCTGGACAACCACAAGATGAGTTTAAAAAATGTTTTGTAAAATGGAATAAAAGATGAGACAAGTGTATAGGTGCCAGTGGGGAGTGCTTTTATGGAACTTGAAGGGTTTTTGATTAAAAAATATATAAATGAATTAAAAAAAATAATAAACCCCGTTTCTTATGGGAACCGCTACTCGTATGTTGCAAACTAATGCTCAGAACTCGTTTTGGTGGAAGTGCAACGTACGATATAATCATCTTCTGAGCTTATACTATCACCTAACTTGAATTCCACTCAATATTTGTTACAAAAAGAAGATATGAAATAATCGACTTAACCCCATCTAACGTAGGATTTTACCAGCCGGTAAAATTTACGATTACATAGCCTAAGTAGAGCGAAACAGTAGAAATAATAAATTATTGAGCTGGATGCTGCTTTCACAAGATCTTTTCATAAAATCTGATGACACACACGCTGAGTCGAAAACATAGAAAGCTGGTAACTGCTATCAGATGTGGTGACAAATGAGGACGTCACTATGTTCTCTCGAGGCTGGGATAGATGGAATATTTTTAGTTATACTGCAACAAGGTAAAGATGAGCTGATATAAACTCTGGAAAAGTTATAGGCTTGATCCTGGTCAGGCGAATATTTAGAATAGATTTTATACCGAAGATAATTAAGAGTTCCTGACCTACCAGTTCCACTTCCTGCTGACAAGAATGAATAGAATAGTTGAGAACCATTACGTATAATTATCCCGTACTGCTCAAAATCTAGACCAGAAAATGAATGTAGTTGATGATGATGAAGTAGAATGTGGCATAAGGCTCTTTGTTGAGGACGATTGACTTGGACTACTTAAAGTAGCGTCTATCTTTCTTATGGATGGATCTTAGGCCAACGAACTGCAGTATATTGGTAGTGGTGACACAAAATCATCAGGAACTATATACAAGTTGACAAATTTAAGGCGTCTCAACTTAATGTTTAAAGAATATAGCGTTGGACAGGTGCTAACAAGGAATACAAAACTCGTGCATAACTTAAACAAATAATCCATCCATGCCAACTAAACAAAATGCAACAATACCCGATATGAGAGAAAATGAGTACACCAGCAACAAAATATCATTATGGGAAGATAAAAATGAAACTTTAGTGGAGATCAAACAAACAAATCAAAATAATAACATAAGTGCCGAGTAAAAAGCAGAGCTGGAAAAAAATATTTTGAAGTATTCTATTAATATTTAAAAGAAATCATCAAAAATGGAATCTTGTAAGTCCGCCACCTTCACGACAATCAACTGCCAAAATAGGAATTGAATTAATATAGAACTTTTATATTGACAGCTCTTGCAATTTTTCTTATGTTGCTTACATCCCGTGATTGTTTATAACCAATCCTTTCAAAGGATGAATTTAGAAACAACGCACATGATGAATGTTTCAATCTCTTTTGTTTTACCTCCCCGAAATAAAAAAAAAAAAACTGTATTTAGTAACCTCGCTACATTGTAGGAAACTACTGTCATCTTCAGATAGAATGAATTGAAATGGATAATAGTACAATGAAACTCATAGCGTTAAAACAAGGACGGAAAATACGTGAGAAAGATATTCGTATTTCATGAAATATGCACATACAGAGGTATAGCTTTAGAAGTTTACCTGTCGGTACTAATTGATACAAGGTGTTGCATTGAGGTTTTAGGGTCAACAGAAAATGATTTTTTTTGCTGACATACATGTCGAACAATTATGTTGGAGATTATGGGCTGGTGAAAGTTAATATTGACTTTTGAAAAACTTTACTAAGCTGAGACTTCTCAGTTCTATAAATGTGACAGAGTTTTCCTTTTGAGAGGAAATAGAGAGGGTGTATGTTCATGCAATTTTTAAAAACAATATCTGAATATACAAAGTCTTGTTATATGCTTGCATGTAAGACGGTATCTAGTGATGACTCCTATTTTGTTAAGTTGTTAGTTATGGCAAGCCTACATTTACATTCTAATCAGGCAAATATGTGATGTAGTTCCGTAATGGCAAGTTCTTCGATCTAATGCAGAAAAGATGAATATTAAACTAGTCTGTGATTGACCATATATAGTAACCCTTGAGTTTATAAGAATTGATTTCAGAAGTTTGATTGCAGGATGCCTTGAAAAGAAACATGATATCCTTAACGGATGAAATGAATCCCCTGTTTTGACTCCTATTGAAAATAACATTTTTCAATAATAACTTATCAAATTTATAGTAACAAATAGGGTATCGCTGAATTGACTACTATCGACTACTTTAAATGTTTCAATGTAAATGTTGTCAAAAGTTTTTGAAGATCAAGAGTGATTTCTTTTTTTTACAATAAAAAGCCTTAAATTTTGATTTTGTAATAATTTTTTTCAGAAAAATATCTTATCAAACCCCATTTTTAGCTTTAGCTTTGAAACATGTTCCTATTACTTAAAAACATAAAAAATAGGTCATTTCGTCTCATGATAGAAATATTATAAAAATATAAAATTAATATTATATTGGTAAAAATACAAAAAATACAAATGTTGATTGCGAATTTCTTTTTCTATATTTTTCTATTTGTATCATACAAATTGTTTAAAATGCAAGCTATTGCTTTGCTTGCACGAATATATTGTAGCTCGTATTTAAAAGGCTTTAACAATGTCCATTCTTACCAATTGTTCTCGGTCTTTTGTAACTAACTCGCCAATCCCATTGCTCAAGTCATCCAATGCTGTTTATTATGATGAGAAAACAATGTCATTGACCAACAATGTCCAATAATCCTAAAGTTCATTGGAGTCAAGTCCGGAGACCTTGTTTGCCACTGAATGGGTCCATTACGCCCTATCCACCAATTTTTATACACGCGATCTAACCAGAGAGTGGTGAGTGACCATAGTATGCGGGGGCGCCATCATTCTTTCTTGCAGTGGTACAAAGAGTTCATCTTAATTAACTAAAGTGAAGTTTCCCAGGATATATGTGACCTAATTAAAACTAGGAAATTAGTTTGTTCTAGATATTTAAAACTAATGGAAATGCTGTAAGTCCTCTTATACGAAAAGTATAAACATTTTAAAATTAAAAGAAAATTAAATTGACGAAAAAATATTCGTCAATTGGGGCTCATATAAGAAAAAGGTTCGGTTTCAAATAACGTAGAGCTTTCAGAACGCAATGCCTTTTTTTTTGTGCTTTCAATTTTACGCTACCAAACAATTTGTAGCTTTAACCTTTTGATATGAGCACCATGAATCTTCTCCGATCATACATTTATCGTGCTGTGGTCTTGCATCAGTATATAATTTATGATCGAGTGTATCCCATATACTGTTTCTCATATTTTCAACTGAGACACACTTTCCACGAATCGCTAATCCATAATAAATAGAAAGTTCGTCTATTAGTTTTCCTGTCAATTTGCCACTTCCGCCGAGTCCTTTTGTATTCTTTTTCTCGCTGTCTACCTGTCGGCATTGTACTAGCTTTGAAAAATAAGTACTTCGATATATTTTCCGGCCATAATCTTTTGAGATATCATTTTTGAGGTTCCAAGGACCATAAGAAAATCCTAGAGTGGCCTAACCCCTTCATGCACCCTGTATTTAAGTGAAAGTGAAAGTACTCGATTTAAGCCCCGGAGCACTGCTGTCATAGATATGATTTGATTATGTTTATACCATACACAAAATTTTTTCTTTTTTTTTTTAAATGAGTATCATGCTTAATGAATGGAGTAGAATAATTTAAAATTTTTACTCATACAAGTCGATTCAGTTCAACTCAATTATTTAGTTTTTAGTATTCATACTCAGCGATACATTATTACAAGTGTGGTGGCATACTCGATAAGACTGCTGAACGGAGACATACTTTTTTGTACAGGCAGATCAAACCTCAGCCAGAAAGTAAAAGAATAAATAAACCAGAAGTTAAGGCATTGTTTTATAATGCGCAAAGAGAAACGATATATAAATTTTCTACCATTTGAAAGTGGACTAATATTATATACAAGCAATAATAGAACATTTACGAATAGTAATAGCAAGAAAATCGGTTAGTAATATAAAAAATACACATTTATATTACCATAAGGAAAATGAAACAATTGAATATTAAAAGTCATCATCCTTTCTGAATCTAAAAATGTGTTGGAGAAGAGATCAAATCTTATCATATTTAATTAATTGTAGTGCTAGAATTCTAAAACGAGTATGTGCAAACTAACCTTGGACAAGTTTGCAACCAAGGTGGCTGTAGACAAACGCTACGAAACGAACTTGTTTTTCCTATGATTCAGTATTACAATACATCCACCACCGAAATCGGTATCGGATTTACATTAGCGTTTGTAGTAATTGTCAACAATGTTGGCTCTTGTCCAACTTTTGTTATTATTGTATAATACAATAAGACAACAAGTAATCTTCTTCTTTGAAGAGAAGGAAGTAACCGACTTATCTAACAGGTATGATAAGGATATCACCGGCTGGAAAGTACTATCGGAGGTCTCTATGTAAGATTATATGTTCATCGAATACAGAATCCGAAACAAATTCGATATAAAGAACTAAATTGGGATTTCGAAGAGTGCCTCTTATAAAGACTCTTCCGACAAGATCGAAACTGTGAAACCAGCAGGCTAGTCGAAGGTCTCGAAAGGAGAAAATATATGATGGCACCTACATATACATTTGTCTGCAAAAATATAAGAAATGGGGTTAAAAACTCGTTTGATATCCCTGAACACTTTTTTCGGATAACAAATATGAATTATCGTTTACATAATAAGCTAGCAATGAATAATATGCATTGAATTCAGACAAAGACAACATCGTAAATTATTGCACGCTGTAAATCATTTATTCTAAAGTTTCAAAGTTAGGGGCAACTATCTTTCGATTCCTTACATCACTTAATCAATTTCATTGGTATTGAATTTTTTTTTTGGTGTGACAAATGCCAGCGACAAATATACAATCGATATAGTCAAATAAATTTTTGAAAATGTACTGTTAATGTACTCGTATGATATTAAGAAATACTTTGAAAGCGAAGTGCAAACAAAGGATAAATAACAGCACAATATTTGACATATCTACTAACAGGCTAACTGGTATCACCGAAAACGGGCGAATACGCCAGTAGTCGCATCAGCTTCAAATTTACAAATTTGTATATAACATAAGCACCTACCTACGCGCCAAATTTTAAGGACAATATCTAGGACGTTTAAGTGAGCAGAAATTCTGTGCCGCATTTCTCAATATATTAGAAAAACTGGATATTTCCTTCGCATTGGTTGTTTGGCAATGTGGTGCATTTACGTAAGATCAAAATAATTAAACCATTTTTTTTTTATTTTGTATTCAAAGAAAATCAATTGAGACATATTTAGGATGCGAAAATTAAATATTTATTGTATCTAATTTTGGGCAAATTTAAGGAATGACTACTGATTTGAGATAGTTGCTTAATTTTATTGTACTAAAAAACTTTTCTGTCACAAAATACAGCAAAGTTTTCACGCCATTTTTCCGCTCATACTGATTCTATGTAAACATCGTCATTGCGATTTCATTTGTATTTAAAATTTTTACTTAGTGGGTTACTACGTTTCTACTACTACTACTGTTCACGGACGGCTCCAAAATCAATATAGGACGACAGTGTTAGATTTCACTTCACGTTGGGAAAGCTGGCATCTGTCTACCAAGCAGAAGTTTATGCAATCCTGATGGCAGCGAACTATATTGCGGAGAAATGGTGGAGGGGGCGAAGCATTTGCGTCTGCATAGACAGCCAAGCTGCGCTTAGAGCCTTGCTGAGCCCTCTTACGACTTCCAAGATAGTTCGAGAATGCAAGGTTCCAGATCACAAAGGGATCACGGGAAATGAAATCGCCAGCGAACTTTCCAGACACGGTTCGGAGGAGAGTTTTTCAGGATCCAAACATTGGGTCTGCCTACGTGTTCTTTTAAGACTTCCATTAACAGTTGGATCTCTTTCGAACACAACTGCAGATGGCACAGCTCCGCGGGATGTAGGCAGACCAAGCGAATACCTCCCGACGTCTCTTGGAAATCAGCGACCTTTTTGCTGTCTTTCAGCAGGAAAGACTGCAGACTGTCTGAATGCGCTGCCTAGAAGTGATGCAACATTATGCGATGCTTGCTGCGAAAGTAATGACGACAACGCGGAGCACTAACTCTGTGAATGTCTGGCTTACGCTCGTATCATGCTGCAGGTACTTGGCTCTAACGTGGTGACTGCTGATACTGTAGGCAACTTATCACTGTAGAACTTACTCATCTTTCTTCTTAAGACTGAAAGATTTCAGTAAAAAGGAGCTATACAAGGAGTACAATGGACTAGTTCTTTGTCTGAGTGCTCTGTTCCGACATTAAAGAAAAAAAAAAAAAAAAAAAAAATGGTTAAGAAAAGAAGGCAGTTGTAGTAAAAAATTTTCTTATTGACAATAATTGAACTTATGAGATTCAAAAATATTATTTTGGAATGATATTTATTTGCAAAATGATGCTTCTGCATAGATTTGGACTATACTTCCACAGTGCTTTTAAAAGAAATAATTTACAAGTTTTGGATTGCTTATCAACTTATCAAAAAAGCCATTGTTGAAAATCAAGTCTAATAGTGCTTTGTATTTGGTATTTGATATTGACTGGCACATTTATTTTATACGTAACTGGATTGCCAAACATATCATATAATCACTCGTGTATGCCATTAAACCGATGTCAATTGCAGCCTTGGAAGAAGACATTACACGTTTTATTAGCGAGATACCAGCTAAAAAAATTGAAAAAGTGATTCAAAATAGGACTCTTCCTATGAATCACTTAAAAAGTAGTCATGGTCAACATTTATATAATAAATGTTTAACTATAAAAAAAATTTTAAATGACAAGTATTGATTTATCAACTCAAACAAAAAATGTATACACTTTTGCAATTAGAAACCAAACACTTAAAAAATCACCAATTATAACGTAGGTACTATTGCTATCAATAAACTTGTAATTGTATGTATAAAATTTGTCTTTAAGGACTTAAATCGAATTGATTGAATTGAATTTGAGCTGCTTTAATAATGTTAAAATAGAGACAGGTAACAAGGGCTTTGTTAGATTTGGGTGTAAGGGTTACCTAAAGTTTGTAATTAAGTAAGCTAACAAGAAGAATTAACAACAAATAACCCAAGATCCCAACTCAGAGGCATGTCAGTCGAACCACACCCCAAGATATTCCCTATCAATAGAACATGATAGTTATCAAACTGCTTTGGAAACTTCACTGGAAAGGAAAAAAGGCTCGGGACGAAAACATAAAACAACCCAGAAGACGCACAATGTATTACAACAAATTAACATGCAAGATCAATTTAGATGTGCTGTCCGTATAAGAGCAGAGCTGTGTGAATTTCATCAAGTTGATCTAAGCGCCGAAACAATACGCCGACGGCTACGGGAGATAGGTTTATATGGAAGACGACCAGCGAAAAAACCTCTCCTTACCACAAAAATGAAAAAAGCTCGCTTGACGTGGGCAAAAAAGTACGAAGATTGGACGCAGGATGATTGGAGATGTGTTATATGGTCCGATGAACGTAAATTTGATTTGTTGTGTGCCGACAATTTGCCATACGTACCACGGTCAGAGGTGATAGGTTTAAGGACGAGTGCATAGTCAAAACATTGAAGTTTCCTCAAAGCAAGATGGTTTGGGGATGTTTTTCTTTTTACGTTTTGGGCCCTTTGCACTTTGTTAATGGAACTATGAACGCCCAAAAGTATGGAGAAGTAGTAAGGGAGCTTTTAGTAACCTTGCCACCGCGCCAAATCCGTAAGTAAAGTGTTATAAATCAACTTCTAGATGTCTACTTTATAAATAATAAACAGACAAGTAACTAGAGTCTTTCAATATTTTTCAGCTCAAGACAACGTTTGATGACCTCGGAATTACCAGACTAGACTGGCCAGCTAATTCGCCCGATTTAGACCCAATCGAACACTTGTGGCATGTAATGAAACGTAAGGTGGCTGAACATAAACCAGAGAGTAAAAAAAAGCTAAATGAAGTTCTGGAACATGTATGGAATACTGAAATTTCAAGGGATATTACTGAACTTCTAGTAAACTCGATGCCTTTTGGAATAAAAGCGGTTCTAACCGCCAAAGGAGGAGCAACTCGGTTTTGATAATTTTTTGGTAAAAGTGTCATATCTAAACATCTTATATACACATACATAAAAAATGTATCGTTTGATTTTGATAACCAATAACTGTATTAAAATATTTGAAAAAAATAAGAAAATTAACTGGTTTTTCTTTCTTTGTTAATATCTTTTTTCAAACATTCAATAAACAAATGGAAATTAGATAGAAATACTTATAAACTACTGCTGAGTACTCAACAAAAATTTCACTTTATTATTATTAAAATTATTATCGTAGTTATTAACAATTTTTCAGTTATTTTGATATGGTGCGGTTTTTATGCCCGCAAGTTTATTTAGAAGTGCTACTAACCATTAATTAAAATTTTTTTGTAACAATAGCGAGAAGGCAAGACTATTTGCCGAAACTAGAATCCGTGCATATACAAGGTGACTTGCGATTCGATCTATTCCTTGAAAGGGGTTATTCTATAGCTTATTTACAATTTATATCCTTCTAGCAGGTCCTCCCTCCTCGATTGCTAGTACCGGTGTAGTAGAATGGATACTCGAAAAAATAAAAACGTTAGGATCGGGGGTGGTGTATTCTCTTAAAAATATATTTTAAGTATTGATTTTTTTAGCGTATCGTAACGTATTTTATGCACAACTGTTGGGGGTAAAGACATTATTTTTTAACTTAAGTGAAATATAATACATACGGGTATAGTACATCGTGTTAAGCTATGCGTACTTATGTGTGTAACAAAAGCAACATTCATATTAGGAAAGAAAGGAAAAAATAATAATTAAATTCTTTTGTGGTCTCAAAAAAATATCACTTTGTGTGCAATATCATGTTTTTTTTCCATTCAATTTAGATTTATTTAACTGTTTTGCATTTTCCTCTAAGTTTACACCGATAATAGACTTTTGTTTTTTTTAAAACCGTAATAATCAATTACTATACTCGCGCAATAATTTGTCAATGGATTTTTATGGTAACTTATTATTTGATTAATATAAAATTTCCACTTCTTTAGTGTTTTTTTACTGGCTGCAATAAATAAATTTGCTTACCAAGTTTTGATAAAATATCAACTTTGATCTACACAGCCTTATTTGAATTAGAATAATCCCTAATCATGACAATGTGACGGATCTTAAAAGGGGTTTTGTTTACACCTTTATAATTTTGTTTTTGACTTCTTTGGTCTTTTTTTATATTTTTATTCATGTTGTTGGAACATCGAACGTAAAAACAATGCTACAAGCAAAATGCAAAAAATAGCTAAAAAATGGAAAAATACAAACAAGCACTGCAAGAGATGGAAGGATAAAGGAGAGATAAGTAAACCAGAATATATTTTACATTTTACCAAAGTGGCAAAAAAAAAAAAATAAGAACTGGGATTTATGGAACCGGCATTATTATAAACAAACGAATGAAAAGTTTGCTCTCGGATTTACACCAATAAATAGCAGGATATGTACATATAGACTTAAAGTAAAATTCTTGAATATATCTTTGATATCTGTATATGTACATATAGACTAAATGTCTATGTTCATATGTACATATAGACTAAATGTCTATGTACATATGTACATATAGACTAAAATAAAATTCTTGAATATATCTTTGATGTCTGCATATGCTCCCACAGAAGACAGCAATGAGAAAGATAAAGACAGTTTCTATGAACAACTATCTGAAGTATGTAAAAAAGTAAAGAGCTAAGAGACCCTACAATACATTAAAAAAAGCAGGAAAATACTCAATGCATGACCAAACCAGTAAAAGTGGACTGCGAAAAAATACACAAAGCAACATGGAAAGTACCAGGTTCAGTAATAGTTAAATAATTATTTAAAATTATTTCTGAGCGTCATCAATTATAGATGTACGCACGTGGAGAGGAGCAAACTTTAATAGTGATTATTTCTTGGTAGAAAAAAAGGTGTGACATAATATTCAATTTAGCAAAAGGAAAAGAAAGACGTTAGAAGTACCCAGTATATTATTGCAATATGTACAAACAGATGCTCTCAAGTAAATTGGAAGATATTTATAAATACCCAAAACGACAACATATCATAAATTTCGATGAAAAATGGAGAATGATAGTCACAAACAGCAACAATTAGCACAAAAATAAAAGAAGAACACAGACTGGTTTGATACAGAATACCATAACGCTATAAAAGAAAGGAACCGAGCTGGAGCGAAACTACTGCAAATAACCACAAAAGCGAATTATTTAGAAATAAAAGAAAACTAGGCATAAAACTGCAAAAGAAAGAAGCTATGAAGAAAAAAATCTTAATAGTATAAGAACTGTTCACAAAGAACAACACTAAGCAAATACAGAAACGAATCAAAAGAGAAATTAACGAATATCAGCCAAAACTAAACATAATTGTATGTAAGGATAAAAACGGGTCATTGCTTTCGGAAGAAGCGGAAGCACTCAAAAGATGGGCACAATACTTTGAAGATATACTAAATATCCAAGATAACGAAAAAGTAGATATTGATAAAGATTTCTTTACAGTAGAGCTTTTGGTGGAAACGCCAACAATCGATGAGATAGAAACTGTAATAAAGAAAATGAAAAGCAGAAAAGCACCAAGGAACGACAAAATAATGGCAGAGCTTATGAAAAATGGAGGAGAAGCATTGGTTAAAGAACTACATAATCTGTTGTGTAAAATGTGGGTAGGATTTATTTGTCTTTTTTGACTTATTGTCAGGAGCATAATGCTCTTGAACATAACATACAAAATATGTATAATACTTTCCAATATAATAGATGATAGGATAAGAGCAATTGCTGAGCAAGTATTAGAAGAGTACCATTGTGATTCTCGAAGCGGAAGATCAACTGTTGATCAGATATTTACATTGAAACAAAGCATGGAGAAAAGCTACGAATACAACAAAGAACTTAATTTAATATTCATCGAATTCAAGCAAGAATTTAATAGCATCAAACGCTCAAAATTGCAAGAAGCGTTGATAATACAAGGAGTTTCTCTAAAATTATTAGGACTAGCGATGATAACGATGAACAGGTCAAAAGCAAAAGTATTAATTCAACGCAAGAAATCAACTGAATTTAACATTAAGAATTTCGTAAAACAAAATGACGCGTGTCTGCACTGCTCTTCAATATGGCTCTCCAATAAGCTATAAATCATTTGGTAAATGGTGGGAGCATATTTAACAAGTCATTTAAATTAATAGGATATGCGGATGATTAAGTGACATTGCCTTACACATATCATCGTATCGTAGAGTTATTTGTAGCATTGAAATCAAAAGCAAAACAAGTTGTACTCAAAGTAAAAGAAAATAAAGCAAAACACATATATGAGAATGTCTTGGACAACGACAATAGTATGCAATATTATGTTCAAGACAGAATACGAGCAAGCAACTCCTATTATTTTGCACATTAACTAAGTTTGTAGTAGTTGATCTACGTTTTAGAAATCCATGCTGACTGGGTGATATAAATGACTTGCACTGAACGCTAAAAACTTCATGTAAGAAATGTTCACACATTTTAGGTATATGAGAAAGCTTAGCAATGTGACCGTGGTGTTTCATGTTTCTTTGATGATTGTTTAAAAAAGATTGCAAAGCAGTTGGCAATGGTACATATGTGGGTCGGTCGATGATATATTTTCAAACAAGGCAGAGTGGGGTAACCGTCTGACGAATATTTGACGAATTGATAAAAAGTCTTAAGATCATTGATAAGGTCGGTCTGCGCAGTGTCGTGAAAACACTGAAAGAGGCATTTATAAGGTGGGTGATCTGGTGGTATACTCGTATTCCAAGATAGTTAGAGTGGTCAGAATAGGAATTGGTGCGAAAAAAAAAATCCGCTCATAACTTGGTCAATAAGTCAATCAGTTTAATAGCAGGGAGGTATGATTCGATGGGTTTAACCGGAAGAATGTAACAACATATAATGTACAGTGACTTATTGGGGAGGTGTTATTCTGATTGCAACAAAGTCCAGTTTACATAAGAAGAGAAAGCGAGAAAGTTAAAGCTATTGTGAATGGCTAGCATAACGCCCCGGCATTGAGAATCAACTATAGGAAGGGCAGGATCATTAACCATAGGGAAAGATTGATCGTCATCTCGGAAAACATTATAAGAAAATGAGAACAGCTCTTGGCTCTTTATGTCGGGCATTAGATTGGTTTCTGTATGAGCATAGACGTCGTAAGAAAGGACATGAGATTAAGACAAAACATCAGAAGTCTTAAAGCGTAAGCCATTTACGTTAATAAAATGTAAGAGGGAGTTTATTATAGCACTTCTGGCTGCTCCCATTTACTTAATTAATATGCTCTTAAGTGGATCGTTCCTATTTTTCAAACATTGCTCACATGACTTAACTATACTTTTTAGTCTTTATACAGTCTTGGCCACCAAAAATACTCACTTGCCATCATCTTGCTTATACCCATGTAAGATTTGTGTACTAATAAATTGCAACCATCCGGTTTGCATAAATGATTTTACAGTACTAAGAACTTTATCTTTATCTGTTTTATGCCTGGCTCTCTCTTTAGTTACTGGTAATAGCTCAAATCCTTCAATATAGCTGACATACGGTATATCATGCTTCGGTTCTGTCTTCCCATGAGAACCACAAAAGTAGTCGGCCGCATTATTTACCGACTTAATGTACTGAATGTCACATTGGTAACCCGTAAAAAAGAAGACATTTTGTAAGAATATTAGAAGCCGTCATAGGGTCTAGTATGTGCATCAGCGGGTTATTGGCTGATAGTATTATAAGTTTTTTTTTTTTTTATTGCTTATCACAGTAAGTTAAATCATATACAATAGTGAAAGCCTTAAAATTAAGTTTACAAATTGAACATTATAAAATAAACATAAGAATAACAAACGAAATTGGTTGAACAACAAGAAATATTTGAATAAAAAAACACAAAAAAAAAAAATAATAAGAAAAGAAAACAAGATTCAAATAACAAACATGTGAATTTAACAAAAAATCAATTATTAAGGATTTAATCGAAACAAAACAAATAATAAATAAATACCAACAATAAAAGTAAATTCCTAAATCTTTTTGTGTTTCTGACTCCTCTTAGTTCACGGGGCAGGGAGTTTCATATGCGAGTGGCATGAACAAAGAATTGCCGCTCCGATGTGAGAATGTGGAGTTTGCATTAAGGTTAGAGTCCTATGCGACCGAGGAAAAACTAATCTGGTATAGAGATACTCAGGTTGATGTCTCTGTATGATGTCATGCAGGCAAGATAAGGATGGAAGCACTAACAGGTTATCGAACGAGCAGCCGACAATACACTTTGAGTAAACTGACACGTGATCATAATTTCGGAGGCCATAGATACACCGAGCAATTTTTTTGTATACTACATTAAGCTTCCTTTTAGAAATTGAGTCAACTTTGCCATAGACCTCACACCCATAAAGCAAAATTGGCAGTATGAGCGTTTTCGCCAGCATAGTTCTTATAGCTGTAGGTGTAAACTTCTGAGTCGACCAAAGCATACGACGCCCTCTATAAACCTTGCCAATAGCAGAGTTTATATGGTAGGTCCATGTTATCGAGTCGTTAAAAATAAGTTCGAGATTTCTTACAGTGTGAACAAATTGGATAATTTCTTCACCAAGTTTTATCGGTGGAACGGTAGATAGGTTCTGTGTTTTCCTATAAATCACGAGAGCTTTCGATTTTGCCGGATTCAAAAATAGAAAGTTACGTTGAGCGCAGGGAAATATATTGTCCAATTCTTCATTTATCAAAGCAAGAACTTGATCTAAGACATTGATATTTCAACTAAAAGCCAATTGGACATCATCGGCATACATGTGGATCAGACACCGTTGGACAATTTGTGACAAGTCGTTCATGTACATAGAAAAAAGGACAGGTCCAAGTATTGATCCTTAAAGAACTCCACTCGATACCCTAAGAAAGCTCGAAGTTTTATTGTTGACCACAACACATTGCTGCCTATCTACTAGGTAGGAATAAATAAGTTTTGCCGATTCTTTGGAGAAATTATACATGGTCTGAAGTTTTCGGCAAAGAAGAACATGGTTAACAGTATCAAATGCTTTTGAAAAGTCTAAGAAACCGGACTGACAACTGCTTACTAGCTTATGTATAGACAAATATACTTGCATTTCCTTCAAAATTACTTTTTCCAACACTTTACTTAAAAACGGGAGAATCGCTATCGTCATTACCTTTTTTAGGGATTGGGATAACTTTTGCCCTCTTCCATTCACGTGGATACTCAGAAGCTGTTATTATGCTGTTGAAAATGTGGGTAATGTAAGGAAGAATGTAAGGAAGAAGAATTTTTACGAACCGGGGATCAACGACATCGATGTCGGTTGCGTTTGACTTATTTCATAGAACCGCTTCGACAACTTATTGATCACTGATACATACGAAACCGAAAGATTCATTGGAGATAAAGTTGTTTGAAGGATCAAATGTATTACACTCGTTTTCATTTATGAAAGAGGATGGTTTTGTGACGAATTTAGCGTTAAAGAGTTCACAGTCAATGTTATTTGCAATTTTTGGAATCTCTTTTCTAACTCTAAGTTCATTAACAGGTTTCCATTTATTTTTTGAAGACCAACTTTGGCTTAACCTATATAGCGGTTCCCAAAATATATTGCTAGAGCCTCTCTGTCCAATTGGGAATAGTTTGGCTCGATTCCAGTTAACTTTCTACTTTTCTATGAATACCACTGCGCCTTCAATTCACATCAATAAACTTTTCATGACACTTTGAAAAATGTCTGGAAATGAAGCCAACTCATAAACCAACCTGGTATAGCGATTCAAATTTTAATTTTGAATATAGTGGTGACTTTTTTACTTTCAGGATCTAACTCTAAATGGGGAAATCGAGCTTAGGAAACTCTCTTCACCAAAGATCTGTGCAGGGTATTGCGGTGCGGGGTAATGCGTGCTAATCAACTTTTAGTTTAGAATTCATTTTTATTTTAAAATCGCCGAAAATACTTACGGATTTCTCTGAATCTTTTAAAATCGGAGCAATTGGAACGAGCGACGAACTCAGAAAGGCAACCTGTTATTCCAATTAAATGAAACCGGTGGAAGAGCAATTCAATAATAACTGAAATTCTCGGCGCGGATGCGGAGGTCCGTACGCTAGCACACTGAACCACCGTAAAAGTAAAGGATATCCCAGTTCAAACTAAACGAGGTATGTCAAGCGGACGTCATGAGCTTAAAGAAGGTCTATGGTGGCAAGTAAATCACGAAGATAGGCTTACCTGAAAAAAGCGCAAACATTATGCTGAAGTCGAGTAGGATTAAAATTGGTTGGGTGAATTGTCGCATACGGATTCGGGCAGAGCTAACAAAATGCTTAAGGTGCCTAGAACTTAGCCACATGGCGTGTCAGTGTAAGAACCAGAAAGACCGCTCAAAATACTGTAGAAAATGTGAATAAGAAAGTCAAATAGACAAGAACTGTACAAAGTACCCGATATGCTTTTGGTGTAAAACGACCGACCTGAATATCGCTGAGAACGTAGCTGGTAGTAGTAGATGTCTGGTATTTCGGAAAGCCCTAAGTAGCAAACAATGATAAAGGGTAACTGACGTGCGAGGAAAACATCCAGTGGTTATTGGCGGTGACTTCAATGCATGGGCTGTAGAATGGGGCAGCGGGACTACGGACACAAGACGCAGAGCTCTTCTCAACGCATTCGCATCACCCAACATTAGTTTAGCGAATAACGGCGCAAAAAACAAAAAACACACATCGAACCTTCAGGTAGTTACGGATCAGCAGACTGCTCTTGGGCCCGGCACAGATCGTAATGTTCAAGCGGTAAGCCGGAGTTCCAGGAAAGTTTATCTACTGGCGAGACGCGATCTCAAAAAGGCCATCAAGGAGAGCAAGGCAAGATGCTTCAAGCAACTATCTAACGAAGCAGATCTTGATTTCTGGGGAGTGGCGTATAGGATAGTGACAAAGAAACAGAAGAGTAGTAAGTCCCCACAAATATCTTGTCCGACAATACTGAAGACAATAGATGAGCATCTATTTCCCCATAGACCAACAGGGAAATAGGTGAAAATAAAGCGCTTGAACCCGACGGATTTAAAAATTTGGCTGTCAAAGCAGCCATCTTGAGGAAGGGATCTTCCCTGAACCATGGAAACTCCAGCATCTGGTGTTATTACCTAAGGGAAATAAACCACCCTGGGAACCTTCGTCGTATCGATCAATGTGCCAGTTAGATCCTAGAACAAATCATATACAGCAAAGAATAGAGGAGTTTTGTCGGACTCCCAGTACGGCTCCAGAAAATCGCATTCTACCGTCAATGATATAAAGATGGTAGTCGATACAGCAGCCGAAGCAATACAAGGGAATAGATTGAGAGGAGGCACAAAGGAATACTGCACAGTATTAGCGCTAGATGTTAAACTCTGCAAACTGGACATGCATTGGCAGATCACTGGCCGGAATGAATACACCAGAATATTTGTTAAAGATAGTCACGGACTACTTTACCGACAGTTAGCTATGATATCAGACGGACGATGGCGTTAAATACTACAATATCACCGCGGGAGTTTCGTATGGGTCAGTCCTAGGACCACTTCTGTGGAAGATAGAGTTTGCCATGGAAGAAGCAGTCGCCACTATTAAAAATTGTCTTGATTCGGCCGGCCTTGAACTAGATGACCACAAAACTGAAGCTGTCCTAATAACCAACCCTAGTTTGGGCAAGGAACTATACAATCCCGTCTAAAGAGGTTTTAAAATACTTGGGAGGCATGCTAGACAACAGGCTGACATTTTAGGTACAGGTCGAGTATTCTAAGCCGAATCTAAAAAGGCGTCACAGATGCTTTCTCGGATGCTGTCAAACATCGGCGAGACTGGATACGCAAGGAGAATTCTGTTATCCAAAGTGGTAAGTTCCAACTTTTTGTATTCCGCGGTTTCTGAACAATTTCGGACGAAGCAGCATGTGTTATAGCTGCGATGGTCCCAATACACATTCTCGCAATTGAAATTCAAAGGAAGATAAAGGAAGAAAAAAGGCAACATCTGCAGCACTGTGGCAAGCCAGGTGGGACAACACCCCCAAAGTTAGATGGACCCACCAGCTGATTCCCAACATTGAAACTTGAACAAAAAGAACGCACGGAGGCTGGTATTATCATCTTACGCAGTTCTGGGCATGGTGGCTATCGAAAATACTTCTACAGATTTGGACATGGTAGCTGACCATTTTGCCCAGAATGCTCAGAAGAGGAGGAAAACGCGGAGAACGTTATGTTTCAATGCAAACCCTTCACAAGTGGCATTACAAATCTACGAAGCGCAGGGCTCCTAATAGACCTCATGATGAGCCCAGGGGACGGCTGTTTTGAGATCTGTTCCATCATAACGGCCGTACAGATTGAACTGCGTAGATTATAAGCATTAAGAAGGGCCGAGGAGGCAATTAGAGACAAAAGAGCATAAAATGCTATCCAGTTCCGCGAAGTAATACCTAACGGCAGTCCCGCGGGGAGAGTGGTTTGAACTGTATAGGGTGTGTGTTTAGTACATAGGTGTACTCCTGACATCGATTACTCAGGTTTGCGAATCGTGCTAATAGAACTCGTCCTATAAGTATCTTTGAAGAGGACTTATCCATAATGCAAAAAAAAAGTATAATTCCAATTCGAAAACTTATATTTAAACTATTACCTTTATCGTAGTCTAGTAACCGAAATATTAGGCTAAACTGTGACATAACCAAAAACTGCCTTTCAGATTCTAAGGGCATAGGACTGAAACTCGCTTTATTCATGAATCGTAAACAATATGCGATCGACGAGGTCAATTGTAGTGGGCTTACAACTACAAACTTTTATATACATATACATATATGATAGATTTGGGTTCTAATATAAAAATAAAAAAAATGTGTGTTACATTGTGAAACGGTCACATATTGACATCCTGTAAGTATTATCACAAGCCATGCTAATAGGCATGCCAATAGAGTTGACCTCTCTTTAACATATCGCGGCATGTTTTCCTTTGAAAATCTGTATAAAATTACAATCAGTAGGCTTCTCAGCGTTACTAAAAGCACCAAATGGTCCAATCTCTAAGCAATTCTAATATAAACAGATAAGGCGTAAAGACATTGTGTCTGTTCGATGCCATTGAAACCTAAACTAATCAAAATTAATTTGTATTAGTCAATACCAACAATCTCCAATTGAAGATAAAAATACGCGCACCACATATTCCCACAGGTTCACCCTACACGCAACATGTGCAACACTTCAGCAATAGCTTTCAATGTTTTAATGTTCCCAGGGTGTCATCAAACACCTACCTTGCACGCAGCTACAATCGTGCACTGGACATGATCCAACATCATGTTGCTGACTCAACGACTGGAATACCATTCAATACCAGGTTCACGAACACGTACAACATAAGAGTAACTTAGGCTTCTTTAAAACAATAAGTTAGATTTAAGTTCAGTTGTAGTTTGTAAGTTAATAAAGAAAGAGGTCTCAACCTCTAAAAATACGTTTTTTTAAACTTAAGCTTAATGTTTTAATTTGTATACTCAAAGATATTTACGTTAAGAGTGATGTATGTACATAAACATGCATTTGATTATTTTTATTTGATTTTATTGTTTTGTAAACATATGCTTATTCTTAAGCCAAATACATAATTATTTAGCAATTTCCTTTGTAATATATAAGCAATAGTAAAGACAAAAATAATTTTTTTTTCTTTTGTTACTATGTAATATCCATTGCATTTTTATCGCTGGCGTTCGAACGGCATTCAGTCATTTGGACAGCAAATTAACTTAAAAATGGAAACGCATTTTCTGAATTCGAGTGCATGCGTTATTTGCCTTCCACTTAACGTGTTTTCGCAACGTAAAATAAGACAACAACCTAGTTTTATAAATTTATTAACGTCCTCCACCTACTGTCAAATTTTTAATTGAAAAACCAATCTCATTTAGATTTCAAAGCACATTCAGTACAGCTATTTCAAGATTAATGTTCCAGACATTTTCTTACCGACTCCCATGCATTCTCTTGAAAATTGCCCCTTTCACAATAAGATATAAACCGCATCTTTCTTTTTCTGAAAAAATTCGACTGCACTTTCGTCTTTTAAATTGTTTATATTTAAACTTACGCCATTGTTCCGGCAATTTCACATGAGACGTCGGTCAGTTAGTTGATTGTCTGAATGTGAAGCAGTCGCCATAAGGACGCTTACGGAGAGAAAAACTCAGACATTTGGCTAAAAGCCAGGGGTGGTTTAAGGCTTGCATAAATCGGCACAGAGCAATATTTGTTACCCTCAATTCTTCACAGTGTTGCTAAGTGCAACAATTTCTCAGATTTTAAGATTTCGAGTTGGATTTGTTGTCGGCAAAGAGACAGCACATGCCAATGACAGCACTCGTGGGCATGTTAGACTTTATGGATATTGACGGATATCACTTAAGAGAAAAAGAATTCATCCAATAAACGGAAATGGGTAGGAAGGATAAAATATCTTTTCAGTGGTTCTTTTTAGGTTTTTATTTGTTGGCCTACAAGAAAATTTAAAACGTGCAAAAAATCCTCACGAATTTTCTGCTAGAATAACAAGAAACGTCAAATTTAACATATCCACTTAGGGCTGACATATTATTAAAAACGTACAAGAACGCCGTTATATATTTATACTTTCACAAATACATTTGTCGAGTTAATTCCCTTCGGGTTAGGGGTTAGAATATACCCGAGGTAAGGCATGCCAGTCGTAAGAGGCGACTAAAATCCACTGGGCCGGATTAAGGTTTTAAGCGACCCGTGCCAGAATCGACCAGATTAGGGGCCCAGTATAAAAATAGCTCAATTTCTAACGGAGCATCCGGATACTTGGTGACCTCCGGATCAGCCAGCCTTATCTGTATAATGCGGATCTCTGGACAGACGGAATACCCTTTCTCCACTACTCGTGGAAACTACAATGAGTTCAAATAATGTTCAAAATAATACAAACATAAACCAAGACCCCTTTAAAAAATGCTCAAGGGTCACGAGATCTCCAACACGCGGATCGCTATTAAAATCATGCGAAAGCAAAGACCAAACACAGTCGGTAGGTCAGGGCAATAGCATTACACCAAATAAGCTACAAAATCTCGAACGCGAAAATTCTAGATTCTAAAAACAAAAACCGCCGCCGCCAATAAACGTTTTTGGAATCTCGGACTACAACAAGTTGCACAAATCCTGAAATCACTGTGCTCAACCGATTATAAAGTAAGATCTCGCAATAATCATTCATGGACTATTAATGTCCTTAATCCAGACAACTACCGTTCGCTTTCGCAAAAATTAAATGCCGAGAAGATTCAATGGCATACCTACGAAAACAAAACGGAAAGACCCATACGCGTTGTAGCTAGAGGATTGCATCCCTCTTGTCTTAAAGAAAACATCGTAAATGACCTTAAAAATAAAGATTTTAAGATAATCGACGCAGTTAATATACTTGCGCAAAAACAGCGCAATGTTGAAATCGAGAGGACGACCCCAAGACGCGGCCTTCCCCTCTTTAGGCTAACTTTCGACAAAACCGAAAGCCTAGAAAGAATTTATGCCATAAATTCAATTTTGGGACTTGTTGTCAAAATTGAACCTCCGCGGAAAAACTCTAGGCTGATTCCCCAATGTACATGTTGCCAGGGATTCAGCCATACTCAGGCCTACTGCCAGAAGGAACTTCGCTGTGTAAAATGCGCTGGCAAAAATCTGACTCGAGAGTGCAATGCCGCGAAAGAGTCCCCAGCGATATGCATTAACTGCAAGGGAAAACATCCAGCTAATTATCGAGGCTGCGAAGTCGCGAAGGAGTTGCAAAGGCTACGAGATCAATCAAAAACGAAACCTTTGAAAAACGCAGAGACAGCTAGAATGAGAAATAACAACATTGGTCCTACTCCAAAGCCTTTAAAGAAGGTAATGGTGACAAACGCTAAAATCACCGATAACAACAACGACAAAAATAACAATGCGAAAGTGGAAAGTGGAAAAACTTACACGCAAATAGCGGCGCGAGTTAATATGACTAACTGTACATCACCGGATCCTGCCTCAAATGTGTTATCAGTAATTCTCGAGAGACTAGAAGAACAGACTAAAATAAATAAGATAATAGTCGAACGGCTTCTTAAGTTAGAAGCCAATTTCTGTAACTAATTATGGCAAGAAGCTCAATATACTTGCGTGGAATGCCAACGGGCTACAGAAAAGGCTTGATGAACTAAATATTTTCGTGCAGGAAAAAGAAATTGACATATGTTTAATTTCTGAAACTCACCTGGCAAGAGGCGGGTCATCCCTATTCATAAGAGACTGCATTGAACATACTTTGGAAGCAATAATTGAACTTGACAAATTTCAAATGACCGTGGTACGCGCTAAAAATAAAAATTACTCTTTTAATATATCCTCAATCTATTGCCAATCGCGCTGCAAAATAGAAAAACAAGAATTAATTGACCTATTCAACTCTCTTGGACCAATCTTCATTATTGGTGGCGACTTTACCGCGAAGCACACCTTTTGGGGCTCAAGATGTATCTCTCAAAAAGGCAAAACTCTTTACAGGGCTGGTATGGAATGTGGTTGCTATTTTTACTCAACAGGCAAGCCGACATATTGGCCTTCGGATGTCGCCAAAACACCCGATCTAATAGACTTCTTTATCGGAAAAGGAGTAAACGCTAGTTACGTCAAAGTTGAAGAGGGCTTAGATCTTTCCTCCAATCATTCTCCAGTTATCCTCTCACTGTGCGAATCCTTGGTTAAGAAACAAAGACCATCCAGATTAACTAACAGCAAAACTCACTGGGAAGATTTCCGAATAGACGTTGTAGACAATACTGAGTTGAAAGTAGCACTTGGAACGCCGTATCAACTTGAAAAAGAAGTTGAACGTTTCGTTGAAGTCATACAGCAAGCGGCCTGGAAGAACACTCCCCGCGAATCGAACAAAGTTCCCAAAGTCGGCATAAAATATCCACCGGAAATCAGAGAAATGATAAGGAAGAAACGAGGAGCGCGGAAAAAGTGGCATGAAACCCGGGCACCACAAGATAAAACGTCCTTCAATAGGCTATGCAACTTGTTGAAAAAATCGATCAAGGACTTCTATAATCAAGGTATTAATAACTACCTTGAAAGACTCACAGCCACAAAGGATACCAACTAATCCATATGGAGAGCCGTTAAAAGTATTCGAAAGCCCCAAAAACACGTGGCGCCAATAAGAAGAAACCAAAATGAATGGGCGAAAGAAGATAAGGAAAAAGCTAACGTTTTTGCCGACCATCTTGCAGAGACGTTTAAACCATTCGAACGGCGAAGTGCTTCCAGAGAATGTCAATACGCTAGACTTTTCCAGTAGAAAAGGCTACACTAAGACACGCTTAAGCCCCGGGATATGACTTAATAACGGGAGAGATACTTAAAGCGTTGCCGAAAAAAGGTTTGCTAAAGCTGCTCTACCGCACCAGTGAAAAGTAGCCCAAGTTATTATGGTTCCGAAACCCGGTAAACCGCTGACTGAAGTCAAGTCATATAGACCAATATCGCTTCTCCCGATTACATCGAAGGTCCTTGAGCGAATCCTTCTTAATCGTCTTAAACCAATTACCGACACAAATTCCCTCTTGCCTGATCATCGATTTGGCTTTAGAAGCCAACACTCTACAGTTAAACAAGTGCATCGAATAACCGATGTAATTGAACGAGCAATCGAGTGTAAGTTAGTCTGTTCAAGCTCATTCCTTGACGTTTCACAAGCCTTTGATAAGGTTTGGCATGAAGGCCTAAAATATAAACTCCGACAAGCCAGCAATTGTCTTGTATTTTGGGTTCATACCTGGAAGACCGACTTTTCCATGTGAGACACGGAAACGAATATTCCACTTTTAAGACAATAAAAACGGGGGTGCCGCTAGGAAGTGTACTTAGCCCTCTGCTATATTTGCTTTTTACCCGCGATATACCGCAAACAGACGACACTGTCCTAGCTACATTTGCTGATGACACTGCCATTTTGGCAACGGCTAATACAGTCGAAGAAGCAACTGCTAAGTTGCAACATGCCCTTACACGGATTAACAATTGGAGAAAGACGTCAACGTCACGTCAACTTCACTCTCAAGAAAATTGGGAATCCACCAGTGTTTATCAACGCAATACGAATTCCTTACGCGATCGAAGCCAAATATCTCGGTATGACACTCGACGCTAAACTAAAATGGAGAGCACACGTCAAGAAAAAACGTGAAGAGCTTGAAATCAAATATAGAGATATTTACTGTCTTATTGGAAAGTATTCCAAGCTTAGCTTAGAGAACAAACTGCTGTTATACAAGCAAGTGCTAAAACCGATCTGGACATACGGTGTACAACTTTGGGGTTTTACTAAAAATAGTAACATTAATGTATTAGAGACATTCCAAAACAAAGTTCTTCGAGGTATTGTTAATGCGCCGTGGTACATTAGAAACGATGATATCCACAGAGACTTAGGAGTCGAAAACGTTCAGAACGTAATTAAATTGTTTGCGCGAAAACATAATAATCGATTACAAGGTCATATAAATATTTCTGTTCAACAGATCCTCGACGAGACAAATTTATTGCGCCGTTTGAAAAGAACTAAGCCTATCGATCTAGCGCGGTGATTAGCAGCGCAAAATTTTCCTAAAGTACACAGGAATTTTCAATGGAAAATGGCCTGCAGGATATCTTATAAAAACAAAATAAAATGAGATAGAAGAACTGCTTGTTGAGTGTGAACTCAGTCGTGGTTTGCATAAGGGAGGTGTCATTTATTGAGTAAGAATCTCACACTGCTATAGGCTCCAGGCCTATAGTGTCTACGAAGATTTCTCACCTTCCCATGAAAAAAAAAAAAAAAAAAAAAAAAAAAAAAAAAATTGTCGAGTTTATATCCTTGGAAGGATGGAATGAAAGGTGGATACCGCATTGAATCTAATACTTAATTTCGCATTTGGTGGCCACATGAAAAGTACAAGTTTATGGTAAAGAAAATGACTGACCAATTTGGAATTGTTCCGTGTGAAGCTTAAGCCCCTATATTAGATACTAGGTTAAAAGTGAATGATTTACGAGAAAGTTAAATTTTAACTTTTGAAAACTTATAAGGGAGATAGAATCAATTAAAAATTTCAGAGGTCGGATCTTATATGAAAGGGTAAAGTTGAATATTTTTGCAGAACTCATCCGCCGCTACGCTGAATTTAGTTTAGGTGTAATTATAGGTGTAATTACACTTATTTGACTTTTCCTGTGAACCAGACTATCAATCAATGCTGTTGTGTATTAAGACCTGTTTTCATTACGTCATTACCAATTCCTCGAGCAATCAATATTCGAACCGTTAAGAATTGATTTGATATCTAGGATTTTACTGTGGTATTATCGGGTTTGAAGTTTTTAAGAAGGATACTTTGTGGAATGATGGTTTACATACATATTCCTAATTTTTTCATCAAGTTTATCTAGTAATTAATTGGCATATGGTTTAAAACTAATCAAGCGTGCCCCATTTTAGGAAAACGTTATTTCAACAGTTCTAAAATTGAACTTTTTGAGACCTTCATGAAATATCGTGCGATCGAATTCAATTCGCAATAAGTCTGGCAAATTTCACTCCCTGATAGGAGAGCTTCGAGCTGTCAAGGTAAGAGAAATGTTCCACTAAGGAAAACCGAAAAATGTTCAAACAAGCCAGGAATGACTACAACGCCTTCTTAAGCGCGTGAAATTTCAATACAACCAAGAAATGTAATCAATACGGCAATAATAAGTACACTGTTCCAATGGTAGTACACATTTTTGGTCGTTTGTTAAAAACATTAGAGATTCGGCCTCATTCTCCATTCCAACTCTCATTTTCAATGACATTCCAACTTTCAGCTTTTTGGACAAGGCCAATCTACTCGCTGCACTTTTTGAGGCAAGTTAAACACTTTCAGATTGTGATTTGCCTCCACCTACTTTTCAGTGCGTCGAATCTTGAATGGGACGAATCCATTTCCGCGCTCCAACAACACGATGTTGAGAAAACCTATAGATCTTAATATACACAAATCCGCTGGTTCAGATGGTAAATTTCCCCTTCTTCTAAAGAGGTGTTCTTGCTCGCTGGCAAAACCAGTGCGTAAGCTTTTTCATCAATTCTACTCTTAGGTCTCTTTGCGAGCAGATGGAAAACAGCATTTGTCCAGCCCGTCCCTAAAAGAGCCGAATCTTCTTCTCTCTCCTCCTAAAGACCCATTGTTTTCCAAGGTTATGTTCTGATGGCATGTCTCGCCGAAAAGTAGAACCAAAGCATCAAGCTCAGGATCGATGCTTTTCTTCTTCAATGCATTAGAAATCACCTTTCGCAGCGTTCAATTCAAGTTTTTTGCGATGGTTTTAATGGTTTCTGATATTCACAAAATAAGTGCTGATGTGCTGCAGGTCTCCGTTCTGTCTAGGACACTCTATTTAATTTTCATTAATGATCTCTTATCTGCTACTTCTAATCCAATATATTCATTTGCTGATGACAGTACTCTCTGCTTTTCATATTCGTTTCCGGACTTTCGTCCCTGCTCTTCGGCTGTAGAAAGGGAACAGTAGCGTTTGTTAAGCTCATTAAATTCCGATATTAACAGCATAACCAATTGGGGAACTAAATGCTTCCAAAACTCAATGCTGTCTGCTCTCATTAAAGCAACATTTAAATACCCAGTCATTATCCATGAATGGCACTTGCATTTTTGAAACCGAAAAACTTTCCCTTCTCGGTATGTGTGTCAACGACTACTTACGTTGGAGTGACTACATATTCAATGTTGCCAAAAATGCTGCGAAATGTCTAGGTTTCCTCAAGGGATGTACTGTAGAAACATTTCACGCACGTTTTGGTATTCTAATCAATGAGTTTATATTGCAATTAAGGTGAATTGAAAAAATTGTCAATGTAGATTTCACACCCCAGGTTTTCCAACTTTTTCGTAAGCTAAAGTACTAACCCACACTCAATCCCGAAAGTAGCTTTGCTTGCATAAATTAATTATTAAACACGTTGTTTCGGTGTCAATTCGCTTGTCAATTTTGTAGACGGATATAATTGCACTTGCTGAGTATGATCACATACGTAGTAAAGCGGTGTGCTGTAGCATCGGAATGTAACAGCTCAATTTCATTCGTATTATTTATTTGTAATTCATTCATCATCTTTAAAGAACGAAGTTACGGTATTGCTTCTCTTCCTGGGTTAGTTCTTGTATTGCAGGAAGTGCTTGATGTCATGTTGCTTTTCGTGAGACAGAGGTTCCGTCGTTGATGGTAATGTTTTTATTATGGAATTTGATTAGGAACGTGCCATCGAGATTCTGCTGTATTAATTTCGTTGCTAAGGTTCCATTAAACTTATTGAGAAAAATTACGACTGTTGATACTTCGTTTCTTCGTGGTACATGTTGACTTTCTACTATGTTACAAGCAGCTTTTACACTTTTTAAAATATAAGGAATATCTAAATGTCGTCTTTTTTTGAACAACAAATCTGTTGCAATATTATTTCTTTTTATGGCTTACTAGTGGCATATTTATAATGTAAATATTGGGTATATAACTTAATATCTTAATATAATAACTTAATATAACTTATATAATGCGGCTTGCTAAGAGATGGCGTTACTTGAATTATTCCATTGTTATTATTCCATTATAACAAGCGTTGGAAAGCTACTGTCATTGTACGTCATTTCAGTATATGTCTTTCATTTGAAGCGTAAACAACAATAATTTTTTTTCACTCAAATATGTTGAATTTGTGCCTGAAAAAGTGTTTTTGCGGGGAGTTCTTCATTACTTTAATATGAAGAAAACTGCTGCCGAAAGTCATCGTATTTTGGTGGAAGTTTATAGTGAACATGCGCTAGCTGAGCGAACGTGCCAAAAGTGGTTTGCACGATTTAAAAGTAGTGATTTTGGCTTGGAAGACGATGAACGTCCTGGGCAGCCGAAAAAGTTTGAAGATGAAGAACTGAAAGCATTACTCTATGAAAATTGTTGTCAAAGACAAAAAGAGCTCGTAGAATCTTTGGGTGTCACTCAAGCAGCCATTTCAAAACGTTTAAAAGCAGCTGGATATATTAAAAAGCAAGAAAATTGGGTTCCACATGAACTCAAGCCCAGAGACGTCGAAAGGCGGTTTTGCATGTCCGAAATGCTGCTGGAACGCCACAAAAGGAAGTCATTTTTGCATTGGATTGTTACTGGTGGTAAAAAATGGATCCATTACGACAATCATATGTGAAACCCGGCCAACAACCCAAATCAACGGCAAAGCCGAATATCCAAGGCGCAAAGGTAATGCTCTGTATTTGGTGGGATCAGATGGGTGTGCTGTATTATGAGCTGCTAAAACTGGGTGAAACCATCAATGGACAACCGAACCGAACACAATTAATCCATTTGAAGAGAGCAGTAGCCGAAAAACGCCCGTAATATGCGATCAGACACGAGGCAATAATTTTCCATCATGACAACGCTTGGCCCCACGTTGCTATTCCGGTTAATAGCTATTTGGAAAACAGTAGAAGTCTTACCCTACCCGCCTTATAGCCCAGACCTTGCCCTTCTGACTACCATTTGTTCCGGTCGATGCAGAACGCCCTCACTGAAATACGGTTCACATCAGAGCGGAATATCAAAAATTGGCTTGATACATTCTTGGCTGCCAAGCCGGCGCAGTTCTTTTGGGATGGGATCCACAAATTGCTAGAAAGATGGGAAAAAGTCATAGCTTCAGATGGGCAATACTTTGAATAATACTAATGTACATGTGTTTCTTAAAAACGTTCAACCCATATAAGAGAGTTAATAATATCGAGTTTCACCCAATGTACAACATAATTTAGATGTTCTTATTTTTCTTTAAATATTTTAAGCTTGTAGTTTATTTTCTTTGAGTGATTTAATAATTTCATTTGACGTTTTCGTTATATTATTATAATTTTTCGTTATACAGTGTATTTATAATGATCTATTTATTGTTGTTTTTTTTAACATATTGTTCATTTTCTCTGTAATTGTTTATAATGCTCATGGTCGGGTTAACCTGCGACCCATTTCCAAGCCATTCCTATAAGGCCTAGATACTTTTTCACTTTTCGTTGTTTAAGATTGTGTAATCGGTTTGTTGACTTTTATGTTTATGATAGGGGTACAGGGAGCTATTCCTGTGAGTGATAATAATTGGGATTATTTCATTTAGTCTTGTCTCGTATTGGTTCAAGTCGATCATATGAATGAGTTTGAAGCTTCCCGTAAGAAGTCTTGCTTGTCCCGTTTGTATTGCATGCACATGAGAGTTGGTAAAATCCAGTATCTAGATTTCGGTTCTACTAAAATAAAGAAGGTGTCTGAAATGATATTTTAATGCTAAATCTTGAAATTTCTTTATGAACTGTTCTGCCATGATTAGTAATGATTCTTGTGTGCTTATTTTCTTTTACAATTTTATTTTGGTATCTGAATATTATTTTGAATCTTAATCTCTGACAAGGTGAAGCGCTCAACCGGCCGTTGATTTCACTTTTATGGGGCGGTGTGGTAAAAACATTTATCTACAATTCATCTTCTATTATCAATTATCACTACTTCAGGGATACAAAATAAGAATTATATATTTTGTAGTTGTGGTTTCATGTGTTCACTAGATTTAAATTCAATTATTCATGCTTGTGCAAATTTGGTAAATTTAACTATCGCTGTTAGGATAATATATTTTTCAGTAGAAAATATTTCAATGTGAATGTCAGAATTCAGGATATTTGAAATAGATGTAGGGTTTAGCTTTGGGTTATTTGGGTGTCGCTCATATTAGTTTTCTTTAACTATTCGTTTAATTCTAGCTGCCATTTTTGGAAAGTAGAATTTTCGTAGGCATTACATCTTCGACGATTGTTTACGTAAAAGGGATTCTAAAGTTCTTGAAATGGAATAAGTTAATTTGCTGTATTTTATCCATTGCAGGTTCATTTGTCAGTAGGTCATTAAAAATACGTGGACTGAGGTATTTCTTAAATATATTGATAATGTCTGATTCTGAATAGCTTTGTTGTTTCACGATGTACCTAGTGTGTGTGGAAAAAAGAGGTTTGATTTGGTAACTACTTTTTTTAGCTATTTTAAGGATTAATTGATTGCGAAAGACGTTGAGTCTTTCTATTTTCACATGGTCTTTAATAAAACGGCTGAAATACCCTGACATCCCTAGAAACAAGCGAAGGTTTTTAAGATTCCGAGGAGGTTTCATATCGGCTGTTGCTCGTCCCTTCTTTGAAATGGCTTTATTACCATCTTTACGATAGATGAAATCAAAAAAATTTATTTCCTTCTTCAGTAATTTGGTTTTATCCAATTGGATAAAATGTTATTCTTCGGTTTCGCCGAATATAACGATATCGTCGATGTAAACATAGCATCTTCTTTAAGGTCGTCGTCAAAAACACGTTGGAAAATCGCTGGGGCATTTTTCAGCCCAAAAGGTAAGAGAACGAGTTCAAATTTTCCAATTTTAACAGAAGTTAAAGTTAGTTTGTCTCTAAGTTAGTTTGTTTGAGTAGAATTTGGTGAAACCCACTTTTAAGATCAATAATGGTAGAGTATTTCTTTTTGCCAAGGTTTGAGAGAACCTCGTTAATTTCGGGGATAGGATACCTGTCTGGGATAGTGACGGAATTAAGTTTACGATAGTCTGTTACAATACGATATTTCTTTTCCCTAGATGCGTCCATTTTCTTTGGAACGATCCAAATGAAAGAACTATATGGTGACTTGTATGGTCTGATGATTCCTTCATTTAGTAGTTCTTTTAGTAGCTTTTCTACTTTGTCCTTCAATGCCATTGTTTATGGATATGACTTAGAGTAACCGGGAGTGTCTGTTGTAGTTCGTAGTGTATGTCTATTTTTCGTCTGTTTAGGGCAGTCTTGAATAATTTTATGGAGTTTACCTTTTTGATAGTCAAAAAGGTGTAAGAGTTGTACATTAATATTATTAACATTTTCTGAAACATACTGTTTGAGTCTTATTTGGATATTGGGGAAGATATTCACATAGTTTTTGTTGGTACGAATAACAGCTTTGAGTTCTCTAAGAGAATCATTGCCAGTTATTTCATCAAATGATATCACCCTAGGGAGAATGAAGAATTTAAGCTTTTTATGGCTTTGCCTTAATAAGTTTATATATGACTGGTGGGTAATTTTTACGTTATCTCCAACGGAGTTAGCAAAAAGAGGTTTTTTCGTTTGCAATGGGGATTTTTATTCGACACTGTGTCTATTAAGAATTTGGGTGCTTCTCTATGTCTCACCTTAAATTGAAAATAGAGAAGTAAAGAGCGAATTAATTTAAAAACTAGATGTCGTCTAATTCTTCTTTTTCATCGTAATGGCGGTTGTCGTACGAATACACATATTCTTTATACGTTTGTGTACCGCGATTGTTATCCGCGTTCTCGGAATATGTCTCCTCTTCGCAGTTGTCCGGTGATGGTTCCTTTTTTTGGTCATTGTTATCCTGTTTGGTGTTAAAGATTCTTTGAAATTTATTTTTGGGAATGGACCTGATCGGAGTTGCTTTGATGATGCCGTTTCTCCTTGTACGGAATTTGTGGTCGGTTTGCATACCCCACTTGTCTTGATTGAATGCTCCGATCTATGCTCATAGACTTAGGTGATAGTTGAAGTCTACGATATTGTTGGAGCGGATACTGGGGTCTTATTGGATAGACATTTTGATACCAAGTACTTTGTTGAGCATGGTTTTGATATTGTGGTCCATTTGGTTTTAATTCTGGCCAAACATTTTGTTGAATAGGGTTTTGATATAGTGGTATAGTTGGTTGACTACTCTGTGTCTTAGTTCTTCTTTCAAAAGTTGGTCTCGTTGGCATCTGAGGGTTGTGTTGTAATTTGTGAGCTGTTGTAAACTGTTTTTTAAACTTATATTAGATCTTTTCTGAATAAAATCAAACAGAAAATCCAGCAGATACACTCTCACTACTCATGCCCTTATGCGAATCCAATTAAAAGATTACTCGCCGATTGTCTAAAAGTAGACATCTACCACAGGAATTACTTCCGAATCATTTGGAATTTCAACTAAACTCGTAAGCCTCTTCTTCATTTCGATGGCCTTGGAGGCTCCATTTAGCATCAACTCCACACAAAGTCAACAGGGCGAGATGATGATGCTTGCCTCATACCAGAAAAAAAAACCCATCTCGAAAGCGTTCACAAATGTTCATTCTGCTGTCCTTGTTCTAGTTTTTTATTTGACTGTCGCATAAAGGGAATGCATAGTGCAAGTGTGCCACATGTAAAGGAACATCAAGTGTGAGTCGTACACTTTCCAGAGACACCGTGCGGTGCAATTAGTGATGATAATTGCATTTGCAATTGTGTCAGTGTGACTTTTTGGGACTTAAGAACATCCACGAATTACTTTATTTGTTCATTTCAAGACAAAGGGTTATATAAGAGAGAACTGTTGAAAACTATTTCAATTGGTGCAATGTGAAGTGGAGGAGTAAAACCTCTTAAAAGGAAGTTGCTACAAGTAAATTTAAATTCTGTCAGCTGACACAAAACTGAAATTGTTACATCATCTGCGGTTTCCTTTCCTCTTTAATAGTACATCAGCTAAGGTATGTACGTACAAATGTACCTACAGATAGACAATCACATGTTTGTATTGTACTTATATATTAAGTATCCTAATCTGGTAATTGATTTTCGCACAAGGAGGCGTCAAAAGATTATTTGCAATACCAGCGGAAATCAATTAGGTTATTACGAAGTGCGCTGGCCAGGAATAGGGAACGAGTAAAGTATTTTCTCCTGCCTTCTCATTGAAATATAATTTTATTAAGTTTCTGTGAATGGATCTGTGAATTAGAGAGCGATAGGTGAGAGGGAAAAGTCATTAAGGTATTAAATACTGCTTGGGGAATTTCTAAAACCAAAATCGTTTCCTTTTTGTTGCGCACAACGTTCTTAACCCAAAGTTAACATAACGAGAATGAGAAGCTGTTTACCGGGTTTGCTTACTAAGGGAATTTCGTGCATGTATGTCGTTACTTTGGAGTATGCATATACCATACATAATGTTGAGGTAAAATTTACCACAACAAGCTGTGCTCTTTTCCCGTGAAAACTTTCGCCCATATCCCTTCAAACCTTTTGCCTTTAAAAAGTTGCTCTCCTAACATACTGAGTTAGTGATGGACAGCCTAGAGTGTATCAGCCATCGATGAACTCTCTCAGTAACTAGGACGGACAGTCAAGAACACCAACGCACTCAGTAATTTTTCTTTTAACAAGAAAAGTCGACCCTTGACCCGTGTGTTGTTCTGTTTCCCTTGATGGGTAGTCTCCACCCTTGAGTAGAGCCAAGGTATTCCGTTCTATCCCTTCATCTCCAACAACTTCCCTGTTTTTCACCCGTCTTGTCCCTTATACCCGCTTTTGCTTTGTAGAAACGTTTTTGCGGAAAGCACCTGTGGATTCTTCCAATCCCGCACTTCTGCCTTTACGCTCCTCGGAAGTGACAACTAGTAGGTTACTTTGGAGCCAAGCGGACGGCCTGGAGCACTCGGAACATATGCCGGACGGTCATGTGATTTAGATTATACGCCTAGAGCCATATGGATGGTCTGGAACTGTCTGTGTAGATGAAAAGGTTTTATCTTCCTTTGTCACAAAGGCCAAACAAATTTTTCAACAGTTTTAACTTGAGACCCCTAGATCCTGACTTAGTTCCCCTTTCTTAGTCAAAATGCGTAGGAAAGGAACATTCTTTGTCGCTTTGACTTACTCCTGGGATTTATTTCGGAGAAAATGGGGGTTGTTGAACACAAGACAATTTAGAGGAAATGTCCACTTACGCTAAAGGAAATTCTAAGATCACGGAAATTTCCTCGAGGATTTGGGTAGTGAAAGAGACAAACTTAGATGTATGAAGGGCGGTTTAGCGAAGATCCATGACATAGTTACACCTAAGTAGCGGAGCGTTGTACGCATATACCAGACATTTGGCCCGCTTAGAAGCTATTGGATGTAATGCATGAATGTGTGTGGTCTAAGTGGTCTGAGTGGACATAGCTTGAAACAGGGCGGCCACTTCTTTGATTTACCACGAAGCTTAACAGAGATTGCTGTGGAAAAGGAAACATTTTTAAGTCGAAGTGACAAAAGACAAAAAAAGTTATATAGTGGAAAATCAAAGGAAAAGATGACGTCGAGGGATAAAAGGAAAACAAGACAGGATCATAGAACAATAGGGAGAGCCAGAAAGACGAGGGAACACTCTTAACCAGATTTCATTCCGGTGATTTGAACTGCCATCTAATCATTCAAGCTTTGTTATAAATTTTGTTTGATACCGCACACTCCATTGTCTCATGCAAATTCTGGTCAATAAATCACCAGTAATTATAACGTACCCTTTTGGGTTCTCGTTATTTTTTATTAATTTTTTTAAGATTTAAAAATTCGTCGGTAAAAAGATTGCGCGGCGCCTTCCAACATATTTGTTTATTTTTTTTTTTTTCGAGATTTGCTACTGCCATCGATTTTTTTCTTTTAACCATAAATTCACCCCTAGCTGAGCAGCTAAAAACGATAGCACTTTAAAAAGTAATAAAACTAAATTTTGCAACAATAATTCACATACAGAAAACATACATAACCGACATAAGAGACTATTATAGTACATACAATATAACAGTATATCATATGAGGAATAAATGTATAAAGTATAAGTAATATAGAAACAGTATACATGATAAAGTTAATACTAAAATGAGGTGCCTGTTACAAAAAGGATTGGGATAATGCAAAAAGGAAGTGAAAGATTGGACAAATGCTGATTAATATATGTTTAAGATAGTTGTTTAAATATATCTTTTGTAAACTTGGCAGATGCAAATATTTATTTCACTGCAATTGGTAGTGAATTCCAGAGTCTGACGGCATGGATAAGGAATAGGCTTGATGAGTTTAAACAGTTAAAATTGCAGACCTTCTAGATAGTATCAAATGCAGTTTTTAAAAGAAACATAAAGGTTTTCCGGTTTTAATAATCTTATCCATAAGCATACAGTATTTATCTTCAAAGAATTTCTATAGTGTACAGCCAATCACTATTTCATGGTAGTGTGATATATGGTCCCATCTCCGAAATCCGAACACATATCTAATCATGTGAATCTGGCCTGCAAGTGTAACGAATTCAATAAGAAGGACCAGCAAATTATTTATGAGTCTTAGTTTAATGTATACGGGCGTAAAACTAGAAATAAGCGATAAATTTCGAAGGCCGTTAACAGCCCATTGCTTTGTGACCAATTGTATATTTTTAAGAAATTCCCATTTATTCTGCAGACCATATCTTCAATTAAGCCGATTGGTCAAGGTAAGTAAGTTTGGACATCATCGGATTATAAATGCCAAGATACTCTGGAATATACACAAGGAAGACCATTGTTGTATAAACAGAATAAAAGAGGGCCTATATTAAACCTTGAGAAAGACCACACACTAGTTTTGTAGACTTCGATAATCTTAAACCAAGACTTACTCTTTGACTTCGATTATATAGATGGTCTTTTATAAGTCGAGCTTTTCTTAAACTGATCCCAAATTAAGGCATTAGTTTCCCGGTTAAACGCCTTTTAAAAATCCAGTAAACACAGTATTGTGACGTTATTCAAATCGAATTCTATACTTATATCATCAACAACGCCAATCATTGCTGTGGCACAATTATGGTGCTTATGGAAACCAGACTGAGCAGAAGACATCAAACTATATTGGTCTAGTATTGTGACAGGCAGTTTGTCTTCCAAGAACTTTTCCAAATACTTTTGACAGGCACGGTAAAATGCTAATCGGTCGAAAATCTGAAATCGACGAGGGTTGTGGGAATAACCTTTGTTAATTTTCAAGCATCAGGAGAAAATGACGATGCAATGCAATAATTAATAATATGCGTAAGAGGTCCTAAGAAGTGTGGTAAAATAATTTTAACGAATTGAATATGTACTCCGTTGAAGCCAAACACTGCTACAACTACAAAGTTAACAAATAACAAAAAATTCCCTTTAGCCGATTTCGATGCAACACAAAATTGGACCGATTCCGTCCCCAACAGAACAACTGCCAATAAAAATCAGTAGGATTTCGTTTCCATTTGCAAATAATTTACTGTTGTCTCTTAAGTTATCTATGAGCGTCTTGATTATCTTACAACAAGGCTGGGCCTTATATCGAGCTATTTATATAATATTTGCTTGTGGACCTTATATGTAAGCTGCTTTTCATTTGACAGTCATATTAAATAGTGATTACCGAAAGTAGTCCTGAGCTTGTACTTTGTAGTAGTAGCTTGACTTCTACGGTTCCTTAAGTCAGCATTGGGAATTATATAAATTGGTTAGCTGCCCATAGTTGCATTTTGTTGCATGTCACAGGTTTCTGAAAGCATATCTTTTGTTTTGCGTTCACTTATCATTTGGAACATCTTTACCCTCTCTATTTCAATGGCTGCGAACAAAACGAAAAGGTAGGGATTGATTTGCGTTTGCATTTTTTTTCTTTATTTACTGTAATGTGGATATCTTGTCGATGATCGACGAAGGCTTTTAAGTACTTGTAGAATAGGACTTTGTGAGTGATATTTGCATAAATCGCTCTGAAGTCGGCCTTTTTGAGATTTTGAAAATGATGTCGAAATCATTTTCCTCAGAAATCGCATTGTTCCAAGTTACTCTACCAGCAAGCGAATACACGTTTAATAAAATATTTAGTTAGGATACCCCTATCCATTCCTTTTTTTTCAGGTTGATACAACTGATGCCGATGATGTACGTTGAACGGGTCAGCAAAATGTTAGTCATCGACGTCATTAAATTATTAAGTTTTATTCCTTATTTGTGCTAGTTATATTTTTCAGCTTCATGCCCTTGGAATGTCTCTCCTTTACTTGCTGTCAATATGCAACTTGTTTCACATTTTTATAGAAACACCTCTCTTAGCCTCGATTGACGTCATGTCAAATGTTGTATTTTTATACCGGCGAAGCAAGTTTTTTCCAGTCTCCCTTGCTAAAAAATTTTATAAGAATCTATTTCATTTCATTTCAGCGCCCTTTTGTAGGTTTGTTTTTCGCAGTCGATACTATTGGTTGGTTGTCATTTATGGGAGTGGCACATTCTCTAGAGGTTTTGGCAGACTCGGTCGTTATGTCCAGCGTCTAATGTAATGTGAACATTCGAATCTATGGTTTTTTGATACAGCCTGATTTATTTATGGTTAATATTATGTCTAATGGTGGCGATGGCCTGATGGTTCGCCCACTGGCTGTCGCACCAACCTACCTGGGATCGAATACCGGTAGGAGCTCAACAGCAAATTTTCAAATCGTCGTCATCCTTTCGGCGGGCAATGGCAGACCTCCGAAAAAGATTCTCAGGAGAGCCGTTCGGAACCGGCAATAAACAGAAAGCCCTGCTCAGGAGTGTAAAAATTCATAAAGTGAGAAACACAAATGAGTGCGAGAAGCTAAGTCTTGGCTCACACCGGGCTGTCCGCCAAAGTATTTATTTTTTAATGAAGTGCAAAAAGCTGATATTAGCCTTCTAAGATGAAGTTTTCCTTGTCGTTTTCCTATTAAGTGTAGCCCTTTAGACTTAAACCACCCAAGACATTGCTAGAAGAAAAAAAATTAATTTTGGGCCCCGACAATGTAATCATCATTCATGCATAAATGTTAGCCATTAAAATGATTCTGATAGAAACCTTTATTGATTTGTCAAGCGTACGTCTATTCGTTTCTCCCATTTCATACTGACATATGTTACTATCCACATGAAAAGCAAAAGAGTGACCACATTTTTATAAAAAGTAAACAATTTTGAATATGACAGATAATCTTTACCCGTAAAAAAAATTGATTGAAATCGCTACTTTAATTTTGAAAAAAAAAAATTTAAGGTCGAATATAACAACTTAGCATGATTTATCTACATTCTACATATTCTACATATCTAATCCTTTGATATCGCTTGGGGGGAGGGAGAGGAGGGGTAGTACTTCCCATTTAAGCGTTTCCAGGTAGATTTTAACGGTTTTGGCAATGTGAGCGTTGTCATGTTGTAGAATTACTTTTTCGTGCCTCTGCTCATATCGTGGCCGTTTTTCGCGCAGTTTTTTTTTTTAAATTTTCGCGCGCTCATGGGATTTTAGTACCCTTAAAATCCTTGTACACAGCGTGAGCGAAGGAAAATCAGGGATGATGCAAAAACGTTGGTTTTAAAAATTTAAAAGCTATAATGACTAGGAAATAAAGGGCTGGCAGGACATTCCATAAGCGAGTTTTTCGGCTTGGGAACCAATCACAATATTTTAGAGTACGTCCGAAACTGGGCTTGTTGAGCATTTATAGCAAGACGTGTGTTAGGGTTAAAAATTTGAAAGTGCGGAATGCTAATGGCAATTTCTTAGGAGAACTGATTGTGGAAATAACGATAAAACAGAGTGAGACACGAGACATTACGTCGGTGTTCAAGGGTGTCCATTGTCTGGGTAATATTATTAACACCTATGAGTTTTATCGCTTGATTTTGAATCCTATCTAGCAAGTACAAATATGTTTTGGGCGCGCCAGACCAAATGTGTGCATTGTACTCCAATTTCGGGCGGATAAATGCCTTATATAATGAGGCCAGATCAAAGGAGGTAAGGTATTTCTTACATCGCTTAACAAATCCTAGACATTTCGCAGCATTTTTGACGACACCGAATATGTGGTTATTCCAACGTAAGTTGCCATTGACACATATCCCGATTATGGAAAGTTTTTTGGTTTCGACGATGCATGTGCAATTCATGGACAATGGCTGGGTGTTTAAATTTCGCTTTAACGACAACAGACAGCATTGTGTTTTGGAAGAATTAAATTCTTCTCTGTTAGTTGTTCCCCAATTAGTTATGTTGTTCATATCAGAACTTAATGAGCTTAACATACGCTTCCTTCAGAGAGAAATCTCGTCAGAAAAAGAATATATTGGATTAAAGTAGCAGACAAGAGATCGTTGATAAGAATTAAAAAGAGTGTCGGGGTTAGAACCGAGCCCTGGGGCACACCAGCATTTATTTTGTGAACATCAGACAGCGAAAAGAACAAAGAACAGCGAAAACATAAACATCAAACATTATATACAATACATACATACAAAATTAGGTTTGGTCTACAATGCTCACTGGTTTAAGTTTACACACAAAAAATTCACCTTCCAATATCAGAAGTTCTTATTCTCCTTAAATAACAATTTCCACTGTACTGCAAGATCCGACTATTGCCACGAGCATCCGGATCATGCGAAACCTATGTAAACATGCACATTACATCACGTACGGCAATTATAAACTGATGACACCTGTAGAAATACTTCTTCGCTGGATTAATGTTTGGTGCAAGTGGATTAGTATTTAAGGTAGTGTAAGAAAATATTGTTTTAGAGTTGTAATTTGCATATCAAGGGGAACGTATGCCCAAATAAAGAAGTTGAAGAAGAAATAAAGAAGACCGATAGGGTTGCGGTGTTGAAGTGTTTTAAGAAGCCAGTCGCCGGAGTGCTTTCGTGAAGTAAGTACCAGTCGCCTAAAGTAGCTGCCGTGCTTTTTGCGCTAAATAAAAAGAAGAATATATTTCTTTTCCGCTTCAAAGTCAATAGCCTTAAATAGCCGTCGTACTTCTCGCCACGATCACGTAGTGATGAAAGATTTAAGGGCCCCGGAGTAGCCCATAGTTGAACATTCGCGAGTGCAGTGTGAAAAACTATTGGACAAAACGGAAGCTCGTTATGAGCTAATCGCACCAACCCGAACTGCAATGGAATCGCTGAATAAGATAGCGATATATATTTTTTTTTTTGTAAGAATTTTATTACTATTATATTTTTGTGTATATTATTGTATTCTATTGTTTAATAAAAAATTAACAAAATAGAACAGTTACAAAAAAAGTGTTTTTGAATAAATAAAAATACATTAACTCGTGTGATAAAATTCAAAAACAAAATATATTGTTTAATATATTCTTTATAAAATGAAAAGTAATCAAAAAAAGTTTTTTTATAATTAATTCGAAATATAAATATATATACATATTGTATATATATATATTGTAATTCTTTAGTTTTACTTAACCTCATTTTTGTTATCAGGAATTTCGTTTATTTATTTTATTATTATTTTTCCTATTGCCTAATTAATTTCCACTAAATAAAAATGCTGACCATAAGATCAACCGGCTTAAACCCAATAAGTGAACCAGACAGATCCAGATCCCCCCACGGCCTCTAATGCCAATGCATTAGCAGCACGTGCCACTGATCCAATTGCCTCAGATCCAAATTCCTCACACCAATCCTCAGCATCGCATTTCGATGGAATTTTAGAAGTTCGATCCACCCCCAGGTTAGACCTACTATACAGGGTGAGTTTTTCAACTTGAGACATCCAAATTACTCGAAAAATACGCAATATCGCGAAAAATGCGTCAGACAAAAGTCACAAGGCTCTGAAGGGGATATAAGATGATGACTACGAGTTTGACCTTGAGCCCCATTTTCAAGGTCAAACGAAGGTCACTTTTGATTTTTTAATGGGAACCCCTATTTTTTGGCAGATTCGTAATCTACGTGAAAAATTACAATTCCTTTACATGAAACACTTTTTTCAAAAATGCTCAGTCGTATTCCTCAATGGGGCACACAACTTTGTCTGAATGAATACATTCAGTGCTAGATACCACTGCATTGGCACGCCTAAATCGTTAATTGCTTTCCAACGTTGTTAGGGTGTTAGAAGGTCGAGATTTGTTTTGAGGAAGTCATTATTGCCTTGAGTGAAGTTAAAACTCAAAGAAATTTCAGATAGAGACAAATTATCCTAAACTTTTCTGAGAGTGTATGATGTGCACTCTGCCCTTTTTTTCTACTTGAACGGAACTGTACTTCATTAAGAAGTTCGATATTTGTTTTAAGGAACTGATTATTATTAGTAACGTTTTCCAGATTAATAATGCAGGCTATTTCAATTCAAGAGAAAATTGAAATGATATTGATTTATAGAGAAAATGAACCATAATAACCCAGCACTAGGCTACTGAAAACCACGCCCTTTTGGGCGGGAATTATTGGGGATAAATTAATATGTCCATATTTTATTGAAGGCAACTTCAATGGCGAAAAGTAAGCAAACTTCTTGCGGGACCATCTTCCAGTATTACTAGAAGAACTGCCATTGAAGGTGCGACAAACAATGTGGTTTCAACATGATGGTTGTCCAGCCCATTATTCTCAAGTAGCACGGGGCGTATTAAACAATGTTTACCATCAACGATGAATCGGACGAGGGGGTCCGAGGCAATGGCCTGCTAGATCACCTGATCTTACGTCACTTGATTTCTTCTTGTGGGGCTACTTAAAAAATGAGATTTACAGAAAAAAAGCCAACAACACGTGAGGACATAAAAAGACGAATAACTGAAGCTTGCCGGAAGATTACGTCAGAAATACTTCTCAGTTCTGTTGATTCATTTAGAGCGCGGATAGACAAGTATATACTTCGATTGTGTCTAAAATGCTTGGTAAACAAGGTCGACGCATGATTGAAAATGTGCTCAATCCGAATGCGATGTCGGTCGCTGTTGTAGACCTCGACAAAATACCTGATGTCGACAAAATAACGGATCCGAGCGTTAGTCGAGTTTTACAGATTTTCGAACCCATTAAGGGAACTCCTAAGTAAAGGGGTTTCATAGTGAGGTTTGATTTATAATGTAAAATAAAACACATAAATTTGAAAGTGAACTTAAAATTTTTACTATCGGTTAAAAGAACAATTCATGGAATTTACTTTTTGAAAATGATATCATGTTAATGTTGGCCACGACTACGTCTGAGGTGGTCCATTCGGAAGGTACAATTTTGGGGGACTCGTTCGAGCATAGCGACTGGTATCTCAGGATAACACGAGTAATGTTGGCTTCCAAAGCGTTTTTCGTAGCTGCCTTTTTCCTGAAGACCTGAGACTTTACATATCCTCAGAGAAAATAATCCAAAGGTGTGATATCGAACGATCTAGGCGGCCAATTTTCTGTAGCAAAACGTGAAATTAAGTGCTCCCCAAAATGATTTGTCAACAGGTTCATTGTTTCACGCGCTGTATGGCTCGTAGCGCCGTCTTGTTGAAACCAGAGCTCACCGACACCATGTACTTGAATTTCAGGAAGCATAAAGTCTGTTAACGATAAAATTCTAATTTGCCTCATTTTTGAAGAAATGTGGACCAATGATTTCACCAGCAATTCACAATACCGTTGTTTTTAATGGATGTAATGGTAGCTCTCTGTACTTTTCGGGTTGCTTATCACCCCAAATACGGCAATTTTGTTTATTAACGTATCCATTGAGTCAGAAATGGGCTTTATCATTGAACAAATACGATAAAACACCGGATTGTCATCGAGTTTTTCCGAAGCCAATCACTGAAAATATGACGCAAATTCAAGTCGCCTGGTATCAATTCTTGCACAAGTTGAATTTTGTACGCTTTTGGGCCGAGATCCTCACACAAAATACGCCAAGACAAGCTGCTGAGAACGACGACGAATCGATTCGTACACTCGTACACTATTACACTTTCAGCTACAGCTGCTATAGTCTCCTCACTACGTGCTGGATGTGGTCCAACCTGTCGAGTATCATCTATTAAGGTAAGCTGGGACTCAAATTTTCGAATGGTATTTGCAATAATGGTATCAGTAGGTCGATTATGCGCACCGTAAGTTCTTCGAATCGCCCGAAAAACATTTCTCACAGAACGCTGATTTTCGTAATACACCTGAGTATGAGTCTTTCCGTGATGACTTGCCAAACGATACTAAACAAAAATGACAAAAAAGATTGATAGGAGTCACGCGTGATCTGTCAAAAAAAGCCTATTTGAAATCAAACCTCACAATGAGTAACCCCTTATTATGGCATTTTTAATGTCATAAGAAATAAAATAGTTGAACAAACAGACACTGCTTTAGAATTTTTCAATACGCCGCTCAGCTGGGAGAGCATTTCGAGGTGTCTTACTATCAACTTCGCAGATAAGCGCGATATAAGCACATTAGAGTACCAAATGACGTCTCTTTATCAAGGAACCAAACAATTCAAGTTTTCTATCCTGAAGCCCACTCTTACCTTTCGCTTATTTTAAACAAACTAGCATCCATGGATATTAGCAACGAATCCAACAAAATACTCACCCAAACGTACAAGAGAAAAGCTTTGGACACCTTCATAAGGGGTCTTAAAGGCGATTTACCTAGGCTTCTGGGCATCCGAGCCTTAAATTAGAGAATCAGAATTTCAGAGCCAACCACTCTCACGATAGCTAGTCAACAGTCAGAAAACCTAAACCCCAGAATTCGGTCAACAATTCTCAGAGACCAGTGTACCAATGCATCCCCATTTTAATCGAAAAATATTCGGCTAACAGCTCCATGGTGAAAACCAACCTCAGCAGAACAGTCGTCCTAATTATTCGCAAAATCAAAGTAACGCTCTCTTCAACCAAAACCGCCAATATACGAGTTCCAATCAAAATCCCCAGTCGTCAAGACAATATCAATCGTTCCCGGTAAAACAAGAACCTTTAACACAAGGACGCAGTGCCCAGGCTAAAGATGTACATCATTAAAATCGTCAAAAATAAAGTATAAAGTATAAACCAGGCAAAAGTAATGTCGTGGCGGATGTACTCTCCCGACCTCCTCGAGCAACGCAGATAAACTCCCTTACTCCTACAGAACATAGTGACGAAAGCTTGTCTCAGAATCTTATTATCAGCGTTGAAGTGCCTACTTAAAGCTTTTAAGAACCAAATATAGTACTTTTCCATATCGGTACAACCCCAAACCACGAGTTCGACATAATATTTCCCACTTACCATCGCCAACGTACAACAAGGAACAACTTAAAATAATATTTAAAAACATTCTTAACCCCTCCGTCATCAACGCGATAAAAGCCGATGAACATTTAATGGGAATTATACAGGAAATTTGTCAAACCAACTTCAGTAGTTACAAGGTAAGATTCATCCAGCTTCAGGTACGCGACATAACCCATGAATCGGAACAGGAGGAAATAATTGCCAATACACATAAACAAGCCCACCGCAACGACCGCGAAAATAAAGTAAGCCAGCAATTAAACCTACCCTATTTAGATATTTTCTCTACGGAAAACCAGTTGGTTCTTACTTCCATAGATAAGCTAACAAAGTATGAGCAAGTGCGTATTCTAAAATCAAATGCCATAGAAGATATTCGCCTACCAGAAATGGTAGTAATTGATAATGAGAAATTATTTAGTTCCGTTTCAATAAATTTTATGCTAGAAGACGAACTCAAAATTTAAGTTTTCAAAGCACCTCCTTATTCAAGTACGGTTAACGGCCAAATTGAGCGTTTCCAATCGGAACTCATCGAAATTATAAGATGTTTGAAAACCGAAGGTCTCCATCGATCCTTTACGGAACTTCTGGAACGTAGGTGGCCGTGGTGTAGTGGTATATGCATAGACTCCTCAAACAGAGGGTCGCGGGTGCGAATCCCGCGCAAGGCAATTCTCTGAAAAATTCTTTTCATAGAATTTGTATGTAGTTATATGAAAATCCTGTCGGCGTCAACTCTGACATGAAGGCAAAACACTGGCTGGCTGGGCTAAATGTAACGAACTAACAACTAGCACGTACTAAGACCCACAGGTTGAGGATGCACTGGCTCGTCCCGTCCAGTTTGACAACCACCTCTGGGAAAAATATCGAAACCAAATACACCTGAGTTTCAAACTACTACACCCGCCCGCGCCCTGGAGAAAAACCAGTAAAAGGGTATTCATATCCCCTTGGTGCGTGCGGTATTATAAAAAAAAAACCGTCTATAAATATAATTGTTCTATTCACTCCAGTATAGAAATAAAGCCCATAGAAGCATTCTTCTCACGAAGTGTAAACAATAACATACAAAAAAAATTAAGATAAACAAGCCGCTGATATGGAATACCATAATAAGAAAAGACAGCCGATAAAAAACTACATCCCCGGTCAGGTCATTTATGTTAGGCAAAATAGGCGAAGAGGTTCAAAATTAACACTCGTTATAAGAAAGAAATAGTAGCTGAAAATAGATCTGCCACAATCACAGTCAGGCACAAGTCACAAGTCATATATAAAAAATTAAACCCTTCTTCCCAGATTCCTAATTGCGGCCTGTGCTGCCACCACCTTTCTATCTTTTAAAGGCCGTAAAATTATAGACAAGCAATTCCACATGCATTCCAAACCTTCTCAGAAGCAAACCTTCAACATGCACCATCGTCAACAACCAGCATATCCCAAATGTTGAAGAAGTTTTGCCCCGTATACTGTTTCTGAACCAATATACATACATATGCTACATCAGTTAGCATTAACAACAATACCTTGAGATTAGATGGCACATTCGTCATCAAACATTACAACACCACAGTCAAAGTCAACGGAATACTGTTTAAAGAAGAAGAGATAACCAAGTATCAGCCGCTATCAGCAGTTTTACACCCAACAGTTACAAGTCAACGACACCCAGAAAATTGGCCTGCTCAAAATCGAAAACAAAATCAACTCGATCATTAACATCACCCTAGTTATGCTCCTGATAAGTTTAGTAATATCTTTCTTGTGTTATCAAAAGCTTCAAAAACCGAAAGCTCAGAGAACTACGGAGGCAAATGCAGAACAATTTCCAGCATCCATGACAATAGATGTACAAGATATCGAGGGCTGTGGCCTCGAACGAGGGCATTCGAAATTAAAATGGAAGAGTAAACACACAAAAAATTCAACTTCCAACATCAGAAGTCATTCTTCTCAAATGACAAATTCTACTGTACTGCAAGATCCGACCGTCACCACGAGCATCCGTTTATGCGAAATGAGTGACACTTCAAAATTTATTCTTAAGCCTAATACTTTATGAAAATGAAAATATAATTGAATCTGAAAAATCGATGTGCAAATGTACAAAAAAAAAAAAATCAAACAAATTATTATAATTGTTTGACCGCTGTGTGAAATAACGGGATAATTTATGAATTGGATTAAACGCATCCGACCTACCAGCGCATGAGCTGAAGTTAAAAGTTAGAGCATCTACAGGGTGACTGACTCGAACTGCAACTTTTTAAAATGCTATAATTTTTTTTTTTTTTTCATAAATTTTATTGTGCCAAAGCAAAAAATGTTTGAAAATACATATATAAATTTCAGTAGTTTTCAATAAGTCCACCTTTGGCGCGAATAATGGCCTTGAGACGGCCGAAGAAAGCATCGCACGTTACACGCAAATGGCTCTGCGGTATTTTGGCCCATTCCCGGCGAACTGCTTGTTTGAGGTGGTCCAAACTTTGGTATTTTTTAGTGCCAACCTTCGCCTTCAAAATACCCGAGACTGAGAAATCCAACGGATTTGCATCCGGAGAATTTGCGATCCATTGTGTCGAAGAAATGAAGTGTGAAAAATTGTTTTTAACCAATCTTGGTTGACGCGCGCTTTGTGAGACGGTGCCGAGTCTTGTTGAAATGTCCACGGTCTCCGACCGAAATGATTTTTTGCCCAATGTTTCAATACTGTCTCTAAGACAATTTCACGGTATACGATCGTATTAATTTGGACGCCACAGTCTAAATATATGAGCGGAGAGCGACCATCGACGGTTATGGCGGCCCAAACCTTCACCGTCGGTGCTGCCTGCTCTCTGGTGGCCGTCCGAAGGTGTAAATTTTCGAAGAACCTCTCTGGCAAGTAAACTCGGTCATTTTGTTTGTTAACTTATTGCTCTATAAGAAATAGCGGCTCATCGAAAAAAACCAAATTCGGCAACTCACCACTTTCGTGCAAGCGTAGCAACTCCTTCGCTCTTTCGGATCTAACTTTTTTCTGTTGCGGTGTAAGATCGTGCGATTATTGGAACTTCAATGGCTTGAGCCCAAGCTAATTTTTCAGTATGTGTTGCATCCGTTCCAACGAGATGTTGAGCTCACGAGCCATTTTTCTTCCACTACTACGCGGATTTCGCTCAATTCGAGCCTTCATTTTCCGAACCATTTCTGCTGATGCTGCTGTTTTCTTATGACCACCTCCATGACGTTTTGCAACGCTGCCAGTATCACGGTAACGAGCTATGGTTCGAGACACAAATGATTTATTCACGTTGAGGTGGCTTTCCAGCTAAATATAAAGCAATCACACTATCACGCTTGAATTCGATCGCGGATAAAAGTTTTTCAACACAACTGAGACGCAAATCGTTTAAAAGGCTTGTAAATAATAAAATTATCTGTCATGTGTCAAAATTTGAGTTCACAGTAATGAACGGTTTGGAAATTATAGCAGTCTGAAGTTGGTTGCAGTTCGAATCAATCAGGGTTTATAATGCTCATGCGGAACTTATATATAATGTGAAACTCTCTGCTTCGCTATGGCTATAGTCAGATGCTAAGGACAGTAACATAGGCGTAAAATTCTGAAGAACCTCCTTGCTTCACCCACAGTCAATTCTATGTCGCCTGTTTTTGATGGTCAGAGGGACCTCGAATTTCATCACTTAACGGAATGGTATGGGACATTCTGTTTGTTTTGATTCCCTTAGTCAAGCAGAAGAGTAAATTCACTTCGCTTTCAGCATCTCTGTTCACTGAACAATGCGACCAGGCTGTTAGTGACTCCAAACCTGGAACCAACGAATTAAGGCTAATTATGTAAATTCATTAAAATAAGTTAAATATTAACTCTCTCTGCCTTAGTTAAACATGAAATTATTTTGTTTTTTATTTAAAAAAACTTAATTGTCAAGAAGATATGAGAACTTTTTAAACGAAAACTAAACACATCACATGATTCGAGTTGCCTGACACTTCTCCGATTGAGAAGTCTAGATACTACCACTTGCGCCACGGCCACCCGCTAAAAGTCTTATTCATAAAAGCCTACGTAATTTTCTCTGTTACTATATATTCAACTGTCAGTGACTTTTTATTAATTATTAACTATAACAACGCGAACAAAGTTGCGGGTATAAGCTAGTGCATACATATATAGATATATAACTATCCATCATTGTCATTTTTATCATTTACAAATAACAGTTTCATGTAAGTATCAGTCTGAGTAAGTCAACTTCATGAGTCAATTTCAGCTAGTTTGTCACTTCCATTTTTCTTTCTTTTAAGTTACATATTTCACATTCAACTAAGACTTCTTTTTCTTTGTTTACTTTTATTCACTAACTTTTTTTTTTTCAAGTTTGGCCTCCTTTAAATCTCTTCTTTAAGATTCTATGTGGATATCCTGAACCACACTAGAAAACATATAAAAAATGAACTTTTCGACGTTGTTACCCCCGGTCGTCCCAGTTGCAGTATCACTTTCATTGTTTTTCATTGTTTTTCATTTCAATTTCATCCACTTCACCCATTTGACGACGACTTGATGTTTCTATAGAGCTTTAAGGGAAGGAGGGAAAAATGGTATTTCACTACTTTGCCATTGCCAGGAGGCAAACATCCGCCATTGTGGACATCGAAATGCACTGGGGCAACAAATCTAGTTTTTTTCTTTTGTAGTCGTTTCTTTTCATCGACTTCTGAGTTTTGGAAAACAGAAAACAAAAGGAAAAAATTCTGAGCGCCAGCCTTTTGGTAGCCATGTGTCCTTCGCGCTTAGTGAAATTTTAACTGGTGGTGACGACCGAGAAAATTAAAAAAAAAGTTTGCTCTGAGTTTTCACTCAACCGCAAAAAAAACTTGCAATAATGATGTAGACGATGATGGGAGTAGTTTAACTAAGTTTTGGCTCGAATGCCAGTGTATGTATAAGAAGGGGAAATTTTTTTAAAAATACGCGGTATATTTTCCCCTCCCTAAGGACTTTGTTTTTGTTCTTGATGAGATACCCCAATGGATTACTGACAGAATTGTTTGCTGAGATTTAAAAATTGATTTCCAAGAACCTTTGCGGCGTCAAATCTACTATATAGTTGCCTTTCATTTGTTTTTCTCCCTTGACTATCTAAATTTAACAATATAAACTTCTAGGTACGTTAATTGAGCTATCGTGTTTACATTTTGGTAAATACCAGTATACCTACGAGTAGTACAAGAGTCTTAAGATTACAAAGAAGTTTTAATAACTTCGAATGAGTTCTATTAACGCGAGTACGTCGTTTGCAGAATTAGTAGATTGTTGTCTAAAGTACTAAAACCTGTCGTTTATTCCCTATTAACCGACTGCGCGACTTCAAAGGCAGGATTAATTTTTTCGCTCGTATTGCATACGCAATACTATTGCAATACTATATTATATGTATGTGGGATTGTTTATTTCCTTATATCTTCCAAACAGCAAAATTTTAATAAATAAGGTGTCATTAGATTGCTATGAATTACGATAGTGATATAGGGTATATTAAGTGTAATAAATATATTGTAATACGACGTAATGCTTTTTTGTTTTTGTTTTTATAGTAATATGGGCTCGCTGCTTCTGAAAATTAATTAATAATTATATTAATATGGGACCGCTGCTAAGATGAATTACAAAATTAATTTAATTAAATAAATCAAATTTAATATATTAAAAAAAATTTATACAAATATATACTGAAAACTAAAAGGGCACAAACAAATTTAAAAAAATAAAAAAAAACCCTATTGCGTAAAAAGCTAACTAAAAAGATGCAAACAAAATGAAATAGAAAAATGAATATCATTGTCCCTCTGACTAAAATTGCATCTTGAGGGTGCGATGTTGAAAGGTGATAGAAAATATCATCTCTAAAATTTCTTAAATTTATTAAATCTAATATAACATGTCGGTAAAAAAGGTTTTAGGCAATGCGACGCGATTTCATTCGACTTTTTAGTATCGCACTAGAAAGAACGTTACAAAATTCACTGGCAAACAAAAGAAACCCGATCTTTGTGCACGCGGATGACATTGATGCGATTAGACGAACATAGCGAGCTGACAATAACAAGTATAATTTGTCTGAATCACGTTTGAAAGCACGAAAAGATATCTGTAGTGAAATAAATTGTCGAAAGACATTCTATGGAGTGGTTTGGAAAAGTGAGAGCTTGTGTCGAAACGTCATATGTTGAAAACATCACAATTACAGAAAATTTCACAATCACAATCACAAATGGTATTAGGAATTAGAAGTGTTTTAGCTAGCAACAACCCTGTTTTTCAAAAGTGTAGTGGTGTAATACGTCCGCAAGATACGTCAAACGATTTTATACCAAAAATGACACATTTTGTTTTTAATAGATTTGTAGAGAGCCCATTCTTCTCTGGCCAGCCAGATATCTTATTCAGATTCCCCATGCCAAGAGGGCACTTTTTATATTGTTGAACAACATCTGTATATATGTGGGCACGTGAATACACTAAATTGGGAACTTAATATAGTGGTCATATAGTGAGAACAGAAGTGGTCCAAGGATGGAGTCATGTGGAACTCCTCTTTTAATAAAAAACAAATCGGACGATCGATCACCACTGCAACAGATTTCTTTCTGGATTTGAGATAAGATAATACTAACACAACCGCGGGCATAGAGAATCTGAACAGACTTAAAAGCTTATTGCATAGATTAATACATTCAACCTCAAATGCTTTTAAAAAATCCAACAATCATTCAGCTTCTATCTGATATCATCTACAACATTAATAATTGGATTGGTACAGTTGTGATGTTCCCCAAATCCAGTTTGTACTAGTGAAAGTCAGTATGTAAGTGAGTGGATATGCACGTTAATTTGTTAATTCTTAACACGTTAATTCTTTCCATTAATGGGGTAAATTCCCGTGATAAAAATAAGATTAAAAACATGAAATAGGTATGGGAGTATGACAGGTAGAACTGTTTTGAGATAGCGAAAAAAAAGAGACAAGTTCGTAACTATCAATGTAAGAGAATTGAAGGGCGCTTAATACAGGATTTATATCACGCAGAGATGGCTGATATATGGGAGCTACATTTAAACCAGGAAAGGGAGATGTAACTAAACTTTTACTTAACACATTTATACTCAATTTTTCATATAGATTGTAGCTAGCTACGCAGATTCCAATTCCTCGAAGATTTCGCAAAAGTTGAACTCCATTAAATGACGTAATAATTTTATTTTTATAAAAGTTTATTTTTGCGATCTTTGTTTACCCACCACTTGGTTTCCCAAGGATCGATAGAACTGTAAATGGGAATCTAGTTTGTATCCCCTTCCATTCATTATACGCTTAATTTCGTTTCTAGAAAAGTAGTCGAAATTGAGTAGTCAACCAAGGACATTGATCGTGTTTAGAAACTTTTCTTTGATAGGGATATGGGTATTAAAGAGCGTGTTGAAGAATAACAAAAAAAAAAAAATAAGAAAGAGGAAGAACAAACGACAATAAAGAAAACGAATTGAGTGAACATATTGACTCAGTAATATTTGTTTCGACGAGAAGGTTGCTATTTGGGTCCATATATAGATTTAACTAGTAAATTTCCTGCTAGAGACTTGAGTTTCACAAACAAAAAATCCATTTCACTTTCAGCCACCGTCGCCACGAAAAAATTTAAATCCGTTGAGTTTATATACCTCATCTCCACATTATCGGAACTAAAGCACGGTTTCGTCACGTAAATAAAATCAACGGCAGATCCTTTAATTAGATCCCTTAACTCACCCAGCTTGGGGAACATATTTTGTATATTTAAGTGACATACTCAGGGCCCGGTTCTACGAATGCCAATGATAATAATCAGTGTGCGAACATTTTCATTATTTCGTCTATCCGACGGTATCCGACGACATTTAATATAATATCTACAACAAGGGGCTGTAAAAACTCATACAGTTTGCGACTATTGTAATTTAAATTTCACTATCGTGTTTATTTACTTGGAACTGGCATTTGTTGCTTAAAGAATTCCTTAAGTTTGAAAAATAATCGTCCCCGAGGGATCTTGACTCATAAATTCAATATCAGTCGTGGCATAATAATAAGTCACATGGTTGAAGACCAATTTGGCTTAATTAATAACTAAGCATGGTTTGGTTTTTTTCAATATAAACAGAAAAAAAAAATTAATTTCAAGTTTATACAACTTTAACAATGCAATATTACAATAAAAATTATATTTTCATACATACGTATCCTTTGTATAAATATCTTAGTACATTCAAAGACGAGAGATAATAATAAAAAAGTTAATTATAAGCTGCGTTATTTCGTGTTATCTACGACGTTCAAAAAAATTGCGTTTCGACCAAATTAGTGACCAGAAATATCTTATATCATATAATTTATCACTACGTGAAAGCTATCGACTATATTGTTTGGGTTAAGATAATAAATTCTCAATTAACGTTACATTAAATTCTCCCACAAAAACGGCATCTTGCTTACGGAATCATTTTATTACCCCCCGCTCAATACAAGCTTCTCAGTGACCCAATTGTATCTGAATAATTTGTTTTTGCTGTTTGTGCCGCAATGTTGTTTCCTGTTAATTGGTATTTTCCAACCTTCTGGGAGTAAGACGTTTTGTATTTATTTCTTAGCAGAGAAATAATTTCCCAAAGTAAAAGGATGTAGGTACAAGGAATTTATGTTAATGACCACATATATTAACATGGCATTTGATGAATGCGTTTGTGTTTCTTTTTTTAAGGTAAGGTCTAAATTTTAAGTGTGAACATCATTTGATGCAACTTGGTTTTCAGAAATACTCAGAAATATATGATAATATATTTTGGTATTGAAGATTCTATTTAATATTTTCCACTGAAAATACAAATGTTCTTCATACTAAATTCTTCGTCCCTTCCAAATATTGAAGATTGAGATTTTGGATTTTTTGCCAAAATAAAACATTTCGACAACATTAAACTCATATTTTCCGATGGGACAAGGGATGCGATCAAAGGATACTTTGACGAAATCTTAAACAAATCCAAGTATGACATTGTTTTTTGGGATGATCGCAAAACAGCGCTCTTCTGGCATTTTAGATATCCATACATTCTGCCTGTCAGAATAGAGATTTGAAACAGTAGCTAGTTGCAGCCAAGGTACGTCTACGAATATCTCAGACCTCACCACAACAACGGCAAACGATGAATGGGTACAATGCAGCAAACGTTACAAACTTTATTGATAGCAAACCATTTCGCAATCTGTATCAAGTGCTGATGATCTGTGGCCTGTATTCTAAGAGACTATAAGAAATTCCACAACGAAGCCCTTGGTTTGATGAAAAGTACAGAAATGCAACCATCGTGGGGCGCTCCCATTGTTCCGATTTGAGTTCTGTTTTTTTTTTTTTTTTTTTTTTTTGTTAAGTTGGTACATCTGTTGTTGACATTCCCTCTAAATCTTAGCATCATAGCATCATGGCTTGATATTTGCAAAAGTAACGTAGCAAAGAGTACATCTATCTCTGTGTGTGTTGGTGATTTTTTGCAATTTTAGAAATGGATTTAAATTTGCAACAACGAACTTGTATTAAATTTTGCGTAAAAAACGGATTTAATAATGCGCGAACGTTGTAAATGTTGGAAAAATGTTTCGGCAACGATTCTCTAAAGAAAACTGTCAAAACTAAAGACATGGATATAAGACTTTAGAGCGGCTTAGAGTATCTGCGTGGGGCCAGTAAGCAATTATAAGATTATTAAGTAATTTTAAGCTAAAATTCAAGCATTTTTTATTAGTATGTAAGAGTTAATGACTAAGAAAATAAAATGCATATAAAACTGAAAACTATGAGAAGAGACCAAAAAAACCACGTCGTTTTCAGTCAAAAAAGAACTCAATGCTCACAGTTTTCATGGATTTTAACGGTGTAGTGCATCATGAATTTTCGCGAGAAGGCCAGAGAGTAAACAAAGATTATTATTTGGCGTTATGAGACGTTTGCGTGAAGCAATTCGCCGAAAGAGACCAGAATTGTGGGCAGAAAACTCGTGGATTTTGCACAATGATAACGCAACGTCGCACAGTGCCATCATTATTCGTAATTTTTTGACGAAAAATTCAACAACTGCCATCCAACAACCACCGAATTCACCTGATTCGGCTCACTGTGATTTCTTTCTGTTCAATCGAGTTAAAAAACCACTACGTAGAACGCGTTTCAGCAGCTGAGAGAAAGCAATGGAAAAATCGCAGGAAGCACTGATGGACATACCGAAAACCGAATATAAAAAATGTTTCGAGGATTGGATCAAGCGCTGGCATAAGTGTGTTGCAGTCGATGGGGAAAATATAGATTTAGATAAATAAACTTGCATTTTTAATTTTCTGAATAAACTCCGAAATTTTTTTTGATCAAGGTGGTATACCAAATCAATTCGCTTGCGATCCCGAGCCAGAAAAAAGACAAAGTGATTGATCGATAAAATGAGAAAGTGCTACAACAGAAAAAAAAAAAATCGAATGTTTTGCCAAAATATAAATATTCGTTGAACTTTACACTCAAACAAGGCTTGTATGGAAACCAATAGACATAAGCAAGAATATTTAGAGGGTCACAGTCGATGACGATTTAGAAACAGCATAATACAATATAGCAATACGAGTGTATAAACTTTTTAAGTTGTTATTGGCGAAACTCAGTGGACAGCGGTACATTTGCAAATATTATACCGGAAGGCAAAATAGTTGCTAAATGTGAGAAAGAGAGCAAAACCAAGTTTATCAAATGCTATCAATAAAAGTGGGCGTACAACACAATCGACAGCAATATTTTTGCGACAATTAGGGTTCTGTCTACCTTGGCTTCGCTATAAAATCTGAAGACTTACACTTGCCAGTCAAAGTTCAATTAAGTGTTAAAGCTCCAAATTTGCTGCGGAGTTAGAATAAAAACAGATAAATACCATAGTTGATTACTTTCATTGAGCACGGCAGTTTTGTTCTAGATTCAAATTTCGACTGAGGTTCTTTACTGTGCATTTGGAATAACAAAAAGTACTTTAGGATCAACAAATTCCTATTGAACCGCTGCTCGTGGAGAAGGTTTATTCGAGGTAGGACTACCATTTGGACGTTGGACACAACAATGAGCAAAGCGAAACAAAGTGATATTTAATTTTGAATTAATGAACGGAAATAATAGGTTCATCCACATGCGTAACATAAGGATACCCTAATTGCATAAATATGCCTTTGGCCATTTTAAACGCAAAATTCATGTAGTGAGTAGTGTTAAATGATTTACACTGATGGGATCTGGAAGGAGTGATAACACAACGGAACTGATGATATACATACGAGTATAACGCTTCAGCTAAAGAATCTTACACCTTTCCGGAGGGTAGAACGCAAGAGAGAAAAATCTCGATATAGGTGGCTCGCAAATGTAGTGGGATTGGCAAATTTTATTAAACTAAAGTCAAAGAGTTTAAAAAATAGAAACAAAATAGAATACCCCAAAGTAGCTTCTGTGTCTGCCAAAAGCTCATAGAACACAAGAAGCACGTGCAAAGTTAAGTGATGAGGATGACTATGAAGAAAATTATGCGCTAGAGCAGAAAATACCCGAATATGTAGGTACCTTCTAGAAGTTCATTGAAAGAACCACACATAATTCAGCAGCAAAAGCTGAACGATTTATTCCGTAACTTAAATTTATCCATCAGACAATCTGAAATTCTCGGTTCTAGACTACAAGAATGGAATTTGTTATCATCAGAAACTAAGATATCTTTAAACAAATATTTAGCACCCTCTTCTTTACACAGAACAAATCAATATGCTTCTGTAACGACATTAACGGATTGATAAATGAATTGCGGACCACTTAAAGAACAAATGAATGGCGTCTCTTTATTGATGGATCAAAACGAGTTGGAAAATCCCTGCTGATTTAAAAGTGATAGCCCTGTAACTAGGATTACAGAGTGGCTTTACAAAATATTGCTGCTACAGTATTGCTGAACGTAGCGTTCAGTGAAAATGAGTAGATGTATCGACAGTCTCATCCGGCAAAACTTTTTTAAATATCTTTCACTTCTCTACATTAAAAGTAAAGAGCGTCCTGTTGCAAGTCTTTAAATAGTTTTAAATTGTGTCCACATCACAAATAAGAGTGAATTAATAAGTTTAGTTTTATTTTATAATTTTAATTGCAACTAGCAAGGGAGCTCTCGTTTTTCGTTTCACTTATCGTACTCTGTTACGGCATCGGCCGTAACTATGTTTGACTTGGAGGAACAACTCGCAAAGTTAACCGTTGGAACCGTAAACCGCATCTCCGTGAAAATGAATTATTGCGAAATGATATTATTCAGCGTATTTCTTCCATTGAAGAAAGGCTATCTTCGCACGTTAAAGAGGTTAAGCTTTCTCTTAGTAACCTAAAAGAATGATAAGCGAAAGTTGAGATTCGTATTGACGAATTTGAAAGGTCCATTCATACTCTTCAAACGCAGGAAAACGAGATGAAAACGCGGTTAGCTGAATCGCAGACCCTTGCAGAGGAACTGACTGATCTCCAAAAAAGATGTGAAGCTTTCGAACGACTGGAAATTGTAGCTGATGCCATTATTTTTGGTGTCCCACAGCTACCAAGTGAAAACTTGAAGACAATTTTACATCACATATGTATGTCACAACATTGACTGTATGCCTCCACCTTTTAAAGGCATTTTTCGCTCTCAGCAATAGCGACGAACGTATTCAAATACAATGAAAAAAGACTCTCCAATTGTAGTTAAATTCAGCTATCCAGCCGAAAGAAACACCGTCCTGCATGCAGTTGCTCTTTACTGCAAAAATCATAGGCAGTTATGTCTCCAAGATGTGGATATCAAAACAGAAAACAACAGCAATATCTACATGTACCGTAGCCTAACTAGGAAGAACCGCTACCTTTATCAACAAGCTGTGAGTCTCAAGCGCAGTAAACAGCTATTTTCTGTTTACACACATTTTGGTTCCGTATATGTGAAGGAGAATACAGAAGTTGAAGCGATACTGGTAGAGAATGAGAGAGTAATGGATGCTATTGCCGCGCGATGTCAAACGAGGAAGACTTAAGAAGACGCAAAGAACATCTAGTAAATCGTCATCTTTCAACACGTATCAGTAGATTTCTTATTTTTGTTTTGATAGTTTTCTTTTTTTTTTTAATTTTTATTTTTGCTACTTTTTGTCACTTTTTTTTTCACTTTTTCCCTTTTTTTTTCTTTTTATTTATTTATTTTTTCTGTTGAAATTTGCCTGATGTTATTTCATATATCCCTTTTAATGAAATGTTGTTGCTCTAGAGAAGAGGTTTCTTGATTTCAGTCGTTAGGTTCCCATACTATTTCACTACTTAAAAAATGGATTTGAATGAGAGTGGAGTGGGTTCCATTGATGGTGGTAGTGATGGATGGAGTTTTTTTGTAATCATAGAGAAAATTTTAAGGTTTGTCATTTAAATGCACGTCAAACGTTGATGCCATCGGTGAAAGATGATGTGTATGCTTTGAGCGTATACAAACTTTTTCGAGCTGATAGATCTGATCGTATTGGTGGCGGAGTGGCGATTTATGTTAAAAATGGTTTGTTTTGTAAACAGAAATGTCGCTCGCCAAATGGGTCAATTGTTCAGTATTTTTTTGCAGAAATTATACGCGGCGAAAGAAGTATTTGCTTAGGTGTTGTGTATAGGCCAAATCGAAATATTGACTTGACACCCATTTATGAAGTAGTTGAAGGGGTGTCGAAATGCTCAACCAATATAATTATTTGCAGTGATTTTAATAGTAACTTGTTGTGTGAAAGTCTCTTAATCGAAAACATGCAATCATTTGATGTACAACCGGTAAATAATGATACTCATTTTACCAGCTTCTCCAGCACCTTATTAGATGTGTTTTCTGTAAATAATACCGACAAGGTAATACTTTACGATCAAGTTGCTACACCAGCCTTTTCTAAGCACGACTTATTGTTTCTTACATACGATTTTGATATTGGTTATTGCGTAGACACATCAAATTATATGTATACGGATTTTAAAAATTTTGATAGGTCTTCTCTTGAACAGCATGTTAATTCTATTCCATGGAACCTCATTTATTGTATGCCCTCACCAGATGGACAAATCGATTTCATCAATAAACACATCAATCTTCTTTTTGATACATGCATTCCAATCAGAAGAGTAATTGTAAGTGATAGAACAAAAGCGTGGCTCACGAATGAAATTCCAGAATTGATGTTGCAACGTGGTCAGGCGTATCGACGGTGGAAACGTTTTCGGGTGGAAGAGCTTCATCAAATCTATAAAAAAATTGAAACTTGTCACGAAATGTTATTAACGACACAATACTGAGATAGCAAAGAGTTTTGTTTGAAAGCTTTATATGCATTCTGGATCAATGAAATTCTTCTGAAAGATTGAGGCCTTGGATGAAACAAACAACGCCTGATGTGGTCCAACATGAAATGGAAAAGAGCAGAAAGATTGATATCAACTAAACTCATATCACTCACAATTAATGAATAGTAGGTTCCGTCACTAGCTATTTTTTTAAAGGAAAAACTATTTTAAAGAAGTTTTAGAAATGAGAAAGAGGAAAAAAATTATTACTCATTTAGTATATATACAGGGTGACCCCTTATTCGTCAAGGATAATTTAAGAAATTATTCTTGGGTATATTCTAAGAGAAAAATCGTTCTACAGTAGGAGGTATCCCCAATGACATCATGTATTGAGGGTTTAAGAAAAGGCTTCGTGTACCTTGAACCATTTTAACAGTAGAAATTTTGTTTGGGGTGGCCGTGGTGTAGTAGTATATGTATAGACTACTTAAACAGAGGGTCGCGGGTTCGAATCCCGTGCGAGGCAATTCTCTGGAAAAGTCTTTTCATAGAATTTTTATGTAGTTACTATATATGAAAATCCCGTCGGCGTCAACTCTGACTTGAAGGCATAACACTGATGTTGGAGTGGTTGCTGGCTGGGTTAAATGTAACTAACTTACAACTAGCACGTACTAAGACCCACTGATTGAGGATGCACTGGCTCCAGTTTGACAACCAACCATCTCTGGAAAAAATATCGAAACCTAATACACCTGAGTTTCAAACTACTACAACACCCGCCCGCGCCCTGGAGAAAAGCTAGTAAAAGGGTGCTCGCGTGATATTACAAAAAAATAAAAAATAAAAAAATAAAGTTGATATATTGTTGTTGTTGTCTGCTAATCAGAAATAAATATTGGAGGTGCCGGTATAATAAATTAACTGAAATCACAGCGTAGTGCCGAAACTACCTCTCTTGCCTGGCCATTCTACATTAACTTACTCAAATTCATTATATCATCACCTCAATCATTTTCTTTGCCCAATATAAGTACTTAGCATTTCCTTCCTACGAACCCATGTTGCTGTAAAATGTACCGTAAATTTTCTTATTAAATCCTATTTACCAAACACAATCTAAACCAATACTCTCTTTGGCTTTAATAACTGAATACAGCAAAAGTAAAAAAAAAAAAAAAAACACATACATACTCGTATAAGCATAATTGTTGTTAGTTAAAGTTGTCTATTATATTATAATCATACGCAAAGAACTGCGCCACATTTTCTACTGCAGTTAGTTCAAGTCTTTGTACATACGCTATTAATGAATAAATTTCGCAAACTTACCAGTCCAACTTCAAGAAATCTGAAATTTGAAATTACCCCTACAATACTAACAACACAAATGCAATAACTAAAGTCAAATTTGAAAAGGATATGGATTAGTGATCAGCATCAGGCACCAATTTCTGGGCTTTGTATCCTGTGTCAAGTATTTGAGGGCAATTTCAGGAAATCCTGGATACGGTAGATTAGGTTCACCCGATGATGTTGAGTTTGAATCACCATCCTCGCTGCTGCAGGAGCCACTGCATGATGATGACGACGACGACCCATCAGTTGACGATGTAACGCTTCTACGACGCTGATTTCCATGTTTCCGTCGATTGTGAACAACGGTCATTGATGCAGCTGTTCCAGTTCCAGCACCCACAGAATGCATTGTCGATTGACTGCTGTAAAAATTATCTGATGGCCGTTGCTGTTGATGTAAAGTTGATGAATTGTGTCGTCGATTTCTCGTTAGTTGATGTTGTTGTTGTTGTTGTTGAGTAGTGCTGCTGCTGGTCGTTGTAGCAGCACCAGTACGACGTCGTCTGCTACTCCCACTAGCGTCTGTAGCACCAGTTTCACTAACACTTTCACTCTTCTGAAGTTTCAATTTATTACTAGTACTTAGGCTACTGCTCTTAATATTAATAGGATTTTTGGAAAAGCTTTGTGAATCTACTGTACAACTCGCACTTGAAATTGCAATATTTGTACCATTCTCGTTTGCACCACCACCACTGACACCACTTGTACAGAATTCGTTCGCATTCACACCAACACCGCTTCCACCTCCACTATTACTACTCGCTCTGGCACTTGAGGAACTTAAATTTTTGGGATTAGGCTGATCCTTGCCACAGAAGCTGCCGCCTCCGATGGTTTTATTTCCGCCATTAGCGTTATTGCTACTGACATCCATATTGATTAAGGGGTTATCTATCCTTGATCGATGAGTGCTTTTATTGTATGGCTTTGGTATCCGGTAAGCAGTGATGTCTGCTGAATCTGAGGTGTGCGTTTGCGATCGTTTCGCATTGCCATTACTTGAGGGATCAGGTATATCTGGCAAGACTACTGATGGATTTCGATTAATATTTGTTGGTTGATGGTTGTTGCTGCTGCTGTTGTTGACTATTTGCAATGGATACCTTGACTCCCTAGAGGAGTGCAACATCGTATGGCACCTATATGTATATTGCAATTGGCTCTGTTTTTTCTTATTTTTTTCTCTTTTGCTATATACTGTAAGAAGTAGCGTCAGGGCTGTATTTCGAATATTTCAAATGAACTTCTTTGTACCATTTGTGCTAATTTTTGCTTTCGTTACACGTGGAATTCATCTAAAAAGAACAAAAAAAAAAAATTATCAATATTGATTTGAATTTTAATTTTTTTGTTTTTATTTTAATTATACGCAGTAAAACATATAGTAATAAACAACAAATATTGTGAAATTCTGAGAACGGCAGAATGACAAAAAAATTACAAAAATGACTGCCCTTTATGTGGCAAAGACAACCGACTGAGGAGAAAATATCAGCAGATAATCAACATCAAATCCTTTGAAAAGGGAAGTGTAGTATTAACATATTTTTATTCTTAACTTGTTATTAATCTAAAATCAAAGGCAAGACCTTAGGAGTTAAAAAATTTAATATTGAGGTTGAACGACCTAAGGGTATTCCACAGACACAAACACATTAACGAGGAACTGGTAAACTAAAAATGTGATATCAAAGCTACATTAAATACATCTTCATGATAGAGCAAATGTTTAAGTTGAATATCTGCATGCTTGCAAGAGTTAAGTGTGAACCTGGGACTCAACTAACAAGTCTCTCCAGGTAGACCGATCCTGCTTCCAGTTGTGCATTCCATGTCAGTTGAGGTCTATTTCTACTGGTGCGCTCCAACTTAGGGAAGGTCTTCCTCTGCCGCCCATTCGCTCTACATGTTCTATCTATCTCAGGTGTCTGACGCGCAGTTTTCTGACTATGTTGATGTCGCTGTATAGATTGGTGTTGAATTTTCTCCTCCAAAGCTCGTCAAGGCGGACGGGACTAAATATTGTCCGAAAAAGTTTTCTGTCGAAACGACTGACGACATCTTCAGCCGCTTTCGATAAAGTCCATGCTTCAGTCCTATAAAGCAGGACTTCCACCTTTCCGAAGGATAGAATGCAGAAGAGAAAAATCTCGACATAGGTGGCGCGCAAATGTAGGGGGATTGCCAAATTTTATTTAACCAAAGTCAAAGAGCTTAAAAAATAAAAACAAAATATAATACCCCGAAGTAGCTTCTGTGTCAATTCCAAAAGCTCATAGTAAAACATTTCTTATGCCAACGCCAACAAGAACCACGTGCGAAGTTAAGTGATGAGGATGACTATGGAGATAATTATGCGCTAGAGAATAAAATATTCGAATATGTAGGTACCTTCTAGAAGTTCATTGAAAGAACCACACATGATTCAGCAGCAAAAGTTGAATGATTTATTCCGTGACTTCAATTTATCCATCAGACAATCTGAAATTCTCGGTTCTAGAATACAAGAATGGAATTTCTTATCATCAGAAACTAAGATATCTTTGCCAAGGGAAAGGAACAAACATTTAGCTACCTTCTTCACACAGAACGAATCAATATACTTCTGTAACGATATAAACGGATTGATGAATGAATTGCGGACCACTTACAGAACGAATGAATGGCATCTCTTTATTGATGGATCAAAACGAGTTGGAAAATTCCTGCTGATTTAAAAGTGATAGCCTTGTTACTAAGATTACAGAGTGGCTTTACAAAATATTGCTGCTACAGTATTGCTGGACTGTCGAGCTACAGAGAAACACTACTTGGCTAAAGATTGGCCGATGAGATTGGAATTTGTTGCTGGACAATCAAATGTCAAATAATCACTTCTGACTGAGCCACAAAATATTCTTCTTTCATTTTTATACATAAAGCTGTGTTTAATGAGAATTTCGTAAAAGCTATGGACAAAACCGATGAAGGCTTTTAACATTTAAAATTTGTATTTCCTAAGTTAAGTGATGGCAAACTTAAAGAAGGACAGCAAATACGAAAACTTATGAACCATGTCAATTTTGACCTTAAGCTAAATACAAAGGAACTAGCAGCTTGGACATTATTGATAGCTGTAATAAACTAGTTTTTAAGAAATCATTGAGCCGATAATTCTGAAATAATATTCTCAAAGTTGTTAAAAACTTACATGGATTTGGGTTGCAGAATGTCATTGAAAATACACTTCTTGCATTCATATTTTTTTTTTCCCCAAAAAACCTTGGAATGGTGAGTGACAAACAAGGATGCAGCTATATTAGGAGATTACTGTTGGTCTTTAATGCGAAATGATTCAATAAGTCGGAAACGTAACAGCTGGATCATAGAATACATGTTTTATAACAAATAAGAATTACAAATATATACTGGGCGAGTTTTTTAACTTGAGACATCCAAATTACTCGAAAAATACGCGATATCGCGAAAAAAGTTTCGAACAAAAGTCACAAGGTTCTGAAGGGGATTTAAGATGGTGACCACGAGTTTGATCTTGAGCCCCATTTTCAAGGTCAAACGAAGGTCACTTTTGATTTTTCAAATGATAATTCCTGATTTTCATTGCTCAGTTGCATTACTCGTAGGATTGTCATTTGCTTTTACATACTGCGTTTAGCATAACCCGGAAACAACGACGTGGACGTAGCAGTATTTTGTTTCCTTCGGGGTGATTAATTAGACTGGGTCCCCTTCTTCCCATTTCGACGATTATTTCCCGACACTATTTCAAAAAATGCTCGAAAATGTGACCATTCACTTCAATACACTTGTCTAACCGCGCTCTAAATGAACCAACAGCTCTTTACTTTTTAAGTAGCCCCACAAGAAGAAATCAAGTGACGTAAGATCAGGTGATCTAGCAGGCCGTTGCCTCGGACCCCCTCGTCCGATCCATCGTTGATGGTAAACATTGTTTAATACGCTCTGGGCTACTTGGGAATAATAGGCTGGACAACCATCATGTTGAAACCACATTGTTTGTCGCAACTCCAATGGCAGTTCTTCTAGTAATACTGAAAGATGGTCCCGCAGGAAGTTTGCATACTTTTTGCCATTCAAATTGCTTTCAATAAAATATGGAGCTATTAATTTATCCCCAATAATTCCCGCCCAAGCTTTAACATTTCAAGGGTGCTGGCGTTAAACTTGTCGCAACCAAAAAGGGTTTTCGGTAGCCCAGTAATGCATATTATGTCGATTGACCGAACCGTGATTGGTGAAAGTCGACTCATCAGAGAATAATACCTTGGCGAAGAAAAGGGGGTTTCGTTCAATTTTCTGAAGTGCCCATTGACAAAAGGAAACCCGGTTGCGAAAATCCTTACTAGAAAGTTCTTGATGCATTGACACATGATAAGGATGGTATTTATGCCAATGTAATATCTTACAGACAGTCGTTTGAGAAATTCCTGATTCACAACTTATTTGGCGAGTGCTAATGTGAGGATCGTGTGCAACGGCAGCTAACACTGCTATTTCATTGTCCTCAACAGCCACCCTATCTGACCGATTCCTTTTCTTTTGTTGCACACTTCCTTCACCAGTGAGTTGTTGGATGACCCGATAAAAGGAAGCGCGCGATCGTATCTGGTCTGGAAAATGTTGGGCGTAAAGAGCAACAGCACCATCGATGTTACCTCCACTTTCTCCATAAATCAATATCATTTCGATTTTCTCTTGAAATGAAATAGCAGGTATTACTAATTTGGAAAACTTTAATAATAATAATCAGTTTCTCAAAACAAACATCGAACTTCTAAATAAAGTACAGTTTCGTTCAAATAGAGAAAAAGGGCAGAGTGCACATCATAAACTCTCAGATAAGTTTAGGACATTGTCTCTATCTGAAATTTCTTTGAGTTTTAACTTAACTCGAGGTAATAATGACTTCCTCAAAACAAATCTCGACCTTCTAACACCCTAACAACGTTGGAAACCGATTAATGATTTAGGCGTGCCAGTGCAGTGGTATCTATCACTGAATGAATAAGACCTTTGAGACAAAGTCGTGTGCCCCGTTGAGGAATACGATTGAGCAATGAAAATCAAGAGTTATCATTTGAAAAATCAAAAGTGACCTTCGTTTGACCTTGTAAATGGGTCTTAAGGTAAAACTCGTGGTCACCATCTTATGTCCCCTACAGAATCTTGTGACTTTTGTCTGAAACATTTTTCGCAATATTTCGTATTTTTCGAGTAATTTTGATGTCTTAAGTTTTATGGCGCCCTCTGACGGGAAAATAACGCATTTTTGAAAAAAGTGTTTCATGTAAAAGAATTGTAATTTTTCACGCAGAAAAATTGACCTTCATTTGACCTTGAAAATGAGGCTAAAGTCAAACTCGTGGTCACCATCTTATGTCCCCTTTAGAACCTTGTGACTTTTGGCTGACACATTTTTCGCGATATCGCGTATTTTTCGAGTCTGTCTCAAGTTAAAAAACTCAACCTGTATATGTTTTAGAATGTATAAAACTCATTTTTGAATTTTAAATTTTCAATGCTAATAAACGTTTTGTCACTTCTAATTTTGTATGTATTTTGATATTAATTTTTGTATCTATAACACGGAAACGGTACGTGTTGCAGGATATATATCCTTCAATAGAATTCCCAATTGATAAAGGAATACCTTATTTTACGAGTACTAATGTTCTACAAATAAAATTGAAACTTTTCACGCAGTGTTATTAACGACACAATATTGAAAGCAAAGAGTTTTTTTCTAATTAAACAGCGCCATATGAAACCTTTATATGCTTTCTGGATCGATGAAACTCTTCTGAAAGATTGCGGCCTTGGATAAAACAAACAACGACTGATCTGGTCAAACATGAATTGGAAATGAACAGAGAAATTCAATCAACTTAACTCATATCACACACATTAAATTAATAGTAGATTCCCTCACTAGCTATGCTTTAGAGGAAAAACAATTTTAAAGAAGTTTTGGAAATGAAAAAGTGGAAAAAGTTATTACTCATTTAGTATACGTACAGGGTGCCCCCTTATTCCATGCGCATTTGCTCTACATTTCCTATCTATCTCAGGTATCTGATGCGCAGTTTTCTGACTATGTCGATATCGCTGTATAGATTGGTGTTGGATATTCTCCTCCAAAGCTCGTCAAGGCAGACGGGGCTTAATATTGTCCGAAAAAGTTTTCTTTTGAAACGACCATCGACGTCTTCAGCCGCTTTCGATAAGGTCCATACTTTAGTCCTATAAAACAGGACTGTGATGAACAAATTCTTATATACAATCTCCTTAGTTGTTCGGGATAGGTCCTTACTACTCAATTGCTTTCTTAGTCCAAAGAAACAGCGATTGGCAATATTTTTTTATTTCTGCTGAGGTGATGTTGGCAGAATTTATATCAGCATAAAGGAAAACAAAGTCCCTTACTACCTCGAATTTGTAGTTGTCGACTGTGACGTTCTGGCTACTTCATCGATGTTGTATGTCCCTTCTTGTTGGTTTTGCCCTCATTTGCTGCTTAACCCATTTTGGCAGCTTCTGTTTCAATACCAGCGAAATATGTCGATATCGTGGGCCAGTAGCAGCACAGACTTTTGAAAGATTTTGCATAATTGTTTCAAGTATGATGTTAAAAAAGTCACATGACAGAGTGTCACCTTTACATGAAAGGTCACGATTAAGTCGTTACCTGCCTTGACGGAACGGTGAGCATTATTGATCGTAATTATTCACAGATAGACATGGCTCCATATACCTCGTCTCTATGCTGTCATATACTGCTTAAAATTTTATGTAAATATTGTGTATTGGATTTGGATTTCTTGAGCTTTTTCCATGATCTGCCGTGAAAATGTTGTCCATTGTTGACTTTTCTGGTCTAAAACCTGATAGGGTTTGATATCAAGTTGTAGGAGATTGGTTTCAGATGTTCACAAAATATGGCATATAACACCTTGTATCCGATGTTGAGAAGACTTATACCTCTATAGTTGGCGCAGTTGAACAGGTCTCCTTTTTTTTGTGGATCAGGCAAACGAGGTTGAAATTCCATTCATCAGGCATACACTTTTTTGATCAAATCTGAGAAAAGAGTTGGTGTGTGCTCTCCACAAAGTCATTTTCAGCAGTTTTAAATACCTCGGCTAGTAAGCTATCAAATTCAGTAACTTTGTTGGATTTCAGTTTAGACATTGCTATTCACATTTCGTTCTGCTCATATATCATGCAGTTTTGATACACAATCAGCAGAAAAAGTTTTTCCATACTATAAGCACCGACTGTGATTTTACTACAAGGTATCCTAATTTATTTGTATAGGATTCTGTATGGGTCTTGTTGACACGTCGTTTTTACCTATTGGTAAAATAATTCCAACGAAATATCTTCGTTGCATAGGATTTGATTAGAGATTTCGGGATATGCATTCGGCAACGATTCTGGCGCGATTGCAGTTTTTCGGCGTTATATCATCTCACAGTAGTTCTTGTTTGTTTTTGGCGCTTTGGAAATCCGCACTCGCGCCTGCCGAGTGATTCGAGTCAATGTTGACTGCCGGAAGATTCGAAAGTCTACAATACTGATGGTACATTTTACGTCTAACACAATTTGATTAATATGATATAGCGTTTCATAATCCGGAGACCGCGATGTCATGATGTGTATATTGAGACAAAGAAATCGTCGTTGGTCCATATTAGTTTAATTAACCCTTGATGCATCATAAGATGCTCTCTCACGTATTGGAAGCTTAAGGTGTCTTATCTAGGTCTGGCGCGTAAAAAAATTTCGCAACAAAATAAGCGCTATTTCCTTTCCTTATAGCAATCACCGTATAACTACTACTATACTATATACTACAATTTTTCATTCTCGTTATGTTCGACCCATCCTGTCACACTTCCCGGATGGCGGTAATATCTGCATGAATGCAGTTAAGACTCGTTGCTCGGCTGCACTTGGCTAGTTAAGGATCCAAACATTCCACCTGCAGATCCGAAGGTCATTGTCCTTATTATTTGATATTATTTGAGGCCATTAGCATGCTCAAACATTCTGCTGACCAAACAATCAACCAGCTGATATTCCGGCTTTTAAAAATGTGGGGCGTGGAATAAATAACGATGAGAATAAATGACAGATATACCAAATGTATAGTTTTATGTGCCTGCAATCCTAATAAAACTTGCTCCCCTAATCCTTTTTGTACAGTTCTGTCCGAATTCTCTGCCCCATATGAACATCTTATGTTGTGTGGAGATTTTAATATCTATTTGCTTAGGTCAAACTATCGAACTTCATAACTCCAGGACATGGTTTTTTTTTTTAGCACGCAACAAAATAAATAATACAAACCCTACACGTTTTTGTAATTACGTTACTTCTAGTTTCCTAGACCTTACTACAAGTATAGTGCCTGATCATTCTACTGTACTGCCTCTGATCAAATTTATTTTATAATTGAACATGACCTGCTCTTCTGCACCTACAACATATTCGTTTTGAAGTATTATAACTTCCCGTCTTTTCTTACAAAGACTTCAACCGCATTAATTTTCAGTCACTGCAAGAAGCTGTCAATATAATATCTCCTGCCAAAACTGCAGACTGATGCTGATGCTAATGGAAAGCTGTAGGAAGTGGAAATTTAATCCTAATAATACAGATTGCAGATGAGACCGTTCCTTAAATGAAATTATCCTTCCCCATGAAGGAATATCTGTTATGTTCAAAGCTCGAAAAAGAAAGCAGGAATGTTTGACAAAAAAGTCAGTTAGCACTTTCACAGGCCATCTGGTATCTAATTTATTCAAAAATTAGAGAGAAGCTGGAAAATGTTGATATTTACTGCATATGTTTAATGTTTATGTACATTGTCTATATGCTTCCAAAGATTAAAAGTTATAATTTCCAAGCTGTATGGATCACTTTAGTTTAAGTGTTTAAGGAGCACACGTAAAGACCACGCTGAATGAGAATAATATTTCAGATATATCAACTATCTTATTTTTGAATACAATTAGTTGATCACTCCCTCAAGTTTTATAATAATTTTGATTTCCGAACTTAAAAATTTTGTTGAAATTAATAATGAGAAAAAAGTTGAAGCTGGTAGACCGCAACCATAATGGAGTGATTTAAATGTCATGACAAAGCCCTACATCGTAAAAAAGCCTTGGTGCTATAATGAAGCCTAATTAAGAATGCATTTACTTATATAATAGAGTGGTATATAAAATATATAAACGAAATGATGAGATAATTTTCAGAATTTTTAATTTTACCCTGGAAATGTAGTTAAAGGCACAAGTACAGCTGAATAAAATTAAGTTTATAATCTCGCTTTCGACAAGTTTTATTAATACTGGTTTTCACCTAAAACAATACACAAGGTAATTTGAGCAGCGCTCAAACCCTTCGGTGACTATTCTTTAAACGATCTGATTTTGCATATTTGGGTTTGTGCTGTTGTGTTGACTATCTGACATATACTGACAAATTAGTGTACAATGTTAAGTAAAAAACATCAAATATGAACGATGTTACTTTTGTGGGTCCCAGAAAATAGAAAAATCTGAATGCTTCCAGACTAGAAAGAAAAAAGTACAACGTGCCAACATTGCAATAAAAACTAGAAAGTGCCTTCTCCAAACAAAGAACTAGAAAAAAGCTTACACATACCCACACGAATAAAAATGTCAGAAGCATTAAATTGCATAAACCTGATGAATTAATGTCTTTCATCAAAATAACTTTTTTAATTCAGGACTTCCGTCGTGTCCGGCGCTGTATTTTATATGACATCATCCTCTCGGAATCACATGTCCTCCAGATATAGATTATGTATTTCGTCCTAAAAAATAAGTAAAATTCTATTCTAGAAGGACACAGATAAAACTTGAATTTGATTTTTAAATTTAACCAGGTCTTTAAAATATTTATTTCTTAAGTTTAAAGTTTAAAAAAAATATTACATTCGAATAGTCTTACTTCTATCACTTTTTCTTACAGAACTTTATTGGCAAAATTGACAGTGTCAAAAATATAATCTTTGTACATAGATGTTTGAGGCAGTCTTACATCTAGAAAAATTCTTTAGTAGTATACTACTCATGTAAAATGAACCTATAATATACTATATAGATGAAACCAAAATAAAATAAAAAATATTTTCATTTTGTCCTAAGTATAGTGTGAGGGAATTTACAAAAACAAAAAAACAAAAACCACCTTTACATTCGATTACTTTTTTTTTACATTACGATAAAACCGGTATTGCTCTATCCCGGTTTGTTATTATACGACCTCGTTGATGGGAGTAGCCTTGATAATTGGGCGGAGGCCCCATTGTTAAGGACAGCGGATTATTTATTGTTAAGTTTTGTGCTGATTTTGTGGTACTGCTTTCCATCTAATTGGTTTTCTTGTTATGACTCTAATCCGCCCTGACCGTGATTTATACAAGACTTTCGGTTTGAGCGTGTCTTCAATAGTACGTTGAAAACTGCACCTTCATACCTCAAATAAATTCGTATGACTTTAAAGTGTGGCTTGTATGTAAGACCCTTAAAATCCAGTTAGCAATTTTTGGAATTAAAGCCCATCTGATAGAAGGCATCTTAAACAAGTGTTAAATCAACAACCGAAAGTCATATAATTAAATATATATGAAAAACTTAAATAATTCTCAATGCATCAGAAAAGCATTTCCCCCTCCCACTGTTATAAAGTATGTTGTAATACACAACACATAAAATGGGATCAGGTAAACAATTTAGATAAAAAAAACTCAATGTAATTCATAAAATTTAATTTGGAATGCAGTGCAAGTTGCATGCGCAATATATAATACATGTTAAGAAATCTGTAAGGTTTGGAAGTTTCTACACTTTGTATCATTAATATGATTTTTACAGTAGCTGTGGGTTTTTGTTTGTTTGTGCCACGTACTTGCTTAATTCAAATAGATTTCATGCGTATAAGACCTTGCTTTTTAAGATTTTACAAATCTTAAATACATGTAAAAAAAAAATAATTAGAAAAATTTATGGTAAATTTACAAATCATTAATTTATAACCTGCTGCGGCAAATTGAATACAGTGAATTGCGGCAGATCCAATTACTTTGAATTTTCAGCAAGCGTTGTCAGCAGTACTAATTACTATCGCAGGAGTGGAATATTGATGTGAGTGAGATTGACAGCATGTGAGCAATTTATAATAATGTAAAGCGTGCTCGCACTGCTTTAAAATATGAGAGATTGTTGCAATTTGGATGTTCTATCATCTTTGGAGAGTTCTGGTGCACCTGAAATGGACATTGAGATGATCAGCAGTAAGCTAATGACTATGGTTGCAAGGAGTTCTTTTATTCATTCAAGTGATAGGATCTGTACGATTTCGGTTTCTTGGGACTTAGGTTGGAAGAAAGGTAAAAGTGTGTGCGATATGGTTCAAAAACTTGATGAGGTATTTCCCTTTTATCGTCTGCTTGAGTGGTGCCGTTAATATGATATTTCTTTCATCTTGGTAATTATTAATGAGTAAGGTTCCAGGACCTAGATCTTCCACTCATGGGATATGTTGGCTGTTAGTTACACTGCATTTCTCATTTGTACTACTATAACAAGTTTGAAATACACTTATCACTACCTAAATCCATAACATTATTTTTCTTACAAAGTGACAAGATTTCAACTGTTTTACAATCTTTATATTCATATAAATAGAAATGAATTTAAAAGGAAAATATTTTATGGAATAAGAAAGTTAAATTTTTGGTGCGGCGTTTTTTTCCTCGGTTACGTTGCTTTTTGTTTCTTTGCACCAATTCTTATTCTGATTACTCTTGGAACACAACTCCAATTCACCCATCCCTATTACTGCGTCTATCAGCGCTTTCTCGACACAGCGCAGACCAACTGTGTTTGCATTTTTAACGTATGGTATTGGAAAACGATCCGACGTCGTGAATGCATTGAGACGACGGTAGTCGCTGCAATGTTGCAAGTCGTTGCTCCCTTTCTTTTTAACCAAATGTAATGGCGAAGAAACAGGAGAAAAAGACGGCCGACCTATTCCTAGACTAACCATATAGGTACTCGAATTCTGTTTTTGCTAGATCGTATTTAGCTTTATCTAGTCTTCGTGGCTTTGAGTATGGCAATCCAACTATAGTATTAATATGATGTACTACATCATGCTTAATTAGTAGGGTGTGGTAGGTTGGGAGAGGAGTATTTTATGTTTTCCAATTATTTTACCACAAGGATTCGCTAAACTGAAAGCGTAGGTGTACTCCCTAGGCAGGCCAAAATCAACTTTAAGCAATTGTGTACTGATTGTGTTTATGGTTGAACCACTTGCTGCCGAATACGTATGCTCTTGTATCTATCAAAAATTTAAGTAGCTAGTTTTTTTGCATCGAAATCATTAAGTTTACGAAACTTTTTTGCATCGTTGCCAAATTAATAATGAAAATAACAAGTCGAACCCTACCCTGAACCTACTTTGGCTACGTGTACTTCAATATGAAATGGATTTACTATGAGAACGCTATCGCTTATATATTTGAGTCTAACATACAGAAAGTTTTTCCAATTTTCGCTTGATCGCTTAAAGTCAACTTACAACTAAATCACGAATGTGCTTACAACAGCAGGTATACAGTCTGCTTCGTGAATTTTATCAGCCAATTTCATAAGTGCATCTATTTCTGTGTTCATCGCCTTGACTAAAATTAATTTGATATGTGCTTGCAAACCATTTAGCCAAAATTGTTTTATCGCGTTTGTTGGAAGTATTATAGTAAACCCTAAAATCACTTGTAATTGATGAAAATATTGAGATGGCATGCAATCGCCTATTGCTATACAGCAATTTCCGCAATACTAGCAATTTCGTTAATCGATTATTCTCACTTTCCTTATGCCTACTTTTAATGCTATCTTGCTATTGGTTTCCGGAAGAATATTGATAATATTAGTTAATGTCATCAAAACATCCTCTGGTAGTGCTGTTAAAACGTGATGATATTGCTTATTACAAAAGTTGATTTAACTAGCGCGAACCAAGTTGTTGGACTCATATGACAAAAGTTAGGCATTTTAACCCTAGATATCGCATCAAATTTTAAATCTTTTTCACTTAAACTGTGCATCATCATTTATGTATGCAGTTCACCTTTTGAACAATAATTAAAGTTAAGATTAAAGTAAGTGATACCGGTAGTTAACACACTTAATATTTTTCGAGCGTACATACATAAGTATGTACGAGTAGTTAACAAATTTTTAGAGTGAAATTATAAGATATACTGTGATACTTATCCTACTGTACCAACTAACACATGGGCTGAAAAGTCAGTGCCGTTTTATAGTAAAACACAACATTTTTGCAAAATTCAACTTTATTTATCAATATTGTTGCCTTCGAGGGCGATACACTGATTGAAACGATTTTTCAATCTTTCGATACCAGTTTTGTAGTACGAATTCGGTTTAGCCTCCAAATAGTCCTCTGTTTCGGCGATTACTTCTTCATCGGTCTTAAATCTCTTTCCGGCGAGCATTCTTTTGAGGTCTGCTAACAGGAAATAGTCGCTGGGGCCCAAATATGGAGAATATGGTGGGTGGGGAAGCAATTCGTAACCGAATTCATTCGATTTTGCCATCCTTTTCATCGACTTGTGACACGGTGCATTGTCTTGATGAAACAGCACTTTCTTTTTCTTCAGATGCGGCCGTTCTTCTGCGATTTCGTCCTTCAACCGCTCCAACAACGCAATGTAAGAGTCGCCGTTGATAGTCTGCCCCTTTTGAAGATAGTTGATGAAAATTATTCCATGCGTATCACAAAATACGGATGCCATAACCTTGCCAGCCGACTGTTAAGTTTTTGGTCGTTTTGGACGAGGTTCGTCGCCTGCTCGTCACTCAGCCGACTGCCGACTTGACTCTGGTGTGAAGTGAATCATCAACACGTTGTTGTTTTTGGTCGACTGTGAGCAAACGCGGCACCCACTTTGAACAGAGCTTTCACATGTCCAAATATTCGTGTATGATATATCCAACAAGTTCTTTTGATATCTTCAGAGGCTCAGCTATCTTAATCAACTTCACTTTACGGTCATTCGTAATCATTTTCTGGACTTTTTTGATGTTTTCATCTGAAACAGCCTCTTCTGTGCATCATCTTCGGTGCTTGTATGACCACTTTCTAATTTTTCAATCCACTTGCTAATGGTACGTTCGGCTGGTGCAGAGTCCGGGTAACACTTATCAAGCCATTTACATCGACTGCATTTTTCCCATCAAAAAGCAATGATAAATCAACACACGAAATTGCTTTGAATCCTCACAACGCTATCTCTCGAGAACTAATCGTCCGACAGCTGTCAAATTTATACACGTATCTTTTGAAGGTTGGTACTCACTGAAAATGGTATGGATTTAATTCAAGAAACGGCACTGACTTTTCAGCCCATGTATTATTGAGTGAGTACAGTTTTCAAGTATATTCACATATGTATGTTAGTTGGGTCGTATCAATAATTATAGGTGTTGTAGGTTAACAATTGTGTTTCGTGTACGATATACTTATGTTAAAGTACTTGCAGCTTGTTTTAGTTTTAATGTGATGTTAATTAATATATGTATGAGGCTGCGTTTAACGTCGGGGTCAGCAATTGTTGCGTATTATGGTTCATCAATGATAAATTAGTTTTCTTATTCACAAATTTTAAATATGATGCTTTTGTTCAAAAATTAAAAAAATTATATAGATACTGAATCTATTAAACAATTAAAATTAGTTTTAGTTTTACGCGTGTAACCGACGCTCTCGTTGGCCACAGACTCTGACTCCATTAGCTCTTTAATTTATCTTTTCTATCTTTTTCTTTTTTCTATGCCTATAAAATTTCTGTTATTTCTTTTATACTTATTTTTTATTTTTTCTGTTTAATAGAAAAAGTTGTTATAACTTTTGCAACAATTAATATGTACAGAGATGCTATGAATTTAATATAAAACTAAAATCAGAATATACTCGATGATGGACATTTCAACAAAAGAAAACACAGACATGGTTTTCGCAACGGTGATGATCAAAAAACGAGATTGTAATACCTGAAACGATGTTCCAAATCGCAGGACATTTATTAAAACATTTTCCAGAAACCATACAAGTAAAATTTTTAAGCTACTTTGCAAAACATCTTAATCTTAGCATAGACCCAGGAAACTCTTCATTCAGAAGAAATGCATGCATTCCATCATATATATTCCAAAAGCTACAACCCGAGGACTCAAAAAAGCGTTTAAAATTCTGCAATTACAGTCTGGAAAAAAAAGTCTTTTCGGGAAACAAATTTATTGGTTGAATTCTATGGACGGATGAGTCCATTTCGATTCACTAGAGATGGAATCACTAATTTTCACAACCACATGAGACCTGGAGGTTTTCAGCATTAGTTCTAAGTCATTATGTGGGCAAGCATATTGAGTAACAAGCTGATCGGACGCGGTTGGCCTCCTCCAAGTCTTATTTAGAATATCTACCTAGAATTTTTGCGAAACAAATCACCAGAAATATTGGGTGATATGCCACCGCAACAAAGAATATACATTCTGTCCAGCATGATAGTGCCCCCGCACACTATGGCCGTGCAGTTAGAGAGTAGTGAATGAAAATTGTTTGAGTCTTTCAAAATTGAGGTCTTGCGTACATACAAAGGAATGGTTTGCATTTTGAACAATTAATATGATTCAAGGTTTGATGAGTAAAATAAAAATAAAAATAAAAATGTGCAATCAATACTTGTATTTTACTTCCTAATATATTTAACAATTTTTAATTTAATGTTTTACTCAACCTAAGTTGAGCCGTATCTTGAAAATAATTGAATTGGCATAACTCTTAACACATTAATTCTAGGGCAATATTAAATTTGAAACAATTAAAGTACTCATAAATTCGAGTTCAACGGTACTCTATTTGTCACCACACACGTATTAATTTGAAAGATATTATTTTCAATATTTCAATTGCTTAAAGCCTCTTTATTTCGGTGGGGATGCATTTAAGTCTCAAAATATGTCAAGAAATCTCCCCTTTAAGTTTTCGACACATTATCGCGAATATTTTTTACATCGATTGAGCAAATCTAAACGTTTTGCACCATTAATCTTTGGCGACAATGGCAATGTAGTGATTTCAACGCTATATGTGTTCTACAGACAATGTATGGTAAGTGCCTTTTGTGAATAATAGATACGTGTTCAAATTTCGCCTTAACGGCAGCAGGCACCATTGGTTTTGTAAACATAAAATTGCATTCGGTTGGTGGTTTCCAATTAGTTATGCTATTTATATTGGAATTTAATAACATTAACATACGCTACTGTTCCCATTCTAGAATCGAAGTATAAAAACTTGAGAGGGAATATAAAAAGCAAACAGTACTATTGTCGAAAAAGGAATGTACTCAAATTGACTGATCATTATTTAAAATTGAAAAGTATATCTAAAACAGAACTCAGCTCTGTTGCAGACTAGATAAGAAGATGTTAGGAATTTTTAATTTTTTCTCTGCCCGTGTGATCAGTCTACGAGAAATTAGCTACACATCGTTGGTACATTTATCAGGGTGAGACGTTAAAAAAATTCAAGGTGAAAGTGGCATGGCTGCCAATATCAGGTATTCATATAGGTTCAAAACAAGGTGAGGTATGTTAAGTCTCATGTCTATTATCTGTCCAGTATAATGAAGCCAGAACTATTTGCGAGTATAATGAAATATTGAAGTTACCCGCAGTAACGTTTTAAGTTCGAGGAATATACAGGGGTGCATTGTATTAAGTTAGACACAGCGTCAAATTCGTTAAAAATCTAATTTTTATACAGCTTGAGACTTCTGTGAATAAAACAGTAGTGGATAATCTGCAGACAGAGGCTGAATTTTAATCATAGAAGTTGAGCTCCGGATTGGAACAGAATTCAATTTATGGTAGGTTTTAGTAAGCTATATCACTACACTGTCGCATATAGAAAATAATAAAAGCAGTTTTTCTCATCAGGTTATTTCAAATCTGAGTGACTCGAGAGATATGAACAGGGATCCATGGGATTGGCTGGGTTACAAAACAACTATATCCACAAAAAAAAAAAAAAAAAAAATACAAATACTAACATAATAAATATGATTTTTAATGTAAAATAAAACACATAAATTCGAAAGTTAAAAGCACAATTCATGGCATTTACTTTTTGAAAATAATATCACGTCTGAGGTGGTCCATTCGGAAGTTCCAATTTTGGGCGACTCGTTCGAGCAAGCGACTGATATCTCGCGGATAACAGGAGTAATGTTGGCTTCCAAAGCGTCAATCGTAGCTGGCTTATTCCTAAAGACCTAAGACTTAACATATCTCCAGAGAAAATAGTCTAAAGGTGCATATCGTAGCGTCGTATTGTTGAAAACAGAGCTCACCGAGACCATGTGATTGAATTTCTGGAAGCACATAGTCCGTTAACATGGCGCGATAACGGTAAGCATTGACCGTAACATTCTGATTTTCCTAATTTTTGAAGAAGCATGGACCAGTGATTCCACCAGCCAATAAACCACACCATACTGTTGTTTTTAATGGATATAATGGTAGCTCTTGGTATTGCTTGGATTGCTCATCAGCCCAAATACGGCAATTTTGTTTATTAACGTATACATTGAGCCAGAAATGGGCTTCATCACTGATTTCACGAAAAAACACCGGATTTTCATTGAGTTTTTTCAAAGCAGATTCAAGTCGCCTGGCTTCAATTCTTTGCACAAGTTGAATTTTGTACGCTTTTAGGCCGAGATCCTCACGTCAAATACACCAAGTTGTCGAATATGCCAAGCCAAGCTGCTGAGAATGACGACGAATCGATTCGTTATGTTCTTCAACTCCATTCTCAGCAACAGCTGCTACAATCTCTTCACTACGTGCTGGATGTGGTCTATCCGGATTTCCACTGAGTTTTTCCAGAGCCCATTCACTGAAAATATGACGTAAATTCAAGTCGCCTGGATTCAATTCTTGCACAAGTTGAATTTTGTACGCTTTTAGGCCGAGATCCTCACGTCAAATACACTAAGTTGTCGAATATGCCAAGCCAAGCTTTTGAGAACGATGACGAACCGATTCGTCACGGTCTTGGCGTATACCCTCAGCTACAGCTGCTATAGTCTCTTCCCTACGTGCTGGATGTGATGTAACCGGTCGAGTATCATCCACTTATGTAAACTGGGACTCAAATTTGCGAATGGTATTGGCTATGGTGGTTTCAGTAGGTAAGTTATGCGCACCTTAAGTTCCTCGAACCGCACGAAAAACATTTCTCACAGAACGCTGATTTTCGTAATACAGCTGAACACTTTTGAGACGATAGGAGTCACGCGTAATCTGTCAAAAAAGCCTATTGAAAATCAAACGTCACGATGAATCACCCTATATATTGGGATATTATTATCTCTAATATAAATCTTATGGTAATAACTTCCTCAATTGAAATATCATTTTGTTTCTATCTGCAACACTTTTTCGTTCATATCAAATCAACATTCACTTGATATACAATATCAATATACCGTATGCTACCTATTGTACATAACTAAAGTATAATAGATAAGGAGACTGAAAAAAAAATAGAATTGCGCTATATGCAATAGTTGATATAAAATGGCAACTTGGATAGTTTATGGCAAGTTTAAGATATTGATACTACTGTTTGTACAGTTTCTTCTTCCGTGCCATTCTTCTGTTCCGTAGTTAGTTTGCTTTACAGTTAAAAGAAATTTCTGTGATCTCTGGCATTCTATCTAGAAAATCTGGCGATTGTATATAAAAAATAGTATACATTTGTGTCATTTGTGTCATGACAAAAATTAAATAAGTATATACTATATCTGCGCAATCTGCTGTTCTGCCAAAATAACATATTTCACAGTAGCATCGTGCACATAACTTAATTATTGTACCCCTTTATTTATTATGTTAACTATTCATAGGCGTTGCATGTCGAGTTCAATCTTTTAATCAAAATAATGCTTGTTAGATATACACTATAAAATATAATTCTGCTATTTTAAAAGTAAGAACACTTTTACTACAATTACAGCAAATAAATTTTCGTCAATATCAATCTGACGTGCTTATTAGCGTTACTCATGATTAAATTTGGCCATCTATCAACATGATCTGGATGGTGACGGAACAATTTAAACATCAAGCACTGTAACTGATATCTTCCGAACTGCGAAAGTTCATTGTCTGAACTGAAACAACGAATCAAAAGAATTGAATTGCAGATGTTTCTTAACAAAATCTATTCAGGCCAAGGCTTATTATATATATAATATATTATATATTATATATAAAAAAATTATTGATACAAAAAATAAAATCAATTAAAATTATTATTATCTGTACAATTTTCGCGCTATCCGTTAATACCATGTGCAATTTTAAATGTAAGCATTTTAACCTTTATGATCTAATGCAGAGTTTTTTTTTTTAATCAAATTTTCTTTCATCGAATTTTAACTTTCGAATATGCCAATTTTCGAATAAGGTTTCTAAAATCTTGTTTATACTTAAGTTGCTGAATTGATAATTTAAGGATAAGCTCAACACTATCCTACTAAGATCTTTGTGATTTTTACAAATTTCCAGGAGGTTCGAAACCCATTATATTTTCATATATTTCTCAAAAATTGAGGAGGATTATATAGCAAGATATCTTATATTCTTTCAATATTATGAAAATATCCACTTTTTGTGTTCTTCTTCAATTTTCGTGAGCAGCGATATCAACCTGTTATTGAAATTCTATAGTCATCCATTTTCCTTTCTGGCTGCAGTACTGCATTGAGTGGTATTTTCATTCTTGTCTTTGTCAATACTAGAATCAGAATTTAGAAAACCTAACACTTTCCAGGACTCCTTATCGAGCTTTAATACCCTGTCAAATATTCTGTCTCCAATCTTTGAATTCATCTTTGATCCATTTGTGTACGAGTGTATATGAATAAAGAATAATAATAAGAATAATAATAAAACAATAATAATTGTTCATGGGTTTCCTATTCTCACCTATTCGGAAAGTCTCCTGATGATGAATCCTATGCAGTAAGAAGTTTGCTTTGAACTTCGAGTTCAATATATAATTTACTTGTATGCGTACAATTCAGTTGCTTCTTGCTTTAAAAACAGAGAATAAGTGTCGAGTCAATACTCATTAATGAGAAAAAATTATAAAAAAAAGTTTCTATACCACCTACTCATCATAAAACATTTTGATTTAGAACTAATCGAAAATCATCCTCTATAAATCATATAACAGCGAGACAAAAAGGGACGCACAATATACCATATACGTTCTATTAGATCTGTCAATGCCAAAGTAATTAAATGTAGCTACAAATATTGTTATTTTCATTTCAATTTCACATTACTTCAAATTTAATCAGTATCAATTTTGTATTTTGTACATTTGTATGGCAGTTTTCTTTGATTTATATCTGAACTTAAAGCTTTGAAGTAACGTTGCTTCCTGTTTGTTTAGGGCTGTAGAAGAGAAAGGTCATGGGAGGTGCCTTAAGAAGACATTAAACCTTAAAATGCCTTTTTTTCTGTATTAATTTCTTCTATGAAAATGTAAACATCAATTTCATTACGAAATATGCTTTTTAATGCCAGCACTGTATATACAATTATATAAATTATAGACACATTTATTTGTTGTTCTTAACATTAAGTTGGTATTAAAAAAGATATGAAATAGAAGTAAGTAACTAATAAAACACACGCGCTGATTGATTTTCTTATAGAAAACAAACATTTTTTCAGTTCATACGTATATAAAGTACATATGTATTCCCATTTCTCTTGTTCATCTTCAGTTTTACAATAAGTGAACACAAATAAGCAGTACTTATTTATAAATCAATATGATAACAAAATATTTACTCAAAAACCTAAAGAACGAAAAAAAAACAAAAAAAAAAAAAAAACACTTAAAAGAAACTCAAAGAAAATTTATGGTTTGGAATTACTTAAAAAAAAGAGAAGATGGTGTACAAAAAGTCCGAAATGGTCGAATACACAGTATGAGTATTGCAGATTTGTAAATTATATAAAGTAAAATTTATACAATGGATTGGTTTACCAAATAAAGGTCAATTGTCTTAACCTAAACCTAGGTGTTTTTTTTTTTGTAATACCACCATTTAAGCGGAAGAACGTCAGTCGTAGTAATCACTGTTCAATGTTTATAACTTATACGGTGATGCAACTGCAAGAATGCTTAATTTGAGAGTGATGAAAGTAAATGTGAAGCATTTGCGGTAAAGCTCATTTCATCAAGCAACCGATGCAAAGGAGAGATTGGGTTGTATTTTAGCAGTGTAAGTTCATTTGACTCTAATCGTAGACAGCCCATATCTTGTCGAAATATTCATTGTACAAAAGCTCCGAAGGGTAACCACTTATAGCTTCTGTGTTAGCTTCTGTGAATGAAATTAGGTAAGCATTTGATAGTATTGACTAAAATTACAATCGTCCATGCTATGTTACATTATCGAGTTACATGTCTGGTCAGAAGTTGAGCTGAACATTTTTCATCCTTAATTTTGGCCAAAAGTCAGGTAGGATTTTATTTTCTTATTTAGGATACAGTCCGGGAGAAGCTGAGCCTCAACCAACAAGCTTGCTAATACGATCTCTCGTCAGTTGGGTTCAGCGACGCACTCCACAATATTTGAGGCCACTCGTTCTCTCCTTCGCGGTCGGAGTTATAATCGAAGACTCTTTCGGTTGGAGCTATTCTGTTCATTTTGTTTAATATAACACAGCCATAGCAAACGATGAGTTCATAGACGCCAGACTAGAGGGATTTCGTACAGCCCATGAATTTCGTGGTTAAATCTTCTCCACTGTTCCCCGTCAATAAAAACAAAACCGAAAATCGCTACTCATAAGTGCTTTTCCATTCACTTTCGGCAAGGTCCAGGGCAAATAGGACGGGTTGCTAAGAGGGCGATGGCCTGATGGTCACGCCAAACTACATGGTTTCGAATCCCGGTAGGAGCTCAACAGCAAAATTTTTAAATCGTCATCGACGGGCAATGGCAAATTCCAAAAGTCAAAAAGCTTTTAGGAGAGCCGTTTGAAACCGGCAATAAACAGTAAGCCCTACTCAAGAGTGTAAAAATTCACAAAGTGAGAAACACAAATTAGTGCGAGAAGCTAGGCCTTGGCCCACACCGGGCTGTCACGCCAAAGTAAATATTTATTTATTTATTTATTTTTTTTTTTTTTTTTGTAATTTCTATCGGAAGACGAGTTCCTTAACTTCCTCGTTCTGGTCAACCCGTCGCTGGTTTGCATTATTTCACTTTGATTTTATGATTCTTTCTATTGCGATGTTAAAAAAGTCACAGAATATTGATATTTTTGAGTTGTTAATTCATTACTGACTTTGAAAGAAAATAAATTTCAAAGTCATCCTACACAACCTGACGAGGTTGGCACAGTTTCAAAATAAGACATGACGTTGTATAGCTCGGCTTTGAAGTCGATGAATATATTAGGTAGAGAGTGTCGATCTGAAATTATCGGGTCATTTGCAAGATCTGTAGTAGTATGAATACTTGATCAATGGTGGACCTTCCTGGGCTGAAACTGCACTAATATTGATCAATTAGGTTGTCCATGAACGTATGAAAAGATCTTATAAGCGATGTTTAGAAGATTTATTCCTCGTATATGTATGCTGTGTGCTCCCAACCAGGTCATCTTCAGCTGCTATACTAAATAATGGAGCAGCAGACTTTAGGCTCAATATTGCTCTCTTAATATAGTGTGGGTCAGGAGGACATAATTATCTGTCGTCTTCGCCCAATGTGAATAGTTCATCTCTCATTTCTTATTGACAATATTCCCATTAGAGTTCAATAGTGTGTTTGGGAGCCAAGTTAATGCGAGAGCTTGAGCGGAATCTGGTTGACTGTTCAGAGGATAGACAAATCCCTTTATGAAAATTGGTGGGAATCGCACACTCGCTACTAAAAGGTTACACCCTGTTACTAGTTTTAAGGCCAAAATATTTTTTCGCCCGACTTATGTTAATCGAAGAATTCAAATAAAAAGCACCAACTTCAGTTAGTTATTTTGCAAATTTATTTAAATGAACTTGTCTTTAACAATCTAGTCGTAAGACTGACTACAGGTTTGAATTAATTTTATTCCTTGGGTGAGCAAATACCCTATTACAATAGCGCGCGATAACTCCACGATTAGCAATATTTTGTATAGCTGCTAAAATAATGTAAAACGGGAAATGATTACTTTGCAGAGCAGAGACGTAACACCTCCCTTCGTAGACAGTGAACTCTCCGAAGTCATTAAATTATTAATTTTAATTTATAATAATGCTTATAATGATAAATTTAGTTCGAAAGATAAAATGTTCTTTCGTTTTATACTTAATTTCAATAATCACGTCTTTTTTTATCTACATCTATCTATCGTTTCCTATTTCATCAAGAATAATGTCGTCAAAAAGTAATTTCTTATTTAGATTGTTGATAGATTTTAAGTAATTAGAAGTGATGTAACTTTTTCTGAATATCTTTTGATTATTGTTAATAACGTAACCGTTAACTTTTTTAGAACAATTATTGAAATTAATCAAATAGTTCTCATTTAGTGAAATTTGTCTTAGATCACAAGTGCTAATTATTTTGCGTTTCTTTGATTTTTTTACTAAAACTACTCCTTCTCTTAACTCTAAAATTTCGGATGCGTTGTTAAAAATTCGTATACAATTTTTCTTTATAATACAATCTTTACAAGGTATTACATTTTTTAAATTATTATTTTTAAAGTTATTATATGTTTTATTTTCGTTTTTTAAAACTTCTTGAATTTCAAACAAATACTCTTTGTTTTGGTTATCCCATATCGGAACAAACAGGGTCTTTTGGAATGTAATAGCTTTGTTCGGTATTCTAATAACAATAATAATATTTTCGTGATCGTGCCCAGTTTTAAATTTTCTAATTTTTGTAGGTCGACTTTATACAAAAAAAAAAGCCAAGTCTAGCTGAAGCAATGTTTTCCTGCATCTATATTAATGGTTTGCTTATATAATTTTCTACTGTTACTGTCAATCTCTGTTAAGCTGTCTGAACTCATATTTCTATCATGTTCGATTAAATTTTTAAGTCTGGTGAATATTTCGTTAAAACTGAGATTGATTTTTATTCGTTTTTTAAGATTCTGTATAGCGTTGTAGTTATTTGTATCGACTACATTAAGATGTTCCTCTATTTCTCGACATGATATGAATATCTTACAAATTTTACTGTATTAGTACAGTCAAATAATTTTATAATTTTCTGCTGTAACTTGTAGTATTTGTGGTCACTTAATTCTGTAAAAATGCTTATTTTTCCTGATTTGACATGCCTTCTTAATATATTGCTTAAATTGTTCTGAAGATCTTCGGAACTTATATAAATTTTCTTATTTTTGTTTTTATTTCAAACTCTTTGTTTTAATAGTTTGTTAGTATTACAATATTTGGATTATAAATCTGTTAACCACAGTGTTGTGTATGGCTATATGATTGTTGAAATTTTCTTTTTGAGAATCAATAGTACTTGCATTGTCACTTTCCGCGTTTTTATGCATTGATAGGTTACGACCAAAAAATCAGCTATGTACTACATTTTCCTTTCCTTTTATATAATCTTTGTTTACATCGTACCCGCCTAGTTTCAATAACCACCTTTGAAGTCTAGGGTTAACGTCTTTCTCATGTGGCTTTGTGTATAGCCACTTAAGAGGCTGGTGATCTTTTAGCAAATCAAATTTACCACCATAAAGATATAGCCTGTAATAATTGATTGCCCAGAAAATCGTCAAAAGTTATTTTTTCCTTGTGGAAAAATAACGTTAAGGATATCTTCTACTTTCTTTTTATTGGGATGGACTACTTCAGGGGTCAAAATGTGGAATAGATATTTAGCTTCGCTAGCGATTATATTTTCTTCAGCTTTCGAATAATTTCTTGATACTTAATATTTAAATATTATCAATATAAAAGACACATATTTTATTAATGAATTCTTTTAAAAAATGGTTGGTGAAGCCTTTCGCCAAGTCAAGAGTAGGAAAATATTGTGCTCTGGCGAGTTTATCAAGGATACTATCAATATTCAGGATTTAAAACTTGTCACTGTCACTTGTCACTTCCTATAATCAATGACAATCCTTAAATTGTTGATACCTTCGTTACCTGACTTCTGAGGAATAATCTATAAGTAATTGTCATATGGAAACTTACTGACCCTTATTATGCCTTGTTTGATCATTTCTTTAATTTGTTTCGAAATTTAATGCTCATGAATCTGTGGGTACCTGTATATCTTTGAATATGTGGGAGTACTTACTGTTGTTACTTTTTCGTGTTGGACCTCAGAAGTACAAGTTAGATGATCGTTTTTTTTTTATAGAAAAGGTCTGCATACAATTTAATTAAAGCTCCACATTTTTTTTTTTTCTCTTCAGCCTTAAGCTATTGAGATAGGTTTTGGAATTTTATTTTATCGGGATTACAATGTTCTAACTGGTGAATTTCTTCTGTTTTATAAAGACAAGCATTAAAGAATTTTATTACATTGTTGTTTATGGTTAAAATTTCCTGTTTCATATCTATGATGGCACCTAAAGTCTCAAAAGATTTTGTCCTATAATTAAATCAAAAGACTTTCCCTCAAAATAAGCAAGTATCTAAATCATAAATGCGTCCTCTCTCATTTATTTTCGTAAAACCGTTTTTATTTCTTGAGTTGCAATAGTTTCGCCGTTATTAGTTTTTTGATAATTCTACGCTTATACTGCGGTCGTTTGTCCTTATTTAGTAAAAAGATGATCCTGAATCTAACAAACATACAATTTTATCATTGTCTATTGTAAGATCTAATAGGTGTAGGTATTGTTGGTAGGGGTTGTACGAAAATTTACTTCCTTTTCGATATGATTGATGCTCATTGCCTCAGAATTTCGTGGAATAAAATTTGCTGAATTATGACTAGTCGAATTATTGACTGTTTTAAATTCTATCTATAAGTACAATATTATAATAATGACCCGAGTTTTGCCTGTTTGTGTTGAATTTCGTCTAAAAATATTATTTCCTTGCATAAAATTCTGTCTGTAAATACTATTTTTCCCACTAAAATTTTGTCTCGGATTGTTTTGAAATCTAGAGTGAAATTTGTTACCAGAATAATGATTTCTATTATTATTAACACTCGAATTATTATATTTGTTACTAAATATTATATTTTTGTCTCTGGTTAGACCTTCGTTTTTTATTAAACTAAATGCATCACGCAAATTTGTAATATTTTTCTTTAAAACAACTGAAGCTAAATTTGTCAATTTTATTGAAAAATGTTTCTAAATTCATAGATTCATTGTTTTTCGGGCTAACTGCTATTGGTTTCTGAGTGTCGTATTCAATTAGCTTAATTATAATATCTCTTAATTTTAAAAAATATGCAATTACATTAGGTTTCTTGTTGAAAATACCTCCTGATAAAGTTGATGGTACGACGCTTAAACCCCAAGGTTGTTCACTAAGGCTGTTTTGATGTCTTCCCATTTTGCTTCTGGTCCTATTTTTTGGACGACGTCGAGGGCTGGTACTTGGATTTTATTCATAATGACTCGCTGATATACATATTCCCTTACTTGTGGGGATGAATTCAATTCAACTTCTCATAGAAACGAAGACAGGGCATGACTTCCATCGCTTTTGAACTCATTCAATTCAACTTCTCATAGAAACGAAGACAGGGCATGACTTCCATCGCTTTTGAACTCGTCGCATCTTTTACTTTATCGTTGACACTAAATGTGATTGCTGGATCTGGATTTGCCATAATTGTTTCTTCGTTTTCCCTGTCGTAATTAAAGTTTCTGTTCTTGTCGAACTTTTCAGTTTTACTCTTGCTTATATATTTGCCTTATTTATTTATTTATTTTTTTTTTCACTTCCGTATGTAATTCTTTGCACTATTGTATTTTGTATTTATTTGTTTCATATTCCCTTTGTTCATTTTTTACAAATTCATCATAAGTTATATTACATTTGCTTAAGAATAGGATAGTGTAATTTTGTATTTTCGAAGAAAAATAATATTAAATGACACATCATTTATTAAAAATTCAAAACAAAATCAAAAACATTTTGATTTTATGTAAAAAGAAAAAGAAAAGAAGAGAGACAGGCAATAATAATAGCAATAATTAATTTAAATTTGGCATTAGTTGATTTAAGTCTGACAATAGAGATTTAAAATAAAAAAAGACACACAAAAATTAATATATCAGAGTTGATTGTTTCACATTATCGGGTCTATAAGATTTTCTATCTGTATGGGATCAAATTCAAATAGCCAAGATTTTAAATTCCTGAGAAAGATACTTGGAGATCTTACTCACTTATAAAATAATCTATATGAAAGTATAAAATAAGAATAACGATAACTTGTAGTGCGAAATGAGGAAGTAATGACATCAAAGCTTAGGTTTGTTCTTAGGCCATATCTAGCCTGCATGCATCGAACATGTCTTTTATTTTAAATAGTAGAAAATCCGTAATGTTCAGAGAAAACATTTGATCAACGTATTAATGTGCTCTGCCCAGCTCAATTTATAATCTATAATCACAATACCAATTTTAAAGCAATTATTGTCGCGGGACACACTTTCGTTAAATAATGTAGCAATTAGACTCACACAGATCCTATTCATTGATATGAATTCTAAGCAATTCGTGGAATGAAAGAAAATGTCGACATATTCTGGTAATCTTGCATTGAAACTTGGAAGCATTAACTTGGTTTTATTGCTGACTTGCATATTATGCTTAGTAAACCAACTTCTTAAAATGTCAACATCGTGATTTATTTCAGAAATACTGAGTCTATAACTTAATTCGTAGGGTTTGCTAAGAGATGGCGTAACTTGTATTGCTCTATTGTTATTACTCTACTGGAACATGCGTTCAAAGCTACTGTCATTGTACGTCATTTCAGTATATGTCATCCATTTGAAGCGTAAACAACAATAATTTTTTTTTTCACTCAAATATGTCGAACTTTGTGCCTGAAAAAGTGTTTTTGCGGGAGTTCTTCTTCACTACTTTAATATGAAGAAAACTGCTGCCGAAAGTCATCGTATTTTGGTGGAAATTTATGGTGAACATGCGCTAGCTAAGCGAAAGTACTAATAGTGGTTTGCACGATTTAAAAGTGGTGATTTTGGCTTGGAAGGCGATGAACGTCTGGGCAGCCAAAAAAGTTTGAAGATGAAGAACTGGAAGATTGCTACCAAACACAAGAAGAGTTCGCAAAATCTTCGGGTGTCACTCAAGCAGCCATTTCAAAACGTTTAAAGGCAGCTGGATATATTCAAAATCAAGGAAATTGGGTTCCACATGAACTCAAGCCGACAGACGTCAAAAGGCGGTTTTGCATGTCCGAAATGATGCTGGAACGCCACAAAATCGTATTGTTACTAATGGTGAAAAATGGATCCATTACGACAACCCCAAGCGCAAAAAATCATATATGAAACCCGGCCAACCAGCCAAATCAACAGCAAAGCCGAATATCCATGGCGCGAACTAAATGCTCTGTATTTGGTGGGATCAGATAGGTGTGCTGTATTATGAGCGGCTAAAACCGGGTGAAACCATCAATGGACAACGCTACCGAACACAATTAATCCGTTTGAAGAAAGCAGTAGCAGAAAAACGCCCGGAATATGCGACCAGACACAAGGCAATAATTTTTCATCATGACAACGCTCGGCCCCACGTTGCTATTTCGGTTAATAACTATTTGGAAAACAGTGGATATGAAGTCTTACCCCACCCGTCTTATAGCCCAGACCTTGCCCCTTCTGACTATTTGGAAAACAGTGGATGGGAAGTCTTACCCCACCCGCTTTATAGCCCAGACCTTGCCCCTTCTGATTACCATTTGTTCCGGTCGATGCAGAACGCCCTCACTGAAATATGTTTCACATCAGAGCAGAATATCAAAAACTGGCTTGATTCATTCTTGGCAGCCAAGCGGGTGCTGTTCTTTTGGGATAGGATCCACAAGTTGCCAGAAAGATGGGAAAAAATTATAGCTTCAGCTAGGCAATACTTTGAATAATACTATTGTAAATGTTTTTCTTAAATAAACGTTCAAATTTTGGAAAAAAAAACCGCACGAGTTAAAATATATAGCCAATAAGATTCAATAAATTTTCAGATACATAGGAAATGTTCTAATCATCGGCAAATGCAGTGATTGATTGAGAATGGAGTTTATGTATACAAGAAATAGGATCGGCCTAAGGTCTGGTCCTTGAAGAACTCCCAGATACATTCTGCAACTGCTGCTAGATACACAATCTATTTTTACTTTTTGCGATCGACCAATAAGATAAGATTGGAATCAATTAAAAATGAAACCTCTAAACCCAGCATTGGACAATTTTTGCAGAAGGATGCTTTGAAAAACCATATTGATATTGATATCAACAAAACGATTTGCCCAGTACCTTTTAACATGAAGCCCCTTATAAATAGAGTAGCAGAAATAGAGTAATGCATCTTCAATTGACAAGCATTTTCTAAACCCAAACCGTTAACGATTAAAAAACGTATTGTTATTTGAAAAGAGTAAAACTCTCTTTTTAATTGCTTTTTCAAAAACATTTGAAACAGGGGGCAAAAGTGAGATTGGCATGTAATTAAATATTTTTTTCTCTTAGGTCTCCTTTTTTGAAAAGAGAAACAACAATTCCACGTTTTAGGTCATCAGGAAATATACCAGATACTACACAAGATTTAGAGGGGTTTTATTATTTTCAGTATTTTCTTCAAAATAGAAACTGTTTTATCATCCTCAATTCTGGAGCTCGAGCAACAGTTGCAAGTAACAGTATTGCTATCTGGAATAAAGGATGAAATAGCGGCGAAGTCAATGTTAAATTCGTTAGCAATCATCGTATTATTAGTGATTTCTGTAGAGCCATCTCTCAAAATGATAGTCTTATCGCATTTAGAACGTCGATGGATTATTTTATTAATTACATCCCATTCCTACATCTTTCAAATTCCCTTCAATAAAATATATCACGACAACCTTGCACATCATTTTTAAATTTTTTTATTTAGTTTAACGTAGCGGTTTAAAAAGTTGCATTTTACGGATGTTTTGACATTTAATATCCAGTTTATTCTTTTAATTAATTTTATTTAAACTATTTTTATTAATCTAAGGTTAAAGTTTTGTGTTTTTTGACCTTTGAGACCTGACTAAGGAGCTAGATTCCTTAATGCTATTATTTAATATTTTTAAAAATATCTTATACGCCTGATTCACTTTTCTCTCACCATACTTCTCTTCCTAGTTTTCAAAACGAAGTTTTCATTGAGAACATTAAAACAAATATTAGAATTATCCGAAAATGAGATGTTGTTGTTTCTTATTTCAACTATACTTTTGAAAGCATTTATTAAAACACCTGTCATGCAATGATCCGTAGTCTACAAGTCGAGGTTTAATCCTGAACAATGATCTAAAAGTATGTCATTTTTGTTCAGTATCGTTTGGCAAGTAATCGTTGAAAGATTGACACCACAACAGCGTCTCCGAATTGTTTAGCTGTATTACGAAAATCAGTGTTCTTTGAAAAATGTATTTCGTGCGATTCGAGGAACTTACAATGTGCATAATCGACCTACCAAAACCACTATTGCCAATACCATTCGCAAATTTGAGTCCCCGTTTACACTAGTGATTGATACTCGACCGGTTAAACTACATCCAGCACGTAGTGAAGTGACTATAGCAGTTGTAGCTGAGAGTGTACGCGAAGACCGTGACGAATCGATTCATCGTAGTTCTCAGCAGCTTGGCTTGGCGTATTCGACAACTTGGCATATTTTACGTAGGGATCTCGGCCTAAAAGCGTACAAAATAACTTGTGTAAGAATTGAAGTCAGGCGACTTGAATTTGCGTCATATTTTCAGTGAATGGGATCTGGAAAAACTCAATGAAAATCCGGTGTTTTATCAAGAAATTTTGTTCAGTGATGAAGCCTCAATGGATACGTAAATAAACAAAATTGCCGTATTTGGGCTGATAAGCAACCCGAAGAGTACCAAGAGCTACCATTACATCCATTAAAAACAACGGTATGGTGTGGTTTATGGGCTTGTGGAATCATTGGTCTATATTTCTTCAAAAATGAGGCAAATCAGAATGTTACCGTCATTGGTAACCGTTATCGCGCCATGCTAACGGACTATGTGCTTCCTGAAATTCAAGCACATGGTCTCGATGAGCTCTGATTTTAACAAGACGGCGATACGATACGATACGATACGAGCCATACAGCGCGTGAAATAATGGACTTGTTGAGAAATCATTTTGGTGAGCACTAAATTTCACGTTTTGCTACGGTAAATTGGCCGCCTAGACCGTGCGATATCACACCTTTGGACTATTTTCTCTCGGGATATGTAAAGTCTCTGGTCTTCAGGAATAAGCCAGCTACGATTGACGCTTTGGAAGACAACATTACTCGTGTTATCCGCGAGATACCAGTCGCTATGCTCGAACGAGTCGCCCAAAATTGAACCTTCCGAATGGACCACCTCAGACATGATATTATTTTCAAAAAGTAAATGCCTTGAATTGTTCTTTTAACCGATAATACAAATTTTAAGTTGACTTTCAAATTTATGTATTTTATTTTACATTATAAATCAAACCTCTTAACCTCTTTTGTAAAATAGGTTAAGAGATCATTTAGTTTGAAACATCATTTAGATCACTTAGCGAATTAATAAAAAATCCCGCCTTTTTCAATTTTTCTCATTAGGTTTAGACCATTTCTAATCCATAAATACAATATTTAAAATTATTTTCAGCTTTGAGTTTCTTGCCCGCCATAAACATGCTTCATTTTGCTTTCTTATTTTTCATAATCTTATACTTTAAGAGATAAGAAGATAAATGCACACAGATGATACCATTGCTACTGCTACCAACCGAACTTCTCTTTCGCTTAAGAAAGCACTCCTCAATTTGATGATCCTCAACTGTGATACCTAGAGCAGAACTTAGTTCTGTATAACTTTTTGCAATTATACATCCTACCGACTGCGCTACTTATGTTAATTGAAAATTTCAAACAAAAAACTCCAACTTCAGTTACGTATTTTGCGAATTTATTTAAATGAATTCGTCTTTAACAATCTAGTCGTAAGACTGACTACAGGTTTGAATTAATTTCGAGGTGCAACTTTTATTTCTTAGGTCAGCAAGTATTACAATAGTGTAATAATTGCACGATTTGCAATATTTTTGAATAATTGCTACAATTATGTACAACAGGAAATGGTTACTTTACGGAGCGTTTAGGTGAATATTAAAAGAAAGCTTGCGGTGGATAAGTTGAGTTGGATTGCGTCTGGAACTAAACACGCGTTATGTTATGCAGATTGTGTTTTCCGATAATCTGCTCAAAGGCTACAATTTGGATTCATAGTTAAGTGGGTGGGTGGATTAAGTGATAGTGGGCTGGCTTCTAAATTGGAATTTTCGGTGTTTGAATCACAACCGTGTTTTAAACATATTCATAGCTTTAGTTAACAAATGTCAAGTAAATTGAGCAGTTGACTTAAAATCAAAAACAAACCAGCTTCCACTAACAATCTAGTCTTCCCAATAAATGTTAGACGTCAACCATGCAGCAAACTAAAAGCTGCAGCACTGAACATATGACCAATATAGGAGTGTTTGCATCACGGCTCTTTTCCTTTCCTTTCCTTTCCCGTTACATTCAAAATATTCAACCTTTTCGGAGCTCATAGTTTAAAAAAGTTTCGGTGGTTGCGTAGGGCCTTGGAGTACGGATGACGTTGCAAGAAATCTGAATTGGTCAACAGCGGTTCTCATAACCTCAACGGTGCTACTACAGCCTTCGTTTTTTTCGTTTTAAATGCATTTTTAATCTTGAATTATTAATTAAGTCTTACATGCTAGACCAAAAAAAAAAAATCGTAAAAATTAGCTTAAATAAATTATAATTATCTTATTTTAACTTACTGGCCTTAAGCGGACACTCTAAGTCAAAACTAATGCCTAAACTATGTACTAAACATGCATCTGACGGTCCATTTTTATTTTTATATTTACATTAATCAAAACTAAAACTAAGAAAGTAAATTTTAAGTAAAAACTTAGTACACGGACCCTTTTATTATAGTATAAAACTTAAAACTAAAATAAAAAATTACCTAAAAATAAATCTTAATCTACTTAACCTACTTGCCCTATCAAATTCATAATACAAATTATATATATATACACAATATACATATACCTACTATATACATATGTGTATATACATATTATATATATTACTTTTTTTAAATCTGGCTTAATCCCACCTAAAGTTATGTAAACCGGCCATTGTTAAAAAAAACTTAGGTTGGCCCGCTTTGCTTCACATGAAGCTAGCTATTACTGGAGAAATTCCGAGGCATCCTTTCCCTCAACAAGCCACCAAGCTACAAGTCCCTCATGCGACTCCCTACTGCCCTATTGAACCGGAGACGCTCAGTACTGCCATGTGCGACGTCTCTGTCGTAGTTGAGTCGCTGTTTGAGCAACGTGGAAGAATAGTGGCACCGCTAATTTGTCTTGTATCAGATTTTTATTATTGAGGTAGAGGAACGCTTCTGGAGGAATAAAACCGTCAAAGCGAACTCTTTCATGATACATATGATTAGGGTGAAAAACCCCTGAAATCAGGTTTTCGACGAGGTCATTGTTCTTGCAATGTGCCTTCGACTCAACCTTATGACGAAATTGTCCACTCTTTTTAGGTTCGCCCTACTGTACAAAATCTCATAACGATAGAATTTTATGTACTCAGATTCTGGTTTGCTCTCTCAAGCACCCGAATCTTTTCCAATAAATTTGCTCCCACACGGGAGCTCCCGTTGAACCACACAGGACTTCCAGATACAAGCATAGGCCGGATAAGGGCCATGAAGCAGATTACTTACATCCTCTCATCAAGTTAACTGTTATAAAACAGTCTCTTTATAAGGGCAGGGCTCTCATCAGAGCAACATCCATGTGTTTGTTAAAATACCATATAGATATTGGTCTAGCCAAATGCCAAGTACCTGACTACATTTCGACAAACAAGTGGCTGTACGTGTTGTCCTCGATAGAAAACTTTCACCAATTCTTTCTGATATCCCTAGAGGCCCCAGACAAAAGCGTCCTAAACCATCTTCTGGTTTCTGACTTCTGAAAGTTGATTTTTAACTTCCAGTCATGTCAATATTGTTTAATTTGATCGAATTTAATCTGCAAAATGTTGTTAATGACCTCAATCTGTGGACCCGATCTGTACGCGATTAAGTCGCCTGCATACGCTATGTCATGGTGAAGTGAACCTATCAGATCACTTGTGTAAATATTGAATAGGATCGGCGAATTTACCGCACCTTATTGCAGACCGTTTTTAATATCGCCATTTTTTACGTTGAACTGCCTATCTGTTTACATATTGTAATAAATAGACAGAAGTGGTTTACTAATGCCCAACCTGTTCAACTTGAAAAAGAGTCTCTCTAACCATACGGTATAGAAAGCCTTCTCCAAATCAATCAATCAGGCACCAGTACACTGATTCTTGCTTTTGTTCCTTTGGATACCAAAAACTAGTCTAGACGCTACATGAATGCCATCATGCCCCGCCTTAAAACCAAATTGATTATCCGCAACTTTATTTTTGTCCTTAATTCACTTAGTTAGGATTCTATTGATCATCTCGAACAGCTTACTGATATTTGGAAGAAGACCAAAGATCCGCCGGATTGGATGTGTCTTTATCTCTTTTGGTGATGGGATGTACCACCGCAGTTTTCCAATGCCCTGGATACCGGACATGATTCATTACATTATTAAACAGGGCGGTATAAATGTCCACCGTTTCTATTGGAAGATGTCAAAGCACAATATTCGGTATTTCATCGGTTTCCACTGATTTCTTACTTCTAAGCGATTTGAAGATCGCTTGGAGCTCTCCCTTCGAAATGTAAGGGGTAGAATTTACCCTATTATCGGAAATAACATTATTTGCCATATTCTCGTCATTGAACTGGGTGAAACCTGAGCTGTCGAATCGAATCGAAATTATACACAAGGGCTCGAATTTCCAGGTCGTGGTTTGGGCCAATGTAATTGTAGATGTCATTCGGCTGGTATACTTCCTGGAAAGTCGCTCCTTTAGCCTCCACCTTCTCCTGCGGATCCTCGAGGCCTTATTTGGATAAATGTCGGTTGCTAAAAGTGTGTTTTTGTTGTCCATCGTTCGGGAAATTTTAAGGCATGAAAGGTCGTTTTGATCTTTCCTCCGAAATGTTTTATTTATTTGTGGGAACATACTCGGGTTGCTGGTGTTTACAGACCGAATTCTGTTGTTCCAATACAAATTTACAGAAATTATGTTGTTGTTATTGTTTACAGACCGAATTCTGTTGTACCCAATACAAATTTACAGAATCTCTGTAATTGTCTTTTATTAATGTTTGGAGATTTTTTGATGTTTGATTTTTGATCAATAAACTGTCTGTATAAGGTTTTTAGTCCTAACAGAAGTCTACTTTTATGTCAATGCAATGCGTCAATAGTTGCGTTGCGGAATAAGTCTTCATTGTCAACGTGTTGGTACAAAGGTATTGTTTTGTCCATTGTTCGTTTGATTGTCTCATCCATTAGTCTTAGGTACCTGTCAATCTCCACGTTTGTCAGATTTCTGTTATACGGTGTGTAGAGCGAATTCGAGGAGAATGCTCTTGTAAGTATTCTTGAAAAGTGTGTCTAACGCCCCTTACTATACTATAATTGTAGGAATGCCTTTGAACAAACTCTTTCAATTCCGCAGTTGAGTTGGGAACAGTTATTTCGGTGCTGAGGCAGCAATGGTCACTGTCATACAAGAAAGTGAGTAGACAGTTTGTAGTTTGTTGGTTAGTGCACGTCAGTTATATTCGTGAGTCGAACAGCAAGAGATACAAATAGGACCCGTGTCTGGGGAACGACACTATCCGTCACTTTGAGGCCGAGTCAATACATTATACTATGCTGACCCCACCAATTAAATAGCAGGTACCCTCTAGTATTTGGTGTATTATTTCCCCAATATCTATGTTTGGCGTTGATATCTCCGCCGATAATAGAATAATTGTCTTCAAATTCCAGCCTCAGGAGTCGAAAAAGTGTTTCGAGCTCTGGGATGAATAAGGTGGATGGAGTAGTCTTAGGTGCATAAACAGACACCATGTATAACCGCTTTTCACTACGGAGAAATATACACAACGCACGCTTCCAGCTTCCAGGGTCGGTTTCTTCGTACTATTTTATATATTCTGTGCCTCATTTTGTGCCTTGTGGTGAAATTAGTTTCGCTAACCAAAAACACATCATGGGCTTGGTCTCTAAGTAACACTCTAAATAGTGCCGTTCTTCGTTCGAGCCTAATCAGTGAATTTACATTCACTGGAAGGACCTTCAGGGTTTGCACCGCCAAGTACGTACCCATTATGGTTAGATGTGCGTTTTGAACGGCAGAAGCGTGTATATTTGATCTACCCGCGTAGTCTGTTCTGTTATCTGACGTTGAAGATGAACCATCTGCGCCTGAATTGAGAGTGAGACAGCTAGAATGTCAGGTGCAGATTCCGGTGCTCTAGGCGCCGGGGCCTGATAAGCCACCTTGTTGTACCGTATTTCCCCTACCTGCTGCCATTGGGCGTAGGTAATGTGGGCAGTAACGACTGGTGTTTGTACCTGCACGGGTGGACGTTTAACGTCCACTTTCTGCTGCCGAGCCAGATTTACTCTTCTGACGTGCTCCTACATAACGCACAAGAGAAGTGAATTTTTTTATAGAGCACATTCCTCGGACTTGTGGTTCTTTCCGCACTTCATGCATCGAGGCTTCGCAGTTCGATGCGGCGTGCCTGAACCTTTGGCAATGAACACATTTTGTTCACTCATCTTTAATTTTTCCAGTGTACAACCTGGTATTCTAGGGCTTTTAAACTCCTTAGACAATCCATTTTGCTGTTGGAACTTAGCTGGCTTAATGACTTAATGGCTTAACTCCTACGACTTTGAGCTCTTTGCATTCCTTCTTTTCCAGCAGTGCAAGGAGCTGCTCCGGATCAATCTACGGTTCTAATTCCCTCATTGCTGCATTGTTTGCAGCTTTTCCAGATTTGGAGTGTAGAAAAAGTACTCCGTCGTTGTATCCCTTTTAATTTGTTGGTAGCGCTCCACTGTATTGCTGTGTCTTTTTACAAAAAAAAAAAATAAATAAATAATTGTTGCCTTGTCTCCATCCTACGAGTATATGTGTTTATGGGTGGAACTCTGTTTTCAATTGTTTTGTTGTTTCTACTACTGTTTTTGTTTTTGCTGCTGCTTTTGCTGCTCTTGTTGTTTTTGCTGGTTTTTAAGCTTGCTGCGTTTGTCTTTGCTGTTGAAACTGCTCTTGCTCTCCCCTCTTTCTTCTTAACATTTGTTTTTCTCTTATGGCTAGCACTCTTTTTTTGCAGTACTTTGATGCTATAGTATTTATATACTCCATTTCTTCGTCTTCATCTATTCGACTCGGAGTCGAACCCACGACTTTTATCTTCTCTAGCGAACACACTACCACTACGCTAATTGGAGCCTATATGGATTTAGTCAAATGTCTTACTAAAGCGAATCACTGATCAATTACAAGCCGAAATCTCCGCTGAGGTCTATGGACGACTGATGAATCAACAGCCTTGGATACGGATGGATATAATATAGACGACGTCTTAAGGACAACGAATTTCAGTTTTGCACATTAAAGTTAGTACACTTTACAGACCACATGCTGCCGAATAACTTGCGAAGGTCCTAGACTACTATGTATAACGCAATTCAAGAACTAGGATAGAATGAGCTGTTTAAGAAGATGAAAAACTACTACTACTACTACGGCTATTGCTACAAAGAAAGAAAACAACAAATGTGGATTTTCTATTCAAGGTAACTGAGGCAAAATGTCTTAAGTTTTCAGCATGTAAGCGAATACCTCAAGACTAAATTCGGAAATATATGCCTGATTTGCATTCATGCCTTCACAGAGAAAAAACCTGACAGCATCAAAGATGAAATTGACGATCTCCTGGAAAGGTAGTAAGGCTGCTAGATATAAATCTCTTCGTGAGCGAGATTTAAGTTTCTGATATAAAATTTACTTGTAGTTTGCCAGTAATTTGGCATGTAGGGCAGTACCAGAAACATAATGAAAATATCTCTTCAGAGCTCTCAGCAAATGAAATATAGGTTATACATCGCTTTGCAGCAAAGTTTATTACATACCATTGGAACTTAGCATATTAGAAATATGGCCCGACGAAGTAGAATTTCCAAATAGAGTATCAGAGAGTAACTCTACGAAGATCGTTGGTGTATCAATTTGGCCTGGCCGGTGTAAAACTCGAGTTTTATAATCTTTCCGGCATTTATTTTCATTCCAAAACGTTCACGAATACTCTTCCTCACTGCAGTAATATTTTCTAGCATACGTTGAGTATATAATATTGTCGCTCGATATTGCAAATCTTATAAGAGTTTGCAGATTTTCAAAATAATTTATTCGATAAATTAGCATAATAGATGATATATGCTCATCTCGTTTGTGGTTCTAATAATAGAAACTTGCTTCGAGCTGCTTACATAGAAAGAGAGATTTAAGCATACTAGTTATATGGAAATATCCACTTTCGACTCGATGTACGTATCAATAATTTTTTCTATACACATAATATCCTCGTTCTGTAGACCTTAACCAGTATAAATCTATATAAACATAACTTTAAAATGAAGTCTCGTTCAGAAAGTTAATTCATTGTAATTACACATTAGCCGCAGCTTCTTTTTTTCCTGTTGTTCTAATTCGATGTTATAAATTCAATACTTAATATTTGACCATATATCACAAATCAAGCACTTCCGATGAAAGTTTAAAGTCACGTTTAACAAAATAAATTATGGACAGTATTCCCAAGAATGGGATCAGAAAAGGACAAGCTCAGTAATTAAGCCCAACAAAACCCATTAGCAAGCAATTAAAAGTTAATCGTGTCCTCATTGTAATTCATCACGCTCAAAGACAACCTAACCACCCAATCAAACATTTTGTCGTTTCGTTTTTTAATTGATATACCTAATTAATTAATCTCCAAAATTAAAATTCAAATTCCTAGGAAACAGAACTAAATAACACAGTTCGAATTCGCCAGGCTAATTAATAATTAGTAGAAGATACACACAGGCAAGAACAGAGAAAACCTCATCGTTCACTCTGAGTTTAAAACATTTTATTTCATTTTGTTTTAAAATTTATTTTTCGGAAACGTGTGGCTTAAAATGTTTTTCGTGGAACCGATCGAAAACGAAACCACGATATCTGTGCTAGAGGGTCGTAGAAAAGACACAGCAATAGCAAGGGCAACGATAACGCCAGTACTATTAACTCAAACCACTGAATTGCAAATAAATTGAATTAATTTTCAGCATCGTTCCAAGAAGTGGAGCAAGGACAGCAAACAATCGGTAATCAAGTCCATAAGGATGAATTCATAAAAAACCTCCCATTATCCCTCATTCAATTAAGTTTCACAGGCGAGTTGGCAGACTTCTGGATACCTGATACTGGTTTAGTTTCTGCTGCATGCGTTCAAAGAACGACCTGATAAAGAAGAAGGACTAGGAATAAAGTAGTAGTGCTACTTGTCTGGATGGGTGGCTTTGTGTAATGGCATCCGGCTTTAAGTAAACGAGTAAGTTTTGTACAACTACAACTACCATAAATAACTTGTCTGTCCAGAAAGTGCCTGCATTAGGTAGAGGCTAATGCAATTGGAAAGAGGTGGTTCTTAATTGTGCTAGCAAACAAAACCAAACTCAAGTATAATATCTTTTCCTTGATACCAGGTATATCAGAATTAGCTCTTCCCTAATAGCAAATATTTGCTATTGCCATTGTTTTGAATGTTGGTCGAAGGGTGTTTAGGTGGTTTTTCTACATTCAGGGTATGTATGGTATGATAAATGGAGGGTATAATAAATAGAATTCAAGAATTAGTTACGTCGTATTTCCGAGTAAGAGAGATAAAACAATTCTGAAAACATAGATGATGACGAGCTGCCAACTTAACACAAAAAAATACTAACTATTATATACAGGGTGCGTTTAAATTTTCAGGTCACTTTTGTATTAGTTTTGTTTCTATACGTTATTTGTCGGTTAATGTTCGATATTCGTTAAGAAAAGTCAATAGAAATTTATTAAGAAGTACCTTATATCGCAACAATGTGAAACATTTTATGTATATTTAAATCATTGTTAAATTACACCTAGCATCTTGAAGAAATATATCCCGACGAAGTAGAACTCCAAATAGAGTATCATACAGTAACTCTAAGAAGGTCGTTGGTGTATCCATTTAGGATAATTCGAGTTATTTAATCTTTTCGGCATTCCAAAACGTTCACAAATACTCTTCCTCACTGCAGTAATATTTTCTAGCGTACGTTGAGTATATAGTAACATATTGTCGCTCGATATGCAAATCTTATAAGAGTTTGCAGATTTTTAACATAATTCATTCGTTAAATGGTTAATTTGCTTGGCATATTATTACCATAAGAAAGTTATACAATTTAGCTAAATAGCAATAGTTCGATTATATATTATATTATCCACGTCCCTCTGCATTACTTCTTAAAATGTAGCTTCATCATAATGCGAATAACTATTCACTTAATTATAATTTAAGTAGTTGAAACAGCACTCCAGGCATATACACAGCATATACTGTCATTTATATTGAGCAAACAAAATTAATGTTCGTTTTACCGGTATACTTTTCTGAAACCAAAATCGGAAATGAATTTAATGTCTACATTAATGCTCTCTCCAAGAACATCGAAATTCAGTTCGTTGTCCACGTTTATTAATCTCTAGAATGTTACTCTACTATTCAGTTTTCTTGCCCATCCCTATGTCTTGACACGTTCCTTTTATCTTTCAATGAAACTTCAAAGCATTGTTGCCCCCCTTTTCTTCGACGTTATACTTATTCTGCTTTTTGTTCAAGACGATATTCTTCTTTTCTCTTTTGTTCATTTACCGCACAAGCCGCTACTTTTCTCTTATGTCAATGAGTTATTCTGCTAAAAAAGTTTGCCTGCACTTGTAATCAAGCCAAGAAACCATCTACTGGTTTGTTGCGATTGCATTCAACAATCAATTTCATTAGGACTAATACCACGCGCCTGCTTGCGCGCCAAAAGCTCAATATTGCTTGCTTTTATCTGTTGCTTACAATAAGTTTGACCTGAGCTAGGCGTTGCTGTTGTTTTATTAGTGTGAATTCATCCATAGGGCTAGATTTTTCATTTTTAATTCTTGTAATTATAAGTCAAGTCAAGTTCAGTTGGACAGTGGCTACCACGGAAAGGTCAAACAGGCACAACAAAATGGATTCTTATAGCATTTTGCATCGCCGGGTTGCTGCCGAACAGTCCCTATGCAATGTATTTATTATAAATATCATGTTTTTCGGGTGGAAAAATCTCTTTATAGCGGTTTTGCCGCTATTACGTATTCATTAATTTAGTTTTTGTTATTTTATTTGGTACAAGTACAAAGACCTACGGCACAGTCATAAAGGCGAAAGTAAACTGAAGCTAATGTTAGAACTGTACGAAAAGTTTTCTTAAGTTGTGTTATTCAAATGGACAAGTTGTTATTTTTAATTATGTATTATGAATAAAAGAATAAAAGAAAATGCAAACGTTCATGCTATCTGGTGCCAAATACATTTCAAGTGCTACATGAGGAACAAAAACAAATTAGATTTATTACAAACCAAAAACAAAAAGCAGGTACTTACAGAAATATCAATTTGCATTCCTTACTTGTAATGTAGATATCTTCACGAGACGCCTAAGGCTTACCGACTGGATCTGTACCTACTCAGAATTTTAGAAAGAGCACTTTTCACTCAATTCGGAATGTGTGTTAATAAAATCCTCTCTCAGTAGTTTTCTGTGATATTTACTCAAGTTATATTAAATACTAATTCGCCAAAATGCGCATGCAGGAATCGTTAATGTACTTTTGACCTTGTGTACTGACTGTTATGTGAGTCAGCGAAAATACCAAGCCGACTTTTCTCGTACTCGGGACTGGGGTCGCTCAGAATCTGAGCTAGAAAAGGAATGCCATTAAATCTTCACAGATGGTTCCAAAACCGATATGACGCCGATTTCACTGTTTGATACGGTAACCTTAGCCTTAACGACTAGATAGACAAACATGTGCCTGTCTTCAAAACGGAAATGTACGCAAACTTGGGGGCAATGAACTATATTGTAAGGAATACGTAAAATATTTCCGTCAAATCAAAATATCTTGTTCTTAAGACTTCATAGACCCCCTCTCTTCCAGCAAGATAGATCGAGAATTTACGATTTTTTCAAAGTCCTTTGTTCTATTGTCATGTGTTCTCAACCCACAACGGAAGTGCAGGAAATTACTATTACCTATTCCGCATTGAGACTTTTAAGTTAAGTCTTCAATTGACAGTTGGGTCTCCTTTAACCCCGTTCATAGAAAGTTTGACTCTTCAGGTAAGGCAGATCAAACTGTTGCTTCTGGACGTTTTAAAAAATTCAGCTTCCTTTCTCTTGTTCTTTGGCAGAAAAGACTGTATACTGGTGCCATAAGTGTACCTACATATATGTACTGGTGCTTTAGGTATATGCCCTTGCTCTTCAAACCGTACTGTTGCGGTTCACTCTGACTCCGATGAGAATGTTTCTCTCTTTCATGCCAAAATTTGTTGCTACTAATGAAACTGATACTTATGATGTTGCTACTCATGATTCTGCTACAGATTATGCTGTCAATTACGCGAATATAAATGCAATTACATCCGTCTTCAGTGGAACAAATGATACGAGTATGTTTATTGTAGATCCCATTAATTGATAATGAGTGATGACAATGTTGTTTTTCACTCTGTTTTAGATCGTACAAGAAGTACAGCTGTTTAATCTAATGACAATAATGTGGAAAAAAAAAACAAAACCCATGTTGGGAAAAATATAGATCCAACAGGACTCAGAATCGTTAGAAATTGCAAGTGGTATCAAATTAGGAGATTTTTGCCATCCACTACAACTAACGAAATTCGGGAACTTATTTTGACTTCTCTTGAAATTGACTCGTCTCTAATCCTGTGCCACAAATCAATAAAGCAAGGTGAATCTGAGCTTTCATTAAATTTCATGAATTTTAAAAATATTTTCTCGATTGACTCCTTCTGGCCAAGTGGTGTAAAATTAAGGCCATTTTTATTTAAAGCAAAAAATGATCTAGAGAAGCCAAAAAAACTAGTTGGAAACATTGGGATACATATTTCGGCGTATATAAAAAAACTTAAAGATATATTTTTACAATATCAGCGGGATTCGGATAAAAGTTACGTGTTTCCTTTGTAAAACTAATCATTTATATTATGATATAGGGTTTTCTAATAACGACTTGACAATTTTTTTTTAAACAAAAGGCAAACCATTTGAGATATTTCGAAAACTTTATTATTGGCTTGAAGTACAATCAAAATATTTATGAATGGAACTCGACTTCGTTCATATGGCCACCGCGGGCACGTTTGCAGCGGCCGATTCCTTGGACCTTATTTTCAACGACTCGGCAACACATTTCGCGTTCAATGTTGGCTCTGAGCTCTTCCAACGTCGTCGGCGTGTTGGAATAAGGCAATGACTTAACATAGCCCCACAGAAAATATTCAAGCGGCATTAAATCGCACGAACGAGGCGGCCAATCGACTGGCCCATGTCGAGATAACACGCTCATCATACTTACTCTTCAATAAATCGATTGTAGTGTGTGCTTTGTGGCTGGTGGCACCATCCTGTTGAAACCACATGTCGTCCAAGTCCATATCTTCCAATTCGGGCCAAAAATAATCAGTGATTATGTCGCGATAACGCTGACCATTCACAGTAACGTGAAGATCGTTATCGTCGACAAAAAAATATGGCCCAATAACGCCGCCGGCATGCGCACCAAACAGTTATTTTTTGTGGATGAAGTGGTGATTCATGAAGCACATGTGGGTTTTCACTCGACCAATAACGCATATTTTGCTTATTGACGAACCCATCGAGCCAAAAATGAGCTTCGTCACTGAAGATGATTTTGCGATGAAATTCATCATTTTGGCGCATCTTCTCCAAAACCCAATCGGAGAACGTACGTCGCTTCAAATGGTCCACTGACTTCAATTCTTGAGTCAGCTTTATCTTGTCTGAGTGTAAACCAAGATCCTTACGCAAAATACGCCATAATGTGGTCTGAGCGATGCCCAATTCTTGAGAACGCCGTGGAATTGACTGATTTGGATCGTTTGCTACGGCCGTCTGAACGGCAGCGATATTTTCGACACTTCGACTAACCCGTTGTCTCACTGACACGGCAATATTACACAACGAATATGTAGACTCAAATTTTCGCACTAAACTTGTTATTGCCTCTCTACTAGGGCGAGAATAACGACTGAAAATTTGAGTTTACGCTCTTAAAGGTGCAGTCATCGACTCCGAATATCTGTAGAAAATAGAACAGTAGATAGTTTTGGACTTATATAAACTCAAAACTCAAATCTGTGTTCGAAAAACAATGTACTACAAAAACGTTGAATCTTGTACTTTAGAATCAACTTTAGACCAAAGATAATTGCCTCATTAATAAGTGTGTGTTTTTGGCATCATTATCAGCGCTAATTTCTATTCTACGTACAATTTACTCTTGAAACTTACAACCTATACGGGCTAACTTAATGCAAGATATTTATCGGAGTTAACATGTTTTTTAAAGAAAGCGATAACTTTTATGGGAACCCCATAAGATGTCTCACTTTTTGAATAAATATAATGACAGTGATGAGGAATGTCAGTATGGGTTTATTTCTGGTCGGTCGTAACATATTTAGCCAAGCTGGTGGAATCTATTCAGACTTCAGTAAACCTTTTGACATGGTCATTCATTCAATTCTATTCGAAAAACTGTAATCTCGAGGGTTTCATTCCAAAATCCTATGTAGACAAGTCTTTTCGCACTTGTCGGACTCGACGAGTTAAAATCGGAAATGAGGTTTCAGAGGCAATAAAATGTACTTTATGCGTACCCCAAGAAAGCCATTTAGGCCCATAACTTTTTATTATTTTTATTCTGGCATCATTTCAGTAGACAAGAATAGTCAATTTCTTGTCCATGCAGATGACTCAAATCTTTTTTTTTTTTTCAAGAAAATGTGAACATGATTATTTTCTGATTCAATTGGATGTAGAAAATATAATTGATCGGTGCAATTTCAACTGCCTTAAATTGAATATAAAAAAGTATTGGTTTTATAAAATGAAATTTAAAAGACTTAAAGGATTCATTTGTACTGTTTTTCTTTTATGTGGCATAAGTTCGATCAGTCTTAGAATATGCTGTTATTTGGAATCCAGCGGTCTCTACAAACTCCAATCGTGTTGAGTGTTGAGTTTGTAAACTACTTTTTTTTTACAAAATGAACTGATACTTTTCTCGTCATCATATGCATTATAAGGTTTCCTCTAGTATCTGAAGCAAACAACAATTTTTTTGTTCAGTGGTTAGAGAGAGAGAGCGAGAGAGAGAGACAAAGAGAAAGGATTGGTTTTTTTATTTTTTATTAAATTTTGCATTAGCGTCGAAATATATGATATTTCGCTGTGAATTCTGCAGAATGCTTAAAAGCAAAAAATAGCTTCCTAAACAATATTTCTGAGAGTGTCAAAATGTAGCCAAGGGAATAAACGAGCTGTAAAAAATACATTGAAATTCAAAGAATATGCTTAAAACAAATGGAACGTCATAACTTGTGTTCATCCTAATACTCCTTGAGCCTTACTTATGGAATTAAATAACTACCCTCAAAAATGATTACCCACCAATTCGTGCTTCATAAACAGGAACTAAACGAATTTCTATCCCATAACATTGCCAACATAATAGAAATTTCAATCGTCACGCCCTGTAGAGCTACCTACAGGAACTATTCTAACGAAATGTGAAAAATCAAGACGTTAATATTTCGGTCTTTTCGCAGGGTAGAGCCATTCTGTCCCCATGACGCAACATGCCCGCTGGAATATTATTTTAAGGATATTTCTCTTCCTTGTAGCATCTTTTTCTTAAAATTATATTTTCCGTGTTACTTTTGTCTGCTCAAAATGCAATTAAAATATAATTCCATTGCAAAATCCAAGGTAAATACTTGTGTTTTAAGAAAATTCTCCCACTTTGAATATTTAATTAACTCGTTCTAAGCAAGTTTACTGGCTCGAACAAGTAAGTATTCATGCCTTACAAGTGTATGTTCCAATTAAACTAACAGATAGAAACAAAAACAAGGAATTATGTCTAATAGGAACTTACAATCATGTCATAAACTTTTAATTGAAGTTCTGGGCTCTGTAGGCAAAGGAAAATAAAAAAATCTATGCAAAATGAGCTTACCAGAAAATTCGTTTAAAGTATATGTATTGTTAGAAATTAGATGTTGAGTTGGAAATTAGCATAAATAATGTATTTACGGAGATAAAGGAAAAAAAATTAAAGCAAGAAATATTTTGACGGGTTATTTATATTTTTATAAATATTTAATAACCTCCTGGTTTTTACTTATTAAAAGTCATCGTAATGAGCGCTTTTCGAATTCTAAGAACTGAAATTTTAGGCAAACCCAACAGACAAAATGGCAAATTTGCCTACAAATGCAGGTTATATTTCCTTATTTCACATAAGTCATAATTGGATATTTTACCTTCAATTCTAACTTGAAACTACAATAGTTGATGAATTGCTACTCCATATTATTAAAAAAGGTAAGTTGATAAAATATTATGTAAGTAAAATTATTAGAAAACTTATGCTTCGAAATTAAAACTACAAGGTGGGGCAAAAGTAACGCCTCAATATGAATCTGCCACAATTTTTGCAAATGGCATATAAGTGCGGATAGAAAAAGAATTAGATAAAAACAAACAATGAAGCGCTACACATCTAATGAATGCGGAATTATTGTTCCTCTTTATTTAAACAAATTTCGGTTTATTGTTTTAATGCAGTGTGAATTTCGTCATCGTCATGAATTAATGCACAAGCATTCGAACGAGCGTCTCGAACAAATTGGGTCCCATTTACCACTTAAGTGGTAATGTGAATAAACAATACTTACGTTTCTTTTCATCAAAGTGACGTTTGTGACATGAAGTTTGGAGTGAAAAAGCGATTTGCTTTTATATGTTTGAGGACGCTGACGGCTTTACCGTACCCGTAACTAATGAGCGCTACAAACAGATGTTACACGAATTTTTTTGCCGTAAATTGCTAAATTGGGTCTCGAACGTTGTTGGTTTCAGTAGGATGGAGCAACCGCTCACACAACTCGGGCAAGGATGGTGATTTTGAATCAAAAATTTGCAGGACGTTCGTTCTCCCATTAGCCGGTCATCTTTCTTTGGGAATTTTTGAAATCTGTCATTTACCAAAACAAACTACAAACCTCGCAAGTCCTAAAAGACAACATTGAAGAAGAAATCACCAATTTCAAGCCAGATGTTTTGCGAGCAATAATTTAAAATGCCGTAAAACGAGCACAAATGTGTATGAAAACAAACTTTGATACTTTTCTCACTCATCTTGCATCTTTCGATCATCTACCTGTTCTCATATTTCTTTATGAGATTTGAATTTTCAAAGATGAAATCTCTTACTGCAATACGATATACCAAAATTAAGATTTGAAGCTGACTCTAATGTCTCTTCTTTGGCCGGTGGAGTTGCAGTTTTATTTAGAAGTAATTTTAAGGATGTCAAATTAAATTTTGAAAATTGGAAAGTGCTGATGATATTAATTTTTTTGTGTCTGTTACTATTTTGTATGCATCTAACGACTTTATAAGTATGCACTAATAGCCTTTTCAATGAATTCGGTAGTTTTTAAGAACTTCAAACTCGCAGGAATATGATATTGTTCGATGATTTAAATATTAAAATTTTGACACAATCAGACGATGTTGATAATTTTTTTATCGATTTTGTCTTCTTTGAATCTCTTTTGAATCAACCAACTCAACTGAATTGTTTAGACCATATTTTCTTAAGGTTTCATAGAAGCAATCACATTCGAGTTGAAGCGGGTTCCTTTTATTTAAGAAAAACTCATCACAGTTTAACCAATATTCAACTCGGGTATAATATTCCCAAAGCTAAAAACCTATGCGTAATAATTTTAATGAAATTAACTTGGCTGCTTTTAGATCAAGCTTTTGGATAAAGTTTTCAATACACATGATCCATGTTTTTTTTTTGTGCTTTGTTTGTCACTTCTTTCACATTTCAAACGGTTTTTACTTACTTTCTTTTATTTTAATTTTGTACTTGACTTTATTTTAAAGAATAAACTTAAACCTTATTATTACATTAAGTATAAATAATTATTTAAAATTTAGTTAAAATATGAAATATAATTTTATAAAATGAAATTGTTAGATACAAATCTGTTGGCCAGAAGACAAATGATGTTTGTATCGATTGAAAGAAAATATTATCATTGTTTAATAATAGATGATGGGGAAAAATGCAAAAATTTAATAGTAATAGTAAGCAGAGAATATTATATTTGATAGATTGAAAATGTATCAATTAAAATCAATGCAAGGATAATTTATGCTGTTATGACCATATGAGAAAAGCCATTGCTTAAACTGTAGCCAGTATATTAGTAAAAATGATAATTATTATAGGAAAAGATTAGCAAATAATATCAATGATGCTATGAGGGAATGAGGGTTGTAATCGAAATTTTAAACAGATGTAAGAAGAATGAAGATATTACTATAAAACAAAATAATTGAAATGTTTCTGAACTTTTGCAAGTTACTGATTTACCATATATAACAACTTTTTTTTCATATTTGAATTCTTTGCATAATTTTTCATTATTTCGATTTTAGGGGTTTTATCTATGACTGGTTTGCCTCGTATTTAAAAAATCGAAAACAAAAAGTAAAAGCTAGAAACTGTTTCAGTTTGCAAAAGTGTATTTTTATGGGTGCCCCTCTAGGCTCTGTTTAGCGTCCCATCCTGTTTTTATTTTATATCAATTCCTTGCTAATTTAGACTTTCAAAGGCAAAATCACTTATTTCGCTGACGATAATGCTCTTGCGTATTCTCACTCCAATTCTTTTAATACGTTTTAGATATCTGGTAAGATTAAGAGATACTGCAAAAGTGGTTAAAACAGCATAAACTCGTAATTAGCACAAAAATGAAATAAATGTTTTTTTTTTTTTTTTTTTTTTTTTTTTTTTTTTTTTTTTTTTGATGATGACTTTGCTTTAATAACATATATCATTCACCGACTTGCTTAAAATTCCCTTTGATTGGTTGCCAACATAGTTCTTTTACCTTTACAAAGATGTCAGCTGTACCAGCACTTGCTTTGAAATTGTTTCTGGAAACTTTTAAATTCTTGGGTATTATTTTAGAATACAAGTTGAATTGGAAGAAGCAGACATCCTCTCTTAAACAATGCCTAAATAGAGTAGCTTAACAGTTTTACCATTTAAGACTTTCTTGTAGTTTACTTGTATGAAAACTAGTTTTCAACGGGCTACTAAGGTCTAAGCTACTCTATGGGTTATCTTGTTGGGGTGGGTTTAGAGTAATTTCGGCTTTATTTGCTAAAACACAAATGGTATGTCTGCTCTCTTAAAGTACTACGCTCTTCTCTTTATTGATATTATCATCCAGTGTGCCTGTGTCAGACAAAGCTCTAAGTTGAGTGTGCATGGCTTTTTTCGTGCGTTTTTGTTTGAATTTTTTTCGAATGAAAAAATTGCGGTTTCCTTAACTGTGCACGTGTAGTTTTCATTGAACTCGTGTCAAACTCGGTGAGTTTTTAGATACATTTTTTTGTTTAAGGCGTTATTTGCAATAGTTTCCAAATCAGCTAATATGGAATTCCATGAGAAGGGTATAGTGGAATACTATTCCACCTTACCCGATAATTATTTTTTATGTGAAATAAGTCGATGGGATGCAGATATGATGCAGAAAGCTGTGAAAGCTGTAAGGAATGGAGAAATGGCATTCAAATGGCATCAAAAACATACAGTGTCCCACATACAACCCTATACAGGATGGCTCGAAGTTAGCAAAATGTTGATAAACTAATTGCTACGCCTCTAGGCCGCAAGCCTGTCCTCAGTAAACATAATCGAACGTGAGTTAGTGCATTATGCTCTTGAGATGAAGTCTCGGGTTTGGGGTCTGATCAGGAGTGACATTCGTTCTCTTGCATTTCAAGTAGTAAAAAAAAATTATATTCCGAATCGCTTTTCCATTTTAAAAGAATGTGCTGGGAAAGACTGGTTATAGGGGTTTCTTAAGCGCCACAAGAATACACTAAGAATTCGTTCTCCAACTGGAACATCATTCAATAGAGCCAGAGGATTTACAAAGAAAAGTGTAGAATCATTTTCCAATCTCTTGGACTCTCGATCGTTCAAAGCAAACATCCAAAGATCTTAGGAAAGAAGGGTAAAAGGCACTCACTTGCATGAGTGCAGGCGGATCTTTTGTTCCACCTTTTCTTTATTTACCCTCGAAAAAATTAAAATTTACAATTGATGAAACACACTCCTCCTAGATCAGATTAGGCTTTTCACATTTCTGGTTGGGCACTCAACCCACAAGTTGCAGCCATTAGATAGCACATTTATGGGGCCTATGATAATGTATTATAGGCTCACACGCGAGCACAGTAGGAAAGTAACCTAATTTGACGTTACTGAACTATTCGCAAGGGCCTCCCTAAATGTGCAGTCAGGCGAAATGGCTATGAATAGATTTAAATGCATCGGCATTTATTAATTAAAAAAACCCGTCGATGGAAACATCGTCGTCGGAAAAGTAACCTGTAGCGGCATTGGAATGGTACACAACGTCATCCCCTTATCTCCTTCGGTTGCCCCGGGTACTAGCCAAAATTTAACACCCTGGGATATTTGACCTCCACCAAAAAATTGCCGGCCAACCAGTCGCAGATGACGTACATCAAAGCCGACTGTGCTAACAAAGTCGCCATATAACGATGAGCAGAAGCAAAACCTGCAAAAAATTAAAGACCGTAAAGAAAAAATTGGTAAGGGTCGTATAGGCATAGACAAAACGCATAAACGTGCCATTGTAAACTCTTCTTCCAGCAATTCCGATACCAGTCTGGTCTTGAAAGATTCGGACAACGAAGAAATATTCCCAGATGTCCCGTACAACAAAGGCACAAGGTGCATGTTTTACAATATTTCCTACAAAAACGACGTGACAGCAAAAAAATGGAGTCTGTGCTTGCAGTGCGATATGATTTGGGCGCATGACACCTGTCTTCCCCATTTTTATCTGCGAATCCTGCGCTTAAGTTAGTACGGTGCACTATACATCTCTTTTTTTATAATTGAAATAAAGAAGTATATATATTTACTTTTCTTAATTGAGTCCATAATCTTAAAATTTTAACAAATCTTAAAAATAACCCTAACTGAGATTACTGCTAACGTTAGCTAATAGACCAATATGCTAAATGTTTTAAAATCGCCAATTTTATGCATGGTCTCTGGTTGTAGCATGTAAAAATAAAATGGGTATTCCACAATACCCAAAGTTACTCTAATTTCAATAATTTAAAACCCCCTGTCAATTAACCAAAAACGTGCAAAAATTATTATGTTCAAGGTTAACCGTTTTCAACGAGTTTTGAATTATGTAAGACCCTCGATATTCTCTATTAAGGCACCTTTACTTCTACAAAGTTTTAGAAAATATTTTTTGTCGGTTAGACTACATGAAAATTATAATTAACGTGACAACAACAGTAACTTCGTCATATTACCTACTGCCAGAAAAACACACTTTTCTCAGTCTTACTATTTTACTGCATCTCATCTGTTTAACTCATTATCTGTTATCCTAAGATGCAAACGAGTAAAAAATACTTTCTTGCATAATATGGAAGAGTGGCTTTTTTCGTTTGAAAATGTTGCAATTAACTCTTTGTAACTATAGTATTATATAATTTAATTCTGTCTGGAAGTTATATGATACTTTTTTTTTCTTTTCTTTTTAATTCAAATTGCTTATTTATGTTTTGAATTATTTAGTAAATTTTGATATGTGCCTAATATCAATTAGCTCATAGTTGATTTAGAGATTTTTTTTTAATGAAACCAGCCTTTCGGAAATGAAATATGAATGAACAAGGTTTTAACAGTTTGTATTTGTCTGAATTTGATTAAAAACTGAAGATCCACATTTATTCCGCAATGGATAATTCGGATTACGCATTTGTTCAGAGTTACTTCAGTAAATGGCCTTAATATTGACTTCCCAAGCAGAGGTTCTAAATGCATGAAATACTAGATCCGTACCTATGTGTAATATCTGTTTATCTCATTTATACAAAATCTCTAGAGAAATAACTAATTTTTTAATTATGATACGTATTTTCAAAATAAATTGTAGTGGTAATTATCCTCATCAAATATATATCCGTATGTATTTATAAACATTGAAGAATTAAGATGAACTTTATAATTTTTTTTTTTATTTAAACCAACAAGTTTAAACCCTCCGAAATGAAAAACATGTTCCGAACAGGGAAAAATATGTCCCTAAGAAAACTACGTACATACTTTTACTTCATTTAAATTTTATTCGAAACTTGGTTGACGACATTTGTATTCGAAAACTATAAACTGAAACTTTCATGCCTTTTCCAGCAAAGATACGAGTATAAATTTACAAATTTAAATGTAGGTGGGTACAAGAATGTCCGAACGGATAAACTTTATGTATAGTATGACAGATGAGGCTAAACTTTTGAATGCAAATAAAAAGACTACAGATCGTTTATGGTCGAACTGAAATGTGATTGAGTTACTTAATTGTTGAGTTGTATATCTTGAAAACTGAAATGACTGTTTGAGAATGCTGTTCGTATTTTAATTAAGTGCAAGAGTGGTTATTGGACTTTTGACTTTGAATATTTAAGAGTGATGTGTCGCCTAGTGGAATAGAATTAAATACGACTTGGAATTATTTTGCTAGATAACTCAATTTGATTGGAATGCACACATTTGGATTGAAATTTAATACAATGCTTTTTTTCGATTCAAATTAACCGTATCTCATTCTAAAAGAGCAACTTTAAAGTTGATATAAATAGTAAATTCATGATAGGATACTGAATTAATATTTTTAAGGATTTAAGAAATTATTTTTTGAAAACGTCACATGGCCACTGAGCAAATCAACTGATTTTGGTGAGGTTCAACGAAGTAAGTCGGATAGTCCGGTTCTAAAAGCAATGGAGTCTCAAATTTCAATCGAGGTTTGAGAAAAACAGAGCGACAGCAAAATAATTGAATCACTTATATGAAAACAACAGTTATCATCAACCCAAAAAGCAATGCAGTATCATGCAGATGTATGGGGTTTTTCAATGCGGTTTTTTTTTAAGGTTTAAATTAAACACACATTTTTGGTATAAAAGCTTATATATAACCCATCAGATATTATCCATCATAGTCTATTACTTTCTTCTAACGTTCTGGAAGAGATATAATATCTCTTTTGTAAAAGTTAGTAGACTTATGGGTAAAAAAGTTTTCCAGGTACGTTTTGATCTCATCGTCGGAACTGAATTGTCTTCCCCCCAAATTGTTTTGTAGAGTGCGGAACAGATGATAGTCAGAAGACGCAGGGTCTGGAGAGCACGATGGGTGCTGCATAACTTTCCAGTCAAATAAATTCACCTTTTGTGTGTGATGAAAAACAACGCCCTTCCTGTTTGCCAACTCTGGCTACTTTTTTTTCCAATACTGAAGGAGTTGCGAGCAGTAACTAATAGCATTAATTGTCTGATTATCTAAAAGCAACTGGAAGTAAGGGACACCTCGCCAGTTCAACCAACTGCTCAAAATGACGTTTTTAGGATACAAATTGTTTACCGACTGATTGCTGTATTTCATCACGAGCGCACCATGATCTCTTGCGCTGAATATTGTTGTAAACCACCTATTTTACGTATCCCGTAACCACTCTTTTCAGGAAAGTCTTAAGCGAGTTCCTTTTCAAAAAAGACATACAGACGATCATGCGATTTATAATGTTCTTTCATTAAGTCACGAGGAGCCCAGACATCCACTTTTTGACATTTTAAGCCTTTTTAGTCTCTATGAAATGGTTGTGTTGGTGATATGGGCAATATCCCATATTGTCAATTACCAACGATAATTGTAGCCAACTGTGGTACAATAGGTTGACGTCTAGAGCGAAGAGCATCGGTAAGATCTGTATTTTATAAACGAAAGCATGTAAACCAACGCTGACAAATGTCAGCGCTCGTAGAAAAATCTCTATACATGCTGCGAATCTCTCGTTGCGCTTCTGTCGCTTTGACACCTTTTTTTTAAAGAAAAAAGCAAAATATGGCGAAAACGCACTTTCCCATCCTCCATTAAAAACAAAAAAAAATATATATATATATATTAGGCACTTAAAACACGTCCGATCTAAACAAATTCTAGTATCAGTGCAAAAGATAACCCTCTCTATTGGAATAAACAACAAAAATTTCATAATGGTACACTCAGCGATTTTCTGAAATGGTAAACATTGCTTCCATTACTTTCTAAAATGTCTTTGAGTCGTTAAAAAGCTCGTTATTTGGAATCCACGTGAATCGAAAGAGAAAAAGAACTCACTGATCATATATAACAACATCAATTGAAAATGATTATGGTATAAGTGTGATGAAATAGCATGCACCACATCAAAGGATGACCTTCATCAAAATGAGGTTAAGTTTTCAACTTGGTAGGATTAGAATGGTATCGTGTATTTTGAGCTGATACTGTCAACAGCTAAGAAAGGAACCGATCAAAGGGAAATGGCTTAAATTGTATTCCAGCATGGCAACGTTAGACTATACGCATCTTTGGAAACTCGTGAACAAAACTCTTTGAGAAGAAAATTGTTAGCAAGATTTTTACTTATAAGGGCCAGAAGTTCTTTAGGCACGGAATCATGAAGTTGCCAGAAAGACGGCAGAAAGTTATCAAATAAAATGGATATTATATATTTAATTAAAGTTTATTCTTTGTACAAAACAGAATAGTTCAATTCCACACAAAAAATCCGAAATTACTTTCTTGCCATCTTAGTATATGAATACAATATTTATTCAATAGCTTTATTTCCTGGTACACATACATATATGAATGTTCGCACATATAAGAAAATAAGTAAAACATTTGTTTCTAACCTAACTATGAAAGATGCTTTCAACTATCGGTGAAAGAATTCCAACATTGGATGATGATGATGATATTACTCTTATTAGATCCATATTACCTAGGAGCATAAAATCGTCCTGATCTGTAAGGTTGGGGAATTTGTTTCGAAGTAACACTATATCTGATCACATAAAGAATCCACTTAATAAATGACACCATCGCGGTTAGTTTGAAAAGCCATTGGACAAAATGCCCTGTGAATGTAGGTATAGCGATTGTAAAATACAGGAGTTTCTTTAAAAGTAGTCATATGGCATCTAAAAGTTAAGATTTCTGTTGACTACAAGCGCGCTCTCGGAAATATTAAATATTCACACAGTAACAAAGCCCCTTTATTGTACATATTCATATTAGTGTGCAGGTAAAGGTTTATATTTTAACCGGTGAGAAACCTCCAGAATTTTATTTCCTTTTATATATATTATGACTTTTTGCTAGTCTTATTTTTTTTCAAACAATTTGCGTACGCTTTCCCACGACGTATATATGAGTTTGATTTCAAAGTTAAATAAGTTGAAGCCAAATAAATTGATCGATGATATCACAGAGCGCATAAAGGACGAGCATATGCACTGTGTCAATGGTTTTTTATTCATTTTATCTAAAAGTACATAAACATGTCGTTCTTGAATCGACACTGCCACAGTGTTCTAAAAATAAAGCAAACAAAAACTATCACAGAGTCAGAATAAATAAGGTGAGAACCAAACCAGAAAAAAACTGGGGCAAACATTCGGTTTATTTGCAAGGATATGGAAGCGCGACAGGTGTTGTCGTTTATAAGGCAATGATAATCATTTGGTTTGACCACATATTCACCGCAGGATAAAAATAATACTCAAGCCAATATCTGTTACATTGCAGTAGGGTACGGTTACCTCTGTCACCACGCCATGCCCTAGTTTCCAATATGCCCGGTGGAATTATTGTTTTAAAAGAAGTGCTTTCAAAGCACAGTGATTGTTCCTATTTTCCTCTTTTCCTTGAGCTCACACCAGAAATGTGCATAATCAAATCGAATTACTATTGATTTTCTTTAACAAGATGCCCCGATGGAGTCATGCAAATCCCAGCCATGTGTGTCACTGTCTGTTTCTTCCAGTAATTATATTAATCAAAATTTCAACCATAAACAATGTAGTTGTACGGTGAAACAGAAAAAAAAAAAACATTTTGCCATAATCGATAATTTCTTTTTTGTACGCGAAATTCAATACAAGGCCTATGAGTCAGTAACTGGTCTGGTCGTATTATGTTAAGTACCCAGCTGTTGGTGAGCAATTTAAATTAATTTAATTTATTTAACGAAAAAAAAAAACCAAATAATGATGTCACATTAAAATATCGCTGGGATATAGAGGCTATTTAATGCCAAATTGTCACTTGACAATATGATATTTATTAAGTCCTATTACATAAAAGTTTAATTCTGGAAAACTCGAACATATCAATTTGTCTGAATTGACCGGCAGTCAAGCAGGTAAGAAACATGTATAGTTTTTTTCTGCAAAAATTAAAAATGATGTTGTTACTATTGCACTAAGAGAAAACACATCTTACTTTTGTAAGTTAATAAGAGGAACTGTATTCCTTTTACGGTAAGTGTATTAGAAAACTGCTAATTATTTGGAGGTACAATATAAATATAAGAAAACAATAGAAAAATAACAATATAGCAATATAATCATACAGGGTGGATCAGAGATATATAAAACGAAATAAACTAGTTATTTAAGGAGTTCGTATTGTTCGTATAGGACATGTGATAGAACGAGTAGAATTGTAACTTTTAAGATACTTGTATGTGTTTTTTTTTTTTTGTATCTTTGACACGAATGAATGTCCTACAATCTCTCAAAAACATTTGGAATATTTTCATCCCAGCATCCCGATGTTTCTCTACGGTTAGTCGCATTGTATTTGTTTGTATATATGTATATGTATTAGGGTGTCTCAAGATAATAAAAAAAAAAATTCGCGAAATAAAATACGCATACCCTCCATTTTTATTCCGTTTGACCTCATTGAATCAAATAATAAATATTATTGCGATTAGGCAATGATAACTCGTGCCGACTTGATGCCAAACTTTTGACATGAAAATTTGTACTGACTTACTATAGAAGCAATTAAAAATTTAATTTTTATTACTTAATTAAAACTCCAATACACCCGAATAGTATATTATTTTCTCATTTACATTAAAAAATAATATTATTGTTCAAATTTTCTTTTTAACGTTTCTTTTTTACAGTCAGGATAAATTTTCTTGGGTTTCTTTTACGCAACGTAATAAAAATTGTTTTTGTTCCTCCTCAACTGTGATTAATCCATGAAAGTCTTGCATCAACTTAACCGCTCTTTCGGCTACATCGTTTACTACCCTCAGTACCGAAACTTTCTTTCTAGCTTCTTGGTCAAAGTATTATTTGACCACAAATTAACACATTCATGTAGAAAACTGTCTTTAATTTTAAGGCGATTGAACAAGGACTTGCTTTTAACTAAAATGAAGTCAGAAACGTTCTTTTCTGAAACAAAATAGTGTTAAAAAAATATACTTTTACAGAAAACGAAGGTAAAAACTACTATAACTATTAATGCCAATGTTCTTTAATAAAATTACCATACAATGAACCACAAAGTCCTTTATTCAGTTCTTCATATTTCCTCTTTGGTTAAATTATCAACCACTTTAACTTTAGTTTCTTGGTCCACATCATCGTCAAACAGTGATAATATAGAAACCTCCTCAGTTAAATACCACAAATCCTGAGTTATCTTCTGCAAGGCTGCTTTTGAGATCGTTGTATTAGTTTTCTCGTAAGACTTCATTGATTTCAAAAAGCACAAATCTTGGTAAGGTGCTTTTATTGCTGAAATGCATTGGAGCCATGGTTTTATGTAGGATGTTACAATGAACAAGCAAACGTCAATCAATGCAAGCGTTCGATACCGTCAACCACGCTATATTATGCGATAAACTCTCAAGTAAATTCCAGTTTTCCCTTTCAGTGGTGAGACCTTTGGCTTCGTATCTCGTAGATCGTCACCAAGCAGTATTTGTGTATGGTGGAATGTATGACTTTATTTCCAATTCCTGTCAAGTGCCACAGGTATCTTTATTGGAACACCTCCTGATCTCAATATATGTCAACAAGCTACCTTCCATTGTCACAAGTTCCTCCGTTGAAATGTATGCCGACGACACCCATTACACAACAACTGTTCACTTAACTCGATCGACCATTGCGTTCACCACTTAAACTCTGAAAAAATTTAAAAAAATTTTAACTGGTCGCAACATAATCTGCTGATGATGAACTCCAGAAAGTTAAAATGCATTGTGATATCTAGAAAGCTTTAAACACCTGACGATTATATTCAATATGTGGATAGCGCTTAAAATCTAGGTATGACTTTCAACAAAACCTTAACATGGAGCGATCGCATAAATAAATTGGCGGGCAAAATTCATGGTATCATTCGCTCCCTGTGGGCAACTCAAAACTTCACTCCGATAAAAACAAGAATCTTTCTTACTAAAACACTCATCACTCATACACTCACTTATGGTTGCGAAGTCTTTCAAAAGTGCGAATCTATCTACAGGTTGAAACTTAATGTCGCATATAACAATGCCGTTCGATACATTTTTGGCTTGCAAAGGTATGATCGCATCTCACACTTCTCTTACCGGGTCTGTAAATTCATGTTTGATAGCCTTGTGTAATACCGTACAATAACTATGCTGCATAACATCATACACACGCATCAAACCCGCAACCTTTTTAACAGAATAACGCCGTGTGCATCTGTAAAAACAGGGCAACCATGCAATTTTCTTGTTTAACGTCAGAACGTCAATTCTTGGTATCCGCTACTCAACTCTGAAATTCTTTCCCACACCAAATTAAAGAAATAAAAGATAAAATGAGATTTCAGAAAGAACTCAAATCATATCTTTCTTGTAGTTTATTTCACCTTCTTGATTGCTATGTAAAATTATTATCCTTACTGTTTTTATTTAACATTTGATCGACCCTTTATACTTTTTTGTAACATTGTTAGTCTAATTTGCTAGTAGCTTTCTTTTATATTTTTATTACCTCATTTAAATAAACTTATCACTACCTGAAAAGATGATGTATCTTACTGTGTAAGCCATCTTAGTAAACTGAAATTGAAATTGAATTTGAAATATTGAAATATTGAAATATGATTTTGGCAGTGATCAAGGTAAAACTAACATATACATGATCTTGGAGAGAATTCACCGTGAAATCTATACCAAAACATACCAAAACATCAGTACATAATAATGCCCCTCTTTTAAAACAACTAGCAAGGCTAAGCTCAAGTAGTTTTCAGAAGTGATTTATACTTCTTCCTGTACTGTAGTTCTTACAATATATGGTATATCGTATGTTACATACATTTCTGGCGAACTAATTAAGAACGATTTTTTTTATAATCCCGCGTGCGCACCCTTTTACTGGTTTTCTCCAGGGCGCGGGCGGGTTGTGTAGTAGTTGGAAACTCAGGTGTATTAGGTTTAAATATTTTTCCCAGAGGTGGTTGTCAAACTGGACGGGAAGAGCAAGTGCATCCTCAACCAGTAGGTCTCAGTACGTGCTAGTTGTTAGTTCGTTACATTTAGCCCAGGCAGCAACCACTCCAACATCAGTGTAATGCCTTCAGTCAGAGTAGACGCCGACGGGATTCTTATATTACTACATGCAAATTCTACGAAAAGACTTTTTCAGAGAATTGCCTCGCACGGGATTCGAACCCCCGACCCTCTGCTTGAGGAGTGTATGCATATACCACTACACCACGGCCACCCCAATTAAAAACGATACACTGGAATCATGTTTTTTAAGTATTTTTATTTAAATTGCTAGTTATAGTTGGCTTTTAAATTATAGCAAAAACAGTAGCAAAAAGGTATCGGAAACATAAAATGTAATTCAATATTTTGGTAACAAGAAACCAACTGGCGATCTAATTAAGAACGATAAAAGAATATGTAAACTATTCATTTCGTATTTCGCGGTTTTTCCTCAATCATTTGTCGGGAATCCTTTATTTGGAACTGCAGCTCTACATCGCCTGGCATTGACAAACTTATGTCATGACATTTTTTTGGTCTTATTGCATACCAAGCTGTCCTTGCGATTGCATACAATTCATTTGTATTGCTATTTTTTTTTTTTTTTTGCGGTGCGAGCCATCTGCGTATCTTGAGCTTCATTTGTTTTCCGAGGTCTTTCTACACTTTCGGTGTAGTTTCGATAGCGTTTACAATCATTGTTTTCGAGAAACAATTATAGGACAATCATTCAACATTGCGTAGTTTTATTATGGCTTCCCTCATGCCTGCTGTGCAACTCTTTTTTTCCCATATCACGCTCAAAATATCATTTAACCCGTTGACAGCAAAATTCTACACACAAATCTGTTTTAATGAAACGATCTTAATTACATCGCCAAGTGAATAATGGATATTGGTCCAATTTAAACCAATTTAAACTGTTAAATAATTGTACATTAACATCGATAGTTACAGTTTAGCTTAAAAAGAAACATGAGTAGCGGTACTTTTAATTTTGGTTTCCATCTGTCTTATTATTGGAGCGATGGTGTTGTCAGTACTTACGATCGTTCTTAATAAGTTCGCCACCACTGTATGTATTTGGATGCCCGATGTGCCTGTTGAAGTTCCTACTAATAAAGAATTTTTTTTTCGATGAAGTGCTTCATATTTGAAAGGTCATTTCAAATATGCCAAAATACTCTTTTAGCTGTTTCTTCTTTGTCTACTTGTCGTGCGGTATATAAGCTAATTTAGAGTCCAGCTAATAATTTGAAAGCAACTGTATTCATATTCTATTCAGTTTTGTGATATAGTAGAGTTTCTTGTACGCTTTATTTTTTTAATTTGAATAACAGGATCTGTTTCTGTGCCTACAGATTCACCTAAATCATATTAAGATTAAAAGACACTGAAAGAGATGAAAATTTGCTTTCTATGAACAAACATATGCATCTGTTTATTTGTAAATCCACGACCACGACAGTACCTATGTTTGCTCTGCATGCTAGTAGGTAAAGCTCAATGCAATTTAAGCATAATCCAACTATGTAAATATGAATCTATATCTTAGGTACCAGCAGTACAAATACGCATCTAAAAACCTTCGTAGATAGATGTATAGCGGCTTATGGGCTTCAAAATATCAAGTATTGTTTACGTCGTGCACTGTACAGAAGTATTGGAGGGTATACGTTCTATTTCAATTTGAGCTTGACTGAGTTGATACCTGCAATATAATAGATTTTATTTCAATGATATTGCAAAGCAAATAGTTTAACATATGTATTATACATTCCTTTTTTATATATGTAGAATTCACTTTGCTGTGTATTTGTACTATTGATTTTATTTTCCTACCGTATTATTATCGAATTGGCGATATACAGTTTCTGTTAGCAAATAAATTTTACTACTGACTGCAAACAATTTGTAATAAGATTGGAGGAACGAAAACGAGATAGTATTTAATTTGAGCAAATAAGAATGTTGCAAATGTTTTTTGCCACCAGTTGGCAGAAGCTATATTTGATGATAGACAGGTAGTTTGTTTCGTATGTGATTTTATTAAATGTTTTATAGAGATTCGATAATTTTTTTTTAACCTTCCTGCTGCAGTATCGGAAAATACGATAGACAAGATAATAGTAACAAATAAATAAATAAATATATGAACATAATGAGTATAAGTATGAAATAAATGGATGCGACCAATGGGGCACGATAAGAACTTCCTGATAAAGAGATCTTGTAGTATTTGCTAATGCTTTTTAATATTCCATATTCTTACAATACTACTATTCGTACAAATACTACATTATCTTTCGTAGATGTCATCGGATTTCCATATGTACCTTAAACATTCCTCGTCAGAAAAGAAAGCCGTTCTTAGACCGCTTAATTATATGTGATGAGAAGTGGATAGTTTATAGCTGGTATGCATTTGAAGATGGTGAAACTGTCTTCCTAGTGGGGCTGCAAGGGTCTGATGTATTATGAGCAGAAAAGGTGTAGTCTTTCATTACGATAATACAGGATCCCAGGAATCATATACTCCTGATATTCCACAATGGAACTACTATATATTGCCATCAAAAGTGAGAACTCCTATGAACACACCCAAATTGCCACGATTAGCTTGCCTGTAAACAGTGCACGCAAAATTGGGTGGGTAAAGAAAAACCTTAACTAAATGTTTCAGATGTTTTAAATTTGACCACTCTGCATGCCAATGCAAAAATGAGATGGCCAGCTCCAAGAATAATAGAAAATATACATATACCCAAAGAATGTAAAAAAGACTCACTTTGTTTCTTTTGTCAGAAGGACAGAACGGTAGGCATGTAGTCAGTATCAGAAAATACCCAGTCTTTAGAAGAGCCATTACCAGCAAGCAACCATGAAGATAAAACAGATTAACTCTAATCACTGCAGAACAGCTCATGAGCAACTCCCTACTGCGACACACAGAATGGTGGGTCAGCGAAGAATATACACATTGTGACCATCAGTAATATTAATTAATTAATGCGGTAATAATTAATTAATACTAAAAAACAAAATTTCAGTCCGCGCCTTAATCCAGCGAGCGGGCCCAAAACGGAAAGATACATGTTCGACAAATTTATGAATATTAGCAAATTAGCTGACAGCGAAACAACGGATAATTTGTCGCATCAGCTCATTCGTCACCACAGCAAGTGACGCCGTAATGCACAGACGAATACCCAATAAAAGAGGTACACCGTACTACTGGTGGAGCCAAGAAATAAAAGTAATGAGAGTGAACTGAAACCACGGGTGAGAGATTTCTCAGAACGCACGTCGGTAATAGCGTGACAAAAAACTGACGTCGGCAGTTAAAAGTTAAAGTTACTTTAATAACAAAGCGTGACAAGGTGTAACTGTTTCTTAACAGTTATTTAAAAAAAATAATGGAAAGTCAAACTGTCACAACTGTCAAACTGTCAACTTCTCGTATTATTGACGCTTTTATGAAAGCTACCTTCGTGTGTTAAGTGCATCAATAATTCAATCGGAATAATTTAAAAAAATTATTCAAGTTGTTCTGAGATAGTTTTAAGTGAAAGTACAATACAATCTATACGTTGCACTTATGAAAATCGCCTCAATAAATTTTTTAAGTGTATGTCCAATAATTATAAAGGCCCAAGGGCCCAAGAAAGCACTGTACCTAAATAAGTAAAATAGGCTTATGAAGTTTATGTTAATCGTTCTATAAAACGAGTCAAAGAATGGATTACGAAATTTTTTTGCATCTAATGTTAGGTTACGCTTATCGAATGTTTATTTTTATTTTGTTTTTGTTTTATATGCTATATATAAATAATTAGTCGGTTGAATATCGGAATAATTTAAAAAAATTATTTAAGTTGTTCTGAGATAGTTTTAAGTGAAAGTACAATACAATCTATACGTTGCACTTATGAAAATCGCCTCAATAAATTTTTTAAGTGTATGTCCAATAATTATAAAGGCCCAAGGGCCCAAGAAAGCACTGTACCTAAATAAGTAAAATAGGCTTATGAAGTTTATGTTAATCGTTCTATAAAACGAGTCAAAGAATGGATTACGAAATTTTTTTGCATCTAATGTTAGGTTACGCTTATCGAATGTTTATTTTTTTTTTTTTGTTTTTGTTTTATATGCTATATATAAATAATTAGCGCGCTCTCAAGGGATTTGAATACCCTTAAAATGTTTGTACACAGTGCGGGCGAAGGAGAATCGGGAAGAAATAAAAGAGAAATACTGATGTACATTGATCTTAAATGTTTGCAAGTTATTATAATTGGGAAATAGAGAGCTCGGCAGGGCATTCCATAAACGAGTTGTATGGCTTACGACCGAATCACGATATTTCAGAGTACGTCCAAAAGTGAGCTTGAGGGAATACTGATGAGCATTCATAACTGAACGGTAACATCCGTTGAAAGTTTGAAGTGGCGGTTACTATGGAGCACTGGTTATTGTAATAGTGATAATACAGAGTAAGACAGGAGACATTACGTGGGTGCTCAAGGGTGACTGACTGATATTAGTATAAACTATGAGTTCTATCTATCGGGTTTGAATCCTATCTAGCAGGTGCAGATATGTTTTCAGAGCACCTGACCAGATGTGGGCAATGTACTCCAATTTTGGGTGAATATATTTTAGCCTTATATTTTGAGGCCACATCGAATATGTGTACATTCCAACGTAGGGTATCGTTGACGCACATACCGAAAATGGAAAGTCTTTTGGTTTCGAAGATGCAAGTGCCATTCGTAGATAATAACTGGGTATTTAGATTTTGCTTTAATGACAGCAGGCAGCATTGAGTTTTGGAAGCATTAAATTCCACTCTGTTGATAGTTCCAAATTTAGTTATGCTGTTTATATCGGAATTAAATAAGATTGACATACGCTGCCGTTCCCTTTCTACAACCGAAGAGCAGTGAGTCCTGGAAGAAATATGAAAAGCGGAGAGTACTGCAATCAGCAAAGCAATATATTGGATTAGAAGTAGCAGATAAGGCATCATTAATGAAAATTAAAAAGAGTGTCGGAGACCGAACGAAGTCCTAGGGCGCAGCAGCATTTATTTTGTGAATATCAGACTTGAAACCATTCAAGTCAATTTGAATTGAACGTTTCGAAAGGTTATTTCTAATTCATTAAAGAAGAAAGTGAATGCTTTAAAAATATCAAATGCAACTATCTTGCTTTTGCCAGAAAAATTTTTACTACCATTAGGACATGGTAGAATTTTTTGCCTTAGTTCTTATTTGTATTGGAATTTTACACGCTTAAGAAAAGCGTTGCAATCATTCCTGGCTCGTTTGAAATTTTTTCGGTTTTCCTTAGTAGGGTTGGTATAGTAGAGTCGAAAAAACATTTTTTTAACCCTGGCAGCGTCTTCATAGCCCGAGTCGTACCATGCTTTTTCTTTTGGTATTAAACCAAACCAACCAAACCAACCACTCTTCATCCGATTAGGGATAAAAGATCTCATTTCAAAGAGAATGGTGTCTGGGATCATATTAGCAGCGGCATCCACGTCATTATAGAGGAAACATAACGACTAATTAAAATTCCTAAAGAAGGTGTTACGTCCGCTGCAATTGGTTCTTAAAGGAAATTTTTTTCGAACTGTGTGGTCGATGTTCGAGAAATAAGATGATATGATATGGTGGTCCGACGAACCTAGAGGGAACAGCACACTGACCTTGTATTTATCAGGGTCAGAAGTTAAAAAAAGTCCATGGTGGTAAGTCCATGACTATCAACGTCTGGCATACGTGTGGGCTGATTTACAAGCTAGGTTAAGTTGTCTGTCCAGAATGCCAAAGCTAGCCAGAATATGTATATTGAAATCGCCCATAACAATGATTTCAGTATGAGGATACAGGGATACAATCCTTTGAATGGAGTTAGACAGAGCATCGAACTCGTTAAAGGTCGAATAGCTTTCCAGTTTGTAAATAAAGTAGTAGAGGATAATTTAGTTACGTAGACAGGTAGCTTCCGATCAGAGTAATCTGAGAGGTGTGGGCGGGAATCTACCTGTGTTTCTCTTAGTGTCAAAACCGCTGGTCTGTATTTACGGACGTGGACGTCTGCTACTGTAACGACATTCACAGATTTTTGAATTAATTGCGTATCACTTACAGAATAAATGAATGGCATCTCTTTATTGATGAATGTAAAATAAGTGTGTAGTAGTAACAACCACTTTAATTAACTTATAGAGCTGAGGTTCATGAAATCATCATAATATAGTACATTTTCCGACGAAATTATTGTAAAATTTCTTGAAATTTGTTTCTCAAATAGACAGATGTCTATTCAATTGAAGTGAATATAAATGATAAATGAAATAAATAAATACTTATTTACTGTCTGAGATGATATTTTTAATTTGTAAAACCGATATTTTCTTCCACGTTTTTCTAGCAGGTCAATGTTAGAGTATGATTTTAAGATTGTTACATTAACATTATACGAGTATACCAAGCTGATCTGTAAAAGCTCTCTTTAACCACAAATAAAACAACAAGAACAACAACAAAAATTAAATAAATAAACATTTAACATGTATTTTTCTCATCAATTTTGAATACGATCCTGAAATATGTATCTAGGTCATCCATGTATTGAATCCCATTCTAAGATACTGAAAAAAATACTGAAATAAGAAAATACTAAAAGAAAAGGTCAAAAGAACAATAACCGAACTCTTTTATTGTTCTTCTCCAACCTCACCCACCTACGATGAGTGATTCTCGACTGTGATTGGGGCCGAAAGGATATGTTCATTTACTTTGCCAGAGGCTGCCGTTTATAAATTTAAATAATGATCCTATTTTTAAAAGGGTAGAGTCCCTTCTGATTTTGAATAGGTTTGACGCTACCAACACTTAGAAATTCGGGTTTTTTTTTTTTTTTTTTGCTCCCGCTAAGGAAATGGTTTGGAAGTGAGCCAGCGATTAGTGCAGTCAAATTGGCAAATCGTTTGATGGGCTCTTCTTAATGGGCCAGAGCAAATGTGCTGTAAATTTTACGAGAATGGGTTTTTTTAATTTTTTTATTTTTTAATTTTTTAACTCTTAATTTGATGTTAAATGGTGTTAAAGGGTAAATAGAGGAGGTGTTAATGATGTCCTCAAAACGGATACAAGCTGTAGAAATTCCAATTGAACTTTATTGGTGTTGGAATTCACGGACTTGTTACAAATTTATTATGACTTTAATAGATAAATAATCTTAAAACCATTTCTGGAAAAAACAGTTAAAACGAGGAAATTATATTTCTTCAGAGTTTTTCGTTGAAGTCTGTGCAAAGCTTTATTGATATAGAATGAAACCAGAAACCTATTTTGAATTTTCAATTACGCTCGTCAATATGGTTCTGGAAATTCTTTGTTTTTAATTTTATGGGAACTTTGTTTTGATTGCTAACAATATGTATGGTAGTGTCTGTTTTTTGAGAATGGCGTACATGTCTATAAAGTGATGCAATAATTGTGAAGTACTGTGGATATGCTTCAATTCACTGGCTCTAATGAAAAATACTAATTGAAAAATTCAATTCAAAAAGAATGCAATCAATAATATTTGGTTACCTTGCATTCACTATAATTACTTTTAAGTCGCTAATATTCGTTGAATCCATTAAGTTGGTTGAATTTATTAAAGGCATAGATATAAATTTTTATCTGAACATCATAGTTTTTAAATTCATTCATTAAATAAGGTGACTAAAGTCGTTAAGCTTACTTCATTAGAAAAAACTTAGCTTAAGTCTATTTATTTAGTTGGCAAACAAGTTTGTTTCCTTAAATAGAGATATAGAAGTTTGTTTATATGACAAAGTCGTAAGATATCTAAAATAAATAAACATGTGTATGTTACATTTGCATTCTCTAAGCCTGGAATACAAAGATTGATTTTTTTATTGTAAAAACTAGCATTGTTGGATGTACTGTATTGCAATGCATTTTAGAAAAGATGAATATCGCTTTCTTTAAGTTTCAATGACTTTAACATATTCCAGAACTTCAAGCAACTTTAAATTGGGTGGATGCATTTAATGATTTCAATCTACTATACTGAAAACATTAAGGAAACAAGTATCGCGTCATTTTTTGTTCACTTGATTTTGAAGTATCATAACTTTAAAATGATTAATTGCATCTATCAACACTATTTTTTGTCTAAAACTATTGCCAACAAATGGTTCGTTCGCTTTTGTTCTAAAAATTTTGATGTGAAAGATGCATTTTGATCGGTCTATTATAAAAAAAAGTCCATGAAATCATGGAAAAAGTTGAGTAAGATCAGCACATAGGCAGTCATGACATTGGTAAGGAAGTTAATATCGACCACAAATTGATTTTGAGGCAATTGGGAATGAGCCGGTTACGAAATGAAGGTAGGATATCGGATTTACGATTCAATTCATTAATACATTAAGGTAAGTACAAATAAGACTAAGTTTTTTACAGTATAATATTTCGGAGTGAATATGACAATATTTGTAAATATATAGTCAAAAAGATAGAACAGAAAAGAGAATGTGATAAGTTTGAAGTGAATTGTTGCTGCAGTTGTTATTAACATTTAAGTGGGGAATTTTTTAATTAATTAGCTCTCATTATTAATTTTGTCGACGTGGAAAAGCTTTTTCAAGGTCTGGTTACATGAATAAAGAAGACACGTAAAGAATTAATGTAATTAAAATATGGCGTTGTCAGTTTAAGAGTCCTGCTTGAATAAGGAAACGTGTTTGCGATAGTGAGAGATGTGATCGTATTGACGAAATCCACACAAGCAACAAGCAACTTGTGTTCGGATTGTAAGTCAAATGTGTGGTATGTAAACGTAGAGCAGTCAAATATAGCCAGCAAGAGACTTCTGATAATTCTTTGTTTTGTTTTTATTAGAGTAAACCTGGAAGATATCCACAGCTTCGTAGGAAGGCATAAATTTGCCCATAATTGGTATGGTCTACTGCAGAAAGTGAACGATTTATTGTGAAACAAATATTTGCAACTTTTTCAACAAATGGAATTTGTTTGTTGCTTTAAAGCACAGTTGCAAGGTCATTCGTATCGTAATATATTCTCAAAATTAAAAACACTTGATATTTCTCTACATTCAGGTCTAGACAGTTCGAAATTGCTCAGTTGTAGATTTTTTATCCTAGCAATGAGATCCTCAACTAATCCGATTGGTCGTGACAAGTATTTCTGTGCACTGTCAGCGTAGAGATGAATGGAAAAGTAAACTTATTTATAAAAATAAGGTTTAAAAAAATATTTTTTATGAGACACAAGTCTCTTTATTGTCAACTCACTTAATTCTCAACACAAATTATTCTTACACTATTACTTATAGTCTATAAATGCTGACACCGCATGAGAAAATATTAAAAGACGGGAATATTGAACCTGAGTCCGGTGCAGCGAAACATTACCTACAATAATACCTTATTCAGAAATAAAGCAAACAATAAAATTGCAGCGCGTGTGCTGATAATGCAAAAATTGGTGTGTTAACTGAAACATTTGACCGTACTTTGGGAAGGTCGTTTACATATTAGCAAAACAATAGTGAACCCAAAATTAAGTTCTGAGGTGTTTCTGTTTATAAGGGTCTAAGCTCGAAAAACTTGCCATCGTCTCCCACTCTTTGGTAACGATTATTTAAATAATCTCTTATGAGGCTCACCAAAGGAAAAATATAACTTTAGTTTCTGACACAGCAAGTTGTGAATTACCGTTATGTAATCCATGTCATATTTACTTCTTATATCATCGAGAATTTTAATCATAGCGGTAGAACAACTGTGACCGGCTTTAAAGCCCGTGATCCACATAACTTTATATTTGCTTAGCGAGAATATTTTCCATGACTTTTGATAGATATACCAAATTTACCGAAAGTCTGATATTTTAAAGGGATAGGAAAAGCCTTAGCCTATTGGGAAAAGTAAATAAATTTATAATGTGTGTGAGGCAGCTATTGACGTCGACCAAAATGATTATAAAGAAACGAAAAGATACGTACTTCTTAACGACAGCATTTGATTTGAGAGGCATCAACTTCTAAGACAGCTTCAAAGTAAAAATCATACAAAAAAAAAAAAAAAAAAAAAAAAGAATCAGGGTAAAACAGGAGTTATTATTAGGTCCGGATAAAAAGGCATCATTGAGTTCAGTCACATCTGAAATGCTATCACCATCAGCTGCCTTTTTTTTCACCACCAATAGCGCGGTAGTTACTACAAGTTACTCCATAGCTTTTTTGGTGTTAAATCCGCATTCAGCTTGCATAGAAAATATAGTTTTTTGGCTCTTCGTGCTATAAATAATTAGGAATAATTGGACTTTACTTACACCTTAAATATAATTTATATCAAATTGAAGAGATTGAACGTGATTCACCTTGTCGTTTAAAGCTGACGCCTTATAACAAAACCGCTAAGGGAATAAGCTTACATCTAGTTGTAAGGCATTGTTTTCTACACAAACATAATCCCTGAGGGTAAAAGATAAAGCACGAGTCAAGACAACATTGTAAGTACAAAAAATCAAATCATGGTTGGATATTCCTGCAAGGGATAGCTGATCTTGAAGTAAGACATTAGACAGATTCGAAACCAGTTTACCATCCACAACCCTGCGACGGTGGCGGAATACAGCAGCTGATACGCTTTTTTATCAAGATTTAATAGGTAAGCGTTAAAGTCAAAACAAACTATAATATGTTCACAAAATGCAGTAGACTCTTACAATTGTGAAAATAAGTTCCGTTGTATTTGATGTGCGAGCAGGTGCTGTAATACGAGTACGCCGGAACGCTCCCGACTGCTGTATTGGTAAGTCTATCATAATAATAATAAAAATAACAAAAAATAACGCGTTCATTTTTTTTGTCTTCTGCATCACATCAAAGACAAGTTTCAGTAATACAGATAATATCAATTGAAAATATATTTTATGTAGTACAATTTAGATAAATTGAAGCTACGTGCATTAAGATTGCATGTTTTTAGCCCCATGCCTGCATTTGACAATATGTTTATAATTGATGGCACTGCGATTTAATTTGTAAAGCCAGGCAAGAGTAGCGTATTATTAAACATTTTACTTAATATGTAACACACGTAGTTGGAATTCTGGGTATGTTAAAGAACCTACACATAGAGTAATTTTTGACACAATTTTCGATTGCAACCAACAGGAAAATTGCCTCGTGTGGAGGACTATTGGGCTAAAATAAAACCATATTAGCAAATTGTCTCAAGCAATCTCACAATTTCTCTCCTGCCTTTCATAACTTCCTTAAAATTGTGACGCGACAATTTTGACAAATTGACACAATTTAATCCTCAATATTTATCTCGAATTCATTGAATTAAGATCTGTTGTAGCGGATTATAAAAGAGTAGAGTCGAACACTATTCCTCCCTACTCAAACGCCATAGACATTGTGTGCAAAAATTTCTCTGTGTGTAGGTGCTTTTAGGCTCTCATTTATGTGAATACGATGAAAGATTATAAGTTTAGTAGTGTGTAAAATGAATCTGTGAGGAAAATGAATTCCAGTTGGGCAACTGTAAGGCTATTATTTTTGTAAAATGCAGAAAGAAAAGTCCGTTGCTCAGCGTGAGAAGAAAAGAGACTTAGTATAGGCGAGAGCTTTCGATGTTGTTGTTACTATTGCTGTTGCTGTGCGAATTTTATCCCAGATGAAAAGCATCGATATGCGTAGATCATTAGTGTCATAAACTTGCGGCGATCTTTTTGGCAGTATCGATAGCATTTTCGTTGTTTTCATCTACGGCCTCGCTGATGAGGCCCTTGACCTTTCCCACAAATTCTGAAATCAGCTGTGCAAACTTTCTTGTCAGAGTTGCTTTAAGGTTTTTTACATTATTCTGCAAAGATTTTTTTTTCCATATTTAGACTTGGGGTAAGATGCGTTTTTTTTGGCTGCTATTGTGAATTTGCAGGTGGGGTGAATAATTTGAGTTTAGAGTGTATCACCTTTCTTTCCTTTGTTCCTGGATCTGATTAACAATATGTTTTTTGAGACCGATCAAGTTAGTGAAGCAGTAAATCGTTTTAAAATTTTCTTACTTGGTTAACCCTATTTTTTTTATTTTATTTATATTATATTATTTACTTTTATTAGGTAGCAGGTAGATGACGATGAAAAAATGACAGCCAGGAAAGTGATGCTGTACGTTTAGTGGGATTGGGAGGGTATCATTCATCATGAGTTACTACCGACTGCTCAAACAATTGATTCGAATATCTACTGCCAGCAATTAATGCTGTTGAAACAAGGAATTGAAAAAGAGATCAAAATTAATCAATAGGAAATATGTTTCGTCACAAAAACGCCAGACCACACAAAAGTTTAATGACTAGGAAAAATACATACATAAGTCTGATAGTTTTGATGCACCTACCGTATGTGTATTATTATAATATTATGGCTTAATCATCATATTTATTCTACAGCAAAGAATATGGAAAAAATACTGATGCTTTACTAACGGAAACCTAAGAAAAATAATTGCAATTATGTAAAGATATTTACATGTTGCTTACAATATATAATCTGACAGCTGATCAAATTATAAAAAAGTTTACACCATGAATAAATCATTTATGATGTTATTTCTCTCAAGAACAGGAATAGATACTGCAATCTATACCAACCATGAGAAGGTAGCATACGCTGAAGGTTAGTGCAAAAACTACAAAAATTTATTCAGATAAGTATTCGTGGATAATTGACGAAAAAAGTAGAGAATCAATAAACGTTATCTTATATAAAAATTAAGACTGCTTAACTAGCCTACGACTCCTCAATATTCGATCCCAAGATCTGGTTGAGAAATGAGAAGAAGAAGTATGATAATCGTACATTATATGGTATGCGGAGTGTTATGAGTTTAATTGCTCATTTCTAAAATTTTTTGTTCAGGCCTTGTTAGCTCGAGACGTTCTTTTTGAACTTGTCTGTAAAATTGTTGGAATTTCTATTTATAGTAGAATATACAATCCATTTCCTGGATTGTATATTTATCATGCTTTTTCTTTTTATTAGAAGAACTCGATTATCGTAGATCAAACGATCCTCTATACATCTCTTTTTAGAGCTTCTTCGATCAATGTATTCAAAGTTTGGTCTAAAAGCAGTTCCATAATTGTGGTGGGAAACTGTAGTAGAGATGAGTTCTTAAGCTCCCTAAATAGGCCAAAAGCGCCTCTCATAAGCTCATTGGTACCTGGCACGAAAGCGTTAAGTTGAATCATTTTTTTTAAGGATTTTACTAACGACCAAGCCCTCAAGGATAAAGGTTGCGCGTGTAACTCAAAGTCCACTACAACAACGCCTCGTATACGGACGGATATTATACTGACGAACCAAGGAAAGTTAACAAATTTCGACTTTGCTCATGAAAAGGTGTTAAGATAGTAACAGTTATGTTTCACTTTGGGCCGTGAAAGAAAAAGAAAAAAAACAATTTTTTATTCTATGTAAGGTCAACGGGGACCGTTAGTTTATATTGTGATATTATTTTGTTTACACAACTATCAAATAACGTGCATGTGCTGACCCCCCGTCCTCAGTGTCGTTGTCATCAAAAATGGCTAAAAACGAAGTATTGGTCGCTTGTCCATTATTGGCAGATCATTTTTATAGCCTTTTATTGTTTAGACAGCTGGTTTGATTTTCTCGTTGACAACTTATATTGGGGGAAATGTTTGTGAGTCCATTCTCGGTAATTTTTATGGATTGACCGTGAGTTGCGAAATTGCATATGTTACTCGCGTGCGCCGGCTATTGCTGTTAATATTACGGTAATTCAAGGGGCGCGAAAGGATGGACCGGGCAAAAAGCATATGCAAAACTACGACACCTACTGACGCAACAACTGCAAAGAAGGAAGACGGAAGTTTGGTTGCTACTCGTATTAAATAGAAATTTAGATATGCATATAAACCTTAATTACGTTTATGCCTTTTCAGAGGACAAAGGTGACATCATAAAAGTGAAACAATATGACTTCCTAGACTTCATAGTATATGCTTAATGCCATTGCTGTAATACCAGAATGTAGATCTTATTGTAAGGAAGTGACACCACCCCCGACATTGGATCACCTGATCAATCAACCGTTGCCCAGATTGATCATATTGCAAACGACCTCAAATACTATTCTAACGTTCTGAATGTCCGAATCTTCCGCGGAAGCAGAATCGACCCGAATCATAACCTAATAATAAAAAGCTTCAACAGCAAGAGATTAGCAGAATCTTTCCCGATATCGTTTCCCTTAAGCTATTTCATGCATACACAAACTGTAGAGCACCAATGGAAGCGCTATCAACGAGCAACCAAAGAATCCGCATCTGATGTTATTGGTTTTGAAGTGCAGCCATAAAGAAAGCTCTGATACATGCAATCAAACAAAAGTCATATAATACGAACACATTGAGTCGCCAATGAAGGTGTCGTGAGTATTAAAGCGGAACCGACCAAAATAGATCTGTTGATATGATAGAAAAGGACACAAACCACCGACGGCTTAGCCAAAATATCATCATTGGCAGTTATAACTTCGAGGAAGTTAAGGACTTTGTTTACCAAGGCGCCACAGTTACCAGCAGTCAGCTGAGGAGCTGTATTTTTATTTTTCGTGCTTTAAAAGCTCCGACAAAATCTTGCCTTATTTTAAGGAAGCTTGGCAACAACAATCTTTCTTCAATTTTCTTCAACCCGAGTAAAAAGTACGGAAACTTTTCTGAATATAACGAGTTAAATGTAACAGAAATCCCGTGCAGCGGACAACATAAGCTCAAACAAAAAAGCTATTTGCCAAAAAATAGGTAATTAAACAAATTCCGTCGCTCCCTTTTTTTATAAAACAAGATGAAAAGTAATTCATCCATTAATGCAGCAAATTATTCGAATATCGAATACAAACCTTGATAGCATTGACGAACTTAAATAAAAATTTTGAGAAAAAAGGAATCCCTCGTAGTACCTATCAACTCTAAACAAAGAAAACAACTTCCGCCAATAGCGTCCAATAAATTTTATCAATTTCGATAAACTGCCTGAACTACTTCTCCGTCCCACTAAAGGGTCGCTAAAAGGAAAAAAGTACTTTGGATTAGTTCCAAAATGTCATGAATCAATTTTGGTAGCGCTCCCAGAGGGACGCTATAGATTTGTCATCGAATAATGTTACGCAATCAACAGGAAAACATCCGTTCAGCCAAAACTTTCACTTTCTTCTCTATTGCACATCTCTACGTCACAGTGTGGATACATGTCAACATATGGTATCCTAAGGAAGCGTCACATAACCCAAAAAACAAAGATTTGAAAAAAGGATCTGCTTCGCACAGAAAACGCTATCGGCCAATATTTTTCGGAGCAAGTTTGAGAAAAAGTATTTCCCCCAAAATGACTATGAAGCGTTTACCTAACAGTTAAATGCGGTACGGGGAGAAGAGCGAAAACTCTGAAAAAGTAAACTACAAAAAGAAAAATTTGATGGAAATGTATTCGTTAAAGTTCATAAAAGTGGGGAGGGGAAACTTTCGACTTGGTTTATCCAATGCTGGCACCATCTGATAATATTTAACCGGAAGAGCAGCTAAAAAATCAGTAAATCCAATTAAAAGTTGGACAGGTAATTCAATGCGCGTAACTGCGGTGGGTGAACAAACCAGTCTCGGGTTTCTTTAGTAGCTGTACGCAGTGGTTTGGTAAAATGGAAAAATTTGGAGTGATTGTTGTGTCACCACATATTGTGTAAGATACTATGTTATTAAATCGAAGTGACATCCAATTGCCTTTATTTTTTTTTTTTATATATTATCAAAAACATTAACATTTAAAATAGGTGATTATATCAATAACTTTTCCAATTTCCTTTCGTTCTTTCCACATCTCGGTCTACTATCTAAAAATCTTCTTCCGTTCAAAAAGAAATGGATTGAACTTAGGAGAATTAAAATAAAGCTCTAAGTCAGACATCAATCCACACTAGCAAAATAAAGTTCGGAAAGGTAGCTATCACAGGCCCCGAATGAATAGGGAATTTGACAGTTTTTTCTACGAACAGTTTTTTTCATCGGAGTCAAACTGGAAAAGAAAGTTCAGCGAGAATACAGCGCACAGAAATCAACAAACAATCATATGTATATATACATAAATAAAATAAGAAAAAATATATGTAAGTTAAATTGCAGTTTATTGTGAAATTATTTATTTTTTTTTTATTTTTTCAAAGGGAAAACAAAGCTATTATAAACAAAAGTCAGTTTGAAAGGCTTTTTGAAAGCCTGAAATTGCTCCGGGATCCAAAAAAAGAGTAATTTAATGCTTTTTGGAAGCAGGTTAAAACGGAGTTAAACATTTTCGGTCCACCTTGTAAAGATACTAGCAGCTGGAAAAAAGTAAAGTTCATAGTTTCGTTACAAATATTTTACGATATTATATTATATTATATGAATTTTTTTCTTAGGTGTGGTTGGAATGGATGGTGTACATTGCGAGGATATTGGTAGAGAGCAAAAAGGAATACAAAGCTACAGGTGGCGATGCAAATAAAATGCACTATCCAGCCTCGAAAAAGGTCTCCCGACCGGAGAAATAAAGAGGACACATTCTTTTGGGCTCAAAAGTTCTTCTGAGGTTTCAATCTACCTCCTGAAGGGGACCAACCTACGGATGTTTCGATGCCATCAAACGTCGCTGCTGATAGTTCAAGAAGCGTTCCGCGGCAACTTCCATCCTCTTCGCATCAATCGAATGATTCCATCGGCCTTTTAAAGGGTCAAATAAAAATGCAATGAGAACTATACAGCAATACAGAGGAATTTTGAAAAAACCATGGGCTGAGGGGATTCAAGCTTGAAATCTTAAAGGCTTGAAGTCTTCACAAAAGAAGAACTGTTGCAGAACAAAATTTATCTGAAATGAGAATGATTTTCAATTTTAAGTTAAGTTGAGCTTCTTAAAATACTATCCCTTATTTGTAATGACATATTGTGGTAATTAGATTTAGGAACTTCGATTTCTTCAACTGCATCCTCATCTTCAGCTTCGATTCCTGTAAAATCGATCGATATGATTGCTGATGAATACCTGCAAGGATCAAGTTATTGGTCTAACTCCTCCAAATTATATCTAAATGCTACCTTATTTACTTCTTTTTAATTCTGCAAATTAATTTCCTTTATATTACGGATTAAAACAGATTAAATGCATCTCTAAACACCTTCCTTTTTAATTTTAAGTTGCGTTTTCTTCCCGTATTCCTGTTTAACTCAAATAATGCAATGGAAATCGAATCCATTTTTATTACAAAAAAAGACAACACAATTCACAGTCTATTGAAGAATAAAAGAATAAAAAGTGTGTTTTTACACTTTGACGTAAATTAGCTGATTTCAAAAGTCCGAAAAAACAACTTGTGTGTGGCAATGCTGTTTTGGTTTCGTTCGGGGCTTGTGATGTTAATTTTTTCGTATTTGTAACGTAACTAAGCATTCAAAACTTTTCTATGAGGGACTCTGTGATAGAGGTGAATATTATACCCAATATAAAGAATCAATAATGTTTTTCAAGAAGTCGATCTTACCCGTCCAAAAGATGATTCTCTTGTCGTGGTGTCCTACTGACTGCCCATAATGTCCTAAACTCTTCTCCAATCGCTGTTTCTATTTCTTCTTAGCTTGACTAAGTTTCAATAAAGATAACACTCTCCTGCAGGTCACTGTACGTTTTGTGTTTTTACATCCTACCGGCACAACCTTTGCTACCATCTCGCTATCGATGCCATTGATCAAATAATTAACTTATCTGATCATCTCGATGATATCATCCAGAGGGGCAACGGATCCTCTTGTGATGTGCTCTCAAGGGATCACAAGGCTATTATCGGGAGATGGAGAGTTCCGTTGATTGGAGTCCAGCTTTGCGTACTACGTTCTCTTACCTAGATGCTTTTGTTCATTTTCTCCCTTGATAATTATTATATGAGTTGCAAGAAACGTGGTCTTTTATGATTTTCGAAGAAACCTTTGGCTACACTAGCTCTTTATCATAAGTTTCAGTAAATTATTTTTAAAGCTTTATCACATGTTCTTACGTCCGCTTATTAACAACTCAAAAAATATGCTTATGTTCCAAATTGAAATAGAAGTTTTGAACCTAAGATACCTTTTAGAGTATGACTTATTCATTTTTGAATACTAAACCCTAAAGTTCATTTGAGTATCCAGTATCTGGGAGAGTTATAAGGCTGTGTATACAAATATAGTCCTCGTATGCGCTTTAGAGTCAACAACATGAAATAGATTAATAAGTATCGATTTAAAAGTGACATACAACAAATTATTCACTTCAATACGAGTACATGTCTCAGTCTGAACATAAATGCACTTCAAGAAAACAGCAATTATACTGTAGAATATAGAACATTTAACCATTGAAGGTTGATTTATATGTCAAGTTGAACTTTTCATGAATAATTCGGTAGAAGTGTTTATAGGATCGGGTACATAAAAGTTCGAAAACTGAAAATACTACTCAATGGATACTGTACTCGTAGTTTTTTTTTTTTTTTTTTTATCTGCTAAAGAAACCAGCCAACATCTTAACAGCTCTTAGGTTATAGAATTCTGACCGGTCTATCTAGATAATGCTTCTTAAACAAATATCCCAGCCACAATAAATAATGTGGACAATTTTCAACTTTTTTACCGACAAGTTGTTTTTGAAAAGTTAAAATTTATTCACACAAAGTCCAGTAGGCGGACGAGCTGAAGACTATTCCTTATCAAAATCCTTGAATACATTTTAAGTACATGGTGAACAACCTTTTCCCAAATATATTTGTGCTTTACTTCAAAGTTAAGAAAGTTTTGAAATTGTTCACTAGGAGTTATGGTAAATTGCTTGATACTCATACTCATTGGAATGCATTTTTCATTTTCCATTTTCTCTTCGATAAAAGGAAAACAATTTGAAATTGAACTTTTTAGGTCAACTGTCAATTTGTTTCCTGGTGCCGTTTCTATGAAAGATAAGACTTTCGTTCAAGTTATCACTAATGACTTTTTTCCTCAATTTCAATTTACTCAATACGAGCAGAGTACAAGCGTACAGTGGAAAGTTTACAAGACTTTCTTGAGGAATGCATTTCGTATCATTTTCTCTATTTGTTTCCTTATTTCCATTGTCATTAGAATAACCAGAAAATTTCCATTTTCGGTTTTGTCACTCTGGGGTGGAAGCACCAGTTTGATACGGAGAAGCGAGCAGCGACAAAATACATACAATATGGGTTTTGTTGAATAGTTTTGCATTTAAGGAAGATCGGAGTACCAAAAATAATGGTTTTCAAGTGTCGTATATTAAATAAGTTGAATTAGAAACTACTGAACCATTCAAATAGGAATGTAGAAGTTTTCAAAATGTCAGCGAATTATACAGCTTTAATTAATGAAAAGTACGTAAGGTGTATACATATAAATGCATGTAAATAAATTTACATAATATATATAGATAAAGCCAAACGTTTGTATTGTGTCTTAAGGATAAAGGGGTGAAATGGTATGAAATTTAAAAGAAATGCTTAAAGAGATATGTCAACATTGCAGTGTGTACCTTATTTGTATAGAGTTTTCTAATAACGACTTGACAACTTTTTTTTTAAATAAAAAAAAACTTTATTATTGGCTTGAAGTACAATCAAAACATTCATGAATGGAACTCGACTTCGTTCATATGGCCACCGCGGGCACGTTTGCAGCGGTCGATTCGTTGGACCCTATTTTCAACGACTCGGCCACACATTTCGGTCGAAACGGCCGCTATTTCGCGTTCAATGTCGGCTCTGAGCTCTTCCACCCTTCCCATACTTACTCTTCAATAAATCGATTGTAGCGTGTGCTGTGTGGCTTGTGGCACCAAGTCCATATCTTCCAACACGGACCAAAAATAATCGGTGATCATGGCGCGATAACGCTGACCATTCACAGTAACGTGACGATCGTTGTCGTAAACGAAAAAATATGGCCCAATAACGAACCAATTGACGAACCCATTAAGCCAAAAATGAGCTTCGTCACTGAAGATGATTTTGCGATGAAATTCATCATTTTGGCACATCTTCTCCAGAACCCAATCGGAGAACGTTTGCAGACGTTTTGATGTTTGAGATGTTGAGTTTACGAAATAAATTGATGATTAGTGAAAGAGTGCGTTCACAAATTAAATTCAAATTTGTCAAGTTCCTATTCTTAAACCCATTAGTATTCAGACTTACAGCCTTTACCGAACTAATAGTTTTCAACTTAGGTTTTGTAAAATTCTTATAGATGTGTAGTCATTTCATTTACAGATTATTTTCTAGTAGCTTCTAGCTCTGTAGTTTTTATTTTCCAGCGATTAACTTTGTAGTTTTACAGCTTCGTAGTTGTGTGGCTTTATAATTTTGTTATGGTCAGCTCTAGACTTTGTGTCCTTACAGCTCTCATCTTTGAAGCTGGTCGAATTGCCGTTTTTATAAAAACTAACGATCGGTTAAACTAATGTCACATACTATAAAAAGTTATGACAGAGACCTAGGCAGTCGAAAACGCAGTTCTATTAAGTTCCTTGCCGGTCAGTTCAACTTACTTATAGAACAGCGTGTAATATAGAAATAAGGTCTTCTTCGACTTAGGAAAATCATTCGACAGAGTTTCCAAAGATCATATTTAAATGACGCTATAATCTCAAAATAGACCCGAAACTTATATAGAGATAATATGCGATATGAACGATGACATTAAAATAAAAGTGGGAATAATCAGAGAACTCGAAATTTAAGTTGGTAAACATCAAATCAGTGTACAAAGTCTGATACTTTTTAATGTCGTGCAAGGTTTTTTTGAAGCAACGCATTAACGGACACAAAACAATTCCCTTCCTTGTCGCTGGTGATAGCGCTATTGTATGTTATATATAAATAACGATACAACAGTCTGTCAGAAAACCCTGCAACATTGGATAAAGGCTCTAGAAGATAACATGTCGAATCACTCGTACTGAGACCGAACATATACATTATCATTGTGCTAAAGTTGGAAAAATATATATAATTCGGCTCTGTCGTAAGCCACCACGAAAATTGCAATGACATTGTCGAATACAGAGTTTTTAACATACACCTACGCATCGCATCGTTGGACTATGAACGACATATATAAAGGTAAATAAAAGCGACGAAATTGAAAATGTTGCGAATCGTAGCAGGTGTAATAAAATGTAATGCAATAAGGAGCACGTACGTTGGCGGAAGTCAGCAAATTAAAAAACCGATAATGGATAAACTTCAGGCTTAACAATTCAGCTATTTTCCCCAAGATAAACGAAGGTCGTCGGAAAATCCTGTCTGAAAAGCAATATAGTCTCAAGTTCCAGCCGAGGTTCGAAGAAAAGCTGAAAACAAAATAATGGGATGAGCCAAATGCGAAATTTCAACTAACTCTTTGTTTCACTAACGAGGTGATTGAAAATAGAATGGGTTCGTACGTCTGCAAATTTAATCAATCGCACAGGCGACAAAGACGTGGTTTCCGCTGTTGCTATTACAACTGCCTTCTTGGGAGTTGTACTTGTTTTTACTGCTATATCTGTTAATTATTTTGTCACTTTTTGGAACTAGGCTGCTATTTCTGTTGTACTTTTTCTTGCTACTTTGGATTAATCTGATGTTGCTGCTGTGGCTGTGAGCCCTGGGTGATATTCTTCCTTCTTGCCGTCTATGGCTAACACTCTGCTCAATCTGCCTGATGCTGCTGTTTAGGCTTTTCACTTATTCCTCCTAATATTCAAATTCGAAGGGAGCCAGAAAGGCGAAACTCTCCCTTTCTGCTGCTAATATTAAACACATTTCATCAACTCCGAAAAAAGTAGATACACTTTTTGAATCCATGGAGATCTGTGAGTGATGCCTTTAACAAGGCGAAATGTTTAACAAACATAAAAAAAATGTCTTGATATAAGAAATAATATTATTAATTAGTTTCATATTTTTCAAGCGATTAGCCAAACACTTATTTGTCTAATTTCAACCATCAGTGAGTTTGTACTTTCTACAGAAGCAGGTGTATCGTAGGACTCAGCACAACCCTTTTTAATTAGAATATACCAAAGTAATTTTTTTTTTGTTGGATTTTGATGGTTATAATTTCGCAATTACTTCTAATCATTCTAACACCAGTACTGAATTCGATGATGATAATGATATATTTGATATCTTGATATTAAAAGTTTTAAAAGTGATTTATCTTCGCGGTGGTTATAACAATATATGCCAGAATGATATTGACTCATTCTTTGAACTTATGGCTTAGATTTTGCGAATAGAACCGAGAATTGCTTTCGATTTGCCAATAATATAATTGTATTTATATTGCTTTATATTGCTTCCATATTTAAATAAGAAGTGTGTATTATGTAAGTAATCAAATATAGAAATACCTAAGGAATTGAAAGATGTTATGTAGAAAATGATTAAAATGACAACAACGATTTTCGAATATATCTACATATGTAGGCATATAATGCCTCAATAACTAGTTCTCTTTCTGAGAAGAAAAGCATTGCTTGTTCTCTCAACTCAGTCAACAATTTATTGTAAAGCATCTAAAACCTAAAAACCGCATAGAGATTATTTGAATATTATATCGACAATATTTGGTGCTGTTTGATCAGCACAGTACCACATAACGCACTGCATTATATCAATGAAATTTGTCAAAACACTTTCCAACAGCCTTAGACATAAAAACCAACTTTACTTAGATAAATGAGAAATTACGAATGATAGAAAAAAACTAAAACATTGAGCCAGTCCTGGCAAACAGTATTTTGATGTGTTCTAAGGCATCAGCGAATGTTATATCTATTCCACTCTATAAAGCAAAACTTTCTCTTTAACCACCAAAATTGAACGTAGTAAATACCAAATAGAAATTTAATCTGTCGAAAATCGAAAAAAAGAGCTAAAATCTTGATGATATTCCTGCAATAATGTTAAACAACTATTGCAGCTCTGTCTGCAAACCCTTACTAAATCCTATTCAACTTGGTAAAGTTGGTTTAATACCTCGTTCTTTTAATTCAATTTTTGGTGATTAAGGCTATTGAAAGTGAGGTAGATTCCATCTACCAGGTGTACCGGTATAAAGTGAGCGGCAAGATACAAATGACTCGATAGGGAACATTTATTGTGAACGGGCCTTAATTTTTTTGGTTTGGTTGATATAACACCTTTTAAACATATTTGGTAAACATCAAGTCATTGAGCAAATAACATCATATCTTTTCATCGTGTTAAAAATGTCGAATATATAACCATAAAATGATGTCCTGCGGAAAACCTTAAATTTTTTGTTTTCATTTGAAAAAAAAGTGCTGCAGAGTCGCATCGAATGCTTGTCAAGGCATATGGTGATCATGCACTATCAGAAGCAACATGCAAAAGATGGTTTCAACGGTTCAGAGATAACGATTTTGATGTGAGAAATGAAGAACGTGGAAGACCATTAAAAAAGTTTGAAGACGATGAATTGCAAACAATATTTGATGAAGATGACACTTTGAGTCAGAAGAAAATGGCAGATATGTTAAATGTTGCACAAGAAACAATTCCTGACCATTTAGAAGCTATGAGAAAGATCCAAACGTTTTGAAAATAGGTGCCACATGAATTGAATGAAAGACAGATGGAAAACCCAAAAACTACTTGTGAAATTTTACTTCAAAGACACGATAAATAATCAGTTTTGCATCGAATTGTTAGTGGCGATGAAAAATGGATTTGTTTTCAGAATCCTTAATGGAAAAAATCATGGGTTAATCCGGGACAACCATCAACTTCGACTGCAAAACCAGATCTATTCGGTAAGAAGACCATGCTGTGTGCCTGGTGGGACCAAGGTGTGGCGTACCACGAGCTCCTAAAACCTTGTGAAACCGTTAACATAGATCGCTACCGACAATAGATGATCAATTTGAACCATGCATTAATCGAAAAACGACCAGAATGGGCCAGAAGACACGACAAGGTAATTTTTCTCCATGACAATGCACCTTCACACAAAGCAAAACTGGTTCAGGATACAACCAAAACACTTGACTGGGATCTTCAACCCCAACCGCCGTATTCACCAGACTTGGCTCCTTCCGACTACTATTTGTTTTCATCGACGAGACACGCATTACCTGAGCATCACTTCGAATCCTATGAGGAACGCTATTGCAATAGTTGAAATATTAAAAGATTTCTTTGATCCTCACACTTTTTTATCGCTATTTATTGCTCTATTCAGTTCAATACTTTAACATGCCGGTGTTGTTTGGAATCCAAATTACTTGTTATTTTCTAACGCATATTTAGAAAATACATTTTTTTTTTGTAAAATGTGTAGTCATTTTGAGTCTTATAAAGCTAGATGTTAACTCTTAAGTATAATGTCACTCCTTGCAAACAGACAGGCACATGACATAATGCTAATGAGAGACGTTACGTATTCCCATACAATATTAATATACATATTAATAGTCCTATTCTGTTATTTATGTTCCCAATTTATACTTTGGAGAGGGTGTTTACCAAATGAACTATAACTATATTCATTTATTATTATATCTTATATTCATAATCTGTAAGCAAAGGCTGTTGAAATAAATAAATAAATAAATAAATAAATAAATATTGCATTCCAAGAACTGAATAGCGGTTGACGCTTATAAACATAAGAAAACGATTTTACAAGCTCCACAAGAAGTAATCGAGGGGCCCATTTAATGGTCCATTTCGCGATATTATGTTATCGTTGAATCGAGTCCTCAGTAAGACAACGGTTTTATAACGGTGTGACAAGTTGACAAGTGACTATAACGCGGACTCCGGCTTTATAAGAACCTATCGTCAGCGAGAAGATCTCAAGGATCTTACCATTATAGATTGAAGCAACATCGGAAATAAGTTGCTACTATCCTCCTCGAAAACATCTGTTCAAAGATTTATTAAGGATAAGCCGTGTTCCGTTGTTGTAAATTAAAGAAATAACGATAACGATATTGCACCATGAATAAGTGTGGGGCTGTTAAAATAGCGCGAAAACTACAGAGTCTTTTAGAACAGAAAAATGTCAAACTCAACAATTTTGTTTAAATGATATTTGCGCCCACAGGTCTGCTATACGTAAACGAAGCGCTGGACGATGAACGATAATTATAAGAGAAAGATGGCACCGATGGAAATGGTTAGCGAGTATTTCGTGAGTGTACTGTATAACAAGGCCCCGAAAGAAAAATAATTGAATTACTCAAAAGCAAAACTCAAAAACGGTTTTATTATATATTAATGAACTATTGTATTTATCTTATACTAAAATAATTCGGTTTGAGAGATTAGATTTTTCATATAATTCATTGTACAAAATAATTTAAAATATATAAATATTTCAGAAATTAAGAATAAGGAAAATTCATGACATTCGGCATTTTTAAGTTAAAAAAATAGTCTAGAATGCCACTTCAATGGATTTAAGATTATAATGAAATAATTTTGGATGGGGTGACCCTCAAAAGAAATATAGACATAATTCATTCAAGTAAAATAAATTAAATTTTATAAAGCACAAAAGGAGGAAAGGAAAATAAAAATAAAATTTTATACCAAAACGTCTAAAATTAGGGATTCAATTTCAGAGTAATTTTACATATATCCAAAGAGCCAATTTTTTACTTTTGTTCAAAACACGTGGGATATTGAAACAGCCCTTATTGAACGAGTGAGTTTATTAAGTAGCCGAAAAGTGAAGACGGAAAAGAAGTTACGGAAGGAAGTAGTACGGAAATTTTGTATAGGTAGAACATAGAAAAGGTTTCCATGAAGATTATAATTGGAAATCAAACGAAAATTACGGTCACCAAACCTCATAAAGAACATTTTTAATACTTAACAGTACAAATGACGAACAGGAAGAATATTTAGATTGCGGAATAAAGAAAAGCTGGAATATCTACTAGGTTTACGACAAATTTTTTTAAGAACATATTTTTGCAAAGTCAACAAAGACTCAATAGGCAATTCCCTATTGTGGTTTAGATTGAAAAATACCACAATAAACTGTTTTTAAAAGTTTGAAAGTTTGAATGAACATACCATACATAGTAAAAGTGTCTGAGAGTGGATCGGAAATATTTTTTTTAATGCATATATGTGGCATGTAAAGGTCATCCTGGAATCCAGGGGGAGATACACATTTGTATCCCAATTGTAAAAGGTAGATAAGCCAAAAACCATAATTTTCGTTGTTAAGCTTATAATTAGATTGTGTTTAGCAAGCCAGAGCCTTAATAAATTAAAGTTCCAATTGACATCGGAAATTAGATCCAAAGGACTGTTTAAGCTGTAACAGAAGTCAATGTCATCGGCAAAAGCAGTAGGTGAACCTCTAAATTGAAGAGCAAATAGTGAGTTTATATACATCAAGATTAGAATCAGGCCTAAAACAGAATCCTGAGGAGCATCTACATTGAAAAACATTTTTTCACTCCTTATCACTCCTTTCACTACAGCTTATCTAGCAGGATATTGTAGTTGACCATATCAAAAGCTTTGGTAATGTCAATGAATAAGCCCGCTGTGCATTTTTTAGCATCAAGGTGTGCCATAATTTTGGAACAAAAATTTAATCACGGATGTTCCGTCAATTTGCCTTTTTTAAAACCAAATTGAGCACAATTGAAAAACCCAGTTTTAATTAAGAAAACCAGTATCCTATTTTTCATAAGTTCTTCAAAGATTTTTTCCAAAATCGGGAGAATTGAAATGGGCCTGTAACTACCGATTTCGGTGACAGAACCTTTTTTTAAGTAATGGTATGACGTCAGCAAATTTAAGCTCATCTAGAAAGACCTCTTCAAACACGAAACGGTTATAATTTGAGACAATGCATCAACTATAAAACATGCAATTGGTTTAATTGTATAGTTAGAAATACAATCAGCTCCGCATATTCTGCCAATGCGAAAAGCAGTGCCGCACCAATGAAAAAAATACATGCACAAAATGTTGCACATATATACAATACAATATAATAATTATAGGCTATAACAAAAAAAAAGTGGATTAATATTCTAAATATATCGATTTTAAAATTCTTGTTTTGTATTACATTTCCAGTGTGTCAGTCTTTTCAAAGATAATTCGAAGATAAGCTGCTTATTGTTATTTTCACTTTTCCTATTTGATGGTATTATTCTCAACTACTCCCTTTCTTGTTGCTTGGATTTGCTTCTTATAACAAGATTTTATGTAAATAATCCACAAAGTTGACTCTATTCCTTAAATATATAGGGAGCCTATCTTCAGTGCTGCTTTTGGTCACCTTAAATCTATGTTTTACGAGTATTTATTCTGATTACAAAAAAAATATTCACTTCAATATTTGCACTTAACTACAGTTTTCTCCTATGAGACTAATGTTGTAGTCGTAGGTAATCAGTTTTACTTTTACATGGATATGCACGAGTATATGTTTAAACTTGCTTATTCCATAAAGGACATATAAGAGTTGAATCGTATACAGATTCCGAAACCGGAAATATTGATGGATTTCAAAGGGCTTAGGAAGGGTAAAATAGAGTATCAGAGGACAAAACATTCAGCATTAACGTGGATGCACATATTATTATGTCTTACCTCCTTGAGTGAGTTCATAAATAAATTTATCTGAAAATACGTAATGAAGATACTTATTGTATATCGAAAAAAGTTAAAAATTCAAGTTTTGGAAATCAAAGATTTGGCAAATAGAATTAGAATAATATCAAGATGTGATAGATGCTATCATTAAATTAAAATTTTTTTTGCCCTCTGCTGAATCTATGTAATAGACATTCAATCAATGGCAGCTGGTTTCGCTTGTTGTAAATGAGTGTTTTTGCTGAATCATACATAAACGGATATTTGCATAATGACAATTCAAATTAGCACAGAGCGGATCAATTGGTGCATATTCATCAACTTTCGATATGTGTCTATATACTATATGTATTAGTTTGTTCATGCTTGATAAATGAGTTATTGTTTCCCATAATTCTGTGTCACATAAACATATGTTTACACACGTCAATACCATATGGTACAAAAACATTTCTGGCTATCCGGATTGAGAGTTGCCCAAAATTCTTTCAATAACATTGTTATAGAAGTCGCATGATGATTGTCAGTCTGTCTGAGGTACTTCTAAATATCGTACGGTTTGGTAATATTTCTTCCTAGTTTGATAAAGCAACGGGTGTTCTCCATCGAATATAATCGAACAGGCTAGACAGGGATCCGAGGGCATACGAGTACATGGCCATGTATAGTTCATCTCTCTGAACATAATAAAAATTGGTTAAGATGTGGTGAAAATCGATTTGGTATACCTGGGTGTCCTCCAAGATATGCTACAAAGTGAATATTTGATTTTTGATGTGCTTATCAGGTCTCAAGCTGTTCTGATATGAATTTATCAGGTTGTTGGTCATCGATTTCAGACGTTCACCATATCAAGTATCTTGCGTACGTTTGTGACGTATGTGACTTGTGTAATTAAGTGAGTCTTATTTCTTTAGGACTGGACTACATTCATCGAACATACGTTTCTTTGATCGAATTTTACAGATGGTCTGGTTTATGCTCTTTACCAGATTATTTCGTTCAGTTTGGAAAAGTTTAACGGCTAGGCCGTCAACTCCTGCATAATTGACAATAGCTCATATGATTTAATAAAAACCTCAGAGACTAATGTTAGCCAATTTAGCCTCGATAGCGTTGTCGGAAGTAGCTCGTTCATATACTGGTATCTAAGGTATATAACTTTATTCTTAAGTTTGTTTCTAAGGACAAACCTACAGCTAAATATGCTAAATATATACAGAAAATAATTACCGAAAAAGATATCGCGAATTTTAATTGTTTTTTTGTCGTGCTATCCCTGCAAATTGTAAGATTGGGATTATACAAGTTCGTCCTGACATTTCTTTTAAAAAAAAACTCGTATTATGAGTTCTTAGACGCATGGCGTTTTGTCACCGTCTGTCTACCCTACTTAAGATCTATTCTTAATTCCAGCAAGACATTGATACTATTTTCACATCTCTTCTTTCAAATCTATTATTTTTCCTCGCATAAGAAGAATATTACGCGTAGAAGTTATTTCTGACAGGTTCTTGAACATATGTGTCAATTTGAATTTAAATCGACACGCTGCCCCTTTGGTTTTTTGAAAAACAAGATAAAAAATGTTTATTTAATGTAAGCTAACATTTTACTTGATACAATTTATTATTTATAATTATATGATAAATTTTTGGTATTTTCGTAATATGCATATATCTGACTATTTTCGAGATATACACATATTTGTAAGAATGTCTCGGACTATGTGTCCGAAACTTCTTCGGAAACTTTAAACGCGTTTTTATCAAAATTATGTTTTCGAAGTCAAGATTTCTAAAAACGGCTCAATCGATCGGTCTCAAATTTTAACACAAATTTCTCAGATATCAATCGAAGGAATAATATTTCGGATAATTATTTATTTTTTTTAAACAATTTTACATGTCAAATTAAATTTTTTTTGTCAAAAATTAAAATTTCGATTATTTTTTCGATCAATACCTAATTTATCTATCCACTAAAAGAATCTTTTCGATTTCAGATGAAATAAACCGGAGATATCGTGATCACTGCCAAACCCCTTCTTTTGGGGAACCTTCAGGAGATCGTCTGCAGGAGCACACGAGATCGATATTTTAACAAATCATTAATGCTATTATAAACTTTGATGTTCCCTCTAAATGTACCTAAACTTTTTGTTTTTGTAAAATAAAATACCTTTTCAGAAAAAAAAATCATAAAGAAGTCTTTTTTTTTTTCCTTGCAACTGCTTATAACCCCTTAACTTAATAAAGTCCTCTAATTAATTCAAATCTAACGTTTTATCAGATGTACGAGTAAGTGATTTATATTTTCTTTTTCTTTTCCATGAACTCTTAAGTCGGGAAGCCCACCCAGGTATAATCTTTTCCTTTGTTTTTTTAAGCAAGAGCCTCCTCTCCTGTTCTTCTCATGCCATATTGAGTTTGCTGCTGCACTATATTTTGTGGTTGTGGGTATTCTGACTTATTGCGATTGAAGTAAGAACTTAATATTTGGAGTTCGTTTAGTTAAGGCGGTTTCTTTAGACTAACTCTGTAAATTATAATTTATTTCAGGCTTCATGATGTTCAATGCATGCCTTGCTTACCCAATTCCCGAGCAAAGTTGATGTCTCTGCGATTCAAAACTTTTCGTCAGTTTCTGTTTTTTTTTTTTTTTTAATACTTTAACGTGTAAATGCGTGTGGTGTATATTTTTCGGCGTTGACAAAGTTACCTATGTATCCAGTCCCTAAGTCATGTGGGTAGCGGTGGCTCAAGTAGTAGTGGACTGGCTTCCAAATCGTTCAGTGTTCAAATCCCAGCCTCGCCCGAAAGACATTCATTTTTTTCAGTTAACAAAAATCAAGCTAGATGAGTAGTTGACGAGAAATCAACAACAAGCCAACTTCCACTAATAATTTAGTCTCCCTATTAAATGATGGATGCCACCCATGGAGCGAAATAACCACCGTGCTCAAACATATTTCTCTCTCTCCCTCTATCCAATTTTCCGACAAACTTATGCTCCAGGGTTTTAGAGGAGTAGTAACTCGTAATACCCTCTTGAGTATTAAGTTCTTAAAAAAAAAAAAAAAATAAAGTGCATCTTTATAGCCTTGTGTTTAATTTGCCTATACAAAAGGAGGAGAAGAAAAGCGATAAGATTTTTCTATAGCATGCAGGAGATTCCGGTGATTTTTTGCATTAATTTTTTACCTTATTTATTTGATATTTCTTTAAATTTTTTCAAACCCAATAAAACGAATACGAGTATGTGCACATGTAAGTGATGATTCATCCTGAGGTTTGATTTTCAATAGCCTTTTTTTGACAGATCACGCGTGATTCCTATCAAACTACTTTGTCATTTTTCTTTAATATCGTTTGGCAAATCATCATGAAAAGACTCACATCACAACAGCGTCTCCAAATTGTTCAGTTGTATCAGCGTTCTGTGAGAAATGTTTTTCGTGCGAGTCGAGGAACTTACATAATCGACCTACTGAAACCACTATTGATAATACCACTCGCAAATTTGAGTCCCAGTTTACATAACTGGATGATACTCGACCGGTTAGACCACATCCAGCACGTAGTGAAGAGATCATAGCAGCTGTAGATAAGAGTGTACGCGAACTATGATGAATGACGAAGTATTCGACAACTTGGCCTAAAATTGTATTGAATTCAACTTGTGCAAGAATTGAAGCCAGACGACTTGCATTTGCGTCATATTTTCAGTGAACGGGCTCTAGAAAAACTCAATGAAAATTCGGTGCTCTATCATGAAATTTTGTTCAGTAATGAAGCCCAATTCTGGCTCAATGGATACGTAAATAAACAAAATTGCCGTATTTGGGCTGATGAGCAAGTCGAAGGGTACCAAGAGCTACCATAACATCCAATAAAAACAACGGTATGTTTTGATTTACAGGCTGGTAGAATCATTGGTCCATATTTCTTCAAAAATGAGGAAAATCAAAATGCTACCGTCAATGGTAACCCTTATCGCACCATGTTAACGGACTATATGCTTCCTGAAATTCAAACACATAGTCTCGGTGAGCTCTGGTTTCAACAAGACGGCGCTACGAGCCATACAGCGCGTGAAACAATGGACTCGTTGAGAAATCATTTTGGTGAGCACTTAATTTCACGTTTTGCTACGGTAAATTAGCCGCCTAGATCGTGCGATATCACACCTTCAGACTATTTTCTCTGGGGATATGTAAAGTCTCAGCTACGATTGGAGCTTTGGAAGCGAACATTATTCGTGTTATCCGCGAGATACCAGTCACTATGTTCGAACGAGTCGCCCTTCTGAATGGACCACCTCAGACGTAATTATGGCCAACATTTACATGATATTATTTTCAAAAAATAAATGCCATGAATTTTGTTTTTAACCGATAATAAAAATTTTAGGTCCACTTTCCAATTGATGTGTTTTATTTTACATTATAAACCAAACCTCAGGATGAAAAACCATTTACAATATATGTCATACATATTGTAATGAATGTGTACGTATGTTACATACATATTGTACATTCCAATAATTAAAGTCAGCTCGTTTCCACCGTCAGCTGCCGTTTTGACTTATTGACACTTACCCGTTTTTATCTCCTAAAAAGTAAGTAAAGTATCCGCCAATTAAAAGACACCTTTCGGCGCCATGTAACAATAAATTGACTGACAGGATAATACCCACTCACACACGCTCACTTAATCATCGATTTGCACAGAAGATACCCCAAGATCTGGGCTCATATTAAATCCATGAATATTACTTACGTATGTATGAATCATATACCTGTATGGATGTCAGCAAGGCTTCTTTACCTTACGGCCTGCACGAGTATAATAGGAATTCCCGTCGGAAGTTCTGTACAACGAGATATGATGCGAGCGAACGAAACAACCAAAGACCTAGGTCTGTACGTAATAAGTGACTCACTGCATACACACACATATCTAAACGTTCTTACAATTCTGATTTTCGTACACACATTCAGAAACAATCTTGTTAAACTGTTGTAACATTTCACAAATATGACTACGGGAAGTAGTCAAGTCCTTGAATTCAAGAAAAAAAAAAAAAAAAAAAAAAAAAAAAAAAAAAAAAAATGGAACATTAAACGAAAAACACCTTATAATTCAGAAAAAGTAAGAGGGGGAAGAGAGTGGGTAGCAAAAAAAAATGAAAAACTCAAAGCCACTCAAAGCCAAATTAAGCCAAGGAGAAGTATACAAAGAGGCTATGATCCTTCCAAAGATGCTTACGGATATAGGTATATGTAATGCGATACTGGATACCGGAATACAAAATCACTGGAAAGCGATTATGAACACGAAAGTGGTAGCGGGGAAGCTACTTTGCCCGTACGTACTCGTCTTCCTTCCAACAGACAACACAAGATGGCGAGTCATTTTTTATGTAATGTTTCTTATGCTTTTCTTTTCGCCTCAGTCTTCTTCTACAACGGGAGAGTCTGCTCCTTCACAGGGAATCACTTCATGGTGGTTTTCTATCTGGAAACGGCATGACACTAATGGGTGGGTTGTACTTGTGTTTGGTATACATATCTTCAAATATCTCAAGTTCTTGCTAAATGAGAGGAAATATATAAACTCACTGTCTTCGTTCACTATGCATCTTTTGAACAATATTGAACCATTTATGGTGGTGCCTCCATGTGGTACATGCTATTCCCATCGATGCTACCGTCATTTAATTTAAAACAAATTTAGCATAAAGTGACGGTTGACTGTTAATGGTGAGAAGATGAAATTAGAATAATGTCCTTCGAAAAAGCACAAGCAAATACAGTGGCAAATCAAACAACACAATTTCAAAAGAACCGTTGTTTGCTGTTGACATTTTTATATTTACTCAAACACAAATTGAACGTAAGGATACTTTACAGTGTGACATATTAGTTTTTAATTTAAGACGTTATTTCCCCTTTTTTCCTAACTTCGACCTCATCGCCGTCTTCTTTTTATCACTTTGTGATAGCGGCAGTGTTCCCCTGGGACGCTTTTAAGAAGCTTCTTGAACCAATTCTTGATTGGTGAAGAAGTTATGCTTATCATAACTGCTGCTTTGTTCAATCACGTCCTTCATTTGATGTCAAAATAATTAATATGAAATTATTAGCAAAAAATGAGAACATTGTAATTGTGGCACGGAAAATATATCTATTTTCCAGTCACCACTCAAAAAAAATTGAATGGCTTACACAACCGATGCCTCTCTTGCCACCTACTCGTATTGTCAGGCGCAATAACAAACATAATGTAAGATTAATGTACCTTTGAGTTTACACAAATAAATGAATTGAAAGGTTTCAAAGAGGTTATTTCGGCTTTGAAGTTTTGTCTTTTTTCTATGATAAAAAATATAAAAGAAGTAGAAATAGCTTAAAACCGAAGATGGTCACAAAAAAGTACGAGTACTGTACGCGGATACATGTACATGAAACCATATACCCGTAGGAGTTGTGTTCAAAAACTAAGGTGACTTTTGAAATTTCGTTTGCAACGTATATTTGATAATCGATTTTTATTTTTGCTGTATTGGTACACACGTCTCGAGCATATGTTCGCAGTTTCAAGTATTTATAACCACGTTAGAAATAAGAAATCAGTGGGACCAATGAAATACCGAATATTGTGCTTCAACATAATTAATAATGCATTGAATAATGCCCATTATCCAGGGCATTGAAAAACTGCGGTGGTACATCCCACCCCCAAAAGGGATTAAAACAAATCCAATCCGGCGAATCTACGGTCGATCAGTCTTCTTACAGATATCAGTAAGGTGTTTGACCATGTCCTGACTAAGTGGGTTGAGCACAAAAACATAGTTCCGGATAATCAATTTCGTTTTAAGGCGGGGCATGATGTCATTTATGCAGAGTCTAAACTATATATAAACTGATATCCAATGGAAGAAAGGCAAGAACCAGTGCAGTGGTGTCTGCCTGATTGACTTGGAGAAAGCTTTCGATACCGTATGGGAGAGAGACTGTTTTTCAAGTTGAACTGGATGGGCATTAGTAAACCACTGCTGTATATTCTTTACAATATGTTAACAGATAGATAGATAGTTGATCGTGAAAAATGGCGATGTGACTTCTGCTAGAACATTTTACATTAAAAACGGTCTGCAACAGGGTGCGGTAAATTCGCCGATCCTATTCAACATTTATACAAGTGATCTGATAGGTCCACTTAACCATGCCATAGCGTTCACAGACGACTTAATCGCGTACAGAACAGGTTCACAGTTAATATAATATACTTTTGCAACGTAGCTTCGACAAAACTAAGCGATATTGCGATGAATGGAAGTTGAAAATCAACTTTCATTTTCGCCTTACTCGGACCTCTAGGAATACCAGAAAGAATTGGCGAAAGTTTTCTATCGTCGGACAACATGGACAGCCACTTGTTTGTCGAAATGTTGTCAGATACTTAAGGTCTGGCTAAATCAATATCTATATTTTAGCAAATATGTAGCTGTTGCTCTGGCTAGGGCCAAAAGTGCTTTTGCCCTTACAAAGAGACTGTCTTATAGCAGCCAATTTGATACGAGGGTAAAGGTGATTTGCTTCATCGCCCTTATTAGGCCCATGCTTGTATTTGGATGTCCCGTGTGGTTCAACGTTGGAGCAAGTTTATTTAAAAAGATTCGGGTGTTTGAGAAGGCCTGTTTTAGGACTTTTTTTCGCTTCTGACAGAACACCAAAGTCTGAGTACATAAAATTCTATCGTAATGAGGTCTTGTACAATAGGTCGAACCTAATAAAAGTGGACAGTTTCGTCTTAAGTTGACTCGAAGGCACATTGCAAAAGCAATGACCTCGTTAAACAACTTGATCTTTGAGGCTAACTACCCCAAACATATGTATCATGAGAGAGTTCGCTTCGACGGTTTTATTCCTCCAGAAGCGTTCCTGTACTTCGATAACAAATTGCTCGTACAGCTGCGGACAGGCGACACAACTACGACAGAGACATCGCACATGGCAATGCGGAGCGTCTCAGATTCAGTAGGGCAGTAGGGAGTTGCGACATGAGGGATGTTGCTCAGCAGTACCAGCAATTTTGATGCCTTGTTGAAGGAGAAGATGCTTCGTCGTCGAATTCCTCCAATAATGGGTAGCTTCATGTGAAGCAAAGTGGCCCAGCCTAAGTTTTTTTTTGCCATGGCCGGTTTACATAGCTTAAAGTAGGATTAAGCTAGATTTAAGAAAAATATATATTTATTATATATACACATATGGATATATTAGGTATATACATATACATTGTGCATATATATATAATTTGTATTAAATAATAGGTAGTGTAAGTAGGTTAAGTAGATTAAGATTTATTTTTAGGTAGTTTGTAAGTTTTAGTTTTAAATTTTATAATATAACAAAAGGGTCCATGTACTAAGTTTTTACTTAAAATTTGTTTCCTTAGTTTTAGTTTCAATTAATGTAAATATAAAAATAAAAATAAAAATGGACAGTAAGATACGTCGAAAGACGTATGGGGCATGGGGCATAGGGCATGGGGCCATTAAGATTTTTTTTTTTTTTTGCCTAGCATGTAAGAATGCATTTAAAACAAAAACGAAAATAATACACTTAGTTTGTTTTTAACAGGTGCGCTCGGCGATTTTTAATTATTATAAAAAATGGAGCAAAGAACTTGCATAACATTTTGTGTAAAAAATGGAATCAAGTGCTCTAAAACACTTGAAATGTTGACAGTGGATACGGTGAGTCTGCTCCAAGTAAAAAAAAAAATGTTTACAAGGGGTACAAGCTCTTCCAAGATGGCCGAAAAAATGTCAATGACGAACCTCACTCTGGACGCCCCAGCACATAAACAAAAGATGATAACGTTGAAACTGTGAAGTAAATTGTTTTGGAAGATCGTCGAATTATTATAAAAGAAGTTGCTGAGAATGTTGGTATATCGGTCGGATCGTGTCATACAATATTTTCGGATGTTTTGGGCCATATGTCAGTGAAATTTGTTCTGAAATTTTTTAAATTTGATCAGAAGAACCGCCGTATGAGCAACGTTCAGGAGCTCAAGACCGAAAAAAGCAAACCAAGTTCGACCATTACATATATATATATATTTTTTTTTTTTGATTACCGTGGGGTAGTGCATTAGAAGTTTTTATTTTAATATTATATATAAAGTTTTTATTTTATTGTGGGAAAATAATTTATTTTCGTTATTTCTTTATTTTGCATAACGATAATGTACCTGCTAATTCTTCGTTGCTTGTAAGAGATTTTTTGGCCAAAAACAAACGACAATCATACCTCAGCCACCATATTCACAGGATTTGGTTTCATGCGACTTTTTTCTGTTTCCAAAATTGAAGAGACTAAATAAGGAACGGAGATTTGCAATGATTGAGGAAATAAAAACGGCATCGCTGGAAGAGCTCTAGGCTATACAAAAAAGTGCTGGGAAGTGCTTTGAGGATTGGATAAGCGTTGGCACAAATATAGTATATCTGAGGGAGTTTACTTTGAAGATGACAACATTAATATTGATCAATAAATAAATATTTTTTATAGAAATATAAAGTCACCTTACGTTTTGAATACACCTCGTATATTTATACCATGTAACTTTGGACTTGATTTGTGCTATTTTAAATTTTGTAGACCAAAAATCTTACTAGTGTTAAAATTAAAGAAATCATTCTAAATATATTTATTGACATCAGCGAACCAAGTGATAAAACTTTATGCGGTTGAGATTAAAATAACTGCTAGGAAATTGTATAATTATGAAAAATATCCTAAGTGCTTAAATAGAGTGTAGTTTATACCATGACATGACAAAAGGTGGCTAAATATATTTATTGTTAGTCCTTCTTGCGAAGGGGGTGATTTCTATAGCAGTTATTGTTATCTTTTATAGTTTGAACTCACACAGGCCAGATAAACCCATGAGCATTCTTAGCGACATGGCAATTTCAGTGGAGTATTGGTGCATACATAATAATTAATAAGTATTACCTGTAGATTTCATTTCACGGTTTTAAATCTTATCTAGCAGGTGGTGAAATGTTTTAAGCGCACTAGACCAGATGCACTTTAATTTTGGGCGGATAAATGTATTATATGTATATTGAGGCATGATCAGCACATTATTCCAACTTTACAATAGAGCCACTCTTCCATATCCCATTTCAAATTTGTTCCCATATTTCGCCGAATAGTTAAAGATAGGTGATAAGTTTTATTTTGCAATTTCTGCAATTAAGAAATTTTAAAACAATAAAATAAAATAAAGAACTTTAATTTACACAATACCTTAATTAGCGGATAAGTGTACATTGAGTAGTTTGAGAACTCTTACGAAAGTGGATACATCACACAGAATGGACAACGCGCTTTAGTGTAGGTGCAGATATGAAGTACAGAGCAAGCAGATTGTTGTTGTCCAAAGAGTAGACAACGGGAATGTCATTGTATTATATTGCTAACGAGCGTAGGAATGGAGATTAGATAGAGTTTCTAATTTGACTAAAGACCAACAACTTTTAACAACTTTGGAACACTGTAGTATATTTTGTCTCAGTTTTTCGTCGTATTGAAATTTTAAACACTCAAGAAAGGCAATGAAGTCACCTTTGCCTCGTTTGAACTATTTTCGGATTTTCTCGATCCGGTTGTACTTATTAAACCTGAAAATAGTACTGCAACCTTTTTACATCTCGAGTTGTGTGACGCCTTTTATCTTGGTCTGATAAACTTCACCCGATCGGCATAAGGGCTTTCAGTCTAAAGGAAATAGTGTTTGCGATTATGTCAGCATCGGCACTAACATTATTTTCGAGGAAGCATGACCAGTAAAATTCCCTTAGGAGGACTAAATAGGCTGTTTAGTCCGCTCTAAAAGGCTTTCTCTTATTGCCATACAAATTTCTTAGGATATTTTTTTTATGGCTGTGTGAACAGTGTACGAGCTGATATGACACTGTGGTCTGGTGCAACCCTTAAGGTGGGATTATATTGACAGAGTTTTTATCAGGGGAAGAAGTTAAGCACAAAACTAGAGTGTTGGCGCTATAAGTGTTAGCGGCAGGTCTATCATTCGCGTGAGCTCATTTACATACAAGCTGGGTCAAGTAGTTTTACGCAACGAAAATTTGAAAACGTTATTCTTGGGTGTTTGCTGTTTAGAACGTCGAAATCACCCACTTTTATTGATATATGAAATTCGCCCACAACAATGATTTTAGTGTGAAGATACAGGGATACAAATCTTTGTATGGAGTCAGATAGCGCATCAAATCCGTAAATGTCGAACTGAAATTTTATTTGTGGTTTTTGCAAATAAAAAATGAATGGATAATATGCGTACGGTGGAACTTTAATGACTTGAAGTTGAATTTCGGATCGGAGATTTCTTACCAATTAAATAAGTACCCGTTTGCTTAAATTAATTTTCGCCAGTATTTTGACTATGTTGTTATTTGTGGCAATAACATTTGATCCGAAATGGATTTGAATCATGGAACATGCAATTTTCACCATGTAGTGGCACAGATGATATTCCTCCCATCATTCTCAATAAATATAGTAGATCACTTTGCACTCCAATGTTATTGATTTTCAATCGCTACCTCTCAGAAGGTATTTCTCTTAATGTTTGGAAGAAATCCTTTTTGGTACCCATTCTTTACCCAAAAGCGTAGTAGAGAACTACAGATTCAGATCCACCACTTCAAACCTGACTCTGTTTACAGAATACACACTGAATTCAGCTAAGCTTTTGATTCAGTTATATATGACCAGCTGATTTTCAAGCTCTAATTGTTCAGAGTGCATTCTTAAATTCTACGTTGGTTGTCTGTTACTTCTATCTCCATAGAGATTAAATTTAGCTCTGGTGTTAAACAAAGGACTCATTTATGCCCACTTCTGATCGTCATTTTCATTCGAGACATCATTCAAGTTGCCTATTATGTTATTATTTGCATTTAATCAAAATTTTGTTAAAACCATTAAAAATATTGAACATTGATGTTTGCTGCTACTGGACTTAAGCCATATTGCTGAGTGTTGCAGCATAAATGCATTAAAGTCCTATCCTAAAGTATTTCCTTTTCGTTTGTCTGAAGTCCGACTATAAGACCATTAACAATAAGGCATTTTTTTTGAATAAAGTATCATAGGATAAATAACGGGTCAAACGAACCTCCGACTCGAACCGTTAAAGATTTCGGCTTTTCTGTTCTGTTAGCAGTTAAGTGACTTGTAGATAAGGTCCATCGGAAGCTGGAGTTAAATCTGTAATATATATTCTAAAACGAACTATCGGTTAATATGAATCGACGTATGAAAAAACGACAAATCTGCTAAATCTGTCCTGATTCGGATCCACTTTGCTCTTTTTTCGATGATTTTCAAGAATCTGAGGCCTTATCACCAAGGAACAGAATGTTAGTTTTGAAGCAGACACCACGCCGTGAAAAAATTTGTTCAAAAATTTCGTGAGACTGGCTTACTTGCGGACAACACTCACGACGCGAATGTAGTTGCTGTAGCCAAAAGTGTTCGACTCAATCCAGGAACATCGACTCATCATCGATACCAACAACTCAACATTTCATTCACCAGCCTGATGAGAATTTTGCATTAACTCAGCATTGAAGGCAAACGACTATCAGCCTCGTTATCACTTCTAGTTTGCAACAAAATTGAAGCATTCTGCACCTGCACCTGTAGAGAGTGACAGTTTGGTGAGGTATTTGGAGTGGTCGAATCATTAACCCATTTTCTTTTAAAAATGCTGCTGGAAACGCCATTCAGTTAATGGTGAGCGTTACAGACCCATGATTATCGATTTTTTGTGGGCTGAAATTGAAGACACGAATTTGGACCATCTTTCGTTTCATTTCGATTGTAGGCCATGCCACACAGCCCATCAAACAGTCGATCTAATAAAGCCAAAACATACTGAAAATAAAATCTGTTCATCTTATTTTATTTTTAAAAATATATTGTACTTGTATTTGGACAACCCTGTATATTTACTCAACCATCAGTTGACTTTCAAATGGTAAAACTACTTCGAGAATAATCATATACTACGCAATAAAAAACGAATACGACAAGCTTTATCGCGTTTTCAACCGAACATCGAACAATAATAGATGTGAAATGGACTTACTGACTCAAGAAACAGAGTTGTGTCCATTTTGCAACCTTTGGAGTATGAAACCATCTTCGATTTGGATTCAATGAAACCACGAAAACAATTGGATTTACATTTAAGATAAAAAATATACGTTTAATGTAATTTGCGAAAGGGGAATTATAGAAACAACTTTTCAAAATTATGGCACGTTAACTTTCAAGCGAAACTATATGATATTAACAGTCCGTAATATCGTCACCAGCTGCCCTCGTTCCATTCGCTTATACATATAACCAAAATGATTACAAATTAATCTGTGGACTTTTCGATCCTTAAAACATACCTTAAATATGGTAATCTTCAAAACTGAAAACGAGGATCTGAAGGCGCCAAGCAAATGGATATCCGAAATAATTAGCAACTACCAAACGGCCTAGTGAGTCATCAAGTGCACATATTTATAATATACACCCTAATGGGAATACTTTTCTGATTTTTATCACAAGGACTACATGGTATGTCAACCTTAACAGGGCATGTCAGCATAATTCAACAAATAAAACTGTATATAAATAGGTTATGAATTTTTAATAAATCGAGTTTGTTATAAATAGTAATTGCAGATAAAAATGTTTTAATTTTACTTTCAGTATTCCCCATCAATATTTATTGGAAAAATAACAACACAAGAATTTATTTGTGTTTCACAACTGTTTTGTTTACATATTTTTAAAGCGCGATTCTTTTTAAACTAACCCATCCAAACACTTCAGAAGCACTTATTTCGAAACTCACGTATTTTTGTTCCACATTTTATCTTTACAATTATAGATAAAAGTAAATTCTTTAACAAATTAACTTATTTTTTTCCATACCCAAATTAGACTTTACATAAGAATTTGTTCCTGCCAACGATTTGTCAAATATCAATTTTGGAGGGTAGGTAAAAAAAAAAAGGTTAAGTTTCAATTAACGATATTAGTAATATAAAATTTTGAAAAAATTTTGGAAAAAATCAAAAATGTCTGTCAATGTAGCAAAGTTCCGAAGACTTAGCTACGATACGAATACGAAAAAATTTACATCACAAGCCCCGAACGAAATCAAAACAGCAATGCCACACACAAACTTTTTTTCGGATTTTCGAAATCAGCTGATTTATGTCAAAGTGTAAAAACAAACTTATTACTTTTTTTATTCTTCATTAGACTGTGAATTGTGTTTTGCTTTTTTTTTGTAACAAAAATGGATTCGATTGCCATTGAATTATTTGGATTAAGTGAGGAAAATACGCAAAGGAAACGCAACTTAAAATTACAAAGGAAGGTGTTAAGAGATGCATTTCATCTGTTCGAACTTGTTGACAAAATGTTGCTAAAATATTCTTAATTGTCAGAATATTACAAAGGAAATTAGTTTGCAGATTTAAAAAGAACTTCCAAGTAAATAAGGCAGCATTTAGATACATATTGGAGGAGTTAAACCAAGAACTTGATTCTTGCGTGTATTCATCATCAATCACATCGGTCAGTAGATTGGCAGCAGTTTTAAGATTCATTGCAGAGGGAAGTTACCAATACGGCGTAGGTAAAAATTTTGAGGTTGGAATGGCCCAGTCCACCTTTTCTACAAACCTTTAAAGTGTCCTTAATATTTTAGAAAGACGATTGTGCCCGGTATGGATTCAACTTGAGATGACTGAGGTTAAGAAACGTGAAGCAAACTTCACTTCACTTCACTTTTTGTACTACAACCGAAAAGGGTAGTTTAGTATCAATATAATGGTGGTTTGAATGAAAAATATGATGTTTTTTTGATTAAATGTGCAGATTCTTTTAATTCCTTTTTCAGCTGTCTGACAACAAGATGTGAGTAAGGTTTGTAGATGTAAGGTACTCAGAGTCGAACCACGATTCCTATGTGTGGAACTTAAGTTCAACGAAAACACATCTTAAAAAAAAATTTCGAGAAGGCGACTCTAACACTTGGATATTAGGTTAGTTAACAAATTAATTTAAATTAATTAAATTCAGAAATTTTTTTGAGGTGACGCTGGATATCCCCGGAACCCTGGCTTATTACACCGTATCGTTTACCTGAGGCCAGAAGTCGTCAAAGCAGCTGCAATTTGAAAAACAGTGAGACACGAAACATTGTCGAAAGAGTCTTTGGAGTTATACAGAATCTATCGCGTGTTATGAATCTATCGAATGTTGTTCTGCAACAGTTTTTCTTTTATTTGGTTATGCTTTACAGTGACTTCAAGCATTTTTCCTCAATATTGCAGGGTTTTTCTATTCCCCTGTTTATTTCAGGCAATCTGCTTGAAATCCTCTCAACCCAATTTTTTCAAAATTCTTCTGTTTTGAGGTAGAATTCTTGTTGCATTGTTATTTGCTCATTTAAAAGGCCGGTGGAATCATTCGATTAGCGCGAAGGGGTTGGAGGACGTCTGATGACACCGAATCATCCGCAAGTTCGTCCTCTCCATCAGGTAGATTGAAGTCTAAAGCCTCAGAAGAACTTGTTAGCCCAAAACAATGTGTCCCCTTTATTCCTCCGGTCGAGGTTTCAAGGCCAGTCAATGTTATGACACCTTCTTCGAGGTTGGAAAAAGAGTGCATTTTTTTTGCACCGCCACCTGTAGCTTTGAATTTATTTTTTTTTTTGTTCTCAACCAATTTCCTCTTAATGTACTCCTTCCAATCCAACCACACCTAAGAAAAGAATTCATATAAAATGTAAAATATTTGTGACGAAACTATGAAGTTTAATTTTCTCCAGCTGCTGGCGTCTTTAAAATGTGGACCGGAGCTGTTTAACTCCGTTTTAACCTGCTCCCAAAAAGTGTTCAGTTCCTCTTTTGGGATTTTCGAAAATTCCTGGGCGATTTCAGGCTTTTGTTGGAGCATTCCAAAAAGCCTTTCAAACTAACTTTTGCTTGTAATTACTTTGTTTGTCCTTTGAAAAATTAAAAATTAAATCAATTCATAATAAACTGCAATTTAACTTACTTATGATTCTTTGTTGATTTTTGTGCGCTGTATTCTCGCTGAATTTTCTGTAGAGAGTGTGTAGAGCAGTGACGTTGCGTGGAAAATTTTAAATAGTAGGTCGGAAAAAATATGCACCTACAAACGCTTTCTGAAGTTATATTGTATTTTAAAAATTGCATCTAAGTAAAGCAATTCAAGAAAATTTTTTATACTTCAAGTCATAAAAAGTTAAATTTATAAAGTATAATAAAAGTGGCTTTGAAAGAAACCTTTTTTTACCAGATGCAAATGCGATACCTTAAAGAAAATTGAAAGTAAGTAGTAAAAAATTAGAAACTTCACAAATGACATTTTGTTAAATAAATAAATAAATAAATTTTGTACATAAATAAAAAAAATAAATTCAAAAACCCAAGTATAATATTTACAAGTAAGGTATATAAAATTAGGATTTTAAAATTATTTTACAAAGTTAAAAAAGAAAATATTAATGATAAGTAGGAATTTAAATTAAAAACAGTAAAAGTTTAAAAAAAATTGTGAAAAGTTTTGTTAAACTGATTTTTTTTTAATTGTACTCTAAGTCTATAGAATGTCAAGTTGTTGAGGTGAAGATGTAGTATAGAAAACTTTTAGTTCAGTTTTTAAAGCTGTAAAATCGGGAATTCCAGGAAAAAAATTAATTAAAAAAGTTATTTTATCTCTAGCTTGATAGCGCAACATGACTGTAAATCCAAGTAAATCCAAAAAAAAAAAATCCTTGAAAGATTTTCTTATATCGTGTCTTAAGTTGGGATATAATATTGTTCTTTATTTCTAAAAAAAGGCGCCTATAGTAAGTCTTGAAATCAATATCGAGTAATCGGCGTGTTCGTGGAAGTTAAGAAAAATCATTTATGCTTTCAAAAATGGAATCAAATTTGTTTAGAAACTCAGTACAAAGCCAAAACTCAAAACACTCTATTTCTCGATTAGCAATTTCAACATCCGTTTGTTTATTTTGTATTAAATTAAACAATACATCCATTTTAGCAACAATCTCGGAAACCGTATTCAGTAGAAAACAAAAATCTTTTCCTTCTAATCTAAACAATAACCGTCATGCGTCGGTTTGCTATTTGCTTTAAAATATTTGAACAATTAGTTGATTTATTAAAAAAGCGTACTACAGTATTTATATTGCCAAAAAAAACTTTCAGCTCAGTGATCGGGATAACACCAAATTTAAAACATGTGCATAGCAAGGAATAAAATTTGCCATTGGACATACATCAAGGCCTTTTATTTAACACCACCCACTTCCCCGGACACGACCGTGGCACCTTCGTAAGATTGCCCAATTAACTTTCCTTGCAACCATATATATCAAGTATATTAGAAATGTGCTTTGAGAGCTCATCTGCATTTCGACTCTTACTCACGTCAAAAAAACCAAGAAACCTTTCCTCTATACGACACTTAGTTGTTCACTATGGCTCACGTCTGGTGTTTCACTTATTTTTACTTTAATTTCATCTTTAATCACTATAGCGATACTATGTATCAAATCGTTTTGAATGTCAATTGAAAGACCCGATATGTGCACTTGAACACTGATATAAATGGGAGTCTGTTAATGTGTCATACATAGATAAGTATAAAATTGTTTCAACATAATTGTCACGAGTATTAGAATCTGACTTTTCAATATGATCCCGAAATGCGTGTTCCTGTTTGACTTAAAGAATTACTGTATCTATAAAACCTTCCATTAACTTACGATTTCTATCTACTTCTTTGTTGTGAGCTAACAAGGAATTAAAAGGAGTTACCTAAGGAGTAATGCGAGGAGTTTTAATGTGATTAGTGCCGAATTCGTGCAAAGATATATGTTTTTCCGTTTCGACATGTTTCTTTTCGCCTAATTAACTAAATTGTTTATGTTAGCGTAGCCCCTTCGGCTCCAAGCACTAGGGGAATTTGAAAAAAGGAGACAAAAAAAAAAAACAAAACATTTTGTTAGGTTTACAAATACTAGTCAACCAAGTACATTTTTGATATATGGATGCATTGAAATGCGAAATAAAACCATCCTTACACTTATAATCTATTTTCATAGAAGGAGTAGAGCGTCCTATCTCTATAACTTTTTTTTTAAGAAAATTTAACTTACAAAAATCATTTTCTTCTTTCAAAAGCAAATCTACCAAACAACAATTTACAGTTTACAATTTAGAGCAGATTCCATAGGTCTAATCGCAGTCAAAGACATTGAAAATCTGCTTTCAAAATTTAGTGGTGACAATATCATTGACAATATCACAGTATACATTGTATTAGTGGTCAGACATAGAAAAATATATATTCTCTGAGAAGCAGTAAACGGGTTCAGCGCGGAGTTTTATTAGAACATTTGGGTGCTCCTCATATTCGAGTTTTATGACAAAACTTTGTGAAGAGTTTGACAGGCCGATTATAAATGCTGAAATAAACTATAAATTGCAAAATAGGCAAATGTTAAAGGGAGAACAGTTTCTCGAGTACATCTATACAATGCATGAGTTGGCGCAGCTGGTAGATGTTGATGACAAATTGCTTATATGGTATATTGTGAACGGCATGACGGTGCGAGCGGAAAATAAAATTCTATTATATGGTAAATTACCAAAACCATTTCTGAGTAAAAAGAAAAATATGAAATCTCCGAGAAGGTCATAAAAAGCAGCAGCTCGACAGGGCTCGGTAGTGTCGCAGCAGTAGTTTCGGCAGGGCCAACAACGATCGAACAATCAATCCTTGCTTTAATTATGGATCAAGAGAACAAATGCAAAAGGACTGAAACGCTGAAACCAAATGCTTCAGATGTAATGAGTTTGGACACATGTTCAATATTTGTCTAAGGAATGAGAAACAAGCAAATTTAATAGCAATGTTGAATACAAAAAAAAAAAAAAAAAACTCTGGTGCTAAAGTATCCCTGGTGCGCGAAGATGCATTTCACAGGTAGCGCAACACGTTTCTCAACGATTAATAAATAAGTTTGGTTGAATTATCATCAGCTCAGACAAGAACAATTGGAAGTTTCAAAGGCAAGGTGGCGATGTCTGCATGGAGTCATCACTCATGGTTGTTCCAAAATCCGCCTTGTACTACAATATATTTTAATGTTATTATTGGAAACGATATAATTCGCGAAACAAAGGGAGACCTTTTTATAAAGAAACAGACAAATTTATTATGCAAATTAAAGTTAACGAGCATGCTGACATCGATGCACCTTTTCCATACGATGCCGAAGTTAAACGCCTTATCGGAAATTACGTCCAAACGAAGATAAAAGAGTGTCCAATTGAACTAACCTTGACGCTGAAAGACGTCAAGGTATATACCTGTTTATTGTCAGTCGCAACGTCTTCCAATTAGTGAAAAACTAGTTGTTAAGCGACAAGTAGAAGATTGGTTTGCAGAAAGAATCATCCGTCCATAAACTTCTCCACATGCCAGTGGTAGGGAAAAAAAAAAAGATGGGAGCCCAGGAGTCTGCATTGACTACGGCAAGTTGAATGCGTAAGCAATTAGAGATTCCTTCACAATGCCTTTAATAGGAGATTTTCTTGGCGATCTGGAGTATGCAAAGGTGAACACAACGTTGAACTTATTTAAATGTTCCAGTTGCAGATACTAGCAAAAAATATACTGCATTTTTCACTGAAAATGGACAATTTGAATTCAACCGTCCGGTTTGTCAAATGCACCTGCAGTTTTCGTCCGATTTGTTTACTGGATCCTACGCAAGTTAATAATGGAAAAAGGGGTATATGGACGATTTGTTTATAGCAGCAGAAACAGAGGTGGAAAATCTGGAAAAATTGAAGATTTTTTTAAAGACAGCAGCCGATTATAACTTTAAGATAAATTGGGCGAAATGCAAGTTCCTGCAAAGAAAGGTAGAATTTTTGAGACACATGGTGGAAGATGATACAGTAAGTCCATCACCGGCTTAAATAAAATCAAAATAGCATTTTTCGAGCCAAAAATCGTTAAAAATATGCAGGCGTTTCTCGGGCAGAGTGGGTTTTTTAAGAAATTTATTAAAGGGTACTCGGTAACGGCGAAGCCACTGTCAGACTTAACTAAAAATAATGTTAAATTTCAATTTACTTCCTTACAACGAAAATCGTTCCTTATTAGTCCTTATCAGTAGCCCCGTTCTTGCTATTTACAGGCAGAATACTTACACCGAAGTTCACATAGTAGCCAGGACTGCATTGCAGTGAAAACAGTAACCTTCATCCTGTCTTTTTATAAAGTCGAAAAAACAGCTCAAGCGAGCAAGAAGTGCACAGCTATGTGCTTTAAGTTTTTGCGGTTTACAAGGCTTTAGAGAAGTTCCGGGTCTATCGTCTCGGTATGAGATGTAACATGGTTACAGATTGTATAGCATTTAGAAAAACAATAGGAAAAGAACCTGCCAGTTCTTTTTCAATTGTTTTAGTTAACTTTTCATACTTTTTTAATTTCTTTTATATCAATTATAATTTTTTATTTATAATAAACTTGTTTTACTGTAACGCTGTCCCCTTTGATATTTGCTTTCCTACACTCGTATGCGCTTATGTACGAGTAGTTTATAAGAAATTGTAATTTATAGTTATTTTGTGTATCTCAATTTGCCTACATGTCACAATGTAGATAGCCTAACCAATGATGATGGTAGTTTCTATTTTGATATGCAAAACATGTGTTAGAGAAATGATCCTTCTAAAAATTTTATCAGTTTCCTTTTTAAAATTAAAATTATTTTAAATGCAATGCTTTGGTAGCATCTTTAAAATGCCACGCTTTAAATAGGTAGATAAAATAAATAAAAGTTCTAGTTCAACTCATCCAACATGCCACCCCACATACAGTAATAGAAAGAAGTAATAATTTCTTCGATTCTAAAATAGAATCCCGCAGACTATGAAAGCCTAGCACAAAGGATTATTGATATCCTTTAAATACACGAGGTAAAGCGTGGGCGTAGGGATAAAGGAGAAAAGGGTTCCGGTGCACATTGGTTTTTATATTTGTAAATTTTAAAAACAGTTAATTTAGATCAATTCTACAACTACTCTGAATGCATTGGTCTGGAAGCAACATGATACTGACACTAAATTTCTTATTCTGACCGTGCCCTTGAGGTCATAGTTTTCAAATCAACTCAATTCCAGAAAATGTTATTATTGCCGCTCGGATAGAAGACCGAGGCATCTGAGGAATTTGGCTTTTATATATTTTCGATTATTACTTTCAATTTAAGAGTTCTATATTCACCAAAAGTATACAAATACAAGTTCCATTAGCTCAATCATAATAACCGTAACGCATGGGAATTACGGTATCGCAAAGTCTGAGGTGACACACAGTTGGTATTTTGCTTAAGGTCATGTCTTAGCATAAACTTGTACCTGTGTAAAAGTGACAAAATATTTATATATATCATCACAAACATTCTTAAAATGTTCACTTGGGTACAGCCAGAAACAACAGAAGAAAGTGGAGAATCCGCCAGTATAATCCTTGGCCATGCGCTTCCCTTGCCATTTTTGCACGTTTCTACATTTGATGAATAATAAAAAACAAATCGAGGCAAAGGCATAGCGTACAGTACCGCCTACACCGATGTTGTCGTCGTTTTTACTATAAACATGTAAATTGCCAATCACAATTCCAAACATTACTACCTGTATGGCTCCAGAAGGATCCAGATCATCAACCCAACAGTCTAAAGAGCCTTCTTGTGTATGAGTATTTTTGTTCCTGTCTGTTATTATTCAAACGGAAGATGCTAGTCAAGGTCTCTAAGCAGCTTAACTCCGATTTTCATCTAAATTTGAAATGTAGACACTCACCCTGGTTTGCCTGTATCCTCTTATACGAGTAGTCAGTAGGCACTGTAGTTCTTTTCGTGTGAAAGACGTATGTATTATAGAATGGAAGTGAGTGATACTTGTATAAATGAAAACTGAGTCCTGATGCATACGTTTACTCGTAGACTTGCAGTCATCAAAAACTTGATGTAAAAGTTTGTTTGTTATGTCGTCATCCAAGTCCTAGATTTGATAGCACTTGTATGCCAAAGTGATTCCGTTGTTGCTTATCTTGTTTGTGCTTTGTGTTAATGTATTTCTAGGAGTGTGGTGAACGATGTTGTGTTGTGGGACAGATCTTATCTGTTTCTTTTCAGTGTTTTCTTTTTTGCTTCGTTTGATGAGTGACAAAAATGAAGGTTATACAATTTGGTGATTTTTTTATTCTATGATACATACTTCAAAGAAAATTTGGTATTTACCAGTCAAGCTACCTTTAGCAAATCTGAGACGTGTATCGAAATCTTATTTAACTTGTTGACCCTTTTTTAGTTACAATACAGATTTAAAAAATCAACAAATATATTGTGTCTTTATTTATATTTCCTTTAAAAACCAATCATCATGATCAAGCGCGCTTTTTGAACTTCTATGTGAACTTAGAGCAAAGTTTTCCAAACCATTTAATGGTTAGTTTCTGTTCTTGAACGGGAAAAATGAGAAGGTGTACGATAAATATATGGTTGATTTCTACGAAAATAATATAATCAAATTTCATTACCGCTATTTGCACTTCTCTCTCTTCTCAGTCTAAAATGAGCATGATAATGGCAGACCATGGAAAGGGTGCCAACTACGGCCAAAAAGATGATGCCAAATAGCGTTAAGTGTGCGTTTATATTATTAAAAGATAGATGGCGTGCATAGATAATGAAAAAACAGTATCAAATAAATGAGTAGGTAGCTTTATTCATTTACGAAGAGTACGTACATAGTTGATAAGACTATTTTAAATTTCTGTACCACTTGTAGAGTTGACTTAATTTGAGAACTAATCAACAGCTTAGGCCGAAAGTTTTGTAATTCGGTTGCATTGAATCAATGTGGAACAGATTTGGAGTGAAATAAGTAACGTTAAAGTATTGCTTAAAAGACTTTGTGAATAAGGACGCGTTTCCTTCCAACTTGAAGAGTGATGCTGGTACTGCCTGAAAGACGCTGTGAAATTTTCGTAGTGATCTTTAGAGTTTGACCCTCCTCAATCAGGGGGTCGCGGGTTCGAATCTTGTGCAAGGCAATTTTCTGAAAAAGTCTTTTTATAGAATTTGTATGTAGTTATATGAAAATCCCGTCGGCATCAACTCTGACATGAAGGCATAACACTGATGTTAGAGTGGTCACTGGCTTCGTTAAATGTAACGAACTAACAACTACCACGTACTAAGGCCCACTGGTTGAGGATGCACTGGCTCATCCCGTCCAGTTTGACAACCACCTCTGAGAAAAATATCGAAACCAAACACACCTGAGTTTCAAACTACTACACCACCCGCCCGCGCCCTGGAGAAAGGCCAGTAAAAGGGTATTCATATCACCTGGTGCGCGCTCGGTATTACTATATAAAAAAATAAAATAAAAAAAATAGGTAAAATATTATGATTCTTGTCTCCGAACCACCTCTTGATACACGTGAACTGCTAATGTCAACTTCTTTTAAACGTTTAAAAGCGAAGACGATTAATGCGATTAACTAAAGTTATTGTAAAAAAAATTAGTTTCTAGTAGATAAATATGTAATATACAATCTACGTATTAAGGAAAACAATGAAAGATTAATGAAATACATAATACAGATGTATCGACATAAAGGGACGCGGGTGAAAGGATTAATTCGTATGTAATCCAGATAGTAATCTCAAAAAACGACTAAGGTTGCTAGAGATTTTGATTCCTATGTTGATGACTTTTTCTACGACAGCTTTGGCGGATTGGATTGGCACTATGGAGAGAGTAGTAGATAGGCTCATCTAGTTTTTCTTCTTCTTTTATTAACCGTTGAAATTTGTAGCATGAGTCATAACGCTTAATGCTAAATATTTCTCCCTCGTATCTATATTGATACTGACTCACATCAGTGAGTGATTCTACTTTTGACAGATTGATTCACGAGAAAACGTAAAAGGCACGTTCTAAATTCAAAGTCGAAAATGAGAACCATAATCAACAGATAACAAAAGCCTACGTACGTACACACATTGGAAATTACTGTATATTAGTATGTTTTCGATGTATTTTAATCGTCAAAAATCTTTAGCTTTTAACATCAAGGAAACAATAACGACTCGGAAATCACCACTAAAAAACTTTTATTAGTGGGCAAATGTGGAAAAACGTTTAGAGTTTGACAGACTTAATGGAAACGATAACCCTACATTTTGGAACATTGTTATTTTCAGTGAGGAAAATATTTATTTTCTTAATTTGGACATGATATGATATGGAGAAAACCCAATGCAAGCCTTAAAAAGGAAAATTTAATTCCAACCATTAAACATGGCGGAGGTTATGTTTTAGTACGGAGCTGGCGTAGGTATTTTGGTAGTAATTGATAAAATTATGGACCGTATAGTGCATCTGGATATATTGAAAAACAATTTAAGGCAATATACAGGAAAACTAAACTTGGTATCTTCTTGATGGTTTCAGCACGAGAACCATCCCAAGCATATGATCTTAATTGTGAAAAGTGGTTGATTTACTTCGCTCCAAAATAACTCCATTCTCCACTCCAGTCGGATGATCTCAACCTCTTAGAGCGCTTGTGAGATTATCTGGAACGAAATATTAGAAAACATAAAATTAGTAACAAAAAAGATCTCATAGCAGCTTTAACTTATGAGTGGTCACAAGTTCCAACAGAAGTAAACAAAAACCTAGTTAATTCAAATCGAATAAAGGCTGTCATTGCTGCAATAGTTGGACCAACTAAGTATTAAAGTGGCTTGAAAGTTTTTGATTTTTTTTGACGTAGACTTTTTTTTTCTATAATACATGAATTTAATTTAATTTAATTTAAAAATTGATAGTTTTTTTTTCAAATGTTATCAAGCTGTCTAAATATTCAGTAAGATTTGCCATTTACTCTTGGATCGTTTCACGCTTGCCGGATGCGCGGAAATTATTAGAAAATATTATTGAAATTCCAGCTCAGTTGTAAATATAAAACGTGAATTTCGTCGTGAGGTCGGTCGTCATCATGGCTTCAGTGTGCAAGCAATTCGTCGCACCGTGGAAAAGTTTGAGCGTGAGTACACTCTTTTGGATCTCAAACCAGCAACCAGACAGATATTGATGCAAAATGAAGAATACTGAATTGGCTCCAATCAGCTGAATTGGGTATCGCCAGAGTAAATCCGGCTTATTTTGCGGTTGGATTTAGGCCTACATCCGTTTGTGCTGACGCAGTAATTGAAGCCCGACGACCATAGTTCGCTAATTGGGTGCCGGAAATGTTGGGCGGGGATCCGGATTTTGGCAAAAAAATCATCTTCTCGGACGGGGCCTATTTTTGGCTTAGCAGCTATGTCAACAAGCAAAACTGCCATTATTAGAGCAAACTCAATCCACAAGTGTTCGAACAAGCACAAGCTTTTTTTTTTTTTGCTCATAGTAGTGAGATTCTTACTCACTAAAAACACAGCTCCCTTCTTTTCGACTACAACTAAGTTACCTTATCAAGTAGTTTCCGTTTCAAATAACGTTCGCGTGGGGCAGGTAGCTTTCAAGCAAAAGTGCCTGCTAGTAGCGCTATTATATGCGGATAGTCCTTATCGCGCCAGATCGAATATTCTCATTCTTTGTTATCGACGCACTAAGTTTGTCTCGTCCAGAATTTGAAGTATTTTATTATTGCCATGACCATGAAGACGAATACGGAGTTTACGAGCAAAGTTCATTATTTCGTCCTCGACGGTAACTATTATTAAGTCTCTGTGGATATCACTGTTTCTGATATACCATGGGGCGTTCACGATTTGTCTTAGAGCTTTGTTCTGATAGCTTTGGAGAATATTTCGGTTGCTTGGCTTAGTACAGTCCCAAAGTTGTATACCGTACATCCAAACAGGTTTAAGCACTTGCTTATAGATGAGCAGTTTGTTATGTATGCTTAACTTGGAATGTTTTCCTAGTAGCCAGTACATTTGTCTGAATTTATTTTCAAGTTCATCACGTTTCTTCTTAACATGCGGCTTCCATTTCAGTTTTACATCTAGTGTCATTCCTAGATATTTTGCTTCATTTGCATATGGTATTTGTACTGAGTTAATAAAAATGGGAAGGTTGTTTATTTTCCGGTAAGTAAAATTAACATGAGTAGATTTGGTCTCATTGAGAACAATTTGCCATATCTTTGTCCATTCGTAGATTTTATTCAAAGCCGTTTGTAGCTTTCCAGTAGCTAACTCGACTGAAGTTCGCCGTGTCGTCCGCGAACGTGGTACCTAATTCTTCCAGTATGTCTCGAGTATAGAGTAAAAACAATACCGGTCCAAGTACACTTCCTTGCGGAACTTCAGCAGCTATCTCTTTAAATTCCGAGTATTCGGTGCCATGTTTAACACGAAAAATTATTTTTTCCAGGTACCATTTCAGAATTGTATGCAGCTCTCTCGGAAGAACCTGTCTTAGCTTAAAATTTAAGCCTTCGTGCCATACCTTATCGAAGGCTTGAGACACGTCAAGAAACACGCTAGAACATATCTTTTTCCCATCTAAGGCTTTCTCAATTTCATTAGTAATTCTAAAAACCTGGTCAATTGTGGAGTGCTTAGTTCTAAAACCGAATTGATGTTCAGGAATTAGACGTCTCTCTTTAATGATCGGTTACAAGCGCTTTAATAGGAGTTTTTCAAAGATTTTAGATATTATCGGCAGAAGCGAAATGGGTCTGTAGGACTTTTTTTCATTATAACTTCGGCAACTTTCCATTGGTTTGGAACGTTTAATAGTCTTAGCGCGGCATTTAGAGGTTGGAGCAGTTTGATCAGGGCTTTTTTTTGGCAGCTCCTTGAGAATTTGAGCAGTTATTAAATCATAACCAGCGGCTTTGTTATTTTTCAATTTTTTAATTGCTTGGTTAAGTTCTCCTAGCGACACTGTTTTTATTCGAAAATTTTTATTTGGTCACTCTCTAGTGTAAAAATGGATTATTAGAAGTGATATGTAATTCTAATTTCTTAATTTGAGGTTTGGAAGTGTTTCTGCACAGTTATATTGGAATTTTAGGATGTACGTAGACTTATGTTCATTTTATTATTTATTTACTTTGCGCACGTTGCACGATCGTATTTCCCTTTTGTTTATAACATCTTTTTTTTCAACATATCCTTCCATTATGGTATGCAAAGTTTTAAATCTTTACAAATTTTAAATTTTCAGCTATGATAATTTTTTTACTCAGAAAAAGAAAAATATATGAGAATGAATAAAGCCAAGTGGCGTGACCGAGTCCTGTTGATAGATGACTTTTTTTTTCAGAGTGAAAAAAAAGCTTTTTTGTTTAATTCGGCTAGTGCTCAAAGATCTCACTATCCATTTTCATAGAAAGCAAATCAATTTCTTCTCTCTCAATATCCTTACCTTTGAATTGCCACGAACTGTTCTTTACCACAACTCGCACTGACGCTTGAATAACCGTACGCGTCATTTTTTGCCTTTTCAGTTAACCAGAAGATTTTGTGAGAAATTTTGCTAAAATTGAACGGGTAGTAAATTTGTATGCGTTTCCAACTGAGTTCATTGTTTGCCTAATTTTTTATCAATTAAATGGAGATCACAATTATCTAGAATGGCTCACTAGAAGCCTTCGTAGTTTCGATAACCAGATAGTACTCTTCACCTATAAACTATAACCAGTTATAAACTATAACCTATCAGTTCCGAACATTTTGTCTGCTGTCTGGCTGATCGAAAAATTTAAGTATTGTTAAAGTTAAAGTGCGACTGTTCAAGATATGTCAAATACAAATAAACACTTGTAATTTTCACCTTTATGGTACACAGGATGGTCTGGTTCATTAGTTCATGTCATGAAAAAAATTGTATGGGAGCGGGAGTCTATTTGTAACACCCTCCGAGTTACAGGTTCCTTCAAACCAATAATTAAATTATAACTTCTAGTGTATTAAACGTAGATTAACCAGATTTAACTAATAATTAGCCATCCACGCTTTTATTTTCGAGTAATCGGTCTTCAAACACAATTTCTCAAAAAATTTTTAATAATTTTCTGAGCAAATCGCATTTCTTTCGGAAAAGTGTGGTGATAATTTTCATATTTATTATTCAATAAGCCATAATGTTATCTACAAATTCATTTACCTGTGGCTTACAGTTTTCCAAGTAAGTGTAAGGTTGAATAAACAGCACCATGTCGACCACTGCCGAGTGCAGTTATCTTTTTTAGATTGTATTGAATCAAGAAACGTAAATATTTTTTGCACCGCAAACGTGCTTTCTTTATTGATACAAATTTCACATTGACTTACATTACTGTGCTTAGTGCTATTTATACTAATTGCTCTCTGATCCAGTTGTTTGTTTTTCTCTTCTTTTGTTTGTTGGCTGATAAAGTCTTTGTTTTTGTTTTGTCTTAGTTTGCTATAAAAATGTTTTGTCTAGTTTTCTTGGAGAGTATGAATAAAACATGTCTGCTTATGTTGAAAGAACTTAAGAGATTGAGAATTTATTTCAGTTGAAGGAAGAAAAGGGACAATGAAAAGATAAATAAATGAAAGAAGAAAAATGAACCCTTGTTACCACTTTGTAATTTTCAGTATGTGACAACACTCACTCTCAACGCGAGTTAAGTTTATATTTCAAAAACCCCTAGACCCTCGGTACACTTTGGATGCAATGGTACAAAAAGGCCTTTGGTAAGAGCATCTGCAATCATTTCTGTTGTTGGAATGTAATCGACATCTATTTGACGTTCTTGAAAGATTTTTCGCACATAATGATCTCGTATGTCTATGTGCTTTGACCGTGCATGGAAAATTGGATTTCTCATCAGCTTCTGTGCTCCTTGGTTGTCACAAAATAGGATTGTTGGTTCCGCTTTTCTGTTAATGAATCCAATTTCTTGTACAAGATGACGAAGACAAACGGCTTCTTTTGCTGCTTTCGAGAGGGCCATGTACTCAGCCTCTGTGCTTGACAAGGCTAATAATTTGAAGACAAAACTGTGGTATGAAATTCTATAGTCGTTTCCCCCTCAATCTGCATCCAAATATCCGATTAAATTAGTACCGCATTTATTAAATACAAGTCCGTAGTTGATTGTGCCTTTGATGTATCTAAGAACACGCTTAGCCGCCTTCCAATGTTCTTTTCCAGGATCACTGTAGTATTAGCTCAATGAACTAACAGCGTGAGTGATGTCCGAACGAGTTGATACAGCCAGGTACATAAACAATCCAATCGGCGAAGTATATTGAGTATTTCTCATTTCATCCCTTTCTTCTTCAGTATTCGGCCGCAACTCTTTTGTTAATTTTAAGTTACCGTCCAGTGGTGTTGCAACTTCTTTTGCATTTGTCATGTCATATTTTATAAGGATGTCCTGTATGTATTTCTTTTGATTCATTGTGATAATTCCTTTATTTAAATTTTGGTCCAAACAATAATGTAACTCACCCAGACAAACCTCCCGTTAAAGTTGAATAAGCACTTCTGTTATTAGTGGCGATGATGATGTCATCAACATAAATAACAACCACCATAAAGACGTCTTCATTTTGCATAGTATACATACATTTTTCAGTATCCATTGGCTGAAGACCATATTCTATCAGCTCTTCTTCCAGTTTTATAAACACTTTTTTTGCCATACTGTTTCAGATCATAAATAGCCCTTTTCACAGAGTACACCAGATCTTCTTTTTTACTTTGTATACTATAAATCCCTCAGCTTGTTTCATGTATATATCTTCATCTTGCAAATCGCCATTAATGTATGCCATTTCGACATCTAGTTGATATAGTTGAAAATTGTACTCTGCTGAAATTGCCATAAGAATGCGTATTGCACTTTGTCTAGCGACTGGTGTAAAAGTTTCTTGGAAATCTATCCATGGTTGTTGTGAGCAGCCTTTAGCAACCAATCGTGAATTTCACTTGTCAATACTACCGTCTGAATTGTACTTCGTTCTCAGCACCCAGCGGCAACCGATGACTTTCTTCTGATTTGGATGTTTCACTAATTTACAGGTTTTGACATTCTCTAGTGCTTCGCATTCAGACTTCATTGCGATCATCCATTCGTTAAAGTATGGCCCTGCCAGGGCTTCTTGACCACTCGGGCTTGGAATATCCATATGCGAGGTTTGCTTTTTGATTGAGATTGCTTCCTATTTATCAACTAAAACTATGTGGTCGTCCTCTTTTGCCTGTTCGGATTATTTTTGATCTTCCAGGGCCACGTCATTGTGATGTCAACGGATTATCTCCCTCTGGATCAATCTTTATTTCAGGTTTCTTTATTTCATCTTCTGTTTTCTGTTGTTCAAGTGATTCATTTTCTTCTTTTTGTACTGAAGCATCATTATTCTGAAAAACAGGAATTACATTTTTGCTCGACTTCAACACTTTCAAGATCCTCGAAGAATCGGACGTCTCAGCTAATAACAATTAGTTTTGCTTTTGAATCTAACAAACAATATGATTTGGAAGCAGTTGTATATCTAGTAAAAATTCACTCCATAGCTCTTGGTTCAAATTTGCCTTTACCAGGAATTTTGTTAAAGGCGAATGCTTTACAACCGAAAGTTCTTAAGTTGGATACATTTGGTTTATATTCATACCGGGCTTAAGAAGGTGTTATACCATTTATTATTTTTGATGGACATCGATTTCTAATATAAGCAGCTGTTGCAGAAGCTCGTAGGCAGATTTGATTCTAGTAACATATAGCGGGCCATCTCCACTAAAGTTCGGTTCATTCTTTCGGCATTCCCATTTTGCTGAAGAGTCTAGGCGACAGTACATTCTCTTCTTATTCCAGCCTCTGTAAATAATGTTGTGAACTCAGCACCACAATATTCTTATTCGTTATCTGTACGTAAAGTCTTTATTTTACAACCGAGTTAATTTTCTAAAATGGCTTTGTAATTCAAAAATGCTTCTTTAATGTCGCTTTTCGCCCTCAGAAATTATACATCTACATACCTTGATTTATCATCAATAAATGTACCAAAAGATTTAAAAAAAAAATTTGCTCGCATAGGACCAAACACATCAGAATGAATTATTTCCAACAAGTGACTAGCTTGTTTGCCTTTATTTTTAGAAAATGGTATCGCACATTGTTTGCCTTGAGCGCATATTTCGCATAATGGCAACTGTTCCAAGGATTATCTTATCAAATGTTATTTCATACCCATTGGATGTTATTTTTGATATGGATAATAAATTTGATTTCAGTTCTGGGACAAAAAGCACATTCTGCAGCATGATTGTCTTAACTGATGTTCTATTGTTTACAATTAAGGGAAGTACACCTTTGCCAACAATTTTCGTTACGCGATCAACAGCAAGCCTCACACTTTGATCAAACACTTTTGAGAAAGTAATAAATCTGGATCTGCCTTTGCACATGTGAGATGTTGCTCCACTATCTACACACCAATCGTTTAATAAATTTGGATAAGCGGTAAATGCAATTTTATTTGACACTCTCTCAATAAACTTGATCTCCGTGCTTGCGAACGCATCTTCTGCTGCTGAAGTACTTTGCTTTGGTGTTTTGCTTTTCAATGTTGCCCAACAATCAGATGCTTTATGCCCCATTTTATGGCAACGATTTATATTTTGAATTGTAACCAGAACTGTACATACCTGTTGGGGTTGTCTCTTTTCTCTTTTTTTTTTTTTGGTTTAAAGTTTCTGTTGTTTCTAGAAAAAAGATCTTACGGTAAATGCTTCCTGCGAATACTGTTTTGCCTGAGCGTCCTTTTCTTCCTGGCGCCGAAAAGTTTTATTTTCATAACTTTCTGGAAATCTGTACAACATTAGAATAGCGAGTAGATCCTCTGAAACGCTGATTTCCATCTCCGATAGTTTGTCCATCGTTCCGAAAAAATTGGTAACTGATCCATCGTGCTCTCTCCCTCTTTCATTTTCGTGAAAAGCAACTGTTTTAGGAGCGTAGCCTTAACCTTACGCGCAGGTCTTCTGCAATGGTACACTTCTTCCAATTTTGCCCAAACATGGTTTGATGTACATAGCACAATGCTTAATATGACACAGCTCAGAAAGTGAAATTGCCAAAATGATTTCGGCTCTTGCTTTTTGATCAGCTACTTTCTAGGCGTTGATTACGCTTGATTAATGATGACGTCGTCAACTTCAACAGGCTTCACCCATGTTCCAACGACGTATCCCCAACAGTCATTTTTAATTAAAATCGCTGACATTGAAAAGATAAATAAATGAAAGAAGAATAAGGAATCCGTTTTGCCACTTTGTAGTTTTCAGTATGTGACAACAAGTTTTGTTTACCAGTTGATAAACATGTTTTGTTTACTGTTTGGTGATGTTATTCTGATTTTTTTTTTTTAATACTTTCCTTAACTTGCGCGAGTGAAAAAAAAAATTAATAACAAAAAAAAAGTAGTGCAGTGCAGTGAAGAAGGAAAAAAATAGTACACATCTCCCGCTCATAGCCGTAAGTGCTGTTGCATGCACTCAGTCACTGTCGTGCTGTATTTTTCATACGGCACGTTCATAGGCTAAGCGTAGGCAATAATTGGTGGATAGCGGGTTGTGACTTATGAGTAAGAATTTTGTGGGTGCACTGTTTTCGTTTTTTTTTTTTTTTTTTTTAGAAGTTTTATTAGTTCGTAAAAAAAACTCTTAATACTAATTTAATTGCAATAATTTAAATAAGGTTATTTTCTTTAATAAGAACTTTACTCTAATTTAAAAAAAGGATTAATAAATTCTTAATTTCACTTTGAAATGGGTTGAATAATTTAAAACTTTTGTATAGCAAATTGTTTTGGGTATAGCTGAAAGTCGCTATATAAATCACATTGTTTTGCAGATACTCAGGTTACATGATATGTTTTACTTTAAAAATCATGACTAGGGCATTGATATTTAACCGTTGGGAAACACTTATCTATCGTAAAGATTCTAGCAAGTCTAATAAAAGAGTTTGTCGGTCACACTTTAAAATGATTCTCATAGCTCTATTTTAGAATATTTTAAGTTTGTTTTGATATTCAAGCTGGCACATACATATGTATAAATGGTCTATGAACAATAATTAAAATGGGAAAAAAAAAATATTATTTTAAATAGTTTGAGTGCAATTCGTTGATTTATTTTTCCAAATTCCCCAAAGGAAACCTGTCTTTTTGATATTTTTCACAGATTTTTCTAAATGGAAATTAATTCAAGCTTATTGTCAATGTAGCCACACACAAGTATTGAACTTCTTGAGCAAATTCAATGAGTTCGTCATTTATTGTAATGTTTACCCTTAAGTTGTTCCTATTAACACACATACACTTAGTCTTTTGGACATTAATCTTAAGTATATTTTTACACAGCGAATGATTCATTTCGCCCATTTCACTGTGAAGAAGAATATTTTTACTAACACTTTATACACATACTGAGATATATAAGAGCATCGTCTGCAAAAGGCATACTTTTGAATGTAAGGAATCTGCAACATCGTTAATGTACAATTGAAAGGTAACACACCAAGGACCCTCCTTGGAGTATACCAACGGGTATCAGCTGCGGGTTAAAACATGACTTTTTAATACGCACTTTCTTCCATGTTCTTCTACGTAAATAAATTTTAAACCACTCTAATTCCTTTTTATTTTTACTATATTTATAGAGTTTACTCTCCAATATATCCCCATTTATTGTCTAGAATGCTCACTTTAGGTCCAAACAATGTGTTCGCTGCCAAAGGTTCAGACACGCCGCGTCGAACTGCGAACTGCAGTGAAATGTGGAAAGAACCACAAATCTGAGGAATGCGCTCTAGGTAAAGACTGAGCGTCTTGTGATTTATGTGGGAACACGGGACACACCGCAAATTATCGGGGTTGTTTCATATTGCAATATATCAAAAGAGTAAATCTGGCTCGGCAGAAGAAAGTGGAAGTTAAACGTCCACCCGTGCATTTACAAACTCCAGCCGTTACTCCCCATATTACCTACGCCCAAATGGCGGCAGTTAGGTGAAAAACGGTACAGCAAGCGAAGGTTGCTTCTCAGGCCCCAGTGCCTAGAGCACCGGAACCAGCTTCTGACATGCTAGCTATCTTGCTCTCTATCCACTGTCAGATCGCTCAGCTTCAACGTCATATAACTGAACAGACCGCGCTTGTAGATAAAATATATGCGCCGCTGCCTGGCCTAACGCACCTTTTGTCGTAATGGGTACGTACATGGGGGAGCAGAGCCTGAAGGTCTTTGCAGTGAATGTTAATTCACTGATTAGGTTCGAACGAAGAGCCGCACTATTTAAGTTGCTCGAAGACCAAACCCCTGACGTGCTTTTGGTTAGCGGAACTAAGCTTACCAAATGACACAAAATGAGGCACAGAAAATATAAAATAGTACAAAGAAACTCCACCAAACTCCATTCAAGGAGGAGGCGTTGCAATCTTTGTAAGAAAATGAATACGCTTTAAAAGAGTATACAGTCGTGTAGTACGCAGGTTCCAGTTACTGGAAGCATGCATCGTGTAGTGAAAAGCTGTTGTACATGGTGTCTGTCTATTCACCTAAGGCTACTCAGTTCATCCTATTCATCTGAGGTTAGAATTGAAAGACAATTATTTTATTATCGGCGGAGATTTCAACGCCAAACTTAGTGATTGGGGAAATAATATACCAAATACTAGAGGGAACCTACTATTCAATTGGTGGGGTCAGCACAGAATAATGTATCGACTCGGCCTTAAGGCGACGGATAGTCCGTCGTTTCCCAGACACGAGTCCGATTTCGATCTCCTGCTGTTCGACTCACGAATACAACTGATTTGCCATGATAGTGACCATTGAGGTCTCAGCACCGAAATAACTGTTCCCAACGAAACTGCGGAATTAGAAGAGTTTGTTCAAAGGCATTCCTACAATTATAGTAGGGTGCGTTGGACACACACCGTCCAACAGAAATCTGTCAAACGAGGAGATTTATAGGTATCTAAGACTAATGGGCGAGACAATCAAACAAACAATGGACAAAACGATACCTCGGTATGAACACACTGACAACGAAAAGCTATTCCGCAACGCAACTATTGACGTACTGCACCGACATAAATGTAGACTACTGTAAATACTAAAACCTTTGTAGACAGTTTTCTGAGAGACATAACCCGGAGATTATGACACTGAAGTCGTCGATTAAAAATCTCCAAACATTAATAAGGGAAAATTAGAGAAATTCTATGAGTTTGTATTGGAACAATAGAATTCGGGCTGTAAACACCATCAACCCGAATATGCTCCCGGAAATAAATAAAATATTTCGGAGAAAAAACCAAAACGACCTTCCATGTCTTAAAATCGCCCGAACGACGAAAAACGAACAAATACTTGTAGCAGCAGGCATAGATCCAGGTGAGGCCGTTGATGATGACGACTTCTTTGTGATCGAGGATCCGCAGGAGAAGGTAGAGGCTATAGGAGCGACTTTCCAGGAAGTGTACAAGGCTAATGAAACCATTGGCCCGAACCACGATCTGGAGAATCGAGTCCTTGTGCACAATTTCTGCCTTCGAAATGAAATTGTGAATTGGCGATTCGAGAGCTCGGGTTTCACCCAGTTCAGTGACGAGAATATGGCAAATAATGTCATCACTTAGAAGTAAGAAATCAGTGGGAACCGATGAAATACCGAACATTGTACTTCGACATATCCCACTAGAAGTGGTGAACATTTATACCACCTTGTTTAATAATGCAATGAATAATGCCCATTATCCAGCGCATTGGAAAACTGCGGTAGTACATCCCATCCATATAAGTAAATATATTTATATATATATATTATGTATATATATATAGTATATGCGTATATATTAGGTATTAGATGTAAGTAGGTTTAGTATATTAAGATTTATTTTTAGGTAGTTTGTAAGTTTTTAGTTTTAAGTTTTATATTATAACAAAAAAGTCCATTCAGTAAGTTTTTTCTTAAATTTAGTTTCTTAGTTTTAGTTGTAAATATGTAATTAAGAATAGACTGTAAGGTACGTCAAAAGACATAGTTTAAGTGTTAGGTTTAACGTAGAGTGCCCGCATGGGGCCAGTAAGTTAGATTAAGATAATTTTAAGTTATTTAAGCTAATTTTTAAGCATTTTTTGTCTATTAAGTAAATAAAAATGCGTTTAAACTAGGTCAGCGTTATCGCGCCATGGTCACCGATTATTTTTGTCCCGAATTGGAAGATATGGACTTGGACGACATGTGGTTTCAACAGGATGGTGCCATTAGCCACACAGCACACGCTACAATCGATTTATTGTAGAGTAAATATGGTGAGCGTGTTATCTCAAGACATGGGCCAGTCGATTGGCCGCCTCGTTCGTGCGATTTAACGCCGCTTGACTATTTTCTGTGGGGCTACGTTAAGTCATTGGCTTATGCCAACACGACGACGACGTTGGAAGAGCTCAGAGCCAACATTGAACGCGAAATAGTGACCGTTTCGGCCAAAATGTGTGGCGTAGTCGTTGAAAATTGTGTCCAACGAATCGACCGCTGCAAACGTGCCCGCGGTGGCCATATGAACGAAGTCGAGTTCCATTCATAAATTTTTTGATTGTACTTCAAGCTAATAATAAAGTTTTTGAAATATCTCAAATGGTTTGCCTTTTATTTAAAAAAAAAATTGTCAAGTCGTTATTAGAAACCCTATATCTATCCCAGTCCACTCTTAAATTCGATACTACGGATCTCCCGTTTGCGCCTCGCCAATTTAATACTAAACCACTCCCCACACTTTTTTCTTATTGTGATGGTTTTTGTCAGTTATGATAATGCACGTTTTATTGCATGCCATAATTTGTTCGCACAAATGCTTAAGTCTTCAAATGGGTACCCTAGCATATAACTATTAAAAAACTCAGTGGAAGTTCGGTGCTTTATCGTGAAATTATATTCAGTGATGAAGCCCGTTTCTGGCTCAATGGATACGTTAATAAACAAAATTGCCGTATTTTGGCTGATGAGCAACCCGAAGAGTATCAAGGGCTACTATTACATTCATTAAAAACAACGATATGGCGTGGTTTATGGGCTGGTGGAATCATTGGTTCATATTTCTTCAAAAATGTTTCAAATCAGAATGTTAACGTCAATAGTAACAACTATCGCGCCATGTTAACGGACTATGTGTTTCCTGAAATTCAAGCACATGGTCTCGGTGAGCTCTGGTTTTAACAAGACGTGGCCAACATTTATATGATATCATTTTCAAAAAGTAAATGCCATGAATTTTAACCGATAATAAAAATTTTAAGTTTTCTTTCAAATTTATGTGTTTTATTTTTCATTATAAGTTAAGCCTCACTATGAATCAGCCTTTAGAATGGTATAACAACTCTGTTCACTCCACAACCAAATTTAAACCATGACAATACGAGAAGGTAGAATAGACAAAAAAATTATAAGGGAAAATATGCAGACTAAAAAGGAGAATATTATATATATAAAAAAAAACGAAAGTAGAGAGGATTTCGAAACAAGGGAATTAGGCTACGTAAAAAATTATAAAGCACTTAGATACAAGGAATAGCCACGATATCGAAAACTCAAACTTTCTTATATACACCCGTCTAATAGAAATACACTTACAAATCTTCAGGCCAAATGGAAACAAATAATATTGTCTACAATTCTTACATTAGCAATGACCCAAACTACACTGATAGTCGCACAAATTTACGCAAAAAATATACAATATTTTCGGAAACAAAACTATTAAACATTCAAATAACAAAACCATATGTCATTATTTCACACACAGTCAATCCAAAAGAAATTCAGGTTATTATACAAAATACTAATAATACTAAGAATCACTGAAACACAAAGTACACACAATTGTTCCCCATAAGCACAGAAGGGATTATATAAACGTTATAGGAACGGAAATGAAATGGTTATATGGTGTAGTGGACGACGATGACACAAACATGGAGGACCATTTAAAGATTACTGAGGAAAACAATCAAAATATCATTACGTAACAAAAGAACCAAGTTATTATCAATGACTACTTTAATAAAGCATTCTTAACGCTCAAACAAACAATGAAGACAGATGGCAGAATAAGTAGACTATCTAGTAAACTTATGTACTTAGAAATTTTGTTAAAGAAAGGAATTGTGGTATAAAAGATAATGTAGAACACATTCAAACTAACATCGCTTCAATCAGATGAGGAATTATGACCAGTAGTATATTTAATAAAACAAAAATAGTTAGATATGACATCGATTTTGATAAGTTATGATCAAACCATCAGCAAGATATAATAATGATATAATTATCTTCGCTATTAAGGTACATAAAGAAATGATAGAAACCTCAAAATATTTCGTCACTACAATGCTATATAGTGAGTCCAGTGAATAAGTTATACAAAACGAAAGAAAGAAAAATAAGGGCAAACGCAAATTATTTACTTACTTTTAACAATTGGAAACTTAGTATTGAAAATCAAATATTTGGTAATGAAAAAGAAGAGTTGGAAGAAAAATTTGTAATACCATATAAAGATTTATTGAATTCTACACAAAGCCAAATAACAATCGACAAAATTTGCTACAATAAGTAAAAAATGTAGAACATATAAAAGAACTAAAATTTCACAGAAAACTCACGGAATATATAATATCAGAACTCTCGTAATTATAGCAATTGTATGACGGAGTCAACGACGGCCAATACAACGAACCCATCATCCACTCTCTAGACAATAATTTTTTGCTTATGATTGGTGAAGTATAAAAATGCATTTTTCCAAACGCTGAACTTGATAAAATACGTGATATAAAGCACTCCCACTGCATCAAGCTCAGATTTGGGCATAATCATATTTAGGTTAGGATCCATTTCTGTAAGTTAGTTTTTTAGCCAAATGTCAATCCATAGAATCCAACAATAAAATAAATAATATCTATCGGGACTCTTGGAATTTGTGTTTCTTTTTAAAAAGTTGAAGGGCTAATCACTCAACTTCACAGATGATGATCATAAAAAAAAAGAAACGAAGTCTTGAGTTCACGGCTCTAATTAAGGCTAAATTTGTCAAGTGTGCTCGCGCACTTTCACAGAGGGGAAAGACGACGACGCTTAATATTACTTCTGCGAACTCTTGCTCTAGCTATGACATTAAAATTGTCCTCGACGATTCCCTGCAAAGCTAGGAAGAAGGGGCATCTTTGATAGTACTGTCGGAAAACAAAGCCTGTACGACACCACCTCCGATAACACGGCGAAACATTATCGCAGTTAGTACGTAGTTTTCAACCAGATTGACCACATTGCGATCGACGCAACATACTCCTCCAATATTATGGATGTCCGAACGTTCCGAATAGTACGAGCAGAAGAGGAGAAATGAACACAGGCTTTTCAGGAGAAAAAGACGCTTCTCATCGTGTGGTCGAGGAAATTGAGAAATGCTAGTACATGAATGAGATTCATGTAACAGGCAAACAAAACCTACCACGTATACACGCCCCGAACTGAAGCCTGTAGAGACGAAGAAAGATGAAGCGATAAGGTATACACCAACTCATCTGTAAAATATGGTCGTACGATCCTCAAGAAGGGAGACTCTCTGAACTGCGCCAACTACAATGGCATCCTATTGACCTACAAGGTCCTATCCGCTGTATTGTGTGAACGCCTTTAAGCCGTTTAACAACAACCTGATTGGTCCAGATCAGTGTTGCTTCAAGCCAGGAAAGTCCAATAACGACAAAATATTCGCACTACGACAGATTTTAGGAAAACCCATAAACTCCTAATCGATACACACCAGCATCTATAGTGACGAGCTATACAGAGCAATGCCTAGTTTTGGCACCCCTGCCAAACTCGTCCGCTGGTGCAGGATGACGACAGAGAATGCACGCTGTCCATCAAGGTGGGTAAAAAACTCACTGAGACCTTTGATGCCAAAAAAGAATTTAGATTCATTCTTGAAAGAATAGTGCCAAACTCATAGGCCAATACAAGAGGCACAATCTTTCAAAAGTCCATTTAATTACTCGCATACGCTAATGATACTGGCATAATCGGAAGAATGCAGCGTAATGTCAGCTACGCTTTCACGAGTATTGATACGGAAGGAAGGTGACTTTAATAGGCAACGAGGGCAAAGCAAAGTATATGGTATGCTGTCAATTATTAAAGCCACCCAACACCGACGTCTCAGACAGAACGTCTCAGATACAACATTGAGGAAGTTAAGAACTCTGTCTACCTAGGTTCCGTTATCAATTCAGACAATCACATAAGCGCCGACATTAAACGAAGAATAGCTCTTGTCAATCGCTGCTTCTTTCGACTAAGAAGGTAGTTGACGAGAAAAACCCTCTCTCTAACAACAAAAGCGATCATATACGTTATAAAACCTTTATAATCCCAGTCCTGCTCTATAGCGCAGAGGCATGGACCTTATCAAAAAAAAGACTGTAGCGCCGCCTTAAGTAAGTAACTAAATAAATTATGATTAGTGCAATTATTTTAGAGTAATACCATATTTTAGTACTATAAAAAAATAGGCCTGTAAGTCCCAGGTAATGGTAATTTTGTAGATAATATAATGGTGCACCAAAATAATAATAAAAAAAAGTAAAATTTAGACATACTTTAAAAAAAATTTGAAAATTTTGTGTTTGAAGACTAATTTATCTAAAATTAAAGCATGAATGGTAATAGTGTTTAATATGAATGAACCATTAATTCATTGACTATCAAACTAGGCTGACCTAGATTTAATACCCTAAAAGTTATAAATAAATAATTGGTATCTACTTCCTATACGATTTTTTTCATCACATGAAGCAATCAATCAGATCCCAAAATATCTCTATCTCAAATTAGAACACTCTGTATAAGTGGATCTCTGTTAATATTGTAGTCTGCTGTACAAATTAGATTTTTAAAATTGTGCATCTCTAAAACTGCACTGATATTATGAACTGTTTTCATAGAACAATTTACAAGTAAGTAATTAGTTTTAACTTCTATACATGTATTTAAGTAGATCTTTAATCTTGTTTTCATTTTCCAACTACTTCCAAATCGTATCGTATCTAATCGAAAAATAAATGATACTTTAAAGCAGTTTTTAATTAAACCCAAAACAAATAAATTAAAAAAAAAATTAATTTCCTTTAAGGAGCTGTTATGGATAATACAAATTAAGAGCACTAAAAGAAATGAGAACAAAACGAAACAGAAACATCAGTTTTCCATTACCGTTTTCCTGATTCTAAAACTGGCAACGTCTCGACAAAAGAGGAATTATTAAATGAGTTTTATTTTTTCATAGTTTTTCTTTTAGTTTCTCTTCTTATTCTCAAGGTTGGCCTTTTATATTATGAATATGAAGAAAATTGTGAATGAAATTTTTCCGGTTTGTCCTTTTCTTGTCTTCAATTGGTTATGTTCCCTGGTTACTGTATCTAATTCATAATTAACCTCTGATATACACAAAGTTCTATCTCTCTTAATATGAACTATTTTTACTCCAGAAATTAAAACTATTGCACAATTTAACACGCTTTATCGGTATTCCTTTTGAAATTAAATTAATATTATTTATTTTTTGAGCCATCCTAATGAAGAAGATATAGGCAAATAGGCTTAACATATGTTAATGCTACAATGATACACTGAGCTCTAGTGTTCTACGATTATATGTGATCTTGAAATTAAGTCCTGCAAACTGATTTCCCATAATTGACTTTTTATTGAATTAATAAGCACATTATTTTTTCTTATAGGTCGCAGTTTTCGTCACCTTTTAGTACTCCAAAACCGTAGTCAGCTATTTAAAACCTTATCTGACAGTAGCTGGGCTGTTCACATTTAAGCTTTCTGTGATGATTTTCTACTGCGAATCAGGAAAAAATATTTATTTTGGTTTGAGTACAAGGGTTTTTTAAACTCAAGAGATGCGGAACGAAGCTCATCTCCTAGGTTTCAATCTTATGTTGTCGGAGATGGAAGAACCCCCGTACGTAGAGACCAAAGAAAAAAGTTCAACTTTGAATGCTTCTGAGAGATGTACCTAAAACCGATTGCAATGCCTGAATAGTTACTATGTATTAATTACATTCATTTTACCCACGAAGGGGAACAACATCTACTACCACCAACCACTTACTCATGTCCCGCGAAATCGACATGAATTGTTTCCCACGCTTTAGTTGATCCTGGACAACTATGCTACACCTTTGCGTTATAAATGTATCGACTCTGACAAGCAGAACAAAAAGTCACCTTGGTTACTTTCGATTGTAGAGCTTACTACTCTCGGACTTTCAGACTGAAAATAAGAATGTTAGTACAAATACAAAAAGAAAATCTTCTTCGAAAAAATAGTAAAAGGCTTGATTATTCTAGTTCCGCCTATATCCATATCCGTGACCCACCTGCGCTGTCTGCAAGCCTTTTTAAAGGTACTTTAACCCCTTGAGCGCGGGCAAATTATATAAAAAAAAGATCTGAATTGCTGGGAGGTGTGTGCCACATATTTTTTTTTATAATTTTTTTCTTATATAATTATAAACAGCGAGGAAAGAAAGAAAGGGTACCGATGAGCGTTTGTATTAAAAGTTTGAAAGTTACAATGACAAGGAAATAAAGAACCCTGCTGAGATAAGCTCATGTCCGGATGTTTTTTACTTGACTTAAATATGGTTACAAAGAGCTTACGATCCGTTACCAATAACATCCAGATGCCATCATATTCAGCAAGGTTTACCATTTCATCATACATCGTTTTCCGCTTGTCGAATGAGCGCAAATTATTTACAAATATTATCGAAATTCCAGTAATTCGATAAGCGTTTGTCGATTGAGCTGCATGCGTTGTTGAAGTGACAAGTAAAAATTAACTTAAAACGATCAAGAAGTGTAATGGAGGATGAGAACTTCATCCTCCAAAATAGTCAAGTGCCTTGCAAATAGGTTAAATTTTCCAATATGTACAAAACAGTTAATAATAAAAACTATAAACAACCACTATGTACAAACATTGTGCGATGATCGCATGGGTAGTGAAAATAGTGAGCATGTTGAAATTGTGAAACCAAAGGAATACGTTCCCTCAATCATTGTGTTAAAAACTAAAAGTGAGGTTCTTAGAAGTTTTATCGATTAATTTAAAATCAATGATTTTCTAATAAAAAAAATATCGCCTTGGGTCAAAAAGTAATGTGCTCGAGCATCAAATCTTACAATATTATTGCTAAAGTAATAAAGACCAGTCTTGTGATCTTTACTCCCACAAAAAAAGCTAATCGGCCTTTTTAGGTGGTCCTATCGGGTGTAGATCTTACGACCACATAACTTTAAAGAACGAACTTATTACTTAAGGAATTAAATGTCTTGAAGTCAACCCATTCACAATTTAAACAAATACGCAGTACATTTATTACAAATATATTATAAGCATTGAACAATAAAAATGAACGAACTTCGCGCAAACTATAAAAATTTGCTTAAAACTCTCGTGAAGTGGAACTATAAAAAACATCAGCCAAACAATAATTACTCAGTGCTATAACTGTCAAATATATGGTCACGGCGCTATGCATTGTCAGGTTAAAAGATTCTGCTCTACTTGTTCCGGTCCTCATAAAACATCCGAATGCACCGAACCATCATCAACCAATAAATGTGTTAATTGCAACGGTCCGCACAAATCTACCGACCCTTCGTGCATTAGTCGAAAGCAGTACATTGAAATAAGGCAAAAAAACTACTCCAGAAGTCGAAATAGTAACACAATTTTTCACTCAAAACCTTTTTTGATTCATCAACCGAGAGCCAAAACCAACCACGTAAAATTAACCATGGAGGATTTTCCCCCGTTGATTCAAACTTCTTACAGGAGTCAAACCGACCATCATCACCCTGCCTCCGCGGCGACATCGAGTACAAACCATAAAGTCAACACTCGCTTAGAGATCTTGAAAGGAAAAAATGTATGTTAAATGAACTTGCTTATGAAAAAAATAGTAGCAGTAGTTTATTTTTCTCTTTTGATGAAATTTCTAATCTACTCAATGAATTTATGTCTAAGTTAAGCTCATGCCATAATAAAGCTGAGCAATTTCATGTCATTACCACTCTTGCTTTGGAGTACATCTACTCAATATTTTAAGCACAATACCAAAAATTATTACTTTGAATGTCACTAGCATTCGAAATAAAAAAACAAAATTCTTTGATTTTATGATACAAAATAATATGGACATTGCTCTATTGACAGAGACTTGGGTCAAAAATCATACCAGTTTTTCAAATGTAAACTATGGGTGCTATAGGCTAGATAGGCAATTATAAAAGGAGGAGGAGTTGCAATTGTGATTAACAATGATATAAGACATTTAGTCATACCAGCTGTTCGTCTCGAACTTGTTAAAGCTATATGTATTGAGATATTTTTCCAAAATTCATCTAAATTGAGTATGATCTTTGTTTATTTTCCAGGTGGAAATAGCATCAATGAGACAAAGCTTAAATTTAAAAGAGATATACTAAAATTGAATAGGATAAACTCAAACTATTTGTTAGGGGGTGATCTAAATTCTAGGCACCAATCATGGGGATGTCTGAGAGGCAACTGTTGGGGTAATATACTCCACTATATTGTCGCTGTAAATAGAAGGCTTACACCAACATACTACCCAAGTAGTTCCTCGAAGAACCCTTCAGCGCTTGATATATTTGTATCAAATTGTGCTGTTCGTTTCTCCCAGCCTATAACTCTTAATGCACTTAGTTCAAATCAATCGCCGGCTTACACTGAGCTCTACGTTTCTGGTCTTATAAATAATACATGCGGCCACTTTAATTATTCTGCTGCAAATTGGGAGAAATAAAGGTCCCACATATCTGAGAGACACGGTCATCGATTCATTAGAGACAATGTTCTTACCTTAACTCAAACCAATCACCGCTGCCGGGATATATACTACATCTGATTCATTTCTGAGCGGAGAAAATGGATTCGTTACAGGCTGGACATATGTTAAACTAACCTTAAGATTCAAAAGTGGAACAATCTGTTATCTGGTTTTGATAAAGGATCCAAGCCTTTTTGGAAAGTTACAAAAATAATAAAGAAAAGATGCTCAAATATACCACATTTTCGAGTTCAAAATGATGTTTTTGTAACTTAGGAAGAAGAGGCAAGTGTTTTGGCCGAAACATTTTGGCAAAATCACAAAGTTTCAGCACACCTGAGTGACCCTTTTACAGAAAATCTTAAAAAAAATAAACTTGGGGAATTAAGTAGTATTCCTGTAAATAAAAATTCAGAATTAACTATTAGCAACCGCCTCGTTGAGGACTTGATCAACGAATTAAAAACACAAAAGTCCCCTGGTCTCGACGGTATAAGTAACAGGCTATTAAAAGCATTACCCAAAAAAGGTTTAACTTATTAAGCTTTTATGTTCAACCTTTGATACATGGGATACAGGGATACAGTCAAATGGAAAATAGTCAAAGTGACTCCAATTAGCAAGCCTGGCAAGTCAAAAGATAACCCTAATAACTACAGGCCTATAAGCTTACTTAGCACTTTAAGTAAGATATTCGAAAAAGCATCGAATCTTAAACCACGTCCAGGCTATTAACTTATGATTATATCCAGCGGAGCAATTCGGTTACAGAGCAGGTCCTCTACTCGCCACCAAATCATAAGAATAAAAAAAAAACGAATTTGTTTTAGACCACACGACTGAAGTAAAACTTCTTTAGCTCCATCTATATGTATGTATACGCTTATGTTTATATACGTATATATTTCTAATATAAGTATGTATATACAGATACATATATTAATTTTCTACAGATATTTAAATTTATTATGGATTTTCATTGATAAATTAATATTTTTGAATAGATTTTTTATTTTAATTCATTATTTTTATTATTTTCACTATCGGATACATCAGTAATTACTGTGGTTTATTGTAAGAACGAGACAAAATTATGTATGAGATATAATGTAGATATGATTTCGAATGAAAATTAGAAAGATATCTAGCGAAAACTGCATCGATTGTTGTTCCATGTCGTGTAGTAGGCTCATTTCGGTTATTATTCATTTGTAGTTCTAATTTATCTTGTAGAAAGTTTACCAAAAGTTGTCCATCTTCAGACGCGAAATTAACATTGAAATCTTCTGCTAAAATTTGTGGCAACGTATGATAGTTTTCTCCTAATTCTTCAGAGCCTACTCGACCGTAAATTATAAGTCTTTTATATAAAAACTTTATAATATTTTTAACTGTGTTATTGGGCGAAATGTAAACAACTTCCATTATGATGTTTGCTCCATCGTTCAAAACACATTGAGCAACACATATATTACCAATTGATGATTGAATAATATCGAATTGACGAATATGTCGTAATAAAATGTCCATGTTTGAAGTTACTATATTTGAGGCATCATTTCATTTCTAATAAATTGCCACTCTTGCTGATCTTACTCTCTTGCTCCTACAGTGTGATACATACAATAGGCATGCACTATGCACTCTTAGATATATGAAACGTAACTGGGTATGAGAGAAAGAGAGAAAGAAAATGTGTGATCTTACCTGTCTCTCTTGCCCCTACAGTAATATACAGTAATATATCTCTTTCTATCTTCATTAACTTATATCTCCCTCTCAAATTCCGTTCGCCTTGCCCGATCACACTTTTCGTAACGCTCTCGTCACGCATTCACCAGCTTACTCACTAAGTCAAGCGTGCGTAAAGAAGTTTTACTTCAAAAAGCATTTGAAAAGCAACTAAAACTCAAAACTTTTGACTGGTTTAGTATTACTAGATATTGAAAAGGCGTTCGTTACAGTATGGCATGAAGGGCTCATCTACAAACTAATTCTGTTTAACTTCCCTATTCGCCTTATCAAGATTGTATGCAGCTTTTTACAAAACAGAAAATTTGTTGTGTACTGCGAAGTCTTCCGAGTATGATATCCCTTTTAATGTTCCACAAGGCTCACTATTAGTGATTCCATAGTGAATCTAATGAGCGACTTTACTAGGTGGAAAATAAAAGTTAATGCTAAGAAGTGTCAAGCTATATGGTTCACTCGACGCAGAAAGCAAATTCTACTTCCTCAATACATGCTTAAAATTAACTCTACAGATATTCAGTGGTCTGATAATTATAAGTATCTCGGTGTAACTCTCAATAAAAAAATTAATTTTTGAAAAGCATATATCTAATATTATTCACAAAATCAACCTTCTAATTAAAATACTATATTCTTTTATTAATAGAAAGCCTAAACTAAGCATACATAATAAAGTCCTAATTTTCAAAACGATTTTTCAACATCAAAAAGTTGGAAATCAGTCAAAATATAGTTCTTAAGATTATGCTTAACCTACCATTTTCTTACTGGACAGCCCGACTTCACAATAGAGCAAATGTCAGCCCAATTAAATTAGTCTTGTATGTGCATTTTTAGATAATGAACTTGTACTCAAACTATAACTATTACTGGATAAGCAATTTGGGAGATTTGCAATCTTAGTTTTTAAGTATTACATTAGGGTTTTTTTTCCTGTAGTGTTTTCCCCTAAATATATCTATTAATTATAATACTGTTAAAATAATTCGTCCTAAAAATTAAACGCATATTGTAGATGTAAAGAACTATATTATGTATCTCTTAAATTAAATAACTATTCACTTTGTAAAACTAACTTCATGCTGCGTATACTTAAGGAATATAGTATACATATAATATCGAAATTCAAGCTCTCTTGTGAATTTGCCACGTGAATTTCGTCGTGAGGTCGGTCGTCATATTTCGTTGTACCGTAGACAAGTTTGAGCGTGAGCACACCCTTTTGGATTTTAAACCACTAACCAGACAGAGATAGGTGCGAAATGAAGAAAATATAGCCGCTAGTATTGAAGAAAACTCAGAAATCTCGATTCGGCGCCGGTCGACTGAATTTAGCATCGCTAGAGAGTTAACTGGGTCTACATCCGTATAAGATTGTGCTGACGCAAGAACTGCAGCCAAATGACCAAAGACAACGCCGCGAGTTCGCTAATTGGGCGCCAGAAATGTTGGCCGAAAAATCGGCTTTTGGGCATCGGATTTAACAAAAATGTTCCAAGGAAAATTCAAAACGAATGTAACGAATTCAAGACAAGACTAACAATGCTTGAAAAGGTAAGAATTAATAAGGAGTCAGTTGGCCGCAATCATGATGTAGGAGTAGATGGCATTGGCATGCTCACGATTACTCGCTTCCAGCTCGTCGGCTGGGCTTGGTTCTTGTCACTTGCCATGCATCTCAACTCAACTTAAAGTTACGTTATGTTAGATCAATTAAACGGACGGACCTTAAAAAAAGGAGGAAGGAAAGATGATAGAAAAAACACGAAATGAAACAGCAAAATCACATTGAGTACCAACACCACTCTGCAAGACTGGAAAAAACGCAATGAAACTAGTTAAACCTATACTAATCTAATTCCTATTAAAAAATAAATAAATATTTTAGGCGCGACAGCCAAGGTGTAAGCCAAGGCCTAGCTTCTCGAACTCATTTGTGTTTCTCACTTTGTGAATTTTTACACTACTGAGCAGAGCCTACTGTTTATTGCCGGTTCCGAATGGCTCTCCTGAGAAGCTTTTTCATAGGCATAATTTGACTTTCGGAGATTTTCCATTGCCCGCCGAAAGGGTGATGACGATTTGAAAATTTTGCTGTTGAGCCAACCATCTAATCGCCATTGCCACCATATAATCCTTATTACCGAAATTTAATTAACATATTAAACTAAACCTAAAACTAACTTAACCCAACACATCATACACGGAATAAAAGGTCCCAGTATCGCACAACGATGAGGGATTGTCACGACCTAAAATAAGCTGGGTGTTGTTGGCTAAGGATGGCCAACCCACCTTTATCGTACTTAAATGCCATCGGAATGGCCACCAGGCAAAATAATTGAAATGCACAGCGGAATTGATGGGCTTATTGGACTAGTAACAGTGAAAACAGAAAAAGAAACATTCAAGGGATCAAGAGCCAAGGTGTGTTTAAAACCTGATAAAAACATAGTTCAACCGTCGAACCATCCATTCAGCAGACCCAGAAGGAGGCTGAGAGATTGAAAACAATCATCGAGTTTCTCTATTGCCCTTGTGATTCTGTCATTATTTGCATCCATCACGTCGGGATCTACAAAATATACAATTACCCACCCTAAAGTGGAACAAATTCAACGAGGAGTACTACGTTCGAGCGTTCGATTCCCAACCACAGACATCTCACGTGATCAAGTCAACATCAACTAGACGAGAGATCAAATAACTGAGTTGTGCTACATGGCAAAATCAATGACAAAGGAGAGTCAATGCGATGAAGTGCGTCATCATATGGAAGAAGAGTGGAAGAACGTACTCTCAATTTTCAACAGACTTTAAGTAAAACCTGTGCGAAGGCAAAAACGAAGACTACTTGGAACTTTTATCACCTCAATATTCGGAGTCAATGATAAAGTGTACCATGACATCAACCAGCTAGACAGCATCCAGAAAGCCCTGATAGAAGTACTAAAACAAATACCAAGACTATGCTATCTACAATATCCAGTGCGAACGAGACAGAAGCTAGAATCAACAACTTTAAGAAAAGCTGACGCGGTTCTAGCAGAGATCTACAAGATGGAATCTTGGTACAGGATTGTTGACGAAAATAAAATAAGTACACATGTGAAGAACGCATATCTGATTGCACTTAGAATTACACACACTATGTGGAAAGAATTATGGACGCACAATACGTGGATGTTCATTACTCCCGAGGAATTTTAAATGATATGGGTATTGTTCATGTCACTCCGGACTGCGTCATCCAATAAAAAATCGTACGATTGAAAGCAAAATTAACAAAGGACAGGAGAATAGTGATGCACTTTGGCAAATCGTTTGTCACTATAAACACATCACTAAGCCGTCAACCCTTTTAATAAGGATAACCATCAAGATGCAGTCGAAGCGCTCAACCAGCTACATAGCTACAACTGGAAGACCATCCAAAAATATCAGTATTAGACAATTGAGTTTTGTTCAATTTCTGCAGCCGCAAATTTTATCATTTGTCTGTTGGCTGTAATCCTCAAATATCTTAACCGTCCAACTAAGAGCTCTGCCAATATCGAATTGAGAGACGAGGAAAGCATTCCGAGTCACCGTTTTTTTGTTATTTTTAAACTTGCACCTTGTCGTGCTTAAGCTAGCAGAATTTTGTAAACAAGCCTTTTTATTACCTAATGTGAGGCTGAATTAAGCGAATGAATATAAAATATAAAAAATGCAAAATGCAAAAATATAAAATATGCAAAATATAAAAATATAAATAAGCGTCTCATGCCAATGGAATTAAAATTTTTTTAATGTGTTGCAGCTGCCAGTTTCATCTAAGGGTTCTCGATCGCTCATTGCTGTTCGACACCCAACTTATATACCTCACCTTAAGATTTGAAATTACGAGTATTGATTGTAATATTTAATTTTTCCAATAAATGAATCTAGCTCTTTAAGATCTACTGTAGCAGGTAACGTCATAAAAGCCTTTATAATCCTTTGGATTATAACTTATTGCCAATTGACATTTTTCCAACCTTCAACGCAACGCATACTTCAGCAACCGGTCCAAAAAATTTCAAAATTTCGTCGATTTTGCCAGAATCTATGATGTCGTTTAAGTAAGAAGGACAGAAATATAGTCCTGCTGAAAGTTGCTCCATATACATATTACTGGAAAAATTCAGTCGTTGGTATTGATATAGGTCGAATTCGGTGTTTATTATGGTCAATCTTTTTGACTTCGTCTAAAAGCAATTGCTGGTGGGCATCGGGTGGATCCATCCATTTTTGTAAACAGACGGTGGAATAAATACTGAACTCGTTTTACTGGATGTGATTCTGTTTCTATTGTATTTGTGCGTTCACAGTAACTTTAAAATCTCCACATATACGGGGGTCTCTATTGGCCTTAAATATAATACTACGACGGTAGGCGCAGCTCTATGACTTGTTTAGACAGATGTCAGCATGTCTTTACTCTAAAGTCGTTTGATTTCAGCCCTTATGGTACTGGTAATTGGCTTTAACTCAGTCTTTTTAACTAAGGAATTGGATGATACCACGCTACAACTGACCATCTGTACCCATTCGAGCCCTTATACCCCCGCGGACTGATAAGCGGGCAAGTTGTTAGAGTCTCAACCCAGAATTTCATCTGGGTCCATTTTCGTGACATAGATCACGTCTATATGGACGCGGGCGAGAAACTGCTGCCTTACTATATTGGACCACATACAGATGATTATCATGTGGCCCTTCTTATGAGACTGATCGCATACTGCATCTTTATTATAGCACTGATTTCTATTTACGAACAGAAAAATGATCAAAAATTCCATCAAAATATACTTCGATGTCCTTGTCATTCACTGATAAATTGTCTGACCTCTGTCTATTCCGCTTCTTCCAACGTTCCATTTTTCTTTTGTGCCATCGTCAAACGAATGGCTTCCAGGGGCGTATGAAATACTACCATGTCTTGAATCATGTTATCAGCATACGATCGATTACAGCCATCCTTTGTGCAGATGAAGCTGCAGTCTCTGGCTAATCTCCTCAGATCTGGTATCCACTCTGAGTACTTCTTATCTATTGACGTTTTTTACCTAAAAAACTTGAACCGTGCAGCCAGACCGTGCCATTTTTTAGCAAAATATTTGGTTAATCTCGAATAAATCACTTTGTAATATGTGTGTGCTTACATTTTAAGTTTACCATAGCTTTTTTCGCTTTTCGTTTTGTCTGCGTCTAATCCACGTGCGAAAAAATGCTGATGTATCATACAATATTTGCAAGAAAAACATGTCCCATTGCTCCTTCTGCTCGGCAAATGTTCGAAAGCTTGGAATCGAAGTCGATACTGGCGGATGGTTTTGTAGAACTTTCTTCAAATTGTTTTGCTTCTCAGTCATCATCTTCTGTGTTGCTTGGACATTATTTCCTGTAATATAATATATATATATACAACCTTATAACTTTAAATTAACTAGCAGAAACAGAAGCATATAAGGAATGGGTGGTAGAGAGAGATGACTGTTTGTCTTAACCAGTTGCGCATATCAAGTTGATAAAATTCGCTGCTGGCATTATTGGTGTAATATCCACGTTACAGCAAACATCCTGTCGCAATTTCCATAGAACAGGCATGTTTTCATTAGCGTAAGGTAACTGCTGAATTTCGACGTACTTTTTCGTACGTTTTTCCGTTTCCAATAAAGCGGTCGAACACGGTCAGTTATAAATACGTGCATAATACGTATACTTATTGTATAGATATACTCCTTAAAGTGAAAATTGTAAAGTGGTTTGAGATATCATTTATATTGCTAGGACTCACTTGACCTTGAAAATAGACATCAGATCACTTCAGAATGAGAAATGCCTTTTTAAAAACAATGCTCAGAAGTTTTGCTATAAGTAAACATTTTACTAAAAGGGTTAAAAGTTAGAGCTGGTAGTAGGGCTTATTTGGTGCTAAGAGCTTGAAAAGCAACTTCTTCAGATTGTTTAACGGCGACGAAGAACAGTATTACAACTACTTGTATTTCATCTGCTTAACTTAAGCAAGGTTCGAATATTTACTTATATGCTTAAGCTTAGACATTAAATATGAATTATCATCTTCGTCGGCGTGTTGGCATAAACCAATGAATTAACGTAGCCCCACAGAAAATAGTCAAGCCGCGTTAAATCGCACGAACGAGGCGGCCAATCGACTGGCCCATGTCTTGAGATAACATGCTCACCATACTTACTCTTCTATAAATCGATTGTAGCGTGTGCTGTGTGGCTTGTGGCACCATCCTGTTGAAACCACATGTCGTCCAAGTCCATATCTTCCAATTCGGGTCAAAAATAATCGGTGACCATTCACAGTAACGTGACGATCGTTATTGTCGACGAAAAAATATGGCTCAACAACGCCGCCGGCATGCAAACCGCACCAAACAGTTATTTTTTGTGGATGAAGTGGTGATTCATGAATCACATGTGGGTTTTCACCCGACCAATAACGCGCATTTTGCTTATTGACGAACCCATTGAGCCAAAAATGAGCTTCGCCACTGAAGATGATTTTGCGATGAAATTCATCATCTTGGCGCATCTTCTCCAGAACCCAATCGGATAACGTAGCTCGTTAGTGTACTTTACATTGATGTTGAGTTTACTGAATAAATTGACAGTGATAGTTTGATGATTAATGAAAGAGTGCGTTTACAAATTAAATTCAAAGTTGTCAAGTCCCTATTGGAAAACCTATATAAAAGCAGTAAGGCGATCAGCACTACAGTTCTGAATGCCTTCAAGTCGAATTTAAACTTTCTTTCTCTGTCAAAATAACTATGCTTAATGTAGATTTGTATTACAAATACATGATCTCTTTCTTTGAATTGATCGTTTTAACAATACTGCAATTGCAATTGAACTGCAATTTGTTTAAAAAAAAAAAATAAATAAATAAACCTACTTTTCGTTTTATTTTACTCGTAGTATTTCCAAATGATTTTGAAAAAAACTGTATCTTTTTGGCAATTGAACCGAAACGATCAATGCATGTGCTGAATTTTAAATGAGAACCTATCCCAAGCTTCATTAAAAAGTAATAAAATTCTAAATATTATAGGCACTAGAAATATTGTATTTCTGACAAAATAAACTTGTAGCCCATTGGCACGTATTAATGTCAGATTCGGGGATTTCTTTCATTCTATATACATAAATGGATTTTTATTGAAAGAAGATGAAGAAATCTCCATCACTCTGGGCTTGTGGTGTAAATAGATTTTTTCCGTGTGCCTAACAATCCCTCGGCGTGCAACACATACATATGTACGAGTATATGGAGAAGAAACAACCAACTTAGATACGACTACTCTCCTTCCTTGGGGTTCTAATTTACAGAAAGCATAAAATGCTGGAATGGATATTGAAAAGAATTTGGATTTTGTCTGTGTTATAGTCCTCAGTTGTCCTATTTTGAAAGGACTTTCGACGCACCTTATACTCATTTGCGAAAGGGTGAATATGCTGGAGTAATTTATTAGATTTTGATACGCGAAGAAAGGGTACCGTCGAATTTCTTGGCTTAAGGTGATTTGTATTCAGTTTTCACACTCAAGGACTGTCAGTTGCAGATAGTGGGATTAAGGATAAAGCTTATCGATGGATGATTTCATAATACTCAGCTTGTTGTATGATATCCATTTGAAGTTGGATATGGTTTGCGTGGGACTGAACAGAGAGCGAAACCTTTAAAAAATGTATAACACATAAATTTTGAAAAGAAAATGGAATGACGGAAGGATATGGAACATACACTTTTGTAGAAATATGTACGAAAATGTATGTATACATCGTACGTATTCGTATCTAATCCTATGGATACTCGTACTCCAATGTGTTTCCAAATATGTAAGAAAGAGGCAGTTGAGGTTTTTTGTTTGCTCTCACAAACTTTTATGAGCTTGTGTGTTGGTTTAATAAATACTCGTCCATCGAATACTATATTTTACCAAGGATAACGGCACCAGTCAGGTACGGTTAGCAACCATAATGCCAAGGACAATAAACAACAAGCTACTATAATTTTTTTTTTTTTAATAGTGCAACGTTGTGTACTATTGCAAATGTTTTCATCTTCTCTTATTTATCATTGCGTAATGATGTGTTATTGTAAGAAATATGTTTACAAAATTATGTCTGTCATATTTCAAGCCACTTCTTCCAAAAAAATAAATATTAAATTCCGAGATTTTACTAAATGTTAAATACGATTATAAGACAACGTTGTACTATAATCTAAAAATGTGTTTCTAACAAAATTTAGATTATTTAAAATATGTGTTTACAGATTTTGAAGTTGATGTAATTTATATTTGTGAGACTTGGTTTAAGCGTGATATATCTGATGTGTAGTAAAGCACTCCCAATTATGAAATATCAAGAAATGATCGAATAACAACCACATAAGGAGGTAGAATAACAATTTATTGCAGATCTCACTTAAAATGTAAAATCCTAAGCAAATGGACTTATCTAGATACTAAGTTTTTAATTGTTGAAATTTAAGATTATTGCTCAAATTGCTTGGTTGCTTGGTTGATCCAGACCGGATCTGTTCTTCTCATACGTTTTTCGTTGCTCTTTCAGAATTTTAATCCCTTTATGAACACGTAATTGTTTATGGTGAAATCAATGATGACCTGTTGAAAGACAATTTTCGATCTTTAGAAATATATGGTTTTGTTTCCTTAGAACTGCAAATATTTAATGTTGACTATTCACACGATTTGCCAGTGGTTGCGGTCCTAGCTTTTTCGATCTGGCAAATGTATCTGGCTTGATTTTATATCTGACTATGATCTCCTATTTTGCACTTTTTGTATTAACTTCACTCACTGTCCTATTGACTTTTGCCAATTGAACTTGCCCTCTCCAGTACAATCGACCAATACACCAACAAAATTTAAGATGAACAGCTGGTCCATTTCACAGCCTATTGACAATCGACATTTAAGATATAAAAGCTGTTATTAACTCTAGTGTAAAATCGGTGCCTAGGCCTTACATCTCCTCTCTCGGTTTGAGGTCTCTTAGATCCGATATCGATATTTACTTGCATTACATGCAAAGTGAATGAGGTGAGCAAAGACGCCGCAGCATCCCAAATTCTTCTCGGTGACATTGCTGACGATATCAGATCAAAGTTTAACAAAATTGGCCTCAATTTAGCGTAATGTACAATACATCTCTGCTAGCTGAAATACTTAAAAATGCTGTAATCATTTACCAACACCCTTAACCGAAGTTGTTGCGCCACCTCCTGAATCGACAGTCTCTCGATTAAGTACTTCCTAGACTTCGAAATTTTGACAAGCGATTTGATAAACTAAATACCAGCAACAAACCTGGCTGTGTCATCTTTACATTCAAAAGAGCATCAAATCACATCGACACAAACTGACTTGAAGATTTTTTTCAGCGTAAATTTAAAATCAATATTATTTATTGCCAACAAATCACTTCGGCCAAAACATCAAAGTCTTATCACTTCAAATTTAACATTCTAACGAAATACGAGTAGCTCTCTCGCAAACCTTCCTTAGAAGTCATTCAACTATGGGGGTGGCGGTGGTGTAGTGGTATATGCATACACTCCTCAATGAGGGGGTCTCGGGTTCTAATCCCGTAAAAGGCAATTCTCTCAAAAATTCTTTTCATAGAATTTGCATGTAGTTATATGAGAATCCCGTCGGCGTCAACTCTGACATGAGGGCATAACACTGATGTTGGAGTGGTTGCTGGCTGGGTTAAGTGTAACGAACTAACAACTAGCACGTACTGAGACCCACTGGTTGAGGATGCACTTGCTCGTCCCGTCCAGTTTTACAACCACTTCTGGGGAAAATATCGAAAACAAATACACCTGAGTTTCAAACTATTACATCACCCGTCCGCGCCCTAAAAACAAAAAAAAAAAAAAAAAAACTCGGCGAATCGAAGCTATAAACCAGAAAAGAAGTTAAGAGCAACACAAGCCAAATGTTAAGCTTATACTAAGTACTAAACCCAAAAATAAGCCTAGTCATAAGTATAATGCTTTTCAACTCTAGCCGTTTCCAGAGAAATGGTATTTTTAACAACATGAGTAACAACTCACATTTGTTGCTATAAATAATGTCACCCATAAGAGCGAACTTCTCTCCATACTCTTCTGGTTGTTATTTTCTCACATGAGATCAACAATTCTATTATTCCCCCAGAAACTTCCTTTCACTTCAATTTCCGTAAAACAATTTACACTTAACTTAACAAACTACTCAACAGTGTTGGTACTTTAGTTGTATACTCTATTAAAATACTGCTGATTCTGTCGTGCAAATCTTCTTCGAAAAGACTTTCTACAGGACAGCAAACGGTCTTTATCATCTTTATCTCTCTCTTATCGTTCTTTATCATCTCCTCCTTGGTATTACAAAAAGCTATGTGCACTTCGCACATACCTCACAATCATTACATCAAATACTACTGGTGAAGATGCCGTACATTGTAAGTCGCTAAACACATATTATTAACCACTTCATAACCACGTCTACTGTTTTCTCTATATTCCTATATAATAGTATCCATTCCTAAAATAATTAGCCGTTCTATGCTAACGATTTTAGACCACTAAGTATTTTACTGTGTTTGTCAAAAGTCTTCGAAAAATAGCAAATAGCAAGACATGTCCTTAAGCACTGTATGGACGGCGATCTAGTTTTAAGTCTTACCACAGTTGCTCAACTGCGATGGTTAAAATATTGTAGGATGTAAGACAGGAGTTCGACAAACGATACTTACGTTTTTTTTTAAATATTTAAATAAATTTGAATCTACAGTATATATAATATTGATCTCCGCGGATTTTTAGTATATTTTTGAAAAAAAATTTCTTTATTCAAAATCAATTTCAATCAAGTACATATTGGCCATTATTATCTATGACTTTTTGCCATTTTCCGGGTAGCTTCATAATTCCATCGGTGTAGAACTTCTGTGGTTTATCAGCATAAAACTTGGTCAAGTGATTTTCAGCGGTTATTGGGTCGGCCAGTTTTACCAAAAACGAATAGTGATCAGAGTGTGAAAGGTCCGGTGGATGCATCAAGACTTCCCAACCAAGCTCCGTCAATTTGTTCCGCGTCATCAAAAATGTGTGTGGCCTAGCATTGTCATGATGGAAGACAACTCTCTTTCTGTTGGCCAGTTCTGATCCCTCTTTTTTGATAGCTTCATTCAAACGGTCGAGTTGTGCACAGTAGAGAATCGAATTGACCGTTTCGCCATTTCTAGCAGCTCATAATAGACAATTCCCCTCCAATGCCACCAAACACTAAACACAACCTTGTTTGCTGTCTATCCAGGCGTTTGTAATCGGTCACCCTTATTTAACCGCCTTGCGTTGGATATTCTCGTATTTTATCGCCCGTAATGAATCGCTTCAAAAATCTTCCATTTCGTAACGTTTTAACAGCGTTTCACTGATGGTTATTCGATCAATTAAATTTCTTTGCGTTAATTCATGTGGCACCAAAACATCGAGCTTCTTTAAGTAGCCTGCTCGTTTTAGATGATTCCAAACTGTCATACGGTTGATGTTTAGCGCCTTTGCTATCTCTAGACAGCTTCCGTGCCGGTCTTGTTCTAACAGTTGCAAAATTTCATCGACTTTTTTAGTGACAATGCCGATCAATGCACAAATTTTTTGGCATGTTTTGCAACGTTTTTCCCTTTTTTATAGTAAAAAACCATAAAATAGCGTATTTCTTCAGATATACGATACTCAGATTCAAATCAGTATAAATTTAAACACGAGCAACGAATTACACAACTGTCCTGAAATGTAACCCTTCAAACACGTGTTCGTTTGACACAATCAGACTAGTGTTTCCAGATTCCTAAAATATGAAGAAGCGAGCAATGAAGAAGTCCAATCAGTGCTAAATCTCACAGAAAGATTAATTCACAAATATAGTATAATTATATATTATAGCTTGTAACATTACTTCATAAGCATAGAAGTAAAAATAAATGATCACCTTGTTTCTGATTCACCGATTCACCTGATTCACTAATATCTATCATTATAACATCAATGTAATTATTATTATTATATAAGTAAATGTATATTTTAGAAATAGAAACAATTGTATAAATTTATAAGCACATTTTTTTTCATTATTTTTATTATTCTACATATAGTACGCACTGCAATTCGAGCCATTTTTTTGTGGTTTACGCTTAAAAAAAAAATTAAGGAATTTAAGGATGAAAAGTGATTTTGTGACATGTTATGTTGTAGGAATTTCGGAAAGTTGCAAGTGTTGAAACTGCACAAAAGGATATTCAGTGCATTTATGTGGGACTGTGCTCTTGCTCTCTGGACAGTAAAATAATGGTTTGGATGCTGCGAAATATATATTACGTAGCTGAAGCGGAAAGTTATCCAACATGCACTATACTCGCCTGATATTGCGACTACATATTATCACTTGTTCCGGTATTTACAGAATAGTTTCTGGAAGTTCTTGAAAACCAACTCACGAGTTTTTTTTCCCATAAATAGAACCGGAAAGCAATTAAACATTGGAAAATAATTGTAAACAATGATAGAAGTTATTAAATTGGTTAATAAATTAGTTTTCATAAAATTGAACACAGCATAATAGCAATAAATTGTTTGAACTTTGTCAAGTATGGATGGTCAAGCATTTGGATGGGTTAAGCTGAGTAAAAAGATGATGGTTATGATAGACAGTTTAAAAATATTTTTCGGCTCTTAAGGAATTAAGTTTCTGATAAAATCAGGAAACCTAGATGCCGTGTATATTAAAAAAAGGTAAGAAACTAATTTGCCTTCAATTGGTCCGATAAAATAGAGTATTAAGTTCTTTAAAAAAAGCAAAGGCTTCTGAATCTAACCTAATCAAAATTTAATGTTTTCGTAAATTACAATTAGAAGCAGTAGTAAAAGATAAGAACGCATCAAATTTCGTATAACTTTCCCCATGTGTGTCTCAGAGATTGATAATTGTTTATTATTGTTCACAACGTTCTAGTATTATTGTTATGTATAACAGTCCTTAAGTATTATCAGCAAACAGCTTTGGCGATTCGATTATTCTTCATGTAGTTGAACCTATCATGTCAATCAGTGAAATTAATGGTTTTCTTAAAAAAACAATTGTTTTACAAACATTTTACTCCCAAACATTGGAGTATTATATTAAAATGTGATAATTATCCTGGTAATTATAACAGTAAAAACGTATAGTTTTGAAATGTTTAATTCCGTAAAGTACGATCAACATATCAACATACACCAGCAAAATTTTGAATGTATCCTAGTAAACATAGTTCCTCCATACCTATTCTGCGCCTAAAAATTTTAATAAGATTCCAATTAATAATGATACTTCCCATCTACATGACAAAATCAATTCTGCTCCTGATTACTATCCTTTCTGATATATGATTGTAATGAATTAAGTTATCAATAAGTTTAACCCTGTAGTTTCATATGGTACTAAATGTTTTCAACTGCAATATATTGTCGATTTCAACGAAATCGTTCTTCATAGGTTAAGAATAAGATTGATATATCTATAAGATTAGTGTATAAGTATAAAGCCCTAAAAAAAGACCTAAATAACATGTTTTTACTAACTGCAAAAAGATATATAATTGTAGACCAATTGAAATCAAATAACATATTCGAAAAAAAAAATATTTAAAAAATCGCATCTTTTTATTTACATTGGCATACTTATCGAAAAATGTAATGTTTTGCAAAAACTTGCATTGGGTTCGATTGACTTTTTTTCCACAGCTAACAAGCATTCAAGTCAATATGCCTTTAAAAATACATTTTGAACAAAGGCAATACGTACCTCAGCTTCATTGGAAAATCAGTGGGGCCAGTTTTTTTTTTTGTAACTATTTCCAACACCGTACTGCATTGATTTTAGCAAAACCAAAGCAAAAAAAAAAAAAAAAAAAAATAAAAATAAATCATTTATTTTCATATTTTAATTGACAGGTTTATTTTAAGGATTAATAATTAAAAACTGCCTTAAACCTTACACTTGTTTTTGACTTCTTTTTGGCATCTGAATTACAAAATACTCACAGTTTTTGCCACAGTTTTTGTCATGCCAATATGTATTGGGTCTATAACATCGTGCGGTTTGCTAAGAGATGGCGTAACATGTATTATACTATTGTTATTATTCCATTGGAACATGCATTGGAAAGCTACTGTCATTGTACGTCATTTCAGTATATGTCATTCACTTGAAGCGTAAACAACAATAATTTTTTTTTCACTCAAATATGTCAAACTTTGTGCCTGAAAAAGTGTTTTTGCACGGAGTTCTTCTTCATTACTTTAATATGAAGAAAACTGCTGCCGAAAGTCATCATATTTTGGTGGAAGCTTATGGTAAACATGCGCTAGCTGAGCGAACGTGTCAAAAGTGGTTTGCACGATTTAAAAGTTGTGATTTTGGCTTGGAAGACGATGAACGTCCTGGGCAGCCAAAAAAGTTTGAAGATGAAGAACTGGAAGCATTACTCTATGGAGATTGTTGCCAAACACAAGAAGAGCTCTCAGAATCTTTGGGTGTCACTCAAGTAGCCATTTCAAAACGTTTAAAAGCAACTGGATATATTCAAAAGGAAGGAAATTGGGTTCCACATGAACTCAAGCCGAGAGACGTCGAAAAGCGGTTTTGCATGTCCGAAATGCTGCTGGAACGCCACATTAGGAAGTCATTTTTGCATCGGATTGTTAATGGTGATGAAAATTGAATCCATTACGACAACCCCAAGCGCAAAAAATCATATGTGAAACCCGGCCAACCAGCCAAATCAACGGCAAAGCCGAATATCCATGGCGCGAAGGTAATACTCTGTATTATGAGCTGCTAAAACTGGGTGAAACCATCAATGGACAACGCTACCGAACACAATTAATCCGTTTGAAGAGAGCAGTAGCTGAAAAACTCCAGGAATATGCGACCAGACACGAGGCAATAATTTTCCATCATGACAACGTTCGGCCTCACGTTGCTACTCCGGTTAAGAACTATTTGGAAAACAGTGGATGGGAAGTCCTACCCCACCCGCTTTATAGCCCAGACCTTGCCCCTTCTGATTACCATTTGTTCCGGTCGATGCAGAACGCCCTCACTGAAATATGTTTCACATCAGAGCAGAATATCAAAAATTGGCTTGATTCATTCTTGGCAGCCAAGCGGGTGCTGTTCTTTTGGGATAGGATCCACAAGTTGCCAGAAAGATGGGAAAAAATTATAGCTTCAGCTAGGCAATACTTTGAATAATACTATTGTAAATGTTTTTCTTAAATAAACGTTCAAATTTTGAAAAAAAAAAATTCGCACAAATTAAAATATATATCCAATATTTGGGAGAGTAATTCATTTCCCCACACTGCCAATTCTTACAAATTTCTACACGAGATTTTTCTTTGGACAGGAATTGTTAAAAACATTAAACCAAAATAAATAACTATCAAATTTGTAAAAATTTAAGTTTGTGTGAATTGTGACAATTTTATGAATGATAACTCAAAAGAAGTCTTGGATATGGACAAAGAGGAGAAAAAAGGGCGTCATATTGAAGGGAATTAAAACGCAAATTAAGAGTACATCAGTAAAGTAATCAGTATAATATAATCAGTATAAAAACTAATCTAAAAATCCTCCTCCTGTTTTACAGTTTCTTTTTTGTTCGGTTTTACTTGTTACTTAACTGTACGAACAAAATAGTAGTTCATCTACTATATCTATTAACAACAGACTGCTCCGGATAATTATATATTTCTAGTCACGGGTTCCCAAAATGTCTTCTTAATCCAGTTTGCCCAAATAAAATCAACCCACTGGATTCCTTATATTTTTTTTTCAATTACTTTTTCGAAATTGTTGTTCAATTCAATAAAATTTTTTTGTTGTCGTTTTAGTTCTGCATTTTGTTTGAAACGCATTATGCTTTTTTTTTTAAAGAACTTTACACTCAAATGAATATGAATACACTTATAATGAATCAACATGTGTTAATTTTTATGGAAAATGGTATAGAGAGAGAAGAAAATATGTGTGGGTTCAGTGGTTATTTCGCTTCCATGGTTGGCATACAGCATTTAACGGGGAGATTTAATTCTTAGTGGAAGTTGGCTTGTTGTTGATTACTGGTCAACTACTCATCTTATTTGATTTTTGTTAACAAAAACAATGAATGTCTTTCGGATAACACCGAACCTTCCGACTTAGAAGCCAGTCCACTACCACTTGAACCACGGCCATCCACACACCCTATGTTGTCAACATATGACAAAACAAGTGTTTCTGAAAAACTCATGAAAAATAATTTTGTACTTTAGAGTACCTCGCCATCGGAGTGCATTGTTCTATTAAACATTTTTTTTTTTTTTTTATTTAATTCTAATTCTAAAGAGCATAACGATATTCTTCTACTTTTTCAAATTTTATATATAATGGGTTCTTCATCGTGAGGTTTGATTTTCAATAGGCTTTTTTTGACACATAACGCGTGACTCCTATCAAACTGCTTTATCATTTTTGTTCAGTATCGTTGGACAAGTCATCATGGAAAGACTCACACTACAATAGCGTCTCCAAATTGTTCAGCTGTATTACGAAAATCAGCGTTCTGTGAGAAATGTTTTTCGTGCGAACTTACGGTGCGCATAATCGTTGTACTGAAACCACTATAGCCAATACCATTCGCATATTTGAGTCCCAGTTTACATTAATGGATGATACTCGACCACATCCAGCACGTAGGAAAGAGACTATACCAGCTGTAGTTGAGCGTATACGCGAACACCGTGATGAATCGATTTGTCGTCGTTCTAAGCAACTTGGCTTAGCGTATTCGACAACTGGGCGTATTTTACGTGAGGATCTCGGCCTAAAAGCGTTGCAAAATTCAACTTGTGCAAGAATTGAAGCCAGGCGACTTGAATTTGCGACATATTTTTAGTGAATTGGCTCTGGGAAAACTCAATGAAAATCCGATGTTTTATAGTGAAATTTAGTTAAATGATGAAGCGCATTTGGGCTGATGAGCAACCCGAAGAGTACCAAGAACTACTATTACATCAATTAAAAGCAACGGTATGTTGTGGCTTATGAGCTGGTTTAATAATTGGTAGATATTTCTTCAAAAATGGAGCAACTCAGAATGTTACCGTCAATAGTAACCGTTATCGCACCATGTTAACGAACTACATGCTTCCTAAAATTCAAGAACATGGTCTCGCTGAGCTTTGCTTTCAACAATACGGCGCTACGAGCCATACAGCGCGTAAAACAATGGACTTGTTGAGAAATCATTTTGGTGACCACATAATTTCACGTTTTGCTACGGTAAATTGGCCGCCTAAATCGGGCGATGTCACACCTTTGGACTATTTTTTCTGGGGGTATATAAAGTCTCATTTCTTCAGGAATAAGCCAGCTACGATTCATACTTTGAAAGCCAACATTACTCGTATAATCCGTGAGATACCAGTCGCTATGTTCTAACAAGTCGCCCAAAATTGGATCTTCCGAATGGACCACCTCACACGTAGTCGTGGTCAACATTTATATGATATTATTTTCAAGCAATAAATGCCATGAATTGTTCTTTTAATCACTGATAAAAAATTTAAGTTTACTTTCAAATATATGTGTTTTTTTACATTATAAATCAAACTTTACGATGAATTAAACCTTTAGAAACGTCATTTTTCATATTTAAATGTTACCTATTACATGTAGCATTTAATATATTCTAGGTATAATAATTTTGAAAGATTACTGAAAAATTTTTTTTTAATATTATCTTCAATGAAAAAAAAAAAAAAAATTAATCAAAGATTGTCCCAGTTCATCCCAACATTTGGAAACATTCAACACGTCTGCTCAACAAAAGCCTGCTCAATGTGCAAATCACTCGAGGCAAACCAACAGCAATGAAGAGTGCATAACAATCCATGACAGCAGTTACTTTGATTTTTTTTTTGTATTCCATGTAGCTGATAGCAGCTCTTGTTACATGTTGGTGGGTGGAAAATACCACAAAGTAGGATTAGGTAGGTATAACATGGTAAATCATCTAGTCAGGTCGTAGGTGAAGCACAACATATGGGGTTGTAAGTTATCAATCTCAACCTCACTTGTGCATAGATGACAGAGAATAACTTTCATGGATCATTTGTAAATGAAAAAAGTCAGATGCTCTGGTTCATGCTTTCAACTAGTGTACATATGAGAAATATTGTTCTATGTGTATGGTATACATGCGCCGTAAAAATGGACATATTTCAAGATAATAGCAATTCTTATGTACAACATTTGCTTCTGTAGGTGGTGAGATAAACACGAACATAGATAAATTGTGAACAAATATATCTATAGTATAAGCACCTGCTGTACTATTACGATTACATCCTGTAAAGAATTTTTCCAGATTGATCCTTAATTATTATATTTCCTTAATAAAATTTGGCAGTTTTTTTGTTGTTTTTTTTTTTTTTTTTGCTCTTTATAATTATAAATTTGTGCAATCTTCTACAGGGAGATTGAGAGACTTTTTTAAAGGAATATAATTATATCAAACATATGGGAAATGTGTTTTCACGAATATTAAAGTTTATTTTTAATTGCTTATCGAATTAGACCGAAATGCCAGGAAAATATTTTCTTGTACTCAACGCCCTAAAGGCTGACCACGAGTCACTAGTTGAAATCAAAAAAATGTGTTTATCAAACGGTTCACTCTCTCAGCTTTGTCGTCTTTAGAAGACGAAGTTGGAGAATGAATTTGATTAAATGATGCGGAACTGTACCTTGTTTACAAGTAGCTTGATTTTGAAGAAAGTTTTAAACAAGGAACTGTTCAGAATATCAGTATAATACCTCAATCCCCAAGCATTTTTGGTCTCTAAAAATGTACCTATTAGTTTTTAGGTTTTAATATAGTATTTATGTATAATATTACATATTGTAAAGTTTTACAATTAAAGGTCATTATTCTCTTGCATCGTATTAATAATGATTTATAATATTTTTGTTTTATTTAAGTATATACATAATTTTTAAACTTTTTTTGCCAAGTACTATCTGCCTTGTGGTCATTTTAATACATTCCATTTTTTCTCTGAATAATTATGTTATACATATAAGATTCATATAAGCAGAAAGATACAAGTTATAAATAACACACAAACTGTTAATAATAGTAGCTTTCAAATTATTTTACTTTTCGCAATTCCCTTCTCGATTAATTGTATTACAATTTTATTTACAATAAAATCTACTACGTTTTTTCCTATTCAAATAGAGAGCTAAGATTTTTCTTGTAGGACATTTATATTTCAAATTTGAATTCAACAAACTGATAACCAAATTATATCATAAAATTGGCAAAAAAAGAATTAATGTAAAATATTATAAAAACTTTGTGGAAAAGCATAAAATGGAAAGGAACGGCGAAAACCAAGGGTCAATTCATTTAAAGTATTTCGGTAATTTTGTTATGTAATCGTATCTGTAATTGTTTTGTGTTAAATATGTTTCGAGTTTCTTGTATTTTGGTTTATTTTTACCGATTGCTCCGTTTTGTTCTATGTTGGTACATTGTTCAAATTCTGAAATTTTGATTATATTTAATCTGTTAATTCTTGCCTCTTTATTTTTTTGAAAAAAGGTCTGAAAGTCTGTTTATTTCCTCTTTTGAAAGATTTTTCAAAATAAAATCACAGCTGAGTGAATAATACAGGACTCTCCATCTGAAATAAGTTTCTTTGTTTTATCTAAGAACTAAATTCTCTGCTTTATTGCTGATAGAATTGCTATCCAATTTCTGTCTTCCAGGTTATGGATTGTTGCGTATTTTGAAAATGTATCTATGGTCGTCCAATATATTTTATTCTGTTCAGGAAACCATATGTCTCTATGGACAATGTCGTTAAAGCCCTGTGGAGCTTCTGTTATTTCTAACGGAAATTTAAGAGGATGCCTGTCATGCTTTGCAAGAATACAAATATCAAAATTATTTATAAATTTCTGTATTTCGGTTTGCAAGTTTGTATAGAAGTACTTGGTTTTCAATTCCAGGAACATTTCGTTAATACCCCTGTAATCCTTGCTAAGATGCTCGGTTTTTATTATATCTACAAGTTTAATATTTGACCTGACAACTTTTAAATTTTTGTTCATTGAAAAATATTTAACATAAATATCTTGAAACCTAAGAAAAAAGGTAAGGTCAGGACAATATACGCAAAAATTTCCATTCTCTAAAAGAATTTTGAATCTTTTTGTGGACGAATTTAAAAAAGCATTTTTCCTTAGTACGATAAGTAAATTTGATTTTTGAACATATTTTTTGATTTTTCAGATATAAACACTAGCGGTCATAAAAACCGCACCATATCAAAATGATTGAAAAATTGTTAGTAACTACGATAATAATTTTTATAATGAAATAAAATTTTTGTTGAGTATTCCGTAGTAGTTTATAAGTATTTCTATCTAATTTTCATCTGTTTATTGAATGTTTGAAAAAAGATATTAATAAAGAAAGAAAAACCAGTTAATTTTCTTATTTTTTTTAAAATATTTTAATACAGTCATTGGTTAACAAAATCAAATGATAAATTTTTTATGTATGTGTATATAAGATGTTTAGATATGCCACTTTTACCAAAAAATTATCAATACCGAGTTGCTCCTCCTTTCTCGGTTATAACCGCTTTTATTCTAGAGGGCATCGAGTTTACTAGAAGTTCAGTAATATCAGTTAAAATTTCAGTATTCCATACATATTCCAGAACTTCAGCCACCTTACGTTTCATTACATGCCACAAGTGTTCGATTGGGTTTAAATCGGGTGAATTAGCTTGCCAGTCTAGCCTGGTAAATCCGAGGTCATCAAACGTTGTCTTGAGCTGAAAATTATTGAAAGACTCTAGTTTCTTGTCTGTTTATTATTTATAAAGTAGACATCTAGAAGTTGATTTATAACACTTTACTTACGGATTTGGAGCAGTGGCAAGGTGAATCATCTTGAAAAATGCACTTGTCAGTATACGAATGATGCTGTTCAATTGCTAGTATCAAAAACTCCCTTCCTACTTCTCCATGAGCGTTCTTTTGAACGTTTATAGTTCCATTTACAAAGTGCAAAGGGCCCAAAACGTAAAAATAAAAACACCCCCAAACCATCTGGCTTTGAGGAAACTTCACTGTTTTGACTATGCACTAGTCCTTGAACCTTTCACCTGCTGACCGTCGTACATATGGCAAATTGTCGCAACACAACAAATTAAATTTACTTTCATCGGACCATGTCACACATTGCCAATCATCCTGCGTCCAATCTTCGTACTTTTATGCCCACGTCTATCGAGCTTTTTTCATTTTTGTGGTTAGGAGAGGTTTTTTCGCTGGTCGTCTTCCATATAAACTTAATCAACTTGATGAAATTCACTCAGCTTTGCTCTTATACGGACAGCACTTTTAAAGCGATCTTTCATGTTAATTCGTTGTAATACATTGTCCGTCTTCTGGGTTGTTTTACGTTTTCGTCCCGAGCCTTTTTTCCTTTCCAGTGGGTTATTATTTTGACTTAAAACAGCACCCAAGGCTGAAGTCGGAATGGCTTCCGACTTCTGAAAGTTGATTTTTAACTTCCAGTCATAGCAAAATCGTCTTACGTATCTTATCGAAGTCACGCTGCAAAAGAGTGTTAATGACCTCGATTCTTGGACCTGCTCTGTATGCTATCAAATCGTCTGCGTACGCAATAGTTTGGGGGAGTGAACCTGTGAAGTTACTTGTATAAATATTGAATAGGATCGGCGAATTAACCGCACCTTGTTGAAGACTATTTTGATTTGAAATATTTCAATAGAAGTTACATCACCATTTTTCACGATGAACTGTCTGTTGGTTAGCATATTATAAAGAACGTACAAGAGTGGTTTACCGATCCCCAGCCTAGTCAGCTTAAAGAAAAGACCCTCTAACCATACGGTATCAAAGGCCTTCTCCAAGTCAACAAGGCAGACAAGGCGGACACCACTTTAGATGCGACATGTGAGATATCATGTCCCGCGTTAAAACCGAATTGATTATCCGGAAATATATGTTTGTCCTCAACACACCTAGTCAGAGCTCTATTGATTACCTTTTCAAACACCTTGCTCATATTCGGAAGGAGACTTATCGACCGAAGATTCGCATATTTCTTTTTTGGACATAGGTTGAACCACCACCGTTTTCCAATGTGCTGGATAATGTGCATTATTCATTGCATTATTAAACAGGGTGATGTAAATGTCCACCGCTTCTAGAGGAAGATGTCGAAGCACAATGTTCGGAATATCATCGGAAACGACGGGTTATCCGTCGCTTTAAGACCGAGTCTGTACATGACTTCATGCAGACCCCACCAATCGAGTAGTCGGTTCCCTCTAGTATTCCCTCTCGTGTACACTCTGTGAAATTTTGTATCTTGTTTAATGAAGATCGCGACACCACCTCCACATTTGGATCTGGGCCGGTTTCTCCTTCTAACAATATAATTATTGTGCTCCAGTTTGTGCTTATCGGTTAGCTTGGTTTCGCTAGCGAAAAGCACATTAGTAGTTTGTTCTTGTAGCAGTTTTAACATTGCGGCTCTTCGTTCGACCCTAATCAGTAAATTAACATTCACCGCAAGGACCTTCAAAGTTTGCTCCAACATATGGGTACCCATTACGACATGTGTTGCATTAGGCCCAGCAGCAGTGCGTAGATCTGATCCACCCGCCTGGCCTGATCTTGTACCTGCTGTTGCAGCTGAGCTATCTGCCTTTGGATTGTGAGCATAATGGCCAGCATGTTAGGTGCAGCTTCTGTTGTTCTCGGCATTGGCACTGGAGAAGCAACAGTCGCTTGTTGTACCGTAGCCCCCTTACCTCACGACATTTCAGCGAAGGAAATTTGGGACGTGACGACTGGTGTTTGAAACCTAACGTTTGACCTCCACCTTCTGCTGCCGAGCCAGTTTTGCTTTTTTAATGTCAGCGAACTTAAGACAATCCCTATAACTTGCATTATGTCCCACGATCCCACATAACGTGCACGAGGGCTGCGTCCTATCGGATGCTCCGTACCTACTCAAATAACACTCCTCGGAGCTGTGGTTCTTTGCGCACTTCACGCATCGAGGTTGAATTTGGCAGTTCGACGCGGCGTGCCCGAAACTCTGGTAGCGAATGCATTGTATAACGCCTTCGCTTCTTTTTAATTTTTCCTAGTAGTCCTGGTAGTCCAGGACATTGATACTCCTTACAATGTTCAGACGGCTTTCGAGACTGAGCTGCACCAGGAAGAACGGCAGACTTCGTTTCTCCCGCCTGGTTCTAGCTGTGGTAAATGGCTTTACCCCCACAAACTTGAGTCCTTCGCACTTCTCTTTGAGCAGTCCCAGGATCTCCTCAGGATCAGAGTTCCAGGTTCCAACCCCTTTAGCAGCATCGATTGCCGCTTTTCACACTTCGGTGTGGATGAGTAGTGCTCCGTCGTCATTTCTTTCAGGAGCTCTTTCACTTTCCCAATTTCTTAATGCAACGAGTATTGTTTTCTTTTGTAACTCCCTTTGTGGGAAGAGCGGAACGCTCACCACCATCCATCACGTGATTTCCTTATTACTTGTTGGTTTTGTTTTGATATTATATTGTATATATAAAAAAAAAATGTTGGTTCAGAATCGAGCCTGTGTCCCACGACTTGATGGCCGACACCACTAACCGCTGGGCTACCGAGTCAATTAACGAAACTGCACTATTTTTTCTTTTATCTGTTATTCCTTTTTTTTTTTTTTTTTTTTTTTACTTTACGAAAAGCAGAAACACGAAACACGTTTATTCTCTGCGGAGATCTGCGAAAGACGAATTGAAAACCTTTTGCTGATTCTGCTCACTAAGTCTGTAAGTAACATTGCGTCGACTCTGTAAGTTTTGTGAGTTGTTTCTGTTGTTTGAAGTATATTTGTTAGTGTTATTTATAAAACTGTTATTATTAATGTTTAGATTCCTATTGTTTTGTGTATTATTATTGTTAAAACTCTTATTATTCCTATTGAATCTGGTACTGTTGTTTTGATAAGTGTCGTTTCGTGTATTTTGGGTACGTACCGAGTCAAAGTAATTTCTGTTGGAATTTGTTCTGAACGTCTGATGAAAATGTTCTGTCTCCATTGAAATAAGTCGAGCTTCTCTAAAAGACTTAGGGTTTCGGGATTGGAGAATGATTTTGGGTTCACTAGGAAGTTTATTTATAAAAATCTTTAATGCCATAACTTCACTACACTCGGCATTATACCATGAGGGTATATCTGCCGAGTTAATATCGCACTTTATAACTAATTTGATTAGCAGACTTAAGGTATTATTTAAAAATGTTTTAATTGAACCTTGAAACCTTAACAATTTAATTTCGTTTACAAGACATTCAATGCTTTCATCAATTGAACAACTATTCTGTAAAATTAATTTTATTTCTGGCCAATTTGCAGGGTTTCCATTGTTAATTAAAATTGTATTGGCGTTATCTTTTATTTTTATGCCTGCATTTTATTTCAAAAAAATCTCTCGACACACTATTTAAATCAGAAGCATGAATATAAAGAAAATCTATGTTTTTTTTTTATAAAAATATCTAATTCTTCGGGTTGCCCCGTATAATTATCTTATAATCTTTATTAAATCAAAAAAAAAAATTACTCGCCACATCTGATAATGTAATGAAAACTGTATGGTGACAAGTGCGAGAATCTGGAGGTGAAGGACCTTTGATTGAAGATCGGTGAACACAACGAAAGTGATGACGATGTTGCTGCTTCGGATCACGTGCTAATGTTTTTTTTTTTGAAACACTGTGGCCTTATTTTCCGACTGCGCGAATTATATCAAACACATAGAAAATGTTTCACGAATGTTAAAGTTTATTTTTAATTACGGAGCCAATAAGACCGAAATTCTTGTACTTAAAGCACTAAGACTGACCACGAGTCACTAAATGAAATCAAAAAAATGTTTTTATCAACCGGTTCACTCTCTCACTTTTATCTTCTTCAGAAGACGAAATTGGAGAATGAATTTAATTAAATGATGCTGAACTGTACCTTGTTTACAAATGGCCTGATTTTGAAAAAAGTCAAGGTACTGTTAAAAATATTAATATAATAATATAGATTTACATTTGAAGGTTTGTCATTAACCCCTGAAAAGGTAGCCCTGTCGAAAAAATTAATAGCTCTTTTTGCTCTTTGGTGTTGCGAAAGGATTGGTGAATTTACACATTGCACCACGCCACTGTATTTGCTAGAAGTACAAAAAAATGCTTGACAAAATTGAAACCACTTAAAAGTTAGAAATCGACCACTCGAGAAATATAGAGAAAGGAATAATTTTAAAATACAAACAGCTGAAAGCAGTATTGTCCGTACTGAAAACAACTTTTGCTGATTTGTTGATATGATTCAACCGGTCAACCGAATCGAATTCAATTGAATTAAATTAGCATTTATCTAAGTCTCCTAATGGGCACGAAGTAAAGGTAATATTGTATTAATAGAATGTAAATCTGGTCAAAAATCTTTGCTCTTAGGCGAATGATATTTGATGATTTCCTCCTGTAAGAGGAAACAGCCACCGGCTGTGATGGACTATATGTAAAAATGCTTTGGGAAGTATTTATCAAATCATCAATCAAAAATGAATACAATAACGAACGACGCCATGATGACTAAAAAAGCGATTATTATCTTGCAAAAACTATCGATGCGTATCTCTTTTTTTTTATAACTCCGCGCGTGCACCAATGGGATATGAATACCCTTTTACTGGCTTTTAAACATGGCGCGGACGGGGGTGGTGTAGTACTTAGAAACTCAGGTGTATTAGATTTCGATATTTTTCCCAGAGGTGGTTGTCAAACTGGTGGCAGTGCATCCTTAACCAGCGGGTCTTAAGTATGCGCTAGTTGTTAGTTCGTTACATTTAGCCCAGCCAGCAACCACTCCAACATCAGTTTTATGCCTTCATGTCAGAGTTGACGCCGACGGGATTTTCATATAACTACATAAAAATTCTCTGAAAAGACCCGCGACCCTCTGCTTGAGAAGTCTATGCATGTACCACTACACCACGTCCACCCCCACCACGGCCACTTAAAAATCTAAGATGAACCTGAGGCACATAAATATACTAAATGGAACCAAAGTCTGTATACGAGATTCGATTCTCACGACTAGAAAATTAGAATATATGTATATATGTTATTTACGAGTATGTACTTTTATACACGAGAAACAAGAAAGTACATTTATTATTAATTATTTATCCTTTGATAAATATCAATACTCTCTCTCATTAGGGGCTTAAAAGGCGCGGAAACTCTGCAGTTCAGAATTTTTTGACAAAAAAATGGCTCTTTAACTTGTACGATTGTTATAACTACATGATAGTTGTTCTTCTAGCTCTAATATGGTATACGCATAGTAATGTCAGACGATTTACGAGAAGTGTAAAGGAAGATTGACAGGGACAGAAATGAAAATCTTACGAATGTCAGCGGGTGTAACAAAATGTAATTAGAAGAAGATGCATTTCCGGATGTCCAAAAAAGGTGTCCAGAAAATTCGATCGCCGTGCCTGACGCTAACAATAAAAGACTGTTGTACAATCAGTTATTAGCTTTCGATTTAAAATAAATCGTCATTTGTCTGGTTATAATATATGACTGTTAATATATAAAGGACGCGTCTACGGTTGCCCCTGGAAAATGTTGGTAACATTTTCATTATCAGGAAAAGATGTTTAAATACATACATTATTAGTACCTCTTTTAAAATATTCGAGATTGTTCAATGTGCACCTGCTTCTCTGTCCGAGCACAATCCAGAAGCAACTTTTAATGGCATATCTAAAAGAATCGAAGGTATTGCAATTTTAAAATTTTTAGAAGAGTGTTGAGATATAACAGGCCGGCTGAAAAGTATCAGTTTCAGCGATTACCTCCTGATTAGTGCTGAAAGTCATAGGAAAAAGTCACTAGGGGCCAGATCTAGAAACGATTCGTTGCCTAAGTCATGCAATTTTGCCATCATTTTGATGAAACAGCACTTTTTTCTTTTTTATTTGGGATCTTTTTTTTTGTCCAAGATGCTATTTTGATATCTTCAAAGTCTGAGCTATCTCGATCAGTTTCACTTTAGGGTTATTCATAATTATTTTGTAAACTCTTTTCACGTTTTCGCCCGTAACAGCTTTTTTCGGACGTCCACAGGCGTGCATCGTCTTCGGTGCTCATTTCGCCCCGTTTAAATTTGGCAAACCACTTCTCAACGGTTGACTTTCCTGGTGCAGAGTCCGAATAATGCTTATGAAGCCAAGCTTTTGTTTCAACAGTATTTTTCTTTTCATAATAAAGTTAATAACACACGAAACCCTTTTTTTCATTTTTTTCACAATAACAAAAGTTACTTACTATAACTCACGAACCAATTGTTCGACAGCTGTCAAATTTATACACCGGTCGTTTGAAGGTTATTACAACGACGATATAAACCAAGTGGATTTAATTGTGTTACTTTTTGTTTCAATTTGTTAGCCTACGAACTTTTCAGCCGATTTGTTATTATATCTTAACTGCATATCAAGACATTTTTTATTTAATAATATTAAATAAAGTTCGCTTAGCCTCATAGAAATTTTAAGCCTTTCTTGCTAAAAGGCAATTACTGAATCTCTTCTCGTATGCCATTTTATCACACAACCAAATTATGAAACTATTCAACTTTGGCTTAAAAGGTATATCAAACGCTGTCAGATAAAAGGATAAAAGCAGTGTAGTGCAGTAATTATCGGCTTAAGCATAATAGCGCTTCGGCTTTAAGTTTAGTGACGTTATGTTTTATTTGCTTTGTTTTCGCTTTGAAATGGTTTTACTAAAATGTCATAAGCAATTCTACAATTAAAGTCAAATTTGTTTTCTGCGAGCTGAAAATTTTTTGTTCATCATTTTTTCCAATTGAAACATGACTTAAACAATTTAATAAGTCATATAAGTAACAAAAATAGCAAAAGGAAAATTAGTGGGCTCGTAAAGCGAACTTGCGAAAAGATAGGGATTCAATGTGCTTAACTTCGAAAAAAATGATAGATGACTAGATTAATCAAGAATTTTTCAAAAGACATCTTCTGTTATATAGGCAGACAATGTATATACTAATATATTACAATTTCTGAATTAATGAATTACTTACCAGAAAAAAGATTTTTTTTTGCTTTCATTTTTATTTTTTAGCATAACTCGCTATTTAAATTTAATTTTTATGATTTTACAATTTGAACTTAAAATTAGCTACATTTATATTGTAATATCTTAATTTCAATTATGAGGGTACTTAAATTTTTTTAAATGCAGTTACATTATTTTAGGTACTTAAAAATTTGTTTCACTTTTTATAAAGCTTGTATTAAATAAATGACAACTTCTGTAAACTAAACTGTTGTTAAACTTCTAACAAAGTGTTGTAATCTGAAATCCTCTTTATTTCTTTAATAATAAGGTTGGGATTCTCCCTCATATCTCAGGTATTTTTTAAACAATTTGGTAACATTGAACATTTAATTTAAAAGACCAAGCACAAAACATTTACCTATGTTTAACATTTAACCATAACGGCATATCTAACACTAATATCATAAGGGTATAACGATTGCATTTACCATAATAATAATTCGCATGTCTCTATTCTGTAAACTCTGTAATTAAAGTATCACTACACGATCTAATAAAGACGTAAAATATTCAAAATGTGGTTTCATTATTATTTTTTAAATATTTATTGCACAAATTAAGGATATTTTCTTTCTTGTTGTACTGAAAAAAAAAATAATACTTTTTTACCATATCTACTTTTTTAAAGTTATATTCTATGTGAACATTAAATGATAGTTTATCATTCAATAATTATGCCTAGATATTTAATTTTATTAACTTGTTATAAAAATTCGTTTTCCATTTGTAAGATTTAGGGTATGTAATGCTTATGCGACATACATTTAGATTGTTTGCATTGAGATTCAGTTTATTCGATTTCAGTCATAAGCTTAATTTTGAGAAGTCTGCCTAAATCAATCGTTTAGATTAAATGCGGTCTTTTCCTGATATGTAGATAAGTGTAGATTAGTGTATCATCAGCGAATAGGGCAATCTTTGAATAATTTAGCTCAATAATTATGTCATTAATATATCAACAACAATAGAGCACCAAGAATTAATACCTGTGTAACTCCAAGCGCTGTTTCAACACTACTAGACATTACTCCCTTTACTCTTTATAACATCAAAACCATTTAAGTTCTTGGCCTATAATTCTAGATCCCTAAAGTTTCCACAGTAAAATATTCCTGTTAATGGTCTCAAAAGCCGTTTTAACGTATAAGAATATTGCAATCACATAGTTTCCTGCAACGATCTCTTCTTTCCAGCTTATCAAGACATTGTTCAGTGCAGTTTGGCATGAATGCTACTTTCGTAGCCCTGATTGATTTTCAAGCAATATACCAATAGTTTCGAAGTAGTCTTCGAGTTTCATTTGCATAATATTTCAAATATTTTCTCATAGACTAGAAGGGAAATCTTCATATTTATTGGAACCTTTGACTTTTAATATAGGTGTAACAACTCATTCCTTTCATGTGGTGGGAAATGAACATCAACTCATCAATAGATTAAATAACTTTTCTATGAATTGGCCGGTTATGGGTATTGCATCTTCCATCATTTTTGTGTTCATATAATTGAATTATCTTTTTGGTTGATTATCTTTAAAACACTTTTAATGTCTTTAACGCTAATAATTTTAATTTAAGAGTTGTATCGTCATGGTCGCCACGAAGAATGGCGTGCACGATATTGATTTGTTAATATCTAAAACACTTTTTATGAAATACTTATTGAATTCTTCGGCCATACGGGCAGCATCTTTTACACGAGTGTTATTAAAGTACAATATATACTTTGTATTAATGGCTTACTTTCGTTGTTAACATGTTCTTTCATAACATTCCACAACGATTTTTGGTCTTGGGCCGTTTTAATGCTAAATACTATTGTTCTTTGCCCTAACAATTTCAGTCCTATACTTATTTCTAGCAACGCGGTATCTGCCCCATGTAACATAACACCTTAATGTCAAAAATTCTTTGTACTTTGCTATTTTATTACGTTTCATCTGTATAAGGCTATTATTGTACCATGTATTGGGTTTTTCCTTTGGTCGTTTCTGTGAATAACATCGTGTTTGTAATTCTGATCAACTCATATTGAATCACCCTTCCTAATAAGTTTGGATCATCGCTATTTGTATTTAGTAATATGGTTAATCTTAATTGGTGGAGAAATACTGATTTGTTATAAATAAGCCGATTAGTCTTATTGCTCTCATTCCTTTCTAAATTTCTTTTATTGTACTATTATTTATTTAAATCACAATCGTTTCGTGATCACTTATTTTAATGTTTTTTTTTTGGCGATAACATATGCCATATTTGTTATCACATAGTCGATCAATGTGCTTGATGTTTTTTCCATTCTAGTTATCTTTTTCACTATTTGTCTGCAATTTTTTTCTATTTCAATTGTATTTCTAATATCTTTTATGTACAGGTTCGATTCATTCGTCCAGTCGATACTGGAAGAACTTGGGGAACGATAAACTGCCGCTAGGTGTATTGATTGGTTATAAGCTAAAATTTTAATGACTAGCCAGTAACAAATTGGGCAAATTTACATATATATAGAGCCCCCCTGTGTGTCTTGAAGCGCTATTACATCGAAATGGCATATATTTTTAAAGAGGAATTTCATTATTATCAGAATTCCCAGTAAGATGAGTTTAGGAAAGTATTATGAAGTCAAATTTTTAATCCACAAAACTCAATTCAGCTTCAGCTATGTTATCAATTAGTTCTTGAATATTACAATATATTCCCTTTATTGTGTTTCGTTGCTATTTTACAAATCTACTTTTCTCCGCTTGTATTAATCGTTTGTATACCGCACAGCTAACATCAAGGCTGTCATGTTTAGTGCCGAGGTTTAAGGCATATACCATGTACAATTTGAACAATTCAGTTTGGTAGATGCGCTTTTCCGAGTTTCAAGGTCACTACCGCATTTCGTACATTTTGTAGTATTCTTACAATTTTTAGCGATGTGTTAATATCCACAACAGTTGTAGTACCAACTAAAGCTGAAGTGTTCAAAGACACGACATATCTCCAAACCGACTCTGATTTTGCTATTATCAAGAACATTTTTGTGATCGTCATCATCGAGTTCAATGATCGCATAATACAATATGTTTTCCAAATTATTACAAAAGAGTGTTATATTACGAAAATATCTTACATTAATTATTGGGCTTAGACTAAAATCTTTGTTTTTTCTTTTTTGTTTTTGTTAAACGATACCTATCTAAAGTAAAAGGTTTTTCTAAGTGTTTTATGTCTAAGAAAATGAAATTAAAATCCAAATAGAACTTTGACCATGTAAACTCAAAAGCAAATCTCCTCACAGGTTCGAAAAAACACCACCCAACAGAGAATGTAATATTCCGCAAAACCCAAATCTTAATTTAATTTCGATATACGAAAATTTACAAAATGTAAATAAACCCGATAGTGCTCCAAAAATTTAATAATATCAGGTCCCTTAACGAGAACTTCCAATTTTTCAAGCCCTTTCACGCTGTTCTAATTACCAATGGATACTTTACCCGTACACCCTCATTGAAAACTTTTTAGTGTAAACGTTTTTTTTTTTTTTTTTTTTTTTTTTTTTTTTTTTTTTAATTGCAAAACCACAGGGGTATTTATCATTGTGATTTTCATTTTTGTTATAAATTAAAACTGGCATTCCCCAAAGATAGTCAAGGTCTATCCGCAGAGAGAATGAAATATTGAACGGAAACCAGATCCACCTGTCCCTATTTACTCAACAGACTCTCTTATGAGTTTGTATGTACATTAAAAGATGCAGCTCTCAGGTAATTTATCATGAAATTCATACACCTAACTTTATCCAGCCGGAATCTGAAAGTGTGGAGAAGTTAAATTTTGAGTTCGAATACCGGAACCAGGAGGCGAATATACGTATTCGACGAAAAATTTGCATTGCTAATGAGAGTAAGACTTAAAACTGAAACGCAAATATACAATATGAAAAAATTCGGTATACGAGTACCTACATAATATAATTTCAGAAAAGAGAATATGCCTTCAGAACACTGCGACTCGCCTACAGAGTCATTTGCAGTGTTTGCGGAAAGAGCTAAGTGAATTTATTTATGTTAACGATACAAAGATTAAAGTCTGTATGTGAGTCTTAAACAGGGTGCGTATTATCATTCGTTTAAAAAGTATTCACGCAATTTAATTCGCGAGTTTGCAATTAAACACTAACTTAAATGAAATTTTTAATAGCTTCCACACATATTTGGTTAGCCACTCTACAACAAATTATCAATTAGGAACTGACAAGTAACAGTCAAACAAAAAACTGATAATAAAATCGGACTGATATTTAAAACACACCCTGTACTTAAATATGGTATTACTGAAGGATCGAAAACGACCATTCCTAAGATTGTAAAAAATTAATCAGTTATAATGTTTTGAATTTTTTGAGTGGAGGCTTTTTGGGTATTGCGGTCTTTAACAATCTTTTGTAATTAATTCTGAATTTATTTTAAGTAATTTGAAAATTATTACTAACGTTGATTACTTTTTTTCCGCGTAGCCTACCCAAGCCTTGGCCTAAATAGGTAGGCATATATTTATTTATGTACATAAGTATGTACGTAACATAAACTGTGAAGCATCATTGAAAACTAGTCTCCTGCATATACAATATGAATTTTATGGCCGATGTGTGTCTAATTTCATGATTTATGTATTTTCAAAGAGATGTTCCATTGGTGACGTAGCAAATATTTTGTAGATTATGTATATTATTCGAATATTATATTATATTTCTTTCTATGAAGCCCCATTTTCTTTATTTTCCCTTAATTTCAGGTTTGAAAAATATCGAGAAATCATGTGAAGAAACATTAATATATGAACCGGAGAAAAACGAATCATAGCAAATTCCAAACTTTGAGAAACAATAAATTTAACATTGATTCTTCTTCTTCTTCCTTTATTAATTGTTGAAATATGTAACGCTCTTATGTATGCTCCCGCGTGTTTGTATTGCTACGCGCTGCTTGTGTCGTGGTTAAATTTGCAAACCTCAGTACCATTAAGCAGGCTTCCCTATTTTCGATCACATCGTCAATGAGGACAAGAGTTTGTTGATGTTTTTGCATATCGATGATCAAGCTATTTTTCTTTTTGTTGTTCGTCAAACATCGAGAAGAGCTTGAGCTCCTGTTGCTGATCGAACTTAATTTTTCGACGACCTGCGTTGAACAAAACAAAACAAGGGGATTTGTTCAGTTCGAACTTTTATCATTTTCATTCAAATTATATATTTTCACATCCTTTTTCCGTTTACTTTTCGTATAATTAAAACTCGTGTATTACCCAACGCAGTGATGTGATGGTCAAACCTAGATCTCTGGCTGTCTTTCACAATAAAACCAAGCCTTATCGGCACTTTTCTATCACAAATACTGCATAGTGTTTGGTTATATAGCTGTTTTATTGCAAAACTAATTTAACTATATTTTTAATGGCATCGTATACATGATATAACGGATAACCAAATAGCAATGATAGATTTCCCGATTGTTATGTTTCAGCAGCTGTCAAAGTGACATCCAGCTGTCAAAATATTCAGTAACGTTTGCCATTTCATATTCCATCATTTTCCGCTTGCCGAACGTTCAAAAAATATTAAAAAATATTATCGAACTTCCGGCTCAGTTGTAAACACGCAACGTGAATTTCGTCCAGAGGTTGGTCGTCGTTATCACTTTAGTGTGCAGGAAATTTGTCGCACCGTAGAAAAGTTTGAGCTTAAGTACACTATTTTGGATTTTAACCCAACAACCAGATAGAGATTGGTGTGAAATGAAGAAAACACAGCGGCTGAAACGGCCAGTATCGAAGAAATGTCAATTCGTAAGAATGAGTGGAGCATTTTTTTTTTTTTTTTTCTTTATCCCATTTTCCAAAAAATTTAACACATGCTGAGGCATTATATGTAAGTGGCCTCATATTCATATCCGCTTAAATGTTAAGTTCTTCAAAAAAAAAAAAATAAATAAATAAACAAAAAAAAAAATTGCATTTGATTTGGGACTACATCCGTATAAGATTGTGCTGACGCAAGAATTGAATCTAGAGGACCATAGACAACGCCGTGAGTTTACTAAACTTTATAAGAACTATTTGCAAATTATATCCAGAAGAAAAAAAAACTTGTGTCCACACCATTGTAATTGTCTTTTCATTTAGATAGATAGACCGACCAACTGTTTAGTTTTTTGAGAAGTAGAACGGCTGACGTTCGAATATTTTTAATACTAAAACGGTTTCACTGAACACTGACTTTATGGAAACGCCCACAAATTCGGTGTATACCCGAGGGAACAGTTTGTTATGCTGGAGCTTCAGATGAAACATCAAAAAGTAATTTTTAGACAACCAACCTTTTCCCGTATTTCCTTAAAAAAAAAGTCAAAATGTACATTGTTTTCAATATACCACACAGCTCGTGATTAAAATGCTTAGCTTCAAAGTTTGTCAAAGTTGATCGGGTCTACTTTGGAAATCAATTATCAAAAATTTAAGGAAATTAAAACATTTATGAAAGAGTATGGGCTGGCCATTTGCATATGTTTTTATTTTTCAGTTATACTACAGTGGGCTGCTTACCTACTTCCATTTACCTGATTTGAGGCCCGGGTCAACTCCGGATAGATTTATTAAGGCTTATTGCAAGCATACTCGTATTCTTAAAACTAACGATTTCACCTAAAATTAATGATAAAAACTAAAGGGTGGCAGCAGAAAAGACCTAAAATTGCGTGGTTTTGTGTTAAAAGAAATAAGTTGAAGTAAAGAAGGGCAATGGATTTTACCAATCAATATTTAACGAATAAAGATATTATAAAAGGGTTGTAAATTTTAGCCGATTAGTGAATAGTGGTTATTTTTGTCTATCATCCCAGGGAAGAACACCTAAAGTAAATCGTAAGAACCTGAACCGATTCCGTCCGGAGGGTGTGAGTTCTGTAGTAGGGTGAGAAAACTTGGCTTACATATTCAGGAAGAGGCCAAACAAAGGTTATGCAAAGGGATTTGGTAACATAAAGATTGGAAAATACCTTAAGCCAGCGCTTGATAAAGCTAAGGGCAAAGTTGGCTTTTCTTTATTATGTTATCGATGTGAGAACGGAAACTGAATTCCTTATCACAGATAACACCTTAATCACGCAACTCATTCACTAAAGGAACAGGCAGATTAAATATTAGATAGTAGTGAGGTGAAGTAGGAGGGCGCTTACGGGTATAAAATATTGAGGTTAAGCTCCAGGAATTTCTTCTGATACCAAGTACAAAATCTGTCTAAATCTTCCAGCAGAGATAGGCTGTCTGGGGAAGATAATATATATCTAAAGAATTTCATATCATCTGCGCAAACACATATGTACGAATTTTTAATGATGCAATTGACATCATTAATGGTCAAAATAAATAATAAGAAAATTTGGTGTCTTGAAGGACACCAGAAGAGGCTTTAATTTGGTCAGAAACCATGAACCTATGTAAAACATAGTAACATCGTTCATTTAAATAGGACTGAACCCATGTTACAAAGCTTATTGGGAAACCAAGAGCCTTTAATTGTATTATATCATGAGAAATTCTGTCAAAGGCTTTTGCTGAAATCGGTGGCAATCACGTCAACATCATTTCCAGATTCTAGTGATAAAAATTCTGTTAGGTTGGTGTTTGTAAGTCTATCTTTGAGAAATCGGTGCTGGTTTTGGGAAGCAATAGATTTACAGTGGAAAAGTATTATGTCGTAAATAATGATTTGAAAAAAGCTTAGAAACCATCTTAGCAATTGGTTGATAGTCGGAATTATCGTCTTTTCAACATTTTTAATGAAGGGGAATAATAAAAAACCTTTTCTAGGTTAAGGGAAATAATCCCTGGGCGATAGAAAGCTGAAAGAGAGCTGTAATAGGTTGGGCTAGGTGTATTTCACATTTCTTTAAAAATATAGGGGGAAGATCATCAGTACCAGCAGAATAATCATCTTTGAGGTTCATTATTTTATTTATAATTTATAGACACAGATTCCAAAGTTGTTTGTGAATAACTATTTAGGTAGGAAAAGCAAGAGTAATCTAGCTCTTGGAAACGGATGGCAATTGCTTGGCTAGAAAAAATTGCGAAGAGATTGGGGATCGCCCGAAGACTTATCAAGAAAAGTCAAAGATGATGGATAGTTATCCGATTTGCTTTTAATTCTGATGAACTGAAAGAATCGCTTGGGTTCGGAAATGAGTGTGTAGTACATTTGGTTTGAGTATCTAGTTATCATAAAGAGTTTGGCAAAGTACAAAGAAATTTATTTAGGCAGACTGGTAATAAAAGAAATCGGCATAGAAACGCGATTTAAAATAAGTATTATTTCTCTTGTATTATACCAGGGTGGTGAAGATGAGGGATTATTTTTAGGTAAAAAAGGTACTGATTGGGAGAGACATTTGAAAATTTCGTTATAAAAAGATTCGAGTGCATTATTAACTGTAAGTTTGGGACTGTCGTAGAAAAAGTTAAAATTAGCCATACTGTGGAGATTATTCAGTGAAGCGTAGAAGTGTAAGAATAATTAAAGGATTAAGAACATTGTCATACGACAACGTAAGATAAAGGGGTGGGTGGTAACTATCCAACTTAGAGAGAAAATATCTACTTTCTGAAACGACGCAGTTATCTCTATCAGTGGCGAAGACTTGGGCGAGATATCTGCCACTGTTATTGGTAATGATACAGACCAGAGTCAGTAAGGCAGTCGATTAAAAGATTTTTTTTATCAGAGGTGGAATTTGTTGCAGTAAATAAGGACTAGTCAGTCGGAGTCCATAGAAGCTTAGGTAGGTTAAAACCACCTAAAAAATAACAACGTCGTCTGGATCAGTAGCATTAAAAATTCAATCGATTGCATTAACAGCTGGCTGGTATCCTTGAATTGGTTGAGTGGGGCGAATATACAATAACAGTAACAAATATATGGTTTGGGCTTGCAAAAAGTAATTCTAGCGCAAACGAATTCAAGGAAAACAGTGGACGATTTTTTAAAGAGTCTAGACTCGAGACGAGAGTGTATAGCTAGAAAACGACGGCATTGGTTTTTGTTATACCATCGATACAAACAGAGTCTGGCTTATCATATACACAGGCGAGATATAAAGGAACATTATCACATAATCTGCGGTTAACTTTTTCTTTGTCTTTGTCTAGAAGAGAAGGTGGTGTGGTATTAGGGTGGAAGCTCACCGTTTAGCGGTTAAAAGTATGGGAGCGAAAAAAGTTATAATAAGCCATTATAATTATAAGCCATATATAAGTAACTGGCAGCATGAAGTGAAGAAGGAGTGAAGAAAGGAAATGTCCTAACTTAAAAATTCCAGTTTAGATCAGGAGCTTTTTTGTTAGGAGTTGAATTTTTTTTTTTATATAAGAGTTAGGCTTAGAATTTGACATATAAATAGGATTTAACTTAATGTTAGCATGGTTCTGTTTTCTAGATTTAGTGGATTTTAAATTATGGTTTTTTACACTGGATAGTGTACTTGCGATCTTTCTTGATTCCTGTGTTCAGTTTTAATCTTTCCATATTTACTTCACCCAGATTAATGACGTCGGAAGCAGGGTCATATTTTAACACCCATTCATGTTGGTGGGAATCTTACGGCAGTTTCTGACATATATTTTTAATTTTGATTTAAAAAGACTAGTGAGACTGGTTCGATCGAGATGTGCACTTTTTATTAAAAAGGAAAGTGATTCAGCCTTGTTGAAATTGTTCACCTTTTTTCTTCTTTTCAAAATCGTGAAATTATGGGTTCAGGTGTTGGCGTAGTAGCACCAATTTTCGGAGAGGTTGTGGTGGACCCAGGAGTTACTGGCGGTTTCATAATTGAAGATTCAAGTACCTCAGTAAGAATCGATGTGTTGTATGATACAGTAGGTAGGTGCTGCGATTGCACCTGTATATCGTCGATTTTACTGGAAGTTATCCAGAAGAGATCTGCAATTGCGTTTAACAGCGCTCTAAATTCGGTTATTTGGTTACTAAATCACTCATTTAATTTATGAAATTTATAAACAACTGATCATTATTTGGTGGAGAGGGAACGCTGCTTTTGGATGTACCTTGAAGGTAAAAATCGAGGATAGACCCTAGAGAACTCAAGGAGTCTATTATTGTGGGGATGTAAGATTTTAGTATTGATTTCAAACTATTAGATGGAAAATGTTTTAAATCTTCACTAATGTCGTGTTTATGGTTTCGTTTTATTAAATCACTATTTTGAGCCAACTGTATAGATAAGTTTCTCGATTGACTCTTATTATATATAGCAGATTGTTCGAGGGAAATTGTTAAACCTTCAACCTGTTGAAATGTCATCGTATTTAGTAAATTGACTATAGATGGTTTTCAATGTATGGTTGTTTTCTGCCGCATCACACCATTCGACATCTTCAGCAGGCTGGATAACAAGTTAATCCACTTCTATACAGATTGATCTTAAACCGACAGCGGGGTTGGTGGTGGAAATTTTGGCGATTAAGGAAGCTCTGTCCTGGCTGAAGAAAAACGTGATATCTGCAAAGGATATCCGCATCAATTCGGTAAGTCAGGTCGCTATAAAGTCCTTGGACTCGGTTTTACTAAACTCTAAAATGAATGACCGTAAAGTGAAGTTGATCGAGATAGCTGAGGCTCTGAAGATATCAAAAGAGAGTGTTGGATATGTCATACACGAATATTTGGACATGCGAAAGCTCTGTTCAAAGTGGGTGCAGCGTTTGCTCACAACCGACCAAAAACAACAACGTGTGGATGATTCAGAGGAGTGTTTAAAGCTGTTCAACCGCAATAAAGCCGAATTTTTTCGTCGGTATGTGACACGGGATGAAACTTGGCTCCCTCACTTCACACCAGAGTCAAGGCGGCAGTTAGCTGAGTGGTGAGCAGGCGACGAACCTCGTCCAAAACGACCAAAAACACAACAGTCGCCTGGCAAGGTTATGGCATCCGTATTTTGAGATACACATGGAATAATTTTCATCGACTATCTCCAAAAGGGGCAGACTATCAACAGCGAATATTAAATTGTGTTGTTGGAGCGTTTGAAGGACAAAATCAAGACAATGGACCGTGTCACAAATCTAATCTAATGGCTAAATTGAATGAATTCGGCTACGAATTGCTGCCTCACCCACCGTATTCTCCAGATTTGGCCCCCAGCGACTATTTCCTGTTCGCAGACCTCAAAAGAATGCTCGCCGGAAAGAGATTTAAGATCGATGAAGAAGTAATCGCCGAAACAGAGGCTTATTTTGTGGCTAAGCCGAAATCGTACTACAAAACTGGTATCGTAAGATTGAAAAATCGTTTTAATCAGTGTATCGTCCTCGAAGGCAATTATATTGATTACTATGACTTTTCAGCCCATGTGTACAAGCATCATATTTTAAAATCAGTTGAGTTACAATTTCTAACTGGCGCTGACAACGTTTAGTTTTTCGCTTAATTAGATCTATAGTAGAAATCTCAGATTATTATTATAGGTAAAGCATAATACATAACTAAAAGCGTATTTTAATTTTTTTAGAATTGCTCGATAATATAATACCAGTAACCATTGTAACCGAATCTGTGAAGCTTCGAAATAATTATAATTTCAACACCCTGCCATATACATTTCCAAGTTTGAGTGCTTAAAACAATACTTAGAACTCGTTCATTTTTTATTTAATTCCTCAAGTCTCGAAAAGTTAATACTTCGCTCCACCTAGTCAACCATTAGTCGTATGCATTCGCGTGAAAATATTCTGACAGGTGACAATTTTTTTTATATTATGAAGCGATAGCAAAGCCCCTACTTTTCAAATACTTGAATCCCCAAATTTCCGTCGATTTTGTGTGGTGGCAAGGAAAATCACAAATCGCCTTCCGACAAAAGACATCTTCAATTCATGATTCTCCTTTCTATTGACTACGGAAATCCTATTTTCCCTCCACATCACCCGTCCATTGAAAGATGATCATATCAATTCAATTCGAAAATCTCTCCAATACGAGTATGACTATGGTATTCTCCCGCAATTTGGAAGCTCTGACAAGAGGAAAAACATCACGACTAGAACAGAAAAGGGAATAAAAATGAAAATTCAAATCGTCTTTATTCTCCCTTATCATCAGCTATTGTCGTTTCTGCTTTTTTCGTTGTCGTTGCTATCATCTTCCTTTCAGGGGATTTAACTGAATATGTACACAAAATAAAATTCAACAGGACTCACATTTAGTGAGTTTTTCTACGTTTGCGTTTTTTAAATTTTCACACAGACCCCGATTTTACCATTAACTTTGTTACACTGTTCACTGGATGAGGACTGAATTCCCTAGATTTTCCCTCTTTTAATGGTAAGATGTAACATATTTTGATGTCTTTACAGAATTTAAATGCCAACAGTAACAGTAGCGCACCATTAAAGCAGGATCCCATTTATTGCCTTAGGCTTAGGAGTGTTTTTTTCTATTTGTGTATTCAAAAGCTATGTCATAACGTGTAGTTACAGAAGAGGCGAGGACAACTTTCTCCTGCTCACCCGATAAGAACGAGGGAAAAAACTTGTTTAATCTAACATATGAAAAAAAAAAAAAAAAAAAAAAAAAAAAAAAAAAAAAAAAAAAAAAAAAAAAAAATTTCCCAAGTTATTAGAGTTCAATAATTTTTTTCTGTTAAATATTGTGCTTTAAATATAGACGGCATTCAAATGACATAAAGGCGCCAGGGTGAGTGTCGTAAAGTTTTTTTTTCTCTATTCGATAGCCAAAACAAATAAAAGAAAATTACTCTTTGTATGAGGTGTCGGAATAGTAGGAGAATAATAAATTTGAGACCAGGCACGTTAAAAGGCGAGCTATGCAGATAAATACAAATGCGTATGTAGATTGTATTACTGCCCCATTTAACTCACTTTGATCTTTAACAGCAAATCAGTAAGGCAGGGAAAATATTTACATATTATGAAATTATTAATGGGAAATAATTCATACATATATGTATTTATTTGAGTTGGGTACGATTGAATCTTTTCAAGTTTCACGAGTGTTTTTCTGCTATTTTGCAGCATGTTTATATTTTACTAATATATAACATATATAGGTTGATTCAAAGAGAGGTTTGATTTATAATGTAAAATAAAACACAGAGCTCACCGAGACCATGAACTTGCATTTCAGGAAGCAATAGTCCGTTAACATAGAGCGATAATGGTTACCATTGATGGCAACATTCTTATTTGCCTCATTTATGAAGAAATGTGTATAATATGTATATGAAGAAATATACCGTTGTTTTTAGTGGATATAATGGAAGCTCTTGGTACTTTTCGGCTGCTCATCAGCCCAAATATGGCAATTTTGTTTATTAATGTATCCATTGAGCAATTGAGCTTCATCACTGAACAAAATTTCAAAATTTTTCCAGAGCCCGTTCACCGAAAATATTACGCAAATTCAAGTCACCTGGCTTCAATAATCTGGCACTAGTTGAATTTTGTACGCTTTAAGGCCGAGATCCTCACGTAAAATACGTCAGGTTGTCGAATACGCCAAGCCAAGCTGCTGAGAACGACGACGGATGGATTCGTCATGGTCTTCGCGTATACTATCAGCTACAGCTGGTACAGTCTTTTCACTACGTGCTGGATGTGGTCTAACCAGTCGAGTATCATCCACTAATGTAAACTGGGACTAAAATTCGCGAATGGTATTGGCAATAGTGGTTTCAATAGGTCAATTATGCGCACCGTAAATTCCTCGAATTACACGAAAAACATGTCTCACAGAACGCTGATTTTCGTAATACACCTGAACAATTTGGAGACGCTGTTGTAGTGTGATGCTGAACGATGCTGAACAAACATGACAAAGCAGTTTGATAGGAGTCACGCGTGATCTGTTAAAAAAAGCCTACTAAAAATTAAACCTTTTAATAAATCACCCTATATTTCAGAATTATTTTGACCCAGTTCAACAATAAAATGTTTAAATTCATACTCTTGATCGATAAGATACATTACAGATTAACATACGGCTTCATATTTTCATGCGAAATAACACCTTCATAAGTTATTTTTGAAATCTTCATATTTTCGTAATCTTTTTCTAAGTAACCATAATTTTTTAACATTCGTGCAACTTCAAAATGTCCTTTGTATTTGGCACCAAGTTTTTTTTATTTATTTCTGAAGTATTCTATAGTCGAATAAAATTCCTTAATTTGTCATTCATAAAACCTCTTTGCGTAACACCGAATAAAACATGCTTGGATTCAAACCAGTTTTTTTATTTTTAGCATTGTTGCGAGCAAATGCAACTTTAAAAAGATCCTTTGTTCATTTACCAGAATCCTCTTCAGTTTCTTTTGGTAATTTTTTCGTTTCGTTTAACTTGTTCATTGAACATGGACTCGTAGCAACTTTGGCATGTTGAATATAGTTGTCCCAACAAAAGTTAGCAAAATCTTCTGATGTGAAGAAGATGCCTCTATTTGAAATGATTCAGACTGATTTGATTTGATTTGATTCAAAAAAAGATATTCAGACACTCTACTGCTTCTTTTGTGGTGGTGCCCTTGACCGGATAGAGTTTCGTGCACTTTGAAAATGCATCTACGATAACAAGTTAATGGTTTTTAAGATATTAGATTCCAATAGGAAAGGGACCATAAAAGTCGATATGAATGATCTCGCAAGGTGAATCATTTTTAGGATAATTGTGGATAACACCTTCCTCCTTCACAACAATTGGAGAGAAATACATGTATTTTAGACTACTTCTACAATAATATAATTTCCAATTTTCTGCTTTATAAAAGGAAACCAGTATGACAAAGGTTATCATGGTGCGTCCGTATTATATATATCTCCACTTGGAATATCAAAAAATAAATACAATGCCTTCAAGTTTACGATAGACAAGTCTATTTACCAAGTCAGAAGAAGGACTTTCTTTTTTCTCTTATTCTTTTACTAAATTTTTGTGATAGGATCTCTATGTTGGTTGGTTGCAAAAAAATTTTCAAAAGAATATCTTTCAAAAAATTAAATATTATAGCCTCTGTTAAGTACATCAATGTGACTCAACTATTCTCTTTTCATCTCTGTTTTCCATCAGAAAGTCAAAGTCCAGGAGCTTTAGGGATTCAAAACATTTCTATTCAGGGTAAGAGTCAATGCATTACATTTTTAAATTTAATACCAATCATTCTAATTCGTTAGAATGATATTTCGATTCCGATAAATGGAATGTTAGAAAAGGAAGATATTAGACAGAATGATCTTTTCATCTTGCCATTATTATATGAAAAACACCACCGAACCATAGACTGCTTGCATCATAGTGCAGCTCAGTATCCACAGTCGGATTAAAGATTCTTTATTTAGGAGCATTTAATAATTTTTGTGTTAAGCACTCAAAAACTGTCAATTCCCTCTAATCCAATTCAAACGAAACAGGTTTGGATATTATCGAAAAATCTTGTATAAATTTTCTAAAATACGAGCATAATCCTAAAAAATAATGAAAAAATTTTTTTTTTTTTTTTTTTGATTTTTAACGCAGTTGATAGAGCGCTCAATCCAGCATCTGTATATACTATGTAGTTAACTTCAAGAGTACCTAGATTGAAGCTGGTTAGAGGCACGTGCACGGAGTAGTTGATTCAATCCTCAAGCATCGAGAAGAACCTACTTTCCCGAACAATTTCCATAACTAATTCCATATATTGTGGTAAGGTAAGTCCAGATTTATTTTTTTTTTTTTTTGCCTTTTATCCGTTGAAATTTTTAATGGTTGGAAGGTTTTCCCAAGTTGGAAAAAAAAGTGTATGACCAATTGTATATTGGTCATCTATTGATATTAAAACTAAAGCGACAAACATTCACCAAAATTTAGATATGTTTGCAAATGCTTTTTTTGCTATGGATGTCTTAAATTCCCTCCGAACTTGGAACAGCAATTAAGGATGTTCCAACATTTTATGGCAATCCGCGTCTTCTTATTGACTTTATTAACAATATTGAAGGAATTTTAAGTTTGATTCCGCAACTAAATCACAATATTTGCAATTAAAATGTTACAATAAGATCCATGGGGAATACAATTATTGGTCAGTCAAACGAAGCCCTTAACATGTATGGTTCGGCTGTAGAATGGGAAAAAATAAAGTATAATCTGATTGTTATTACTCTGATAAGAGTACGTTTTTGTCGGGATTAAGAGAACCCTTAGGGTTAGCCATTAGAGTTATGAGACCAATGAAATTAACGAATGCATTAAGTTTTTGCTTGCAAGAACTCAATTCAATTCTCAAAACTCCTAATAGCGACATCAATCTTTACAAGCTAGAGCAAACCAAAATAGACCGAATATTTACAATATAACACGATCCGTACACTTCCACCAACTTTTCATAATCAACAGTTATTCATACAAACATCCATGCGTACACCAAACAAACAACAAAGACTTAATAACGATTCAAGATATAATTACTACACCGCAGAAAGTGCTTATACTAGGTAAAATAATTACGAACGAAACAACAGTCCCAGAGTGTACAATACTTCCTCCCATAGGAAGGTATCCAAACCCTGAACCAATAAATACATACATATAGTGGCAACACAAACAGGAGCTTTCAATCTAATATACAAAAACAATTACACAATATAGAAAGCAGAAGTCCGGAATTTTTCTGTCAAAATGCAGATTCTCCTTCTGCTTCAAATCGATAGAGTAACGATACAAATTTTCCTACACAAGCCTCGGACAACCAATAGAACATTTAGATTTAAATATTGGAAGTCTTAAATTTCTCATAGATACGGGAATAGAATATAAAACAAGAATACATAAAACCTATAGAACTAAAAACTATATTTCAGACTCAACTGTTGACAAAAAGATATAAGTTGAGGGCTTGTTAGAATTTCAAACAAACGAAACGTAATTATTTTTAGTATTCAGGTTCCACAGCAGTTTGACGGATTAATTGGATTCGAAATGATAAAGCAATTTGCAGTGAAAATAGACTTAGAAAATTCCTTCTTGGAAACATGTAATGTTAGAATTCCTTTAAGATATAAACTTAACCTAATGTCTAAAGGGTATACAGTTCCTGTCCTTAACAAGATAGTAAGAAAAACAAGTAAGTCGACATTAAATCTGGAAGCATTTACATGAAGCCAGCAATAATTAAACAAAGTTAAGGATATAGCATATATATGGCTCAAAATTAGTATTCGTTCGTTGAAGTTATCAATACTTCCAAATCACCTCAGACTTTTTTAATCGAACAACCAATTAAAATTCAATCTATGAGTTCAGATGAGTATACAGAAATCCATGGCCTCTCTACCACCAACCCTCACACTTTGAAAAATACGAACATCTGCGACTTAATAAAAACTGATAATTTAAATTCGGAGGAGAAGAAAGCAATTCTTAAATTGTACAAACAATTTGAAGATATCTTTTTTAAAGAAGGCCACAACTTAACGTTCTCCAACCGAATAAAACACGAAATAAAAACTAAGGATGATATACCTATCCATTCAAAGTCCTATCGTTAATCCATATATTCACAAAAAGGAAGTACAACGGCAAATTTCAAAAATGTTGAACCAGGGTATTATTCGACCCAGCTTTTCGCCTTGGTCTTTTCCTTTACGGATGGTTCCTAAGAAAAGCGATATTAAAGGGAAAGAAAATTGGCGGTTAGTGATTGACTACCAAAAAAGTAACGATAAAACAATTGAAGATAGATACCGTCTGTCGAATATAGGGTTTTCCAATAGGGACTTGACAACTTTGAATTTAATTTGTAGACGCACTCATTCACTTATCATCAAACTGTCACTGTCAATTTATTCAGTAATTTACCATAATTTGTCATTATGGTAAAAAACACTAACGGGCAACGTCTACAGATATTCGGAGTCGGTGACTGCAACTTTAAGAGCGTTAACTCCAATTTTCGGTCGAAATTCTCGCCCTAATAGACAGGCAATTACAAATTTAGTGCAAAAATTTGAGTCTACATATTCGTTGTGTGATGTTGCCGTGTCAGTGAGACAACGGGTTGGTCGAAGTGTCGAAAATATCGCTGCCGTTCAGACGCGGCGTACTTAAGAATTGGGCATCGCTCAAACCACATTATGGCGTATTTTACGTAACAAGATCAAGCTGACTCAATAATTAAAGTCGATGAACCATTTGAACCGACGTACGTTCTTCGATTGGGTTCTGAAGAAGACGATGCGCCAAGATGATAAATTTCATCGCAAAATCATCTTCAGTGACGAAGCTCATTTTTGGCTCAATGGGTTCGTCAATAAGCTAAATATGCGTTATTGGTCGGGTGAAAACCCACATGTGATTCATGAATCACCACTTCATCCACAAAAAATAACTGTTTGGTGCAGTTTGCATGCCGGCGGCGTTATTGCACCATTATTTTTCGTCGACGATAACGACCGTCACGTTACTGTGTAGGGTCAGCGCTATCGCGCCATGATCACTGATGATTTTTGACCCGAATTGGAAGATATGGACTTGGACGATATGTGGTTTCTACAGGATGGTACAACAAGCCACACAGCACACGCTACAATCGATTTATTGAAGAGTAAGTATGGTAAGCGTTTTATCTCAAGACAGGGCAGCTTCGTTCGTGCGATTTAACGCCGCGTGACTATTTTCTGTGGGGATACGGTAAGTAATTGGTTTATGCCAACACGCCGACGACGTTAAAAGAGCTCAGAGCCAACATTGAACGCAAAATAGCGGCCGTTTCGACAGAAAAAAAAAAAAAAAAAAAAAAAAACCCGTACTTAAGATATTATTCAAAAAGAAGAAAAGTTACATCATTAAACATGACCAAATTAACCAAGAATCTGTTATTTTACGTATTTTAAGGAATTATTTAAATACTTAACGAGTCAGCGCAATACTAACATATGACGACACATTTAAAACAGTGAAATCAGTTTATTCTAAATATTTTAGTAATATGTAATAATAGATTAAATTTGGTAAGATGTAGTAATTTACTCGAAGATGTAATTGAAATCGATGACCCAGAAAAGCTCGCACGAGAATACTATACAAGGCCCAGTCATAGAGGTATCGATGAAAGTTTAGAGCACTTCGAAAGGATATCTTATGTAGCTAATATGAAAAACATAAGCAAATATAAATATGAAATTACAGAAACACCTTCTAGCCCCTTAGAGATACTTCATGTTGATATAAACATATGCGGTACAAAAATACTTTACTATCATATAGTACTACAACCTGCCTGACTCGAACTACAACCAACTTCAGACTGCTATAATTTCCAAACCGTTCATGATAGTGAGCTCAATTTTGACACATGACAGATAATTTTATAATTTAATTTAAGCCTTTTAAACGATTTGCGTCTCAGTTGAGTTGAAAATTTTTTATTCGCGATGGAATTCAAACGTGATAGTGTGATTGCTTTATAGTTGGCTGGAAAGCCACAAGTAGTTATCGTTAGAGCCCTCCAGCTCCTTTACGTGAATAAATCATTTGGGTCGCGAACCAGAGCTCGTTACCGTGATATTGGCAGCGTTGCAAAACACCGTGGAGGTGGTCATAAAAAAACAGCAACATCGGCAGAAATGGTTCGGAAAGTGAAGTCTCAAATTGAGCGTAATCCGCGTCGAACTGGAAGAAAAATGGCTCGTGAGCTCAACATATCGTTGGAACGGATGCAACACATACTGAAAAATGAACTTGGGCTCAAGCCATTGAAGTTCCAAAAAGCACACGATCTTACACCGCAACAAAAATTTAGAGTCAAAAGAGCGAAGGAGTTGCACAAAAGTGGTTAGTTGACGAATTTGGTTTTTCCGATGAGGCGCCATTTGTTATCGAGCAAAATGTCAACAAACAAAATGATCAAGTTTACTTGCCAGAGAGGTCCTTCGAAAATGTACACCTTCGGACGGCAACAAGATGACAGCACCGATGGTGATAGTTTGCGCCGCCATAACCGCCGATGGTCGCTCTATGATCGTATTTTTGGACCGTGCCGTCAAAATTAATGCGATCGTATTGATTTGAATTAAATTGAATTGTTTGAATTCAAACAATTGAAACCTTGTTTGCCCAAACCAAACAGTCATTTCTATAGGAGACGTGGACATTTCAACAGGACTCGCGAAGGCAAAGGTTAGCACTAAAAAAATACCAAAGTTTGGACCACCTCAAACAGACACTTTGCCGGGAATGGGCCAAAATAGTGCAAAATACAATAATGGCCATCTAAAGGCCATTATTCGCGCCAAAGGTAGACATATGGAAAACTAAAATTTTATCACAATAAAATTTATCAAAAATAAAAAAAATTATACCATATTAAAAAGTTGCATTTCGAGTCAGAAATAGTGTTTGTAACATAACACATGGGCCTAAAAAGTCTGTACCGTTTTATAGTAAAACACAAAATTTTTGCAAAATTCAACATTATTTATCAATATAGTTGCCTTCGAGGGCGAAACTCTCATTGAAACGATTTTTCAATCTTTCGATACCAGTTTTGTAGTACCATTTCGGTTTAGTCTCAAAATAGGCCTCTGTTTCGGCGATTACTTCTTCATCGGTCTTAAATCTCTTTCCGGCGAGCATTCTTTTGAGGTACACCACACCTTTCTGGTCCTACCAGACACATCACATTGTGTTCTTGCCTGAAGTTGATAGTTGTCCCGGATTAACCCATGATTTTTTCCGTTAAGGATTCTGAAAATAAATCCATTTTTCATCGCCGGTAACAATTCGATGTAAAACAAAATTTCACAAGTGGTTTTTCTGTTTTCCATCTGTCTTTCATTCCAGACTTTTGGATTTTTCGCATAGCTTTTAAATGGTCAGAAATTGTTTGTTTTGGAACATTTAACATTTTTGCCATTTGTTTCTGACTCAAAGTGTCATCTTCATCCAATATTGTTTGCAATTCGGCGTCTTCAAACTTTTTTGGTGGTCCTCCACGTTCTTCATTTCTCACATCAAAATGGTTATCTCTGAATCATTGAAACCATCTTTTGCATGTTGCTTTTGATAGAGCATGCCTCGGCAAGCATTCGATGCGACTCTGCAGCACTTTTCTTCAAATGAAAACAAAGAATAATGCTTTCCGCAAGTCATCATTTTATGGTACAAAAGTCGACATTTTTAACACGATGAAAAAATATGATGTTAGCTGAATGACTTGATGTATACTAAATATGTTTGACGGTTGTCATAGCTGTTGTCATGTTGTCATGTTCCCTATCGAGACATTTGTATCTTGACGCTCACTTCATACCGGTACACCTGGTATGAAAAGGACAACAGACGAAACAAGTTAGCACCTAAAATTAATGAACATTTAATAACTAACAATTACAAAATAACAATTGATACTATTAAAAGAAAGGTACATAAACAGAAAAAAAAGAATTAACTACGATTATACGTAGTCTGCAGATATAGGAATATATTGAGCTAAAAAATTGAATTAAGAAAATTGATTTGGTTTGAGTGGAATTATCTTTAAATGCATTCTGTGGTTGAGTTGATGGATGATTGATCGACATTAAATGGCGCTTCACCTCCGTTGTAAGGAGTTCTGCACACTTAATAGGTTTTGTTTTGAGTTATCTTAATTCAACCCTACCTTCAAAAATACAACCGATAAATAGACATACCATACAAGTATCAAACAATGGACAACCTACCTTCATCCCACTTGGGAAAATTTGAGTTTATGATTTATCAGCATACACATACACCAAGACCTGAAGATACAGTTCATTCTTGGGATGGAGGAGTTACATAGCAACATAGCATAGTCACCATCATCATCACCATCAAAAACTTATGCAGAACCAGTGGTTCTTTTTTTGCCATTCAGACCGATTTGCATAGCAACATAATCGAACCAATCGTCACTATCATCATCATGATTAACCGCATCATCGTTATTACCTTACACACTTGGTTATTATAGTATGCAGTTGCTATGCTGAGGTTATGCTTTCTATAACCGTTTGGCAAGACACAAGTTGTCTGTGATATCGATCTGCATCAAAGGCGGGAATTGAGCGTCACTGAGCAATTAACATTCACTAGCGTTATGAACCTACTTATTTTGATTGACATTGAATTTTTAATTTATTTTTTTGTAAAAGTTGTTGAAGAAAAACAAAAGCATTTAAACACAAGTGGAAATCGAGGGGTTTATAATTCGCGCAAACCTTCTGCATTGGTATGAATTATATTTTGAGATACTTCGTAGCTTAAATAAGTGATTATAATTTTATTATTTTTCTTAATTATTTCTAAAAGTATTCATAGGACATCAACATGCTTGTCTTTTGATTCCGTTGCAATAAGCAAGTCGTCAATATTGATCAACAATTTTCCATCACTAACCAGAGGTTTAAAGTTCACTTAATATATATAGGTACTCAAATTGTCCTACAGGTGTAACAGAAGAGGTACATTTTATTGACTCCTCAAACATTTTAACATGTTGTTAATCACTTTTTAAATCCAAAAGAGTGAAATATCGAAACATCGTTTGTTACGTAAACCGTCTAGGTGGTCTTCAATAACCGGAAGCAGAAATATTAATACGCCGACGAAGCTCTCCTGTTTGCTTTTTAACTAGCACAATGGAAGATGCAAACGGAGAGTAACTCTCACGAATTATTATTTTTTTCCACAATTTAATTGTCTAATACCATATGTTATTCAGTTCTAGTGTATGGGCATTTTGTAAACGCCAATGCAATCAACTACGGTTTTATATACAATACTTTTGGATCATTTCGAACAATTTTAATTTCGAAATCTTGATTTTGAAGTTCAATTTTATAGAATACTTTTGGCAACAAGGTTGTGGAATTGATATTTTTCTTCATAACTTAAATTTTCAAGTTCAACTTATCATCGCTTTCACTATTTATGTCAATACTTAAAATTTCGTTTTATGTCGTCCATACTTTTCACTTCGGAATTAAAGGAATTATCGAAATTTAAAGGTTTCTGTAAAAAGTCTATCCCTAAAATAACGATCTTAGTGTAATCGATATCGGATTCCTCACACTTAAAATCAAAGTCACATAGACTTTGGAAATCGTGCAGAAACGCAGTGAATACGTGCCTTGTGCTCTTCTATCAATAACACTGATGATGATTGGGTGCAGTCTCAAACAATATGTCCACTTATTTTACACCGATAGCAGGTTTCTCTTTCTCTGCGGGGCTTGCAACAATTTTTGGCTATGTGCTCTTTATCGTTACAGTTGAAACATAAGCCGGTCTTCTTCGCCTGTGAAATTGCTTTTGAGATATGTGTGTATCAGGACGAAGTCATCATTTTAACCTCGAAACCCACTTTCTCATGCATCCGCAAAGTTTTTAACTCCTTTAAATTATTAGATGTGAATAAAAGCTGCTTATTATAAACTGATTCTGAGATACCTGCAATTATGTAGGCTATGAGATCCGACTTCTCGGGCTCGGCAACACTGGCGATTTCCTGCATGAATAAAACGCTATTAACTTTCGTTTGTTTGTGTCCTTCGATTCTAATTGTGCATATCGGATGGTGTTGCGTGATGATGAAATTCATAAAGAAAGGCTATGAATGGCTGGAAGTGGGTCGAAGAAAATTAAAACAATGTTGTAGATCACCTTTGACTCCTAGAAAATTTTAATCTAACTCGTGATAGGCAGAATATCGTCACCAGAAAATTTCGAAAGAGATTCTTCTAAATATGTCTCTCAAACTTACGTCATTGAAAGTGCTAGACTCTGTTGTACTACATATATTACCTAACTCAGGAAAAGAAACCACAATCTGCTGCTCTTTCCAAATGTTCTACCTTCTGCAGAGTAGCAAATGGCACAAATCTAATGGTGCATAAAGCAATCTTAGATTTTTGACATGAAAGTAAAAAAAAATTAATTTTAACACGTGTACTCACATTCCCAATTCTGATTTTTTGTATGCAGAGGCAAACATATTTAGGAAAAAAAAAACACGAAGCTTTCGGCAAAACATTTTTATTGCAAGTGATCACGTAATTACAGGTTTACTTATGAGAATAGTTTTAACATGAAATACATAATGTACCTTATTATAACGATGGTTCGATAGTACAGTAAAATTAGCACATAGTAGAACTAGATTCATACATAAATAAGGAATAAAAGGAAGTAAATGGTAACAAAATATTTGTTACGTGTATGAATAATGATGACTTTTACAATATTCGAACAGTTACTTGCTAAATATAAGGACACCTTGCAAGCATTCACCAATTTTTTTCTGTATCCGTAGAGTAATCGCTGATCTTCTTGGAGACCGCTTGAAATGTAAAATTATCCGGCAGATGTTACATCGTCAATTCTTCACTATAAACTGTCTATTTTATACATTCTGTGTAGCCTGTTCAGTTTGAACAAGAGTCGCTCTAACAATGCATTTTCAAAAGCGTTTCACAATAATGGAAGCAGAGGTATTCGTGAATTCGTGAATACTAGTTAATAATGTTGGTGTTTACAACTCCAATTTTATTGTTTCACCAAAACTTGTCTGTTTGTGCAGGATAAGGATGAAAAATGCACGCTGCTCCATCAAGTTCGGTAAATAACTCACCGAGATTTTTGATGTTAAAAAAGGATTTATACAACGCCATGGGCTCTGTTTAACATCATTCTTGAAAAAATATTGCAAAACTGACATGCATCGCACATGCCGATGATATTGACATAATCAGGAAGAAAGCAGCGTGATGTCAATGAAGCTTTAGCAAGTATTGAGACGGAAGAACAAGTTTATGCTGTTTACCAGAAAAAGCACCACATACTGTCGTCTCGGGCAGATCATCTCCGTCGACAGATATAACTTTGAGGTAGTTAATTACTTTGTCTAACTAGGCCCCGCTATTAATTGGGATCAAAGGAATAACTATTGTCAATCGCTGCTTCTTAGGACTAAGAAGGCAATTGACTACCAAAGACACCTCTCGAACCACAAAAGTGACCCAGTCCTGCTCCATGGCGCAGAAGCATTGACTCTATCAAAAATGGATGCTCTTGGCTGTTTTGAGAGCACAATTCTTCGGATGATTTTCGGTCCCGTCTGCATAAACAGTGAGTGTAGAAGGAGGTACAACGACGAACTTTATACGCTGTTCAGTGACATCGACTAATCCAGAAGAGTGAAGGCATATGGAAGGTGACCGCAGCCAGTCAACTTGGCGTGCGAAACTGGAAGCAGCTAACTGAAGATTGAAGGTCCATCCCGGATCGTAGAACTACCTTAACCTCAACATAAACTGACAGAAGCTCTGTAATTTTATTTAATATATATTTGAATGTTTTTAATCGATGGTTTGAATGTCATGACCTCAGCGTCAAGTCTCAAAAAAAAAAAAAAAAAAAAAATCGAAATAACGGAATTATGCTGCAATTTTCAATGTCATACACCAACGTGCATAAATAATTTTTAGTAGAATGGTTTATAACTGGCAGTTTTATCCGCGTGTCGAAAGTTACTAAATCTATATAGGAACCTTATTTTGGGAAACGTCGCTTTTAGGCCGAGTCGGCACATTACAATTTTCTTACTCCAACAGTTAAGTAGTAGATTTCCTACAGTACATTTTTTTTTTGCTCAATCTTTCTGTTTGGCGTTAGAAAGTTTGTCGATTATATTTATTTATTATATCATGTTGTATTTATATATTTATTTCTTAGAAATCAAAAAAGTGTCTCGAGTTCTGAGATACATAAATAGGGTAAACTAAAGAACTCCAGGATTTCCAAAAGAAGATCGCAGGACCACCGCTTTGTATGAAGCTGAAGCGACTTTTTCTTTCTTACTCCGCGTTGTTAGCTCTGTGCCTAATTTTGTGTTTTTTTCATTAATTAAATTTCGCTAACCAAAAGCACATCAGGGTGTTCTTTGAGCAACACAAACAATGTAGCTCTTCGTTTTTCTTTATCAATGAATTAACATTCAGCACAATAACTCGCCATATTCGTGAACATTACGACTGGATGCATGTTAGGTGCGTTAGCAGTGCGTAAATAAAGTCCACGTCCGTAGCATGTTCTTGCTTGGATTTCTGAATTTTTCAAAAAGAGGCATGTCATCACCATCACTCTATGCAAAATATTCCCAATATCTAATTACAAAAATAAACGCAATTACAAGCTAAACGTACCGGCTATATATAAATGGTTATTTGTTTACCCTTCCAACATCAACCTTAATCTTGGAAAGATGCGGGTCTTCAAATGGACGGATTAACCCACCATTTAAAACATAGAAAACTGTTGAAGCAACATCTCGTCTAATAAAGCTAGTTATGATCCATTCCCCTTTCATACCCTAAACCTGACCCCAATTGGAGCCTTTAAACCAAAAATTTTCAAATTGCTTCCCTCCTGTGTATATTTCTCAAAAATGTATCTTCTATCTACTATAAACCCCAAGATCAACGCGTTTCTTTTAATGTACTCCTGCCCCCGATACTGTCACTGCTGAAACGCCCACACTCCTTCCTATGACGACTAATAAGTATTTTTCCAACTTGGATCTTACAACTGGAATTTGGCTCTAAACTTTATCAGCTCGGATATATTAAATCCCGCTTCTAACTCACATTCTTCCTCGGTGTCAACGGAAATCCCCTTTTACCACCGTACGTTAAATTAACCCAAAAGAACATACAAAGATACCAAAGAATGCCGTTATGTGCTCTCCAGAGTAAGGGATAAAAAGATATACGCAAATATACGTCTCTCGCTCGCATGTCTGTACAATAAATCCGTCTCTGTTTGCTTTGAGGGAAAAACGAAAACAAGTGTCATGGTCTTCATCCAGCAAGCTTTCCTACTGATATAACTAGCCTCAAGAAATTTTACTACAGGTACCACGTAATTTTCAACACACCTCCCCAAAAGGTTGCGGTTGCTCCGCAGCTATGTACATTTTAAAAGAGTTTTTCGCTTTCAGCGTAGTCGAGCTGACCATGATATATTTTTTCGTCCCTAACTTGCCTTCTTTGTCTGCATCTTCTCTGCAGACCCCTGCTTTTCTGCGTAACAAACTAGCTCCTACATTTTACTATCAAAATGTAAGAGGCTTGCGCTCTAAATTTCGTGCTGTTTTATCTAAATCTCATATCCTATCTCCACCCTCCCCCACATATAGTTAATTCTCCAAGCCAAGGTGTCCTGCTTGCTATTCACAATAGATTCAACTCATCTTTCAACGCTATCCTTTTTTCTGTCAAAGTTAAGTTTGCTTCAATCAAAATAACACTTCCAGGTAGTTTTCTATACGTCATGTGTTGCTACATTCTCTCAGCTCAACCTATCATATCCTACATGCTTGCTATTAAAGCGATTGATCAAGTTATTGACCTAAGACGATATTCTTATCTTTGATGACTTTAATCTGCCTCTACTGAAGCACCGCGTTAAACGCTAACTCATCCAAAGAATGTCTATTCATTGATCCTATAACAGACTCAAGCCTATGCCAAGTAAGTGACGTCCCTTACTCCATTGGTAGATAACTAGACCATATTTTCAATAGCAATATCATTAACTCTACAGCAATGTTTTGTCCCTTAGCCCTATCAACTATCGCCAACTTTTAACTCCCTTCTTCTTCTCCCATTTTCCCATAACTCACCACCCCTGTCCACTTCTTTCCCTACTATCTCTTCTTACAACTTCCATGAAGCAATTTTTCGCAAAATGAATATCTTCCTTAGCAAATCTTGTTTTGATTTTACCAACCTATCTTTATCTGATGATGTATTTATTTTCTACAGTAAAATACTTAATTCCATTTCTTTTACGTCCCCTGTTCGCGACATAAAATATTATCTACTTCCCCACCCTGCACAGTGGTTCAGCCGTATGCCTTAGGGCCTAAATACCGATGTTGCAAATATGATGTTATTTTACCGGTATAGGAAACATAAAAATCCCTTCTATTCACAGGTATAAAAACATTGCAATTACAAACACGGCACAGCTAATTTTCTGCACCGGAAGTGGTAACATCTGATTAGTGCTCATTAGTTTATTTGTTCACATAAATTGGTGTTTTTTTTTTTAAAGTGCGGTTTTTCCGAGAAATCTATTGTTTGTGATATAATTGTGCAATGGATATTCAAATTGAAGGTATGTACGATATTTTTAAAGTAATTATGTTTTCCTTAACAATGCGGCTATTCATAACTAGCTCTGTCAAAACACACCTTCCACTTGTTTGTTTTTAACCATTTTCCATATTCAACTAAGCTTTTACTTACGAAGGCACGAATCGCCATAAATGATTCATATATCAATATGATCTCAAAGTTTAGGTATTCCTAGGTGCTCTGATGGTTGTTACAGGTGATTTAGGAGACTAGGTCCAATACTAGAAAATTTTTTTTTTAATTTTTTGTGTTTTGCTTCTGCAGGTACAACCATTAAGGGTTCTTTTACCCGAATGCGTGGATAGCTTCAAAAAATAAAGAAAATGTTTGTATCCCTTGCGAATTCTTTACCGGATGATGAAAATATCCAGACTGATTACTTGAGAAATCTCCTTTTGAATCTCTGTTAACGATTTGCCGCATATTGGAAGTAATTTAGGAGATCAGAAGCTAAGCTACCGAAATTTGCATACTTAAAGCATCTGATGAAGAAGTATGTGGAAACTACAACGACGAGCAAAAGGAATTTCTTCAATCTAAAAGTGGAACGCGATACAGGAAGGAGTTTGGAGACTGTAAGAAGTCCAAACGTCGCAGATTAACAGTTTTATTACAGATGGACGATTCCGCTGTAACTACTTTACTTAGCAGTTCAAATCAATCATAAAGTTATTTGGAATTTAGCACGGATGAAGTTGTTTCATATATTAACCAATATTTATTATTAAGAGAAGTGATTCATTCTATAGTTCTATCATAAAGTGCTGAAAGCCAAAAAACGTTGCTATCCAACTGACATTCGCATGATGGAAACTTCTGCTGAAATCAATTTGCAATCATTGTTAGACCATACATCAAGTCGAATTGTTGAATCTCAAAAACCTGTGTTTGAAAGTCTTCACGAACATAAGGATGACTTAGTTTTAATTGGTAAATAGGGTTTTGATAACAGCACAGGCCATAGCGCATCTTTTAAATTTAAATCACCCATTCCTTACAATTGACGATGGTAGATAGCAAAGTTTATTCTCCACTTAGCGACTTATCTACGAGTAGGTGTTACATTTGTGGTGCAACACGTAAAGAGATGAACGATTTAAATATATGCTTAAAAGAGATCCCTGATACTAGTAAATTTGAGCTTGGCTTATCTCCTCTGCATTCATACATTAGATTTTTCGAGTATTTTATTCACGTTTCTTATCGAATTAATATTAAAAAGTGGCAAGCGCGTTCTGCAGAAGATAAACCTAATCTTGCTCAGAGAAAAGAGCTAGTTTAACGGCAGTTTAAGGAAAAAGTAGGTTTAATTGTAGACAAACCTCGAAGTAGAGGAAGTGGCACTTCCAATGATGGAAACACGGTACGTACACTTTTCCATAACTCTGATATTTCATCTGAAATAACAGGTATTAGAAAAGATCTTATTGACAGATTTAGTCCCTTCTGCAGAGCCTTTCTTCTGGTTATAAAATAAATTCAGAAAAAATTAAGAGTTGTGCTTTTGATACTGCCAACATGCTTGTGGAGGAATACCCTTGGTGTAACTTACCTTCATCAATACATAAAGTATTGATTCACGGAGCAGAAGTGATTGATAGTTCTTTACTATCTATTGGCGAATTATCTAAGGATGCCGCTGAGTCTTGTAATATATAAGTCAAACTATTCAGATGCGATAATACTAGGAAACATTTCCGAGATGTTACTAACATGGATCTCTTGCACAGGCTTCTTCTTAATTCAGATCCACTTATTTCTAGTTTAAGAATGTTGCAGTATAAAAAGAAGTCTGCGTTAGTAAAAGAAGTGTTGTATTTATTAAGTTTTTAAGCTTTATTGTAACTTTAATATATTATATTACTTGACATTTTTAATACTATGTGAAGAGCACTTATTTCATGTAAAATACTACTTTTTGATAAGATAAACAAAAATAGTTTTATTGTTATTATAATCCGATTTTTTTTTTTTGAGATTATGTTTTTTATACATGATGAATATTTTATGCATGAACATACTTTGTTTAAAAAAAATAGCTTTTTTTCTTGTTCTAACCCTCAAGTAATCATAACAACCATTTTCCAGGCCAAAATGATATGATTTCATTGTAAATCTGCCCAAACCCTATGACCGCCCTACTTTGGAACCTGAACCACTGTACCCTGGTACAATAGGACACTTCGCTCTTTTCAAAACAAAAGAAACAAATTATGGGAAGTTTTTTTTTCGCACCAATTTTTATTCTGACTACTCCAAGTACTCCAACCCCAATTCACCCAAAAATCAGACGGTTATCCTCCTTCTCTCTTGTTCGATAATAAATCATCGACCGACCCATATACTATGTACTATATTGCCAACTATTTTGCAACCTTTTTTACATTTCATGTATTTCAAGTACCTTCTTTTTTTTCCATTGCCACCTCTCTCTCTCAATATTTTGATCCTACCCTTATTGAAGAAAAGTTGCATAATCGCAATGATGAATTTTTACTGGGACCAGACAGGCTCCCAGAAAATCTTTTTAAAAAGATTGCCTTCAATCTTTCACACTCGCTTTTCTCCCTTTTTTACCTGCCCCTCATACAAGGGGATTTCCCTCAAGTTTGGAAGAGCTCTTTAATAACTCCGATCCCATCGCGCAGATCTTGCTTTAGTCTGTACTCTATGCAATTTGAATGAACGTGAAGACATCAAACATTTCATTGCAATCTGCCCAATTTTGAAGGAGTTTAGGATGAATGACATAGGTAAGCAGTATCTTGATCAAGTTGTACTGCTTGATGTTCTTAATGGAAAAGCTGGATGGGATACTCTATAGTTGTATGTCACGGTTGCGCAATTGCATAATAAATGAAGACTTAAAAAAAAAAAATTAGCATAATCAAATTGTGTGTACCATATATCTATTATTCATTAATGTTTTTCTTTTCTGCCACAATAAATATTTCTTTCTTTTTATTGTTTATATTTCAAAATGTCAGTCTGGTAGACGGCCATATGCCAAAACTAAAAGACTTTTGTATATGTATATAAATATGTACATAGCAATAAAATGTAAGTAAAGTAATAATAATAATAATAATAAAAAACTTCGATCCACAAAAATGGATCAAAGAATGAGGTAACTAACTACCGTTCCATTGCTAAGCTTTTTCAGATACCTAAATTGTTCTAAGACTTTTAATATAAAGCTTTAAGCTTTCAGTGCAAGGCGCTTATCACCCAGTCAGCATGGATTTCTGAAAGATAGATCAACTATTACAAACTTAGTTGAATTCGTATCCATCGCGCTTACAGCCCTAGAAAATGGCAACGAAATCAATGTTATTGCTACAGATTTAGCTTAGAGGACTATAGTGCACTGGTATGACTCCTTTATCTTACCTACCTATCGTGACCGCCTTAAACTGCTTAACTTGAATACCTTCGAAAAATGCAGAGATGTAGCTGACATTCTCTTGTAATGGCGATGAGTGGAATGGTTTCTTGTTCTGTGGATTGCGCTTCCGTTTAAAATTCTATTTCCTTCAACACTAACCCTCGTAATTTAAGCTCTCTGCGATCTCTTTTATATTTCAACCCATCGCACCTCTTATGGTTGGTTAACCGTAAGGTTAACTCAAAAATCTACCTTTTTGATTATAAAATGAGCACTTCTCGGCTCAAACCTTAGTTTCTCTTAGTTTTTTTAAGTTAGTTTAAGCTTGTGTTAAGCGAAATAAATAGGGGCGTTAATCTAACGTTGAAGCAGAGGTACCTGATTCGGCATAGAGATCATAGTGCATGTTATGTGCAGTTTTCGGGGCCCCAGGCTCTGAGGCTTGAAAAGTAATCTTAAATTGCTGTACTGTTCTTCTTCCACTTGATCACTAATGACGGAACGCCCGACCTCCACCTTTTTCTGCCTAGCTTATTAGTGAATTTTCTCTTGCGTAAAGCACACTTGAGATGGCTTTCTTCTTCCGTTCTATCGCTACTACAGCGATTTTCTGATTTCTAATTTCATGTATCTAGGCTGCCTGTCACAGTTCGACGTTGCTGGCCCGACACCCATATAGCTTGCTACTGGTGTGCTAAACTAGGAAGAGCGGTAATTTTCGCTTTTAATTTTTGGCTCATTTTTGGTGACGAATCCGTATCACTACATTTGCAGCTCAATACCGTTTCCACTACGTTATTCCGTCTTTTGTTCAGGGTTGTCCCTTGAATTGAATCCTGCATTCTCTTGGGCAGTTTTTGACGAAATTAACCATCAACTACATCAACGCAAAGTTACGGTATGAAAAGAATGGGGTTTCTTTGAACATAACATATTCTCGTCTGAACAAAATTAAAAATAACGTAATAAAAAGCAATACACACAAATTTTCCCGAATTTATTGGTCAAATTTAAAAAAAAGGAAACCGCGATTCGTCTTGAAACAAAAATACTACGGCTGATTCATATCAAACATACACGTTTTATATATTTTTACGTGAAAAAAAACGAAATATTTTTCCTTTAAAACTGCAAAACCTAAAATACTGTCGTGTATTTCTTGTATACATTCTTCACAAAAAAAGAAATAAAAGGCCGGCAACTTTTACTAAGTCTATGTAAATGAAAAAAGCATGTCCTGTGTAAATCTTATCCTTTCCTTTGTTTACTTTCTCCCAGTCTTTTTGCAAACGAAAACAAAAACGTGAAAACTCATTTCCACCGTAACTGGATGAAAGGTCAAGCACAGTTGGATACAGCGAAGAAAAGGCCTGGATGAGGAAAGCCAAAAACTAGGGCAGAACGCTACAAAAAAAAAAACAGTGAATGAATTTATTTAAATTCCACCGAGCTATGGAAGTCTTAAATCCTTTTTGAGAACCATATTTAAGAGAGGAAGATATTTATAATATGTACATATGTATATAATAGAAAAAGAAAAATTAAAAAAAAAAAAAAAACCAAGACTTCATGGCTGTTCGCTTTTGACCTCCTGAAGATAAACAAACATACACATACTCGTATACGAATATATGCATTTAAGCCTATAAAGCGTGACAGCTGGGAAAGCGCTGCTAGCGAAAAGAAAGGCATTCTTATCTTAGCCCTAGGGCTTTGCTGAACTTTTAAAAGGTTTGAAGAACTTTGCTCATACACATACATACATGTGTGGACATACATATGTTTTAATGTATTTACCATGAGTATTCGAAAATACTTTTTTCTGTTGGTACGCCCAAAGCTACTTACTATGGTGACTCTTGAGGCCAGAAAAGTAAGTTTTTTCATATCGCTTATGGCTTTTATTATTTTTATTCTTTTTTGCTGTTCCTATGTTCGATGTGTAGGTTGGTAATTTTCAAGGGCATAAAGAAGAATAACAAATACATAATTGTGAAGAGTATTATATGTACCTAGTGGTTTTAAATTATTTGAAAATTCAACAAGTTTGAAATTAGAAGGACCAATAACTCCCGTATTTGAGTGTTATTGTTTTGCCGCGACATAAAATGACAGTGAATATAGTTAAACTGACGTTGTGTAAGCTTCCAATGGATTCCAAAGATTAACGGAAAAATGTAAAGGCTATAATCCGATTAAACTGAATTTAATTCAGTTAAGATATTCGGCACCGAATGACGTTTTGTCCTTACAAATTCTGCTACCACTTGAAATTGTATTCGATATTCCACAGATCTGATAGACAATTGTCCCCTCCGATGCCAGGAGAAGATCACCTGTGTATTAAATATGTCTCTATGTATAAGTACATTATTCCCTTCCTACCAAATATATACTAGGTGGTAAAAAGTAACCTCCTTGACCGCCAGAATGCACTACTACTGCAAAACGAGTTATGGTGCCTTGAAGTCTGTTCATATTCAGGCAGACATGCCAAATTTCAGTGCGATACTGTCTTTAGTTTTGTTATAGCTGATTGTTGTTGACGTGTTTGGCATCATGTTGAGTATGGACAAAAACGATCTTCCTTCTCTCATAAAACATTATTTTTTGAGAGGCAAAACGGCGAATTAAACAAAAGAATAGTTGGATAAATATTATGGGGCTAATGCTCTGTCAGATTACACCGTCATATATTAGTTTCTAGAGTTTCGTGGTGGCCACAACTCCACTACTGATCAAATCCGCAGCAGCAGGCCCTCCGATGCGGTTACAGAGGACAATGTCAAAAAATACATGAAATGGTGTTGGCTGACCGGAAAGTGAAAGTGCGCGAGCTAGCAGATACCACAAAGATTAGTACTGAGTGCAATATTTTAGCCAATATTCTGCATATGAAAAAGTTATCCTGCCTTGCCTGACTTGCTGATGCGGAATCGGGCGGAATTTTGGACTTTTTCATTCCCAGGGAAGTTACTTTTCACCCCACCTAGTATATAAACCACTAGAAAGCAATTTTTACCATCTAGAAGGTCGTGCCTCATATTAACTATTTACATGCTAGCAATTTACACTTAGTAAAAGCAAAAATGTTGATAGAAAACCCAAATTACCGGATGCTGTCTTGGAAAGCTACTACGTAAAATTACGAATCAAAGATATAATAGGAAGGAGCTGTAGGCGAGCACGAATAGGAAAACCGAATGTTAGTTTTCGATGTAATAAGCAGAACTATAATCAATAATGTCAAAATGCTCGCAATTTTAAGAGCACAAGTTGGTACATATGGTATGCTATGCTATGAGGTGAGTATTCTTTTCAGCAGTCACCGCACTGCTGAAGGCGTAAAGGCAAGTAAAAGACACACCAAAACTCTTCACGTTTCTTCCACATAATACGTGGCCTGAAAAGTCAGTGCCGTTTCTAAGAGAGGGCACCACTTGAATTAAATCCATACCAATACCAAACTTCAAAAGATACGTGAATAAATTTGACAGCTGTCAGACGATAAGTTCTCGAGATATAGCGTTGTGAGTGAAGCAACTTTTATTATTGTGAAAAAAAAATTGATTCAAAGCAATTTCGTGTGTGATTTATCATTGTTTTCTGATGGGAAAAAATGCAGCCGATGCAAAGAAATGGCTTGATAAGTGTTACCCGGACTTAGCACAATTTTTCAAGTGGACTGAAAAATTTAAAAGTGGTCATACAAGCTTCGAAGATGATGCACGCAGTGGACGTACAAAAGAGGCTGTTTCAGATGAAAACATCAAAAATGTCCACAAATTGATTACGAATGATCGAGATAGCTGAGGCTCTGAAGATATCAAAAGAGCGTATTGGATATATCATACACGAATATTTGGACATGCGAAAGTGGGTGCCGCGTTTGCTCACACTCGACCAAAAACAACAGCGTGTTGGTGATTCAGAGGAGTGTTTAAAGCTGTTCAACAGCAATAAAGTCGAATTTTTGCGTCGGTATGTGACAATGGATGAAACTTGGCTCCATCACTTCACACCAGAGTCAAGTCGGCGGTCAGCTGAGTGGCGAGCAGGCGTCGACCCTCGTCCAAAACGACCAAAAACTCAACAGTCGGCTAGCAAGGTTATGGCATCCGTATTTTGGGACACGCATGCAATAATTTTCATCGACTATCTCTAAAAGGGGCAGACTATCAACAGCGACTATTACATTGCGTTGTTGGAACAATGTAATAGTTTGAAGGACAAAATCGCAGAAAAACGGCCCCATTTGAAGAAAAAGAAAGTGCTGTTTCATCAAGACAATCCACCGTGTCACAAGTCACAAGTCGATGAAAACCATGGCAAAATTGAATGAATTCGGCTACAAATTGCTTCGCCACCCACCGTAACGAATTGTTTCCCCACCCACCGTAACGAATTGCTTCCCCACCCATCGTAATCTCCAGACTTGGCCCCCAGCGACTATTTCCTGTTCGCAGACCTCAAAAGAATGCTCGCCGGAAAGAGATTTAAGACCGATGAAGAGGTAATCGCCAAAATAGAGACCTATTTTGAGGCTAAACCGAAATCGTACTACAAAACTGGTATCGAAAGATTGAAAAATCGTTTCAATCAGTGTTTCGCCCTCGAAGACAACTATATTGATAAATAAAGTTGAATTTTGCAAAAATTTTGTGTTTTACTATAAAACGACAAGGACTTTTCAGCCCATGTGTTATTTGCGTCTAGATTTTGCAAAAATTGATCGCACAATTGCAGGAAACCACAAGCCATCAAATACGGCGCGAAAGTGTAACATGAATTTAAAATTACAATATATAAAATATTATATATTTTATATCATAATTCATACTTTGGACCGTTTTTAGCCGAGCGAATCCCTTATGAAAAGCTTAAAACATATTTGAATATACTGAAGGCACAAAATGTACGTGAGGCACATACTTTTGTCTGGTTTTGGTTTGCAAAATCATTTTTCATAGTCTGTGTGACAACATAGCTAACATACGCCAGTAAATATTGATGGAATGAGATGTTTGTTAACGTCCAGTCACCATTCATCGGCGGAGTACACAGGCAATGGGAATGTCTCATGTTTGTTCAGAATTCTCGAAAAATAAATAAATAAAAATTTAAGTACCACAACACCTACATGGAAATGTAGTTGCTTCAGTTTTACTCATTGAAAATTCTTAACCAAAACACAAACAATTACTACATCCTCGTCGAATGAATATACGAGTTTGGTGCGCCATTTTGTTCATTTGAGCATGCTAGATGCAATACTCTTAGAGTCACTGGTAACCCGTATCGTGATGCGTTGAGAATCGTTCTTGTGCCAGCATGGATCGTGATACGATAAAATCGTGCGTGAAATCTATCCTGCCCGAATAATTTCAAAAAGTGAATATATTAAATGTCCCCATAATCTCCTGATCTTACGATCGCAATTTTGCCCTTGAGGAATTCTATATACACAAATAAACCAACTTAAACCCTGATGCTTAAGGTTAACCTTTGAAAAACACCAAAAATGTTTGCGAGAGTGTTATAGAGTGTTCAACGGAAACGTGCGTCTAAAAAACCAATGAAAAATGCCAGAATTTTATTAAATCATATTTTTCTATGAAAGTATATAAAAAATGAATTACGCAATTATATTATTATAGCACGGAATCCAGTCACCATTGTTGCAGAAACAACTCCGATGTTTTGTAACGTTATCCTTTTTCAAAATCCAGTCGTAACTGTTTTGTCCAAACAGAAGTTCTTCAAACCTTAGCAAACCATTAAGGTATAATTTTATCATGAATTGTGCATCGAGGTTTTGTGGGAATAATATTGACTTTCCAAATTCTTAAGCAGAGAAACATCCATAAACATGAACTTTACCTAGATGTTGCAGAAACTTTTCATATTTTTTTGTACATCAATAGTGAACGTCAGTGAATTTGTGAAAATGGAGAAAATTGATCATCGTTATGTGATACAATACCATTATTTGAAAGGCCTCAGCCCAACCAATATAAAAGCTGAACTGGATTCTATTCTGGGTGAGTCTGCTCCTTCGTTTACAACGGCAAAATTTTGGATTGCTGAGTTTAAACGAGGCCGTACGAGCTGCCAAGACGAGCATCGCAGTGAAATGGTGAAGAAAATCCACAAATATATGAGAAAGCTGTGTGCAAGATGGGTGCCGCGTTTGCTCACACTCGAGCAAAAAAGGTGTCGTTATTGCAATGGCTAAAATTATTTAAAACTGTCACCGTATTATATTTATTTAGCAAGAACAGCACTTTATTACTTACATATACTATAGAGGTGGACAGCAAACGCAAATAGATTACCATCGATTGTGGAATAACTCGAAATGGCGAGCAATAGTATCTAAAGTGAACTTAGGCCAACCACTAGAAAGTCACCAATGACTTTTTCTGATCGTGCCAAAGCAAAGAACAAGCAATGGAAACCGGTATCCTTAAAAAGGTATACCATATACCGGCATAATTTAAACATGAAAAGACGTCATCTTTAAGATGTCATATCTTTGACGAAAAAGATGAACTCCACATACACATACATATTATTAAAAAAAGAAACGAATCCAATAAAGTGCGGCTTGAGTTAAACTATGAACCTTGCAAACAATAATCGAAAAAAGTTGTAGCAAGTTTAGCAAGATGTAGCAAGAGCATTATCGGGATTAAGAAGTGGTACCTTCACAACTTTTTAGCAGGCAGTAAGCAGCAAAAAAAGTACAGCGTCGAAGAATGCGTAAACGATCTAACATTTCTAAGATTACGACGCAACGAAACATAAAATACGCAACGAAGATAAAATAACCGGGGACAACAACAAAATAACTTTAAAGCCTCAATAAACGAAGAATTACATTATTATGAAGAGAAAACAGCTGATTTTATAAAAACCGAAGTGTGGACGACATTCGGTAATATTGGGTATAAATTGCTCGCTATTTAATTCAATAAACAATTAGATACGTTCAAATGACCAACCAGGGGAAGAAAAGCTTCACTGTATAAAGGCATGGGTAACACTATAAATCGCAACAACTACTGATCGGTGAAACTAACCACTCATACAATAAAAATATACGAGCCAGTTTTAGACTTCGTGACAGTCAACTGTCTGGTATATTTACTTTTTGCTTGTAGATGCCTTGCCCAAACTATTCACCACAGCTGCATTTACTTTCTTGGAAGTTCAACTAATTTCAATTACTTAAAAAAATGGTACAATGTAAAAACATTTACGTTGTATTTTCTCAAATAACTTCTCAAAATCTAATGTTTTCATTTGACAGACCAACATCTATAAACAAAGATAATGTACCTATTTTCACTATTATATTGTGGGGTTTCTTTTATTCTTTTGACTCGCAGTGAACCTATGGTAGAGACTGCCTTTGTTACAATGCATCCTTTTATGATCGTTATTATACTTTTTATAATTTTTACTAATTACAAAAAAAAAAAAAAAAAAAAAAATTGGGTTGAGTTTATATAGGGTTTTCTAATAACGACTTGATAATTTTTTTTTAAATAAAAGGCAAATCATTTGAGATATTTCAAAAACTTTATTATGGCCACCGCGGGCACGTTTGCAGTGGTCGATTCGTTGGACCCGATTTTCAACGACTCGGCCACACATTTCGGCCGAAACGGCCGCTATTTCGGATTCAATATTGGCTCTGAGCTCTTCCAACGTCGTTGGCGTATTGACATAAACCAATGACTTAACGTAGCCTCATAGAAAATAGTCAAGCGGCGTTAAATTGCATGAACGAGGCGGCCAAAAAATATGGCCCAATAACGCCGCCGGCATGCAAACCGCACGAAATAGTTATTTTTTGTATATGAAGTGGTGATTCATGAAGCACATGTGGGTTTTCACCCGACCAATAACGCAAATTTTACTTATTGACGAACCCATTGAACCAAAAATGAGCTTCGTCACTGAAGATGATTTTGCGACTCCGAATATCTGTAGAAAATTTTTATAATTTGCAGACGTTGCTCGTTAGTGTACTTTAACATGATGAAAATGTTAAGTTTACTGAATAAATTGACAGTGACAGTTTGGTGATTAGTGAAAGAGTGCGTTCACAAATTAAATTCAAACTTGTCAAGTCCCTATTGGAAAACCATATACTTTCTCACAGCCCTGTGTTTCTTTAGAGAGAGAGACTAAGAAAAATTCGGCTGACCTCTACCACAAAGTGATGTATTTTCCCATACCTGAGTTTTTGAGCACATATTAATTTTCTGTTGAGTTTAGGTGAGGTCCTTTCGGACCTTTTTTTTTGAAACTCAATCTAGGGACCAAAAAGTGTGAAGGAAATAGTGTTTTAAAAACACAAATTAAATAGTTTTAAAAAAGTATAAAAAAACTGCAATCAGTTTTGATATTACAAATGAACAGATATATCAGACAAAATTAAAACAAAATGAAGTTTTGAAACCTTTAAAAAAAGTAAGCAAAATCTTTTTTTTAGGTGACTTCAAGAATTACTCAACTTTGACTGGCTCTACAAACGAAACTGTCGATCTAAATAAAGTAATTTGTTAATGCAATGAATTTAAAGATTTTGCATTATAAACTCACTTGAAAATGGAATTATGTAAGCACTTTTGTCTAAATAGGCCACTGTGCCGAGCAGTAGCAATTGAGGTATGTGTGAATTTTATTTAATACACATATGCATATGCAACATTGGCAGTAATTATACGTATTATATATTTCAACGGTTCACAAAAGAAGAATAAGAAGAAATATTAAGGAAAATATAAAATACAAAATTGTGTTTGATTTAAAAAATTATTAAAAATAAAACAAAACGCACGTTGCGTAAAAAACAAATTCTATCCCCATTCAAATGATCAATAATTTATTCCAAATTTGAAGAACCGAATACAAAAATCGAAATTGCACGTGGTATATCTGGTAAGAATCTTCACTTAAGAGCTTATTATGTTATTTCAAATCCTAGCCACCTTGCGCTTATTTCTTTAAGATAGTTGGTTTGTAGATTTATTTTCTAAGTATGATTTGAATTGACTATACCTAACAGTATGTATGTATGATAGTAATGAATTATCCAAATTAAATTCTACAATATACAAGAATATTTGTAAATAATATACAGAAACAGATTAATTTTGTGAAATAGAGTGATGAGAATATAAAAGAATTCGGCATTTCTATTTTGAAGTGTATAATGTCTTCCTTATTATAATATGCAAATGTAAAAGTGACACATGTGCTCCCAAAGTGACCATGCTACCAGCTTCCACCACGTCAGAGAAACTGCAGCCTGATCGCATGTCAATATCAGAAACACAACTACTTGTATACGCTAAAGATATTATAATTGGCAGATCGCACCAAGTGTAAACTGTCAAAAAGGAAAGACGCACAACATCATCGAGTCAGATAACATGTCATAATGCATAGGTATTATTATTATTTTTTTTTTGTGTAGTAAGGGATTGTCAAGAAGTCCAAATCATCCCCTTTTCGGCTTTTGAGGAGAAATTAGAAAGCTTGTTTCTATCGCTATCAACTATAGCGATGCTCTGAATTTATTGTTGTTGTTGAAGTAAAACAACATTATGAAGGACACACTTTTATTATCACAAAAAGATAACTGATGAGCTGAACTTATAAACTAGTTTGGAATGGAATGGCTTGGCGAAAAAAGGTCGATGACAACAATTTATTTAAGCAGCTTAATCAATTATTGTAGATAAATGGATGTACTTAGGTTGCATCTAATCAATACAGCAAATGCATTACTTAACAGCTAATTTACAACTTAAATTAAATTCGTTTCGTTTAACTTTATTTTATGATTTCTAGTTTCATATATCCAGAATCACAAGTTTGTTAGTTAGCACAAGTAAGTACTTAGATGTATTGCTATTCGCTACGATTAGAAATCGTAAATTCTTTACGTTTTCGTTCCGAAATTAGAACTAACTGTCATTAATACTTCCTCCGGAAAATATCTGAGACACAATAAAATCGTATTTGCTGACTACTCAACACAATTTTTAACCGTTTATCCATTTCCATAACAAACGTCGTATCATCTTTAGTTACAATGGACGCACAATTTCTTCAGCAACGAAGCAGCGAGGCATCATACTGAAACAAATCTTCTTGAAACTCTTCAATCTGTGAAAATTCCACGAATAATGAAAAAAGGGAGTGAAAGAAGCGAAAAGGGTCAAATCCCGAACCAGTCAGCGCAAAAAGGAAAGGAGCGTTCAAGAATCATAATAGTCATTAATATTTATTTAGATGGAAAGCGCAGCAGAACGTACGTATCTGAATCAACAGCACTATCTTAAACTCAATATTAGAAGTGGATATCCACCTGCTGGGATTCTGAAGAAAACATTCTCAAGTTGGAAGGATTAAAGTGAAGATTAACAGCTCCTTGCAACAATGAATGAACCTGGATAAATTGTTGGCGTCTTATTCCCAATGGATTTTCTGCAAGGCAAGGGTAAAAGCAACACGTCAAGAAACTTCGAATCAACTACTGCGCACAAGTTGAAAGTAATTAGCTATGTTGCCGAGCACTAGATTCTATGCTGGGATGCTTATGTATGGTATACATGAGTACGGCCCATCAATTTTAAGAAATGATTTCGTTTACAATAGATAAATTAAATTTATGTTATCATATCATGCGGGTACATATGTAAAATAGCTTTCCAATAAGATGGGCTCACCGTTTTGTATTCACATGATGAAAGCATGTTAAGCATCCTTCACCTGAAACGGAGAAAAATATTAATCATTTCTTGTCCTTTAGATAAAAGAAGTATTTGTTTTATATTCTCTAAAATTGTTAATTATTATCTTTATATATGTGGTAATACTACAATATAAATTTATTGTTTCAATAATTTTTGCCATAAATGGCTTTAAATAGGGCAAAATTAATTAAAATGTAAGTTTTAATGTTAGGAGAAGAGATATACATCATCAAATTGCATTGGTTATTCTTTTAATTTGTTTCAATGTATAAGCTGATCAACACTGATCAACATTGATTAAAGGAAGAGTCCTAATTTTGAATCAGTTATTAGCTAGATATATCAAACTGGCTCTATTTGCGTTTGCTGTTTTACCATACAAAGAAACAAAAATGCACTTACAATCGTCTTTTTGTAAGCAAATAATGTTAAAAGTTTTTCAAAAGTCGCGACTAGATGATTTTTTTTTAAATGAAACATGTAAATAGTTAAATTATCTGGTGTTCCTATTTTTATAAAAATATGACTTCTGTGAAAAAAAACGTCATTTAAATGTCCACATCGAGCGTCTACAGGCGAACATCAAAATTTTCAAGATCTTGCTCACATATTACCGCATTAAGTTCATCATCAGTTTTAGTCCGAATGTTGTTTTTCAGTTGTATAATTGTTGTTGGCTTATCTAGTTAGATTTTACTTTTCCGAAAACCCCAAAGAAAGCAAACTAATGAGGTTAAATTGCATTATCAGATGACCAGTGTATGTCACCATTATTTGTAATTAAGCGACCTGGAATCTTATAACGTTATAGCTCAATGTTTGCACTTGTTGTGTGACTCGTAGCTACATCCTGTTTAAAATAAAGATCGTCTGTGTCTATGTCAGCCCAAAAACAACACAAAAAAAAAAACAAAGTACATTTTTGTGGATATAATGATTTTTCTAAAATTGTCCCCAGATGCGACAATTTTGTGTGTTGACGAATCCATCCTATGTGAAATGAGATTCTTAGCTAAAGATGATTTTGCATGAAAAACTCTAAACTAAACTTCTAAAAATCAATTGACGAAAGTTCTCAGACTCAGTCTTTCTTTCATTGATTCAGTGCCTATGCTACCAGCACCCAACATATTAGAGTACCTTGAGTCTGATGCAAGCATGGGCCAGAGATTCCCTGGGGTAATGCTCCGTGTTGTCGTCATTCACAGCAAGTGTCGCAGGATTTTGTTTTATTCCTAGCAAACTTAATTGCTTAGAAAAGTAGTAGTGCCCCGTCACGACAACGTCAGTAAGCAGCCTTCAGACTTTCCTAAGCGGGACACCAGGAAAGCTGATAAACTCCTAGAGACGTTTGGTCTTCTGGAAGTTCGGAGATTCATGCCATCTGCAGTTATGCTCATATGAGAACCAACATTAAGCGGAATCCCTAACCGTGAAAGCAGATAGAACCACCGTAGCCTCCTTAAAACCAATTCTTTTAGCCTTGCCTAGCACGTTCATCGGCGATTTCATTTCACACGTTCCCATTGTGACCCAGACAACACTCAGTAAATATAGCTTCTAACGTTCTTCACTTCCAAAAGAACATTAGCGACGCCTCCTACATTGGTTGTGGAGCCATCCGTGTAGATCGAATTACATTTCATTCCTGATTCAGATTCTGGCCACACAACGAAAGTAGATTTTCGATTTTATTCGATGTCACCTTCTGTCATCTTTCCTGCGACTTCATGATTCCGTACTCATAGATCCTGTGGTCCTTATTAGCACAAAACTGGAACATGTCTGATTTCAGGTGAAACCTGTTCCAAACCAAAGTTTGATTCGTTGTGTTAAGTAAATTTTGAAAAAAATATATAAATAATTCATATAAAATATTATATATATATATATCTTATATTATGTATATACATAAAATATATAAAATATATATAAATATATCGAAAAAGATTTTGACTCAAGGTTCGGATTGATTGAAATAAAATTCAATTTGCTTCTTAAGTTAGCTTAAGGTGACAGCTATCAAATGTCAAACAAAAAAAAAATATAACGTTGACAAAAGCGAGAATCAACAAACATAACGCAACTTTACTTTCTTGCCAAGACAACATTACAGCTTATCGGTGATAAGGCGATGAAACACGCTGATTATAAACACAACAGTTTTCCTTGCTTTTTAATTTCGAATAAGCTACATACTTCCAGTTATATATGTATACAAATTATGCCAATAACTAAAGAGTCAATTACGAACTCCTGAAGCAAAGATTGGACAACAACGTTTTTGCTTTTCTCGCTAGGGTTTTACCCAGCTGATCTTTTTTTTTTTTTTTTTTTTTTTTTTTCTAGAATTTGAATTCCCATGGCTAAAGAGCAAAGCGTTATCACTCCTGCTGCTGTTATTAATTCAGTATCTGAATTGTCCATTTTAATCGTTTACCTAAAATAATCTCCTACTGTACAACGAGCAAAGGTATCTTCTCGGGCCCCAGCGCCTAGAGCACCAGAACTTGTACCTGACATGCTGGCTATCTTGCTCTCTATTCAGGGGCAGATGGCTCAGCTTCAGCGTCAATTACAGGAACTGGCTATGCGGGTAAATCAAATATACACGCTGCTGCAGGGCCTAACGCACCTCCAGTCGTAATGGGTACGTACATGGCGGAGCAAACCCTGAAGGTCCTTGCAGTAAATGTTAATTCACTGATTAGTTGCTTAAAGACCAAGCCCGTGATGTGCTTTTGGTAAGCGAAACTAAACTTTAAAAGACACAAAATGAGGCACAGAAGATATAAAATATTTCGAAGAAACCGACCCAGCTGCATTCAATAAGGAGGTGTTGCAATCTTTGTAAGAAAAGGACTGCATTCCAAAAGAGTATACAGTCGTGTAGTACGTAGGTTTCAGGTGCTGGAAGCATGCGTCATGTACATCCCTCTCCGTAGTGGAAAGCGGCTGTACATGGTGTCTATCTATGCCCCTAAATCTACTCAATCCACCTTATTCATCTCAGAGCTCGAGACACTTTTTCGATTCCTGAGGCTGGAATTGGAAGACAATTATTTTATTATCGGCGGAGATTTCAACGCCAAACATAGAGATTGGGGAAATAATACACCAAATACTAGAGGGAACCTACTATTCAATTGGTGGGGTCAGCACAGTATAACGTATCGACTCGGGCTTAGGGCGACAGATAGTCCGTCGTTTCCCAGACATGGGTCATATTTGGATCTTCTGCTGTTCGACTCACGAATACAACTGATCTGCACTAACCAACAAACTACAAACTGTCTACGCGGTTTCAGCACTGAAACTGCGGAATTAGAAGAGTTTGTTCAAAAGCATTCCTAAAATTATAGTAGGGTATGTTGGATATACTTCTCCAGAATACTGACAAGGGCACTCTCCTCGAAACCTTGTACAGACAGTTTACTGACAGACATAACCCGGAGATCACGGCATTGAAGTCGTCGATTAAAAACCTCCAGATATTAATAAAGGAAAATTACAGAAATTCTGTAAGTTTGTAAACTGTAAACACCAGCAACCCGAATATGTTCCCGCAAATAAATAAAATATTCCGGAGAAATAACCAAAACCACTTTCCATGTGTCAAAATCGCCCGAACGACGAACAACGAATAAATACTTGTAGCAGCGGGTATCGATCCAAATGAGGCAGTTAATGATGACAATTTCTTTGTGATCGAGGATCCACAAGAGAAAGTAGAGGCTATAGGAGCGACTTTTTAGGAAGTGTACAAGGCGAATGACATCATTGGCCCGAACCACGACCTAGAGAGTCGAGTCCTTGTGCACAATTTCTGCCTTCGAAATGAAATTGTGAATTGGCGATTCGAGAGCTCGGGTTTCACCCAGTTCAGTGACGAGAACATGGCAAATAATGTCATCACCAACGAAAGGGTATTACCACCGTTCGAAGGAAGAGCTCAAAACGATCTTCGAATCACTTAGAAGTAAGAAATCAGTGGGAACCGATGAAATACCGAACATCGTGCTTCGACATCTCCCACTAGAAGCGGTGGACATTTATACCACCCTGTTTAATAATGCAATGAATAATGCATATTGTCCAGCGCATTGGAAAACTGCGGTGGTACATCCCATTCCCAAAAGGAATAAACGTGACTTCGACAAAATTAAGCGATATTGCGACGACTGGAAGTTGAAAATTAACTTTCAGAAGTCGGAAACCATTCTGTTCAGGACGCCTTTGTCTGGGGCCTCTAGGGATACCAGAAAGAATTGGCGAAAGTTCTCTATCGTAGAACAACTTGGACAGCCAGATATCAGATAGTCAGATACCTTGGGATCTGGCTAGATCAGTATCTGTATTTTAACAAACATATAGATGTTGCTCTGGACAGAGCCAAAGGTGCTTTTGCCCTTACAAAGAGGCTGTTTTATAAACGCCAACTCGATGCGAGGGTGAGGGTGATCTGTTACATGGCCCTTATCCGGCCCTTGCTCGTATTTGGATGTCCTGTGTGGTTCAACGTGAGAGCAAGTTTATTGGAAAAGATTCGGGTGTTTGAGAGGGCTTTTCTTAGGACTTGTCTTCGCTTATACAGAACATCAGAACCTGAGTACATAAAATTCTATCGTAATGAGGTCTTGTACAATAGGGCGAACCTAATAAGAGTGGACAATTTCGTCTTTAAGTAGACTCGAAGGCATATTGCAAGAGCAATGACCTCATCGAACAACCTGATCTCCGGAGCTTACTACCCTACTTATATGTATCACGAGAATGTTCGCTTCAACGGCCTTAATCCTCCTGAAGTATTTCTTTACCTAGATAGTAAAGATATGATCCAGGACAGATTGGCGGTGCCGCTAATCTTCCACGTCGCTCGAACACTGCGGACAGGCGACTCAACTACGACAGAGACGTCGCACTCGGCAGTGCGGAGCGTTTCCGGTTCAGTAGGGTGGTAGGGAGTCGCGACCTGAGGGATGTTTCTCAGCAGCACCAACAATTTTGTAGACTTTTTGAGGGAGAAGATGCTTCATCGTCGAATTCCTTCAATACTTGGTAGCTTCATTGAAGCAAAGTGGGTTGCCTAATTTTTTTCAGCCATGGCCGGCTTACATAGTTTTAAGTAGGATTAAGTTAGATTTAAGAAAAAAATAAATAAATAAATACAAAAAAAAAATTTAAAAAAAATAGAAAATGAAAGAAATTAACATATATATATACATATATTTGTATATTAAGTATTTATATATATATATATATATATATGTGTGTATGTGTGTGTGTGTGTGTGTAAGTGTGTGTGTGTGTGTGTATTAGATGTAAGTAGGTTAAGTAGATTAAGATTTAGTTTTAAGAAGTCTGTAGGATTTTAGTTTTATGTTTTATAATAAAATAAAAAAAGGCAGGTTACTAAGTTTTTTTTGTAAAAAATGTTTTCTTAGTTTTAATTATAATGAATAAAAATAGTATACTGTGGTAGTAAGATACGTCGAAAGACATAATTTAAGCGTTAGGTTTAACTTAGAGTGCCCGCATGTGGCCGGTAAATTAGAATAAGATAATTTTAAGTTAATTAAGCTAATTTTTAAGCATTTTTTTGTCTAGCAAGTAAGATTAAATTAAGTGATACAATAAAAATGCATACAAACTGAAAAAAAAAAAACCTAAAATAATCTCATATTATAATTATTATTCTTCCCCAATTCACAAAATATAGCTATTTGATTTAATAAAATTGTACAAACCTGTTACGCCTTGTTTCAATTCATGAACAAAACAATATAAAAATATTTTGCTTGCTGTCAAATTATTAGAAAACCACTACAATGAAAATCAGTTCATGTATAAACAGTTAAACCCCATGGTTGCTTATCCAGATTGATGTAAAATCTATACAAAACCAATTAAACCGGTTTGTACCCCGGGATAACTAGTCTTGTGTGCGCTGGCCCAATGTGCTCCTCAAGTGATGTACTTTAACTAATTATTTACTTTGAAGTTGCAGCTGTCGACAATTACCTTTTACTGTTTTTAGACAACGTACATTTGGATATCTCCTCTTAAAATTTAAAAACTTGATTGCACTTTTAGTAGGTGTAGACTGAATAGGAATTGGGATTTGGATTTAGAATTGATAAAACATTCTGTCGATTGTGATAGACGTACATATAGGAAGGTTTTTTTTGTTTCAGACCGATTTTGTTTGGCTGTCTTTTTAGTTAAACAGTTCAACAGAAGCAAATTAGTTATTGATAGTTTAATGAATCAAAAAATTGACCGTTACCTGCAGAAAGGTGTGGATGCTTGAATTTTACTCGGTGGCTAAAGACGACCAAAATTGTGTGTTTGAATCTTATTAATTACACTTACAGAACACGGGACGATGTCATATTAAGAAATTGGGAAAATTTGCCGAATTATGTGAGTAAGTGCTAATATCGACTGATCGCTGTTATCAAAATATCGATGACATTGTTTCAGACAATATGTGTTTTTAGCAAGATAATGATACTTGAGCCGTCGATTCTGTCATATGATTTCACAAAATAAAGCTGTAAAATGAACTCTGAGACCATACTATTTGATATCTCTTGACTATTTTTATAGAGTCCAAGTAAAGATATCGGTTTATACAAAGCGTGCAGTCATTCTAAGGTCCCAAAATTACTCCTAACTTTGGGTAACGAAATGGTTTTTGTAGAATAATTTCCTTCCATTTCTCATATACCGGAAATTGTATTGTATATTGTATAATATATCTTTATCTTTCAATCAAATAAAACAAAATTATGCCCATTAAACTGGTTAACATTTGCGATAAAATGTCACCTCTAAATTGTGCTTGAACGCTTGAGCTTCGTGTAAGCTTTGTGACATCCGCAACGGTTTGATCCTTGAAACTATTAAGGCCAGTGTCGTCCGTTTGATCGACGTTGTAGAGCTAATTTCGTACAGTTGATACAGTTAGTACAGTCTTGATACAGTTCATCGAGTTCGATTCTATGTGTTCTACTCAACTCACTTTGCCCACAGGCAGAACCTGTAATTCTTTCTTTCAAATTATTCTTACACCAGTCTAAGCTCTTATCATCATAAAATAGAGCTGATACTCGTAAGATGAGAATTTCAAAGGGCATCACATTAGTCTTCAAACTTCAAACATTAGAAGGTCTCCTAAAAGTCTGATTTATAAAGTTAAAGTATTTGAACACCATAACTGCTAAAAGTTATGACTTTCGACTATATAGAAGGGGTCGAATGAAATCCGTCTCCGAGCCGAATACACTGCATACCTGGAATAGTTGATAGGGAGTCTCCATACTGTACATCACACCAAGGCTTTTAACATTACAATAGTACACCTGTATCAATTCGTCTGGAATCCCAAATTCTGTCTTCGATAAATAGAGTTTCTGATGATAAATACTAGTATATACACAATTACTGTCGGTAAAAAGATTGAAATCAATTTGAAATTAACTTTTTAAAAATGTATACAAGCTTGAAGATTTGGCCTGTTATTAGGCTGCTGCCGATGAATGATATTCTACGAAGAGAGAAAAATATATCATAGCATTATTCTTACAACATCCAACACAGATATAACTTGGAAGTTCTTGCAAGACTTCGAACTTTTTTTAATATGCGGCATATAGGGTTGATCCATTCACCTTCGACTAATAATTTGTTTTATACTTTTGTTTCACGTGACTCTATCACCCCAGCTTTAAATAACTTAATCTTTAGAACATACCACTATTTTCTAAAAAGTTGTAGAGGCATTTACGTGGAATCGGTGTCTCTGGTAGTAAAAGAGATAAGAAAAGTCAGAATACTAACAAATTCAACAACTTTCTTGTCGATGTCGGAAATGACATTACATCTTTTGACTTTGCGGAAAACCTATACCAGAATACCTTTACCAGTGGTAAAGAAGTATGACGTCAGTGCATGTGCAACTGACATTAAGTCAAATTCTACTGCGGAAGATTATTACTTTGCCCCTAATAAAAGTAATAATAATAGCTCAAATCATTGCTTCATGACTTCAACTTTTCTTTAGTCGTGGAAAAAGTCTTAGCCATTGCTAAGAAGTTAGCTTAAAAATTCTGGGTGATTTAAGACCAGTCAGCATATTTCCATGTTTATCAAAGGTATTTGAGAAATTTATTGAAAAGCTAATTCTTAAACACCTATAACTGCAGCAGCTACTTTTTTTTTTTAAGATGTCGAGAATTATATGCGGATTAAAATATTTTCACTCGCATATAATTCGCAACATCTTTTCGGAACGGTAGCACTCAGACTCAAAACTATGTGCATTGTACACCATGTGTTCCGACTGTCAACAGCGCGAGGATAGGTACTGAGTTCCCATGTAGTCCCTACATCTTGATACTTACCGCGCCCAACATTGCTTAATTTCGGTACACTAATGAGAACCAATAGTTTCAGAGCGGCGAGGCCGTTGACCAGCAGCAAGTTACTCCAAGTCAGTCTCGTTTTCGAGCTAACCACAGCTGCTCAACTGCCATGGTTAACATTCTCGTAGAAATCAGACAAGATTTTGATAAGGGTTTAGTGACGTTTTTCTCTCTGCTAGATATCTCCACGCCCTTTAATAAGATCAACCATGGAATACTCTGTTGGAAACTGAGGAACTTTGATTTCAGTGACAGACTTTTTCGCAGTTGACTCTCTGGAAGGCTGCAAGAAGTTATATCCGACGAAAAACCTTTAGTTCTAAAACCTGTTTCACAAGACGTGCCCCAGGGATCGATATTGGAACCGATGTTATTCTGTCTCTTTGTAAATGACCTTGCAACTATGTGCGAAAATTCATCAGTGCAAAGATGTTTAGCTTCATTTAGTTCGTCCACTGAAAGACCTAAAGGAACTTGCTTACTAACTTTTTTTCATTTTCTTTTCACACTTTCTTAACACATGTATATTTATTTTCTTACAAATAGTATATACATATTTCTTATTCTACTTCTCCATTTTTCCTTCCACTCTTAGATTAAGAAATAGAATTATATTAAATTTAAGAATTGTAAATACCACTTTGATCAAAAATTCAGAAATTTAAGAATACAAGTTTATTCATCTTAATCTATATTGTCCCCTTTAAAGTAATCCCCAACGACTGCAACACATTTATGCCAGCGCTTGATCCAATCCTCGAAACATTTTTTATATTCGGTTTTCGGTATGTCCATCAGTGCTTTCTGCGATTTTTCCATTACTTCCTCTCGGCTGCTGAAACCCGTTCCCCGTAGTAGTTTTTTTAACTCGATTGAACAGAAAGATGTCACAGGGAGCCAAATCAGGTGAAGTCGGTGGCTGTTGGATGGTATTTGTTATATTTTTCGTCAAAAAATTAGGAGGGTAGTTGCTTAGGTACGAGTACTATTAGCTGGATCGCTAAGTTGGAGAAATCTTGTCCAAGTTACATCCATGTTTTATACAGCTTCAAGTGTTGCTAGCCTCGTCGGTATAGTTCGCTATATCGTCTTCACCGATATTGCCCTCCGAGTACGATTCTGACAAAGCCAATTTTATTAGATGTCTTTGGGTTTTTAAATATATTTTCAGACTACATTTAGGCATTTGAATAAGAATTGGGTGCAATCAGTGCAATCAATTATATTTTTTATTATTTGGCTAATTTTTTTTTAAAAATGTGACTTAAAACAAGAATTTTTAATATACAGAAATTGATATTGTATTCCTATTTTCACTAAAAATAAAATATATTGTAGGTTCTTGCAGACACTCGTATATGTGTATGGTCCATGCTTTTAGGATAACATATTGTATGAATGTAAGTTCCATTAAAAAAAGATTACTGCCGTGTTTTCATTTGTTTATATTAAATCAATATGATTCATTCACCCGTTTGCATAGTCAGGAAGGCGAATCTTAGAATGTTTTCATACCACATGCAAGTTCAGTGAATATTCTCCAATGTGTTTTTTTCATTAGATTGGCAGTCAGCGTAAATAAAGCAAACCATAGAACTGGATAATTCCAGAATGAAAAAGTAAAGCTGAAACCTGAAACAATAATTCCGAACTACGAATTTTCAAAGTAAATTCTATTTTATGTAAACTTGTAGTCTATATTTAATGTAAACTTTGTACGTGCATGAATAAGTGCCAACAGTAGAGTGCAAAAATTTAGTCACAAATCAGCTTTGACTGTGGCTTTCTGTCTTTTGAAATATTTAGTAAAACCTAACTTTTTGAAAGTGTGATTGTTTTCCATATATCTGCATGTAGATATTCAAGATAACATACAAAACAAAAAAAAAATTAATTAAACTATTCAAGTGTTTAAAAACTAATAATTCTTGGTTCACCGACTCTAGAGATACCACATAAAATTTCCAAAAAGTCTCTATACACCTGCTGGCACAATATGAGAGTATTAGATATATATTTGATGTTAGAACATATACTATTCTTATATTGGGTTTATAACTTAATTCGTGCGGTTTGCTAAGAGATGGCGTAACTTGTATTATTTCATTGTAATTATTCCATTGGAACATGCATTGGAAAGCTACTGTCATTGTACGTCATTTCAGTATATGTCATTCATTTGAAGCGTAAACAACAATAATTTTTTTTTTCACTCAAATATGTCGAACTTTGTGCCTGAAAAAGTGTTTTTGCGGGGAGTTCTTCTTCATTACTGAAAACTGCTGCCGAAAGTCATCGTATTTTGGTGGAAGTTTACGGTGAACATGCGCCAGCTGAGCGAACGTGCCAAAAGTGGTTTGAACGATATAAAAGTGGTAATTTTGGCTTGGAAGACAATGAACGTCCTGGGCAGCCAAAAAAGTTTGAAGATGAAGAACTGGAAGCATTTCTCTATGAAGATTATTGCCAAATACAAGAAGAGCTCGCAGAATCTTTGGGTGTCACTCAAGTAGCCATTTCAAAACGTTTAAAAGCAGCTGGATATATTCAAAAGCAAGGAAATTGGCTTCCACATGAACTCAAGCCGGGAGACGTCGAAAGGCGGTTTTGCATGTCCGAAATGCTGCTGGAACGCCACAAATTTTGCATCGGATTGTTACTGGTAATGAAACATGGATCCATTACGACAACCCCAAGCGCAAAAAATCATATGTGAAACCCGGCCAACCAGCCAAACCAACGGCAAAGCTAAATATCCATGGCGCGAAGGTAATGCTCTGTATTTGGTGGGATCAGATGGGTGTGCTGTATTATGAGCTGCTAAAACTGGGTGAAACTATCAATGGACAACGCTACCGAACACAATTTATCCGTTTGAAGAGAGCAGTAGCCGAAAAACGCCCGGAATATGCGACCAGACACGAGGCAATAATTTTCCAACATGACAACGCTCGGCCCCACGTTGCTATTCCGGTTAAGAACAATTTGGAAAACAGTGGATGGGAAGTCTTATCCCACCCGCCTTATAGCCCAGACCTTGCCCCTTCTGAGTACCGGTCGACGCAGAACGCCCTCACTGAAATACGGTTCACATCAGAGCAGAATATCAAAAATTGGTTTGATTCATTCTTGGCTGCCAAGCCGGCGCAGTTCTTTTGGGATGGGATCCAAAAATTGCCAGAAAGATAGGAAAAAGTGATAGCTTCAGATAGCCAATACTTTGAATTAATACTATTGTACAAGTTTTTCTTAAATAAACATTCAAATTTTGAAAAAAAAAACCGCACGAATTAAATTATATACCCAATATATATTATATTATTGTATATTATATTATATATATTATCTTATTAACCACGAATTCAAATCCTTTGTACAAGATTAAGAGCCATACAGTCCATGATTCTTACAGAGGATAGTGAATTGAAAAGTGGATGCGGTAGTAATTTATTGCATGGAAAGAAGGTCTGTTCAATGTTGGTTTTTTTTTTTTATATATGTCCAAAGCCAGAATTACGATAGATGAAGTAGTGGAAAAATAAATTTAAGACTAAATAGATTTAAAACTAACTAACTTTGCTGGTAATATGATAAAAAGTAGAAGAAATTTGCCAGACAAACTTTGCTTCCCCAAACAGGACGAACACTTCTATATCTAAATCGCATGGAAAATTACGTTGTCGGTTAAAATCTTATTCGCGTTAGGTAAAAGTGATTTCCCGGTAATAAACTCAATTTTAAGCCTTGTCTTCTTTAATGTATGATTAAAGTTCTCATTAAAAGCCAGCTTTGAGTCTAAATGTATACTAAGGTATTTTAGAGAACGTTTCCATGTTATTACAATACTACTGTATCCAATCAACATTCGAAAGAGATTATTAGCTATAAAGCACTATCGAAAACTTCTTGTCAGATCATATGCCTATCACATTTAGAATCGGGTGAGAAGCATTGATATTTATGAAAAGAAAAAATCCAACTAAAACAATGCTTTCACTCAAAGCTGATACTAAAGTAAGCCGTGGCATTAGTGGTAGTGTATTGGTTTCCCAATCGGGCGGTTCCATATTCAGTACCAGCCGTGCCTGAAAGACATTCTTTTCTCAGGCAACAAAAATTTCGTGTTAGTCAATTAACACTAATAATTTAGTCTAACTAATAAATGTTAGATGCCGCCAATTAATCAGATTTTATCAATTTTCAGCAATGTCGTCATCAAAAAGAATCAATCAAGAATCGCTTGAATATGTTAACTTATAGAAATAAATATCAAGCTTTGGATCCCAGATTCGGTTGAGACTTTTATTTAGGTAAATAAAAAAGACCTACTTTAAGATAAAAAAGTCCAACAATCTGGCGTGAACCATCAAATCATCACGATCGCTTTTCTTTTTGTGTTGTGAATATTAACGGGATAAACCGCAAACATAGTTTTAAGTGGATTTATCTCAGCTTGTAATCTGCTATTAGACCTGTTATGATTTATAGTGATGAATGAGTGCCACAACCCCACAGTGATAATGATAAAGATAGTGACTTTTATTGCCCTTTCGAACTTAGGCCTATCAATCAAAATTATTCAAATGATTTGATCAGAAATCTTGGACCGTATAAAAAATCATCAGAACTTCTAGCTCCTAGGTTGAAAGAAAGAAATCTAGTTAGACCAAACACAAATATTTCGCACAAGGGAAAAGAATTTACTCTCTTTCTTTTCTGAAGAGGATGATTTTTCAGTTTGCAAAAACATTTCTGATTTAATGGCTGCAATAGGATTACAAAACTATAACTCAGATGAACGGCGTTTATTTATAGACTCGTTTTGGAGAAAATAAAGTTCATAGGGCTATATTCGTAGATCTAAAAATGGTAAATTTCCTCTTGGGTCAGCAAGGTGCTTATATAAAACATCCCTGTTTTACATGCTCATGGGGCAGGGGAGCTAAATCTGAGCGTTGTATTAAGAAAGATTGGCTTTTGAGGGAGGTTGTGGTCCCGTAGAGGTTGAATGTGATAAATGCTTCACTAGTGTCAAGAGACCGTGTAATATTTCTACCTTTGATTATTAAATTAGGAATAACGAAACAGCATGTAAAAGCTCTTAACCATACCATATGGAGAGTGCTTCAAATACATTACAAAAATGTTTCCAAAATTAAGTACGGAAAAGATAAAAGCTAGTATTTTTGATGGTCCTCAGATCAGAAAATTTATAAATGATTCAAATCTCACCAATTGCATGACACTTGTTGCACTTTCAGCAACTTGGATGCAACATAAAAATTAGGCTACATTTCTTCTTCAGTCATTTAGATCGTCATATTCTGATTCCATCAGGATATTCACACAATGGGAGAGCGATACAAGGATTACTGGAATGCAAATCTGATGGCTAATTATTGCTGGAACATTCAGAGTAGTTTTCCTGGGTCGACTCAAGCAAAAGTGTCGTATAAAAGAAAGTTTTATTCAAATTAATTTTGTGTAGTAAAAGATTTTAGCTTGAAAACTGGTACATTTTTTTGTAAAAATTTCTTCCTTTCATATCTCAATAACTAGAGCTGCTATTACAAAAGAAGAGGCAAATACATGCGAAATTAAGTTAAATTAAGAAATTAAATCTTCATGCAGCTAAACCACTAATTACCACTTTACCAGTTTAAGCTTATTTGTACTGAAATAACACTGAATTGTTCATTACTAGTACTTGAGAATGCATCCTCAATCTAAAATGTAACATTATGGACAGATTTGAATTCGCAACCGATAAAAAACTACCCGCTGAACGTTTTCATCGACATTGAAACTATCTACAAAACCGCACATTTTGGCAGCATATATAGCTTATAATGGGTCTATAACTTAATTCGTTTGCTAAGAGATGGCGTAACTTGTATTATTCCATTGGAACATGCGTTGGAAAGCTACTGTCATTGTACGTCATTTCACTATATGTTGTTCATTTGAAGCGTAAACAACAATAATTTTTTTTTTTCACTCAAATATGTCTAACTTTGTGCCTGAAAAAGTGTTTTTGCGGGGAGTTCTTCTTCATTACTGAAAACTGCTCCCGAATGTCATCGTATTTAGTGATTTTGGCTTGAAAGACGATGAACGTCCTGGGCAGCTCGCGAAGGTTTCTAACATAGTATAACCTTTTTACAAAAGGTGGCGTGGGAATCTTTTAAGCAAATGAGTAACGGGTGACCAGATAGCAATGATAATTTTTTCAATTGCTATGTTTCAGCAGCTGTCAAAGTTACCAATGACATCCAGCTGTCAAAATATTCAGTAAGGTTTGCCTTTTCATCATGCATCGTTTTACGCTTGCTGAATGTACAGAAATTATTAAAAAATATTATCGAAATTCCCACTCAGTTGTAAATACGCAACGTCGTGAGGTCGGTCCTCATCATGGCTTCAGTATGCAGGCAATTCGTCCCACCGTGGAAAAGACCCAGAAATGTCGATTCGGCGCCGATCAGCTGAATTGGGCATCACCAGAGAATCAACTTGGCTTATTTTGCGGTTGTATTTGAGCTTCCATTCGATTAAGATTCTGCTAACGCAAAAATTGAAATCAGACAACCATATACAACGCCATGAATTCAATAATTGGACGTTGGAAATATTGACCGGATTGTTGTCAAAAAAATCATTTCCCATTTTTTGTTCAGCGGCTATGTCAATAAGCAAAATTGCCATTATTGGACGAAATTAATCCACAACTATTCGGCCAAGCGTCAATGCATCCACAAAGACCGACTGGTGCGATTTATGGCATGGCGGTATCGTCTGACCTTATTTCCCTTAAAATTGGGAAGGAGACACCGCTAGAGTCAAAAGTTTCAAGTAAAGAGCGATATAAACAGACTTTATGTGGTCAGAGCTCGACAACATGATTGTCGGCGTAACTCGATTGTTTTCTCTAGGCCCACGTCAAGTCTACGCTAACAAGCCATCTACTTTGGTCGAGCTAGAGGCTAGCATTCGACACGCTATTGTCGGAAAAATGCCGCACGTCATCAAAAATTGGACCGACAGTTCCTCAATGCCAGCAAGGAGGAGGCGGCCGTTTGAACGATGTGCTATTCCATACGTAATGGCATGAAAATAAAGGTAGACTAAATTTTATATCTTACTCTAATGTTGTTTTATTTAAGTTCTTGTCTGGTCACCCTATATATTTCATATACTTTAGTTGAAACAGAGAATTTAATTGAATCAAATACAAAATCGACATTTCATTTCGTGGGTAACATAACAAGTAGTGTTGATTGTGAAACTCCAATTCCCATTGGCATAGGACCTTAATACTTAATTGCCTTCATAGCCCAAATGAACAATGATGTTTTGTTTTATTTCTAATGAGGTGTTTTGACAGAATTTATAGCAGAACCAAAGTCCCTTACTACACCAAAGTTGTAGCTGTAGACTGTGGAGTTCCGTCTGATTCGTCGATAATAATATATGTGCCATCTTCTGGACAGCATACCATCTTGATCAAAAAGTTCCCAGTGGCGTCACAGTGTGGCGCTCCCATTGTTCCGATTTTAGTTTTTTTTTTTTGTTTAGTTGGTACATCTGTTGTTGACATTCCTTCCAAATCTTAGTATCATAGCTTGACATTTGCAAAACTTACCTAGCCAAGAGTACATCTATCTCTGTGTGTATTGGCGATTTTTTTACAATTTTAGAAATGGATTTGAATTTGCAACAATGAACTTGTATTAAATTGCGTAAAAAACGGATTTGATGGTGCGCGAACGTGTAAAAGTATATCGGCAACGATTCTTTAAAGAAAACAGTCGTTTACCAGTGGCACGAGCGATTCAAAAGTGGTCGTGAGTCAATCGAAGATGATGAACGCAGTGGCAGACCATCAACATCAAAAATCGACGAAAACATTGATGAAGTAAAAGAAATAACTGCGATTAACCATCAGAGAGATAGCGGAGGACTTGAACATTATCTAATGAGCCGTTCAACACATTTTGGTTAATGATTTGGGTTTGATTTGGGACCGTGTTGACGTCGCAAAAGAGATGATTCGCGAGGCTGAGTCCAAACCACATTCATCAAAAGGATCATTACTGGAGACGAGACGTGGGTTTATGCGTTTATGAGTACGACACGCAATCCATACATTAGGCAAGTGAATGACTTTCAGCCAGACAGTAAATAAAGAGTATTATTTGGGCGTTATGAGACGTTTGCGTGAAGCAATTCACCGAAAGAGACCAAAATTGTGGGCAGAAAACTCGTGGATTTTGCACCACGATAACGCACCGTCGCACAGTGCCATCATTATTCATAATTTTTTGACAAAAATGCAGCAAATACCATACAACAGCCACCGAATTCACCTGATTTGGCTTCCTGTGACTTCTTTCTGTTCGATTGAGTTTAAAAATCACTACGGAGAATGCGTTTCAACAGCCGTGAAGAAGTAATAGAAAAATCGCAGGAAGCACTGATGAACATACCGAATATAAAAAATGTTTCGAGGATTGGAACATGCGCTGGCATACGTGTGTTGCAGTCGATGGAGAAAACTTTTAAGGAGACAATATAGATTAAGATAAATAAACTTATATTTATATTTTCTGAATAAATTCCGGAAACTTAGTATACAAGGTAGTATACTTGGTTTTGCCCTCAATATCATCGACATACGCTATATGTTATATGACCTACGTCACCTTATTAAAAATTTATTTTGGCATTAAAAGTCTCGGTTAAGTCGTTACCGACCTTGACGTTTTCGACATTCATCAAATGCCGTCATATGTTGCCTTTAAATCGATGAAAAGATGAGTTTTGATTTTTTTTCAGGATCTGCCGAAATGTGAATACTACACTGACACATAGGGGCCAATCAGATCAGCAGATACGACCTTTTATGCAATTTTGAGGAGAGTTGGGGGATCCGAAAAATGATGCTGAGTTTTTATTCATTGGGCATACACTCTTCTGACCAGATTTGAGAAATGAGTTAGTGTATGCCCTCCACAAAGTCATTTCCAGCTGCTTTGAATACCTCGGCCGGAAAGTATTTAAAATAATTTTAAAATAAGATATTGCTAATCTTACTTCGTTCTGCTCAGGTGAACGGAAGTTTCGGCTATCATCGTCTGACTTGAGTGGTCTTTTATACCTGATGGCGGAATGTTGGGTTTCTTCGCCGTTGTACAGCCTGCAGAAAAGTTTTTTTCCATATTCTCAGCACCGACCGTGACTCTACCACAAAATTTCTATCTTCATCTCTATAGGTTCTTGTACGTGTCTTGTTGGCATGACGCGTTCTTTTAACCTGTTATTAAAGCTTCCGTACGTTGTTCTGGGAGTACAACCTTGAATATGTTCTATCGAGCACCGCCCATGCACTTTTTTCTTTTTCTGACATTTCTTTTCTTGCTACGGTTGGCAAGGTCGTTAACAAAAAATCTGTTATTATATGAGGCGATTATTTACTTCATCGACCGCGTCTTCAAAATATCACATCAAAAATCGCTTCCACTATAGTTACTGTGTGAAGTCCATTTTGTTTTTTGTTATCCGCGATCACGTGAATTTTAAACCAGAGACTTTCTTTACTGCATGTGGAGGACATGTACTTGTATAACAGCATATCTTCAGATAATGGACTTCCTCATTTGCCTTTTACCTAATCGCGTTAACGCATCTACTATTATGCTTATATCAAAGCCGCCAGCGTAACTTAACTCCTGGAAAGACTTGTAGAAGGTAGTGATTTTTATGTTCTATTCTACGCACTACTTATGAGACTAGATTGATGTATGAAAGACTAGGCGATGTATGGCTCATATGTGGCTTTAAACATAATGAAAGTGTGATTCAACATATATGTACAAACGACTAATTCGTTAGTAATTTATCCTGGATAGGACATTAAATGCGGCATTTAACAGGAATATTACGCATTAGGGCAAATGATGGACGTTTTTACGGACGTTTGGCCAGTTGTTGCAAACGTTGTTTAAATTAATTTGGAATACCCTACGGAAGTTTGGAAGATTAATATTAAAATCATAAGAATACTGTTTTCGGGCTTATTGGAAGCTCATTACTGTTTGGCTTTCCTATGTTGTTCTTATCGAAGAGTTCCTCATTTTTCTCGGGGGTTACTGGTACTCCAAGATTATTTACAATAAGTTACTTCGCCGAAGTTTACCCTAAAGTCCCCAAGACTATATTATACCAGTGAGTTTCATACCGAGTCACATATTGTAACCTTTAGCTATTGCAGTTAAACTTTAAACTATTAGGCATATTTTCATTACACAATCAGTCAGTGAATCGTGCGGCAACCAGGAACAAATTATATTAAGGGCGAAATTTACACCGAAGTCCGCATATCCAATATGTTGGACCTACAAGCCAAGCCAATTGGGTTCGTTTATACTCGTATCTCTTAGTGAGCAATATCTCACTTTATTAGCTCTGATAATGAGATGTTATCAGTGTCAATTACACTCCAGATCAAAATATTTTTGTTTCCTACCTATGCCGACAACAAAGTCAAACAGTTATATATCTTAGGTGTCGTGAAAATATGGAAGAGTTTATTAACAGTTGTAGGACGAATGCCTCTGCTGTTACTAACGTATACAAGAACAGAGATTGACGTTTAGCCAAATTTATATATTCAACAATTTTGCAAAAATATCGGCAATAATGTTTTTATCGTCTTAATATCACATCAGGTTTTCTCCTCAATAATTCTTGAATTTATTTTAAAAAAAGTTGTTTTCATAATCGAAAGAGTGAGATTGTCCTACATGTTTGTGTATTACCTGTTGATTCTTTGCTGCTGTCTCTGCAGGTGTGACTCAACCTTGGATTGTTTACAGCGTCATCGCATTACCTGCTAAGATAGATTCAAAAAAAAAAAAATTTAAATACTGCGCAGAATGTATTTTATGGAAAATTGTTCATGTATTCTTACGGGTATAACCTTTATACCGCAGATTAACAAGAACATGTTGAATCCTCTTCTATGGTATATGAACATCATGTTCAAATAAATCTGATGTCGAAAGTTTCAAAAGATTAAATCGACTTCATTTTAGGCCTACTGTTTGTGTATTATCGGACTTAGCTTTGATTTTTCCATTTGCAGTTTAATCGCTGCTCATGCGGTTTAACTATATGGCAAAATGAATATAGTCATTCAAATCGAATGGGTACATATGAACTAAAGGCCTATGCCAATTTTTCGGGGAATATATTCTAACGGACTTTTATCTCGTAACGGAAGATTGTATAATTGAAGATTTAACTACTTGAAGAGGTTCTTGGATTAAGGTGAAATTCTTACGCGAGCTGTAGTGCCACTTGATTATGTACATAAGTATGATAGTATAGTGTTCTGATGCAAATGTAAATCATATCAAAAATATTGTACGATTTCAGGTTACAAATCAATATTTCACATTTGATTGTATAAATGAAATGTGTATTGCAAACATTAGCTAAGAAAATGTAATACTCGTAGTTTCCCAATACAATTAATTGCATAAGTAAAGTGTTGTTTAGCTTTGACTGTCTGAGTTCAACAGTATTTGATGAATTTTCTAATCATCATTTGAAATCGTTGTTACACTTTACGTCTGATTTAACTGGTTGTACTAGAAAATCGATAAATGTGTGTATTATGAAACGTTCTATTTCTCTTGTAACACAAAACTCACAGGGTTACTGAAGTACGAGTAATATGAATAATTCATGCTAGTGCAAGAAATTGATTATACGTTGTCAAAAAAGTTAAGCTTTCATCGTTCAATCTAATCTAATATGTCACACAAAAATCAACAAGTTACTGTTGGCTAGTACTTTGAACTACTCATTGCGTGCATCTACACTGGCATGCAAGCAAATCAAATAAAAAATTGTTTTTGTGTCCACTATAGCTTCTATCATTAACATACACATACTAGTATACTGATTCTCTTTAGTGTATTGGCATTTTATTTTGCCCGCTTTTATAGTTGAACAATGAAAAGCTATCCTTAATTAAGACGCATTTCTTTTCACAAGGCAAATATCAATATTTGTTTGGGGCACTGAAATAATAGTGTTTTATTTATTTATTTATTTATTTTTTTGTAATTTTTTTTGTTTGGCTATAAGCTTTTGCTGCCGATGTATTGTATTATTTTCTAGCACAGATACACAAATACGCTTATTGTAGATAATGGATAGGCTGAGGATAGATACGCAAATATTCGAATTATTGATCTGGCAAAAATAATGGAATAATACCGTCCAGTACAACGAACCTTAAACCAAATAGAAAAGTCAAATAGTGTAGGCTGCATCTCTTTTTGCCACGATGGATTTGGTAAAAGGCAAAGCACTAGCTTCTAAAGTACTTATAAATTTGGTTATCAATTTTATTCATCTCTATTATTTTATATATATATAGGTATATGTGGTTAGGAATGGGTTTCTTCTTTGATATATATACTCGTGTTCAGTCAAATCAAATGTGCTTGCTTTAATATACTTCTTTTGTGCACAAATAATTCTATAGTTCATTGCTTCAAGAAAAAAGCCAGGCATTTAATGATTGTGTGGTAAAATTTTTTTTAGGATTTAGAAAGGTGCAATGTATTAAAACAAATAACAGCTTTAATTAATAACTAATAATTAACTTTTAAATGTTTCAATATTTTAAACATAGCTTTTGACATTTTTTTGTTTTTAAATATTGTAAATTATTCTCATCAGTTAGTTTCCTTTAATGAAAATGACTCACAGCATTGCGGAATTGAAGTGCTCAGTACAAAAATGTACCTAATGCAAACAAGTCCGAGTTTCGGTTAACACTGAAACTACGCAAGTACACAATTTATCAAACGATTAATTCGATGTGCTCTATCAAAACTCTCCCTTATTAAATCTATGTAGAGATCAAAACAATACTGTCACCGTGCATGGAGAATCCAAAAATTGGCGGTTACTTCAAATTTGGTTGTGAAGGAAAAACGATCGGTGTTCTGAAGCTGCCCAAGGGATTATAATCTAAATAAATCTGAATAAAGAAAATTGTAATAAATATTCTTTTGGACTTTTAATTTATTGGGAAACTCTGTAAATGGCGTAGTCGGCAGATAAATAACCCAAGATCGCCTAGTGAATATCAGAAGTAGCTAAATTTGTGATTAAACCTTAACAACTGAAACAGATACGTCCTAATACTGCATAATCATTAAGTTTCCTATGTTTTCTATTCCCAAAAACTTCTTAATTCAGAAATTAAAAATAAAATCATTACTTAGTCTAAGTAGGAAGAAACAAGAAATATCAAATGTGTAGTTTTCATTTATTGATTTTGTGTCTAATGAAAATAATCTTTAATATATATATACATAATATTTAAAACGGACATAGTTAGAGCGATTAAAAATAAGTTTGTTGGTAAGACAAATCAAGCTGTAATCTTCAATTTAATACTACTATACTCAGATAGAAGAAATGAAACTACCTTTATTGGAGATGTATATCAAATAAGACAAAATCAAGATACCATGGAGACTTTTTATTTAAAAATAACGGAGATTTTGTCGACCATAATTAATGTTGTGAAAATTCATGAAGTACAATAAATGCTACAGTTATTTAATCTAAGCGTAATTTGTATCAAAATATGTGTCTTAATAAATTTTTGTCGGGGCCGAGAGAACTATTAGATTTTCACAACTACAAAATGCCTATGTTCGAGGTGGATACATATTTAGGAAAACATAAGGCACAGGTCAATCAGGTTTCCACACATTCAATTACAAATACGAGTACACCATTCAAGCAGAATAGAACAGAATTTTAACACAGATTCCAGGAACAATAACGGTCATTCATAATAAAGAAAACAGCAATTCTTCTGTTGGAGTTAAAATAATTTTTAAACAACAAAGATCCACACAACACACTGATTCGGATCAAAGTCACAACACCTATGTAGCCAAACGAACATATTCACAAATGCAGTGCCAATTCCAGAATGAGCTTCCAATCTAATAACTCGAATTAATTGTATAATATAAAAAGTAGAGCTCCCAAGTCTATGTAGATGACAGATTGATAGATACATAGATTTAAGCAATCATAGCATAATACTTCTCCATTTATTTATATTCGAAGTTGGAACATCAAACACTTGAAATTTCAAATAGATACAGGCAGCAATAAGTCTTTTATCAATCCCGATATAGTCAATTAGAAGGAAATCGAGTATATAGATACAGTGGAAATTAAAACTATTTTTAGATCAAAAATTCTCAATAATAAAACAAATTTAAATATTTTATTAGAACCAGGAACACATGCTTAATTATTATTTTTAATTTTTCAGTTTCATAGCCGATGGGTTGATTGGAACAGATCTCATGAAACAACTAGCAAAAAAATCGAATTAAAAAATTCTCTCCTTGAAATTGATAAAGTGCGAGTTATAACTTATTAAATACCTAACTAAATCTCTAAATTTTGTACAGTCCCGTAACTAAGCAAATTGATACGAAACCAGATAGTGTTCATATAAAACCGAAAATTATAATCCAAAATTTTACTATTCCTGAAGGTGTATATGAATTTAACGATTAGTATTCCTTTGTTGAATAGAAAAACCAATTAAAACTGAACCTATTTCCAACCATTAAAATAATAAAATGCAAAAATTTTGTGATTTGCTGGTGTCTATTCACAGAATTTATAACCAGTTCGAGGATATTTTCATTCAGGAGGGACATATTATAGCTTAACATAAAAAACCAAAAACTCATGTTGACATACCCTTATACACAAATTGCTACCCATACTTCTATAAGAGGAAGTTAAAAAGAAAATATCTGTAATGCTTAACCATGATATCGTTCATCTCAGTTTTTCTCACTGGTCTTCCCCCCTTTGTATAGTCAAAAAAAAAAAAAAAAAAAAAAATGAAAGCAAAGAAAAATGGCGGTTGGGAATTGCTTACCACAAACTTAATCAAATGACTATTGAACACAGATACCTTCTACCGAATATCGCTGAAATATTGTATAAGTTAGGTAGATTTGTCTACTCTTGATTTGGCATTTCACTTTGAATTAGTACGTCTCAAAAACGCTTCATCAACCTTTCAAAGCGTGATGGATAACATGGTCCGTGAACTTCAAAGTAAGGTTATGTCTTGCGTACATACAATACACATCCCTCCAGGAATACGTTGAGAGTTTAAGTGCTGTTTTTCAGAAGCCAACTTGAAAATTCCGTAGCAATTTTTTTTCTTTCAAAAGGAGATATCTTTTTTTAGGACACAGAGTCACACGTGTGTCACCCAATCCTGAAAAAATTAGTGCCATAACAAATTTCCGCTTACATAGGACAGGTAAACAAATAAAATCTTTGCTTCGGCTTCTTGGGTATCATAGAAAATTTATTTAGGATCTCGCCAATTTAACGAATCTAATGACTGAGTGCATTAGAAAAAATAATAAAATATCTCTGGACGCAGAATATGTGATGTACTTCGAAACCTGTTACGATCCTATATTGCAATATTTGGATTTTACTAAACCTTTCAATGTTAGTACTGAAAGGTAGAACGCACTTCTATTAAAGGGTCTAACAGGATCAGATAAATCGATTTGTTTTGCAAGTCGTACCTTGTAAAGAACTGAAGGGAGTTATAGTAAAATACTGTCAAAAATGAGCTGTTGGCAGTCGTTTGGGCAACTATTGGGTCTATAGGGTCTATTGGATCTTAGCGGTTTGCTACGCCATCTCTTGTAACTTGTATTCTTCCATTGTTATTATTCCACTGCAACATGCGTTGGAAAGCTACTGTCATTGTACGTCATTTCAGTATATGTCATTCATTTGAAGCGTAAACAACAATAATTTTTTGCACTCAAATATATCGAACTTTGTGCCTGAAAAGGTGTTTTTGCGAGGAGTTCTTCTTCATAACTTTAACTGCTGCTGAAAGTCATCATATTTTAGAGGAAGTTTATGGTGAACATGCGCTAGCTGAGCGAACGTGCCAAAAGTTATTTTGGCTTGGAAGACGATGAGCGTCCTGGGCAGCCAAAAAAGTTTAAAGATGAAGAACTGGAAGCATTACTCTATGAAGATTGTTGCCAAGCACAAAAAGAGCTCGCAAAATCTTTGGGTGTCACTCAAGCAGACATTTCAAAACATTTAAAAGTAGGTGGATATATTCAAAAGCTAGGTAATTGGGTTCCCCATGAACTCAAGCCGAGAGACGTCGAAAGGCGGTTTTGCATGTCCGAAATGCTGCTGGAACGCCATAAAAGGAAGTCATTTTTGCATCGGATTGTTACTGGTGATGAAAAATGGATCCATTACGACAACCCCAAGAGCAAAAAATCATATGTAAAACCAGGCCAACCAGCCAAATCAACGGCAAAGCCAAATATCCAGGGCGCGAAGGTAATGCTCTGTATTTGGTGGGATCAGATGGGTGTGCTGTATTATGAGCTGCTAAAACCAGGTGAAACCAACAACGCTACCGAACACAATTAATCCGTTTGAAGACGGAATATACGACCAGATACGAGGCAATAATTTTCCATCATGACAACGCTCGGCCCCAAGTTCCGGTTAAGAACTATTTCGAAAGCAGTGGATGGAAAGTCTTACCCCACCCGCCTTATAGCCCAGACCTTGCCCCTTCTGACTACCATTTGTTCCGGTCGATGCAGAACGCCCTCACTGAAATCCGGTTCACATCAGAGCAGAATATCAAAAATTGCCTTGATTCATTCTTGGCTGCCAAAACGTGCGCAGTTCTTTTGGGATCGGATCCACAAATTGTCAGAAAGATGGGAAAAAGTCATAGCTTCAGATGGGCAATACCTTGAATAATACTCTTGTACATGTTTTTCTTAAATAAACGTTCAAATTTTGAAAAAAAAAACCCACGAATTAAAATATATACCCAATAAATACTACCGCTCATCTTATCTTTACCACAGAAGATTTGAAATTATAACCGACCATAAGTCTCTCATATATATGTTTTCCTTTAAGGACCCTTACTCTAACCCACCCGCTGGAAACTACAAATCGAAGAGTTCGACTATTATTTTACAAGTAAAAAAAAAAAATGGGTTTTCAAATAAACCAGTTAGCTTAATGGTAAACTCATAAGGATATGAGCCCATGCATAGAACCTATTACTTTCAAAATATGAAACACACTATAACGCATAATATTAATGTCTGTGAAATTTGTCACAAATATAAGTACAGTACACAAAAAGAGAGATTAACTTAATATGTATTATCTAAGCCTTTAGCAATTTAGCATGTAGACATATATTTATTCGATCAAAAAAAAAAATTAAAATTATGCAATAGATAAATTTAGTTAGCTCGCAAGTATTTATCTTTTTTTGGGTAGAAATTATATTACCTCATCAAGACCTTAAAGTGACATTTTTCGAATCATGGAATTCCAAAGTTAGTAGATCTCACAACGGAAGCGAGTTCATTTCCACAATTTTAAATGATTCCTATTAATTTATAATATAAAACACGATACAAAATATGGAAAAAGTTTGAATGGTAACGCAACTTAGCTCACAAGAATAAAAAACAATAAAAATAATTATATACAAACTGTAATAAGCAAATTGAAGAAATCGTTTATTTAGCCTCCAAAATGACACTATTCGAATTGCAAAACACGGTCATAACATATAGGTCAACATGATCCACTATCTTTCAAAAATAATCCAAAAATTCAACAAGAATAGTTAATACAACATAAAAAAGACTATAAAATATTAACACAACCTGTGGACGATTAGATTTTGCAAGACAAAACCCATAATATTAATAAACTTGATCAAATCAGTGTTGAAGTTATCACGCTGAATGCTGCTGATTCAGCACACTCGCCGATACAAATCCCAAACGTATCATAAGAACTTTTGCCAGGTCAGCACACGCGCCGACCCAAACCCTCTTTAATTAGATATTTGTTCAGGTGCATAGGAATGGGATAGTGTTTGGTCTGAAATACTTTCCCATGTAACTGCAAGATAATCAACAACTTGAATATTATAAATAGATGTAAGCAACAGAAATGTCTAGATTTAAGTATGGCTTGAATAAAGAGACTTGTGTCTATAAATAATAAAAAAACTCATATTTTTTTAAATTATCAACGAATAAATTCGTTTACTGGCGCCCGAGCAGCAGGGACATTGCGAACGTAAAGTATATGTGAGTTAAGGAATCGCTTAAAAGTGAACAAAAGCACTTACTGATAGTTAAGTGTGCCGCAGTAGGCTGTTACAACAGAGATAAGATCTCTACGAAACGGCTAACGGAGTAATACCACCTTGATCAAAAATTTATTCAGAAAATTAAAAATACAAGTTTATTCGTTTATTCATCTAAATCTATATTGTCCCCTTTAGAGTAATCCCCATCGACTGCAACACACTTATGCCAGCGTTTAATCCAATCCTCGAAACATAATTTATATTAAGTGCTTCCTGCGATTTTTCCATTACTTCCTCTTGGCTGCTGAAACGTGTTCCCCGAAGTGGTTTTTTAACTCGATTGAAAAGAAAGAAGTCACAGGAGCCAAATCAGGTGAATTCGGTGGCTGTCGGATGGTATTTGTTGCATTTTTCGTCAAAAAATTACGAATAATGATGGCACTGTGCGTTATCATGGTGCAAAATCCACAATTCTGGTCTGTTTCGGCGAATTGCTTCACGCAAACGTCTCATAACGCCCAAGTAATACTCTTTGTTTACAGTCTGACCTTCTGCAAAAAATTCATGATGCACTACACCGTTGTAATCCATGAAAACCGTGAGCATTGCCTTCTTTTTTGACTGAAAACGACGTGGTTTTTTCGGTCTCGGCTCATTTGGTGAACGCCATTCACTTGCCTGATGTCTGGATTGCGTGTCGTACTCATAAACGCATGATCCTTTTTATGCATGCGGATCGGATTCAGCCTCGCCAATCATCTCTTTTGCGACGTCAAGACGGTCCCAGATCAAACCCAAATCATTAACCAACATGTCTTGGACGGATCCATGGGTAATGTTCAAGTCTTCCGCTATCTCTCTGATGGTTAATTTGCGGTTATTGACCAACATTTCTTTTCCTTCACCAATGTTTTCGTCGATTTTCGATGTCGATGGTCTGCCATTGCGTTCATCATTTTCGATTGACTCACGACCACTGGTAAGCAACCGTTTTCTTTAGAGAAACGTTGCCGAAATACTTTTCCAACATTTCCAGCGTTCGTGCACCATTAAATCCGTTTTTTACAAAAAAATTAATACAAGTTCGTTGTTGCAAACTTAAACCCATTTCTAAAATTGTAAAAAATCGCCAACACACAGAGAGAGATGTACTCTTGGCTACATAACTTTTGTAAATGTCAAGCTATGACGCTGAGATTAAGATGGAATGTCAACAACACACGTACCAACTTAACAAAAAAAAAACAGAACTCAAATCGGAACAATGGGAGCGCCATAAGGTGGTTATTCGGTTTTTTTTTTATCAAGGTGGTATTATAATGTAGTACTAAGCATACAAATTACTGTCACGCAAACACAAATTTCATATCAAATTTTTACCTCGAATCTAACAACTTAAATTCAAATTTATAATTCTAAGTTTGCAATCCACTCTTAGTCTGTAACTTGAACTCAGAACCTTAAGAACATAAATTACTACTGTTTGGCCAAATGGAAGCACTTCAGCTGTTGTCCACTTTACCGCTCCAGTGTTGAGAGAATTAAGGAAATGGAGCAAAAGCTTAGGTCAATAGAACTTGCTAACACACGATCAGACCCAAATAAAACAACGCCTTCAATCTCTAGAAGCAAAGAAGATCTAAAAGAGATCAGCAGATTACCTGACGGTTTTAAGGACCTTCAAACATTCGATGGTAATCCAGTACAGTATATCTCTTGGATCCACAAAGTGAAGAACCTACTAAGGGATTATAAGATCGTTGGGGAAAAGCAAATCTATAGAGTCATACTATAGAGTATCAGGCAAAAGATAAGAGGCGGGGCTGACGCGGCCCTAATCTTCTACAATATCTGCTTATTGTATGCAAATAAAAGGGATAAAAGGGATATCCGCACGCTTGAGCATCAACTTAACATTTTATCGCAAGGCACCTTAAATATTTATGAGTTCAATGCATCGGTGAATCATCAATTTTCACTGATCATTAATAAGATAAAAACGGAAGATTATAGTCCTGAAACTATCCAAGCTCTCGTAGACAATTACAGGAATCGTTGACGTATTCATTAGAGGACTTAACGGAGACTTCTCCAAAATGCTCATTATTCAAAAGCCGCGGAACCTCCCAGAAGCTTACGCTTCGTGTTTAGAAATCTAGAATTTAAATTACAGGTGTAGGCTATACATCCGAAAAACAGTAATAACTCTATAACAACTCTGATAAAGCAGATTTTTTTCACAGAATAGACAAAGACGATCGAAACCAGTAAATCCTCAAAGAGCTTTAACACCACAGCCAAGGAACGTGGCTTATAACATCGATCACAATCAGCATTATATGAGGCAATCCCAAGAACTGAGACCACAGAGGACCAGTATTCCGCCTTCAAGACCAACACAGCATAAGCCTCCAGTCCTTACGGAAACTATATAAATAGACCTGCTATTAATTAAATAATAATTAAACCGAGTATAAAGATACCGCTGGAGGAAAACAGATCAGTCCAGGTAAACAATATGAGAATGAAAAATGATCATCTGAGCATTGAAACCAGGAAACCTATTCAAAACATTATCAATAGAGTCAACGACCTCGCCACATTAATAATAATAATAATAACATTATCAATAGACAATAAATAGTTTTCGAACCAGTAACCGATGAACAAATAATCGACACTGACAACAGAGCAAAGATAAAGACCACGACGCAAGAACCAGTGTACACCAAATCACATCCTTACCCGGTGTATCTAAGAACAGCGCTGAAGAAGACAGCACAGATTTGATTCCCCACCACGATGTTCCGTTAAATGTTTTTAGGAACCAGTTAGCCATCTCTCAAGGACGAGCATTATTTGCTGACGAAGAACCTCATCCAACTTTCTGTAGACACTTTATACGCCTTCAGAATATTACAAAAGAGAACCTGACCAGGATTCTCAGATTTTCGGTAGGAGATAGCGAATTAATTATCAGAAACTCGTTGATTTTCAGGCAAAAGTTAATGAAGACCTTTGCGAACTTGTTAAGAGAAATCAAAGGAGAATGAAAGCAGAGAAAATCGCAAAAGGTTTATTCCCAAGAAATACGATCCAGGAGGAACTATTTATGCAGCAGTTAAACGACGTGACGCTAAGCAAAAACCCGTGTGTATGAAGGAAAAGGTCCTTAAAGACAACAGGGTTGGTGTGGTAATCGAATCAGGAGAAAATATCCACAAATCACCCATCAAAAACATTTCTCAATAAAGACTATGTTTAATTTCAGGATGATGAAGCGGTTGGTGCTTGGAACTGTCAACATATATGAATACAACACGCCCATAGTAACATTGAAGTTGGGGAACGGCAAAATAATCAGTGGAACCTTCAGAATGGTGAACATTATTAATCTTATAACCTACGAGGGTATTGTCAACCAATTCACTAACATGATAATAAATCAAATCGATAAAACTAGTATCTTACGACCGCAACTAATCCATCAGCTCGAACATATTGATCAATTATTAGAAAGGCTACTCTGGAAAAATACAAGAAAACAAAGATCAATCAACTGGATTGGGTCCTAGATTGGGGGTGGATAGCCGGTACACCTGATGCGACGGATTGGGATGAATAATTTAAAACCCAGGATGTAATAATAGACAGTAAAAATAACTAGTACAAAATAAATAAATACCTTACATCAGTTACTAGAGAGATATTGGAAGGTTACAATAGGATTATTAAAAGAGTCAACAATTCCAGCATTGATAATTATGAGTAGATGCTTTATGACAGTCTTGGTTTAATAAATAATAATAAATAGTTTCGGCTGCGCACTTGGCAAAGAGGGGAATCATTAACACTTACCTTCTAAATTAAGAGGAAATTTTAGATGTGCTTTCGCAGATAGAAACCCTTCCGTGTGACAATGAGATTGAGGCGATAGAATACGCCGAACCTATAATGTTGCAAAAAGAATCTCTTTTACTGTATACTGTGTCTTTACCAAAAACCCGACCTAGGGAATTAAATCATCTGTTGATCAGATCCACTGTAAGAAATAGTAATAGAATCAACTTGAATGCAAACGAACTATTTGTATCGCATGAAGAAATACTCGCAGGGGCTATACTTAAAAATCAGGGATACAGATATTTGCAACGAAAACCAACTTCAGGGGTTATTCATGAATCACTGCATTAGTCAAACGATCAGATGCAAAGATGCGGATTGCGACAACCAGATAATCTATAAGAAACCTATCATTGAACTCCTAACCGAAAAAACTGGTTTCCTAACGAAATTTAATGGAACCCTCCAATATTCTTATGTAATCAAGAGGTTGAACGGAACAATCCTGGTGCAGTTTAACCAGGAAACGATATTTGTAGATGACAGGAAGTATGGTATACCAACCAGGAAATAAAAACTTTCCAAATGTTGCCACCAATAATTCAATCTAACATAACCATAAAGACGTAAAGCTAGATCTTGAATTTTGCACCTAAGAATTGTTAAAAAGTTAAATAAATTAAATATGATTACCGATATATCAATAACTTTCGATTTAATTTTATATATTTTATTAATTATCAGTTTTTCTTTAATTGTTTATATATATAAATTTATAAATGTAAATGAGCCTATTCAAATTCAATTAACAAAGCTCAATGATCTTAATGCTCAACCTATAAAGGGTAATATTGACCCGCGAGACGCGGATTGTGAAGAAAGGATGAGTTATCACGCTGACTGCTGCTAATTCAACACACGCGCCGATAGAAATCTCAAACGTATCATAAGAACTTTTGCCAGGTTAGCACACGCGCCGACCCAAACCTTCGGTAATTAGATATTTGTTCAGGTGCATACGAATGGGTTAGTATTTCGTCGGAAATACTTTCCCATGCAACTGCAAGGTAATCAACAACTTGAATAATATAAATAGATTGAATAAAAAGACTTGTGTCTCGAAATAATAAAAAAATTTATATTTTTGTAAATTATCAACGAATAAATTCGTTTACTTTGACCCCCGATTACGTGCCGATTGACACTATTTATGAATACGATGACCATCGCGACGTAACAAATTAGCTCCCAGATTCAATCAACATACTCGTAAAATTGTTAAGAACAAAAAAATTACAACAGACACAGGTAAAAATAAGTTCATTTTCATAAGATTAAGAAAAAAGAAAACTTGTACCAGTAGAAATGAAAAGAATTTGTTATTGCCTCGAAATCTGATCGAAATGAAACGTTACTAGACAAATATTGGACTAGATAATCATTTCATTTCAACTGAAAAATAAAACCAACGAATTATAGACTTTACTTTACATTTGCATTTTTAAATTTATTATTGATTAAAATTTAATACAAGCTATAACTTAAAATTAAACTTAAACTAAAACTAAAAACTAAAGTTGGGTGGTATGGTGAAGGAGAACGGATTTAAGGTAGGAAGTGGTGCGGTGCAAGTCAAGGACGGTAGGATTCGAATTGATTTTTTGTAGCATACGAGAGACTGGTTCGTTGGCGCCATTGGAGGTGTGGTGGGTTGGTAGATAGAAAGACGAGGGGTACGTAGATTACGAGGGTTAGTGTTGAGAAAAATAGAGTTGTGAAGGAACGCGCATTTAACTTGACCTGAAAGGAGTCGATGAATGAAGAGAAAGTCGGCTGCATCTCTGCGTTCTTCAAGGGTGTTTAAGTTGATAAAGTTGAGACGGTTTTGATAAGGGGCAGAGTAAAAGCATCGTACCAAGGCATACCTCGAAGAGCAAATCGAAGAAAACGGCGGCGGATGCTTTCGATTCTCGAGATATGAACATGATAATATGGGGTCCAAACTTGACGGGCGTACTCTAGAAAAGGGCGAACAAAGGTAATGTAGAGGAACCTGGTCACGTATGGGTTGGTGAATTTTTTGGACCATCGTTTTACAAAACCTAGTGCAGAGTTGGCTTTAAAAATTATCCCATCCATATGTAAACGGAAGTTGAGCTTCTTTTCACACAAAATGCCGAGGTCGCGAAGAAATTGAACGGGAGAGATAGATTGGTTGTGGAGGAGGTAAAGTGGTGCCGCTTATGTGATAAGGTGATGGATTGATATTTGGCGATATAAAGTGCAGATGCACCAGCATGTGGCACCAGATCGCAAAACTATCAAGAAGGCATAGGGAGAGGAAATGTTTTGAAAAATTTGGTATCGTCGGCGTAAAGGGAGACAGACGAGTGTTAGATAATCCTATCGGGATCATTTATGATTAATAGGTGGCCAAAAATGAGGTCGAGTGGGCTGACCTAAAACAAACACTGTAAAAACGGTTTTCAAGGTAAGAGGATATCCATTTTTACAGTTGGGTTCGAAGCCGAGGGCAGATAATTTGAAGAGTATTAACCGATGAGAGATTTTATCGAAGGCTTTGCTAAAATCGGTTGCAACTACATCGACTTCGTTTCAATTCTCTAGGGCAGAGAGGGCAAAGGATACGAATTCAACGAGATTTGTGTTGGTTGACCTACCTTTTAGGAAGCCATGTTGTCTAGGGGAAATAAGTGATTTGCATTGGAAGCTTAGAGCTTTATACAATATACTTTCGAAGAGTTTGGGTATAAAAGAGATATTAGCGATGGGACGATAGTTAGATATTTCATTCTTTGATCCTTTTTTGTGGATGGGGTTATGAAATAGGTTTTCCAAGCCTGGGGAAATTCTTCTTGAGAAAAGGCTAGACAAAAGAGATTAGAAAAGACAAGGGAAACAGAGGAAGAACTTTTTTTTTAAGAACTATGGCAGGGAGGCCGTATGGGCCGGGTGTGAATTCGCCATTGAGTTGGTGTTATTTATATTCGATATAAGACGGGTCAAGATATGAAAGAGAAGTTTGCCATTGGAGAAGTTCAGTAGGTAACTGAAATATGATGGACCAGGTACAAAGGAATCGTTGGTGAAGGATTGTTTAAAAAAGGTGGCAAATATAGTAGGTTGGCAATGGTGAGTGCATCGGTTAGTGACTTGTTGTTGAAAGAGGAGGAAGGAGGATAACCATCGGACTTTATTTTGTAGTTAACAAATTAGAGAAAGACTTAGGGTCGTTTATAAGGTTGAACAAGGGAATCGTAAAGTTCGCTGATATGAAGATAACCACCAAGATAGTTGAAATAGTCGGAAAAGGATCTGGTACGCAGGAAAACAGCATATAACTTGTTTCTCTTATTTCGTAAGAAACGAAGCTTGCGATTATACCAGGGAGGACTAGAAGATGAAAACGGGATGACGAGAAAACGGAACGTAAAAACAAAAAGAATTAAATATTTCTTTATAAAAAATGTGTAAGGCTTCATTTACCATATACTTAGGTTGTGAAAGTTAAAGAGGGATCTGCTGAGATAGTTACTGATTTTGTGAAAGTTTGCTTTACAAAAGTCTTAGGATGAGTGAGTTGTGGGGGGAGTGGACTGGAATAAAGAGGTTTGAAAAAATGAAAGTAAAAGGGGGGTAGTTATCGATTGTTAAGAGAGATAGAGGACAAAGTGAGACTGAGGAGTTAATTGAATCTGTAGTGAATATAAGGTTTAATTGCCTGTCCATATAATTGGATATACCACTGACTTGGCATACACTTAAGTCTGTTAAGCGATCTAAGAAGAGACATTTCTTAGCTGAGTTGGCATTTGAAACGATGAAAAACGATTGATTATCTGATGGAGTAAACTGTAGCTGAGGAAGATTAAAGTCGCCGAAAATAAGGATATCGTCAATAGAGTCAGACAGGTTAATTAAATGGTCGACCGCATCGATAGCAAGTTGGTAAGACTCGATAGGTTGAAGAAGAAGAAATGAAGAAATGGTAAGGGAAGAAGAGTTAAGACTGTTGTGAGTCATCAACAGGACGCCTCGACAGGGGGAATTATCACTTGTGCGGGTAGGATCGTCATCGCGAAAAACATTAAAAGTAGAGGGAAACAATTCCTGGTTCTTTATGTCGGGAATCAAATTGGTTCCAGCAGGGCGTCAATATCAAAGAGAAAGCATGCGATTGACGTAGGATAGCATTGTTTTTAGAGCGAAGACCTCTTACATACTGATAGTAAAATGTAGGAGGGATGTTATGGGGTGGAAGTGTGAGACTCACTTAGAGGAAACATGTTAAAAATCTCGTGGTACCTGACATACAGGTTCCTGAGACTGATAGGGTCGGTAGGACGCTGGTTTTGGTCATCCCTTCGAAGCAGACCGAGCCTAATCTGTCCTGTAGGTATGTAGGTAGAGACGAATATTTTCATACATTTTTTGCTCTCGATGCCTAGAGAGTGCATAACGACTATCTGTAGTACCATTGGTTTGCTGTGTTAGTTTAACTGTGGGTGGAAAAAGGGGATCACGAACGGGGTCAGAGGAGGAAGAAGATGGAGATAAATTGTTGGATATGGAGTTGTACGGGGGATGAGATGTGGAGAGGTTCTATGAAGTTCCGAATTGTTTGAGCAGTTATCGTGTAGTAAAAGATTATTTGAATAAAATGGTAGCTGAGACTACCATTTGACTGATATTTGATCACTTCGCTCACGTTGTCGTGATTAGATTGGTTTTTGGATAAATTTCGGATCGCTGCCAGTTGCTTTTCAATCATTCTTCCTGTGGACTCATAGGCTTCCACATTACTGTCAATGCAGTTTACAGAGTCTTCAATCTTTTCTATTCTCTCAAGAATAGTTCTGCTAATATGACCATTCTCGGTTAGCATAGCATTAATAGACTCGTTGTTGCATTTAATTGCCACCATAACGTGAGCCAGGGTGATCTCTTTGCACTCGTTTCTTTGCAGAGACGGCAATACTCCTTGGGAAGTAAGTCCGATGCATATAGCATGGAATGATTTTCCATAGGGACTATTGCATGTTACCCATTCGGCGTTAAGGTCAACAATCGAGCACAAAACACTAGCACAGTAGTTTCCATTATTTGTTTATTTTTTGTTTTTGTTGTCAAAACTGGCACTGGTGAATTTAAGAAATCGGCACTGATTCGGTTTACGGGAGAGAAAGAAAAACACGTCCGCACAGATTGACAGTTCGACTTGAGCTATTATTACTACAATTTTTTTCTCTCTCTTTTGAACTACTCTTACGAACGTATATATGTATGAAATTGCTTTCTCTCCCAACATATCTCATCTCATTTTTTTCTTAAGCCGATAAATATGTAGGCTTAAGTCCGGACATACCTAGCTAAAACTCAACCCGCCGAATCAACGAGCCATCACTAACATTAAAACAATAACATAGGAACTATGTACTTGAATCACAAGCTCATTCAATTCATTCTTGAGGGTGAAGAGTTATACCGTACTACACAAGTACGCAATTAATATAACCATTAATTTGATGCGCTCTATCAAAACCTTCTCTATTCAAATCCGTGGAGACATCAAATCAATGCTGTTTTCATCGTTGTATTACATTTTCATCTAATGAGTTTACTGTGAAGTGGAGAAAAAGCAATAGGTACTCACACAATCATCCAACGGCGCTAATTGTAACCAAAAGGATCGGTCTATCAAGAAATAGACATCCCTACAATCATCCCTAAACCAATTTATATACACATATATTACAGGAAATATTTACAAACTATTCATGTTCAATCAATTGAACTTCCAAAATATCTTTTCATGTTCAAATGTTGACCAATTAAATTTTTTAGAACGGTTTTCAAAAAAACCCTCTTTCTGAGAGTTTCAATTGTGCAATTGAGGAATTGAGGAATCATTACTCTATTGCCAACAAAAAATTTTATCTTTAGAAATAATCGATAGCTAAAATTGGGAATCAAAAAGTTCTATTGACATCTTTACCAAAGTAAGTCTGATGCCATATCGTCGTGCTAAACGTTAGACAAAGTGTTTTTTTTTTTTTTTTTTCAATTCATACTTATAAGTTCTCTTTAAAGAACCGTTAGAATATTTACAAGTGACAACCACCTGAAAATATTAATTTTGTTTTGACAAAATTGGTAGTGTCTCCGTTTCCTTTTTGAGCAGATTTATTGCCATTCAACGTAGCATGATAGAAACAATTAAAATTAGCAATAATTTCAAACGAGTATTTACTTTCACTTAAGCCGCAATTGTATCCTCGGTAAAATATGAGACGAGTATTTGAATAGCCTTCGTAATGTATAAACGATTGTACAGTGTATGAGTATATGTATATATAAGAAATAAATGCAACAGATCTGTAAGGATCGATGTGTAGCCTCTTCACTTGCAGTATTGTTCATTGTAATTTCTTGCGCGCAGAAAAAACCCTACAGTTTTTTGCCGAACCTTAATTGGAATAGAGTGAAAATTTTGTTTGCCCTTGCTTGGGAGACTTTAAGAAAAAAGCCTGTGTAAATTCTTTTTTCTTCGATTGTGTGCCTGAGCCCTTCAACGGTATCCTCTTGAAAATGTGGCCCTCGATTTTTTTATCCGACTTTGGTTGGTTTCCGTAACTTATAATAAAATAAAAATAATAAAAAAAGACAACATTTTTAGAACTTTCCCAGTCTTGTGGTCATAAAGTATAGCTTTTTTAAAGTCTTTGTTGAGTTTCGAGTTACGTATGCGTTTGTAATTGTGTAATTGTCAGATGCTATGTATTTCTTGTTATGAGTAAGAGTTTTAACTTTAACTTAGACTACTTTCCACTGGCAAGCTTTGAAGATATATATCCATTGTATGTTTTCCAAAGTTCTTAAGAGCCTTTTTCAATGGGTTAAACAGCGCCTCAAGTGTGTTGTAGCAAGGCATTTTACCATTTTACAATATATGCAACGGAACTAAAAATTTCAAACAGGTGAACTTCGATTTCAAATTCATAGAGTTATAAAGAATGTAGCAAAGTTTAATATTCTCTTTAAATATTTTCTTGAAACCAAATAATAATATTATTTTCATTTTTTATATATGTTAGTATACTTTAATTGATATTCGAAATGGTTTGAAATTTGGCATTAGTATTTGTTAAAATACCCTTTTCAAGGATGCATTGTGGTGGATAGTTTTAGTTTTTATTTTTTTTTTTCTACATTTTTCATAACGTTCTATAGATTTCTTTTATCAAATTTCAACGACGAACCGACTCTCAAATTTTTTAATGAATTTCCTAGATTGACGACGATTAAATTCCCACAACCAGAGGAGGTGTTACATTGTATGTAAAAAAAATATCAGGTCTGGTCTGGTATTATTTTCTGACAACTTTTTTAGTAATATTCTGAATGGCAAAAATAAATCCATTCCTTGCAATTTTTATATGCCACCACTTATCTTTACTTCGCGTGTTACTTATCTGGTTCCAAAGGTGATATCTCATCTTGCATCAAAATGTTTGAGATTTCAAATAAATCTCTTTCCATTCCTCATCTAGTTCCTTTAAGATTTCCATGAATTCTCTTAGTATTTGTTTTCGCTAACTGCATTGAGTCAACGGATGTGGTTGATTTCTTTCAACGTAATTATCGATTTGTATTTTATCAGCGTAGGTTTGACCATAACTTATTTGAAACTCCTAAAATTTTTGGTTAAACATATGATAATTTGGAGGCTTTGTGCTTTAGGAAGATTATTCGAAAGAAAGAATCAAACTATTTGTTTAATGAAATAATTTTTTGTTTCTTATCGGCATATGGTATTACGACCTGGTATATATATGCCTGTTTAATAAGCACACATGATATTTATTATAAGTACTGCAATATCTATGGAAAATCGAATTCCAAAAATTCCATAAAGCTTGTTTGAACTCTTTTTCAGTTAAACTTATTTAGCTTTTCGTACTTGGTTGCGCTTTGGGCATTTAATTATACACATATGATTTTATTATTTATTCTAGTTTTGTTTTATTGATTGTAATTTATTTGCAATATCTTACATAATATACATACATATGTAATTTTATATTTTTTGTCCTGCATTCATTTCATATGTTAGTAAATATCAATATCAAATATCAAGTGCGTCAATATCGAAGCATAGTGTATTATCGACGAGGCAAATGAGTCGCCAAAAAAATGCAATCACCTAGATATATTTCTATAATAAAGTCGCTATTTATTCCCCCTTTTCGCTAAATTTGCACTTACACCTTTGTATGTATATGTACATGCATTGTAAATTGTTTCACATTAATACAAAAGTGAATGCATATGCTTCACGTCGTTATTTTCTCATTTTCTGCTCTACAATACGCGACAATAAATTGTGTCGTTCAGGCAACAGTTTATTTCCTTTCTTAAGCCCTGATAGGTATATATTTAATTAGCATATCATTAAATTTCATGCCAAAATAACTGTATCCCCCATTCCTAGTCTATATCTAATTGATGCTCCTATTGTTTTCTATTTGAGTCAATGAAACTCATTTTTATAACCTAAAATATGTACGAATACGAATGCGAGTATCTTTCGCGTATAAAGGTCGATGATAAGACTTCAGGGTTATTAAGATAAATGCAATAAATTTACCTAATAGATAATTTTATTTATATATACATAAATATTCGTCGCCCTCTTTTTAGACAAAATGAAGTTCTGTCATCATTAGCCCACCCGAGAAATTTAACATCATTTCGACCGACCTCTCTCTAATATTTTATTGTCATGTCAGGGTTGACTATGTCTCGCGCAATATACATAAGTTTATTAAAAAACTACAGAATATGGCGTCAAATTCCTGACCAAGCTCAAACAGAACATAGAACTAGGAAAAAAGTCAGGTCAATGTGGTGACTCTCACATCATTACCATTTATCCGATCAATAAATACCACAAAGGACAGACTTGCGTCCCCAAAACTCACCCTTCAATTTAAGCACTCACGGCAAAATTGACTGCGGTGTTCATGTCGAATAGTTGAGGAAGGACAAAAAGAAGATTGCCTGTGGATATTTGACGCGGTTTCCGCTCATTTTCTATGTTCTCGTATATAAATTACGAGTATTTCATTTTAATCGGAGGTTGTTGTTGTGTTGAAATTAGGACTGGATACGGAAACAGGTAAGGAAAGTCAATTGGAAACTGTTAATATGGTATACTTAATCTACCGAATTATAGAGATGTAAAATAATTGTATTGTATATCACACCCCAGTTTTAAAAAGTTTTTTTATATGTCATTCTTATCGGTGATTTAAAATTGCTCGGCTATGATTTATATTTGGATAGTATCTTAGCATGCCATGGAAGTAGTTTGGTTTATGTTGCGGTTTTTGTTAACTTATTTTCTTACTTTTGCATATGAATACATTTTTTCAAATATTTGCACGTGTGCTATAAGGGTATAGATTAAGTAAGTCAAGCGATAACTAGCGCTATAAGTTGTATTTTGAATTCATACAGTCCTACAAGCACAACTTAAATCATGCGTGAAACTGAGTGGCTATCAAAACTTGGATTCATAAGACCATGACATGCTGTCTGATGCTTGTTTTTATCAGGAATTTGTTTTCCCGTTAAATTTACAGTATCGCCAGACTTTTAAAAATATTGGTAAGTTTCATTTCTAAATATTTTTTTTTTTTTGCTGTTAGTAGACGCACAACTCAAACAGCAACAACCAGTGATTCTGAGCTAGAACTTGAGCTACACAACACATTTGATTTGTTGTGTTCTACTTCTATGATACTGCATTTGAGCCCAATTGGAGAAATTTCGGTGCTTCAAATGATTAAGAGGCTTCATTTCTTGAATTATTTTGATCTTGTAAGGGAGTTGGCTAAAATCTTAATGCAAAATTTGCCAAAATGTGGACTGAGAGATTCTCAGTTCCTGTGAATGGCGTGGAATCAACTAATTTGGTTCATTTTGAACTGAAACACTTACAGCTAAGATAAGTACTTCGACCGGTGCGTTGTTTTGCATATTCACTAGTGATAGTGAATGGGATAGTGTCATGCTTTAAGCAGTTGCTGACTACAATGTAACTACATCCATGTAGTTCCTGTAATAGGTTACGAATCATCACCTGTTCATAGGCCCAGTGGTATACCTGCACTGCATCTTGCACAAAAAAAACGTAATTTTCAGAAAAGTCCATTAAAACAAGTATGTTTGTTTTGCTTAACAAAATTTTGACTTCTCTTACTCGTAAGTACGTGTTTTGTTTGTCTGTTATAAAAACCTGTCAAATTAAAACACTCAGCCGTTTTAAAAATGTTTGAATAAACTCATCTGTGTCTTCAATTCTCACTTTCAATTATGATCGGTCTGCGCAGGTGATAATAAGGGGGCTATTAAAAACAATGTTAAAGATTCTTCTTAAATTAAGGCACTTGCCCAAATAACATTTTATATGAAGGAGGTTACATATTACCAAAGTTAAGCAAGTTCTGTAGATCTTTGAGATGCATACCGCATGCATACAATCTTTATATATTTGCTACCTTGAAACATGAAGTTAGCATTTTGATTGATGGTACAAACACACATGGAATGAATTCCAAATGGTTTTTTGGTCTTAACGACGCGAATTTTAAAAATCCAATCTCAATATTATTATGAACTTGAGGTTAGAATATATCTTTCTAAGATTGGCCAAAACCAGACATTTCTGGACATGTTGTGTCTGAATTTCTATCTAAAATAGCAAAAGATCTTATTTTTGAAGCTGAGAAAATAAATTGATTTAAGCTTAGTCTGGTCTGAAAGCGTCCTTACAGTAAAAACTTTCTACCAATTACTTAATATTATCATCTAAACTATCTTGGAAACTCTTCTATAATTTTGTCGAAGTACAAGTACAACTACAATTACAACAACAAAAAAGAAAATATAATTTTTGAATTATTCAAAAAATAAAAATCAAAACGACATTCTGGAAAATTATTCGTCGTTGGAGAAAAAAATTCTGATAAAAACTTGAAAGGTAACGTTTTTCAGAATTCAACAATCTACAGGGCAGGTCAGAACGTCGCTCGGGCGATGAAATGAAATGAAATGACCCATCTTTGATTTCCTTTTTCTTTCGTGGAAATTGACCTCATTTTGCTTCCTCGTAGAATTTGATAGTAGTTGCTGTCAAAGCTGTCCACAGTCTATTAAGATTGCAGTTATTTGAGGTCAAATTTATTCACAGTTCTTTTTTTAAATTATGGCGTCCGGCATATTTGTATTTATACTTTGCCTTTTGGTAGTTGTCTGCTTCATAGCCGTACATACAGAGTGCTCGAGATCTAGCTACCGTCAAAAAGTGATACACTTGTTTGATAAATTTTAAAGCAGGAAATATCTAAGGTCGTTTATAATGAGAGTTAGGGAACTTGTGTTTACTACTTATACATTTCACTCTCTGCAAAGCTGAGTACTCTCTTTTCAAAAATGATTGATTGATCCTGCAAAAGAAATTGTTTTTTCTGAACTTCACTTTTAAAATGATCAAATATAATCTTAGCATTGTGTTTGGTATTGTTTGGGAATATTTGAACATTACATAATTGCTTATTTAATTAATTCATTAATCATACCATACTATGTACTATTGCTATTGTAAATTCTCAATACTTTAGCTTGATTGAACTAATATCGTATTTGGCAAACATTGTACACTTTACACTATCTTATTTCCAATCATATCCATAATTGAGCTTCTCTCATTAAATTTAATATTTAATACAATATTAATAATGTTTGATTAACCTACGGAGTCGAATTCAAATTGATTTTGATTGTGTCTCGTCCATTTGGATCTTTACTGTCTCGCATTAAACACCTCTGGACTTGGTATTGTATAAATTTATTGAATATTTTTTTTTTATTTTATCGCTGGAGCTGAACTAGTGCAATTTTATCTCTGGTCGCCTGTTTTTCGTTTTGCACACATCGACTACATCGATCATTCGATCTTCAACATACAAGTATATTGTCATTTCATGCCTCCGACTTACTGTCAAATAGGCGATTCTTATTTTTTTCAGACTTTCTTGTCATTCTATGACTATGTTGTCTATTGAATCCTCTACGGCTATTCGGTGGTCTGTTAATGAAACTGATGTTCCTCGTGCATAGTCTTTTTTCCTTCTTACAATTTGAAAAATTTATTTGTGCATACAAATATGCATACATGACATAATATTTGTATTTATATATTATAGTGCGAAATCATCCTTATCGCGAAGGGCTTGCTATCAATTTCACTCTATAACCTATTTGCTGGCAATAGCTAATACACTGCTTTTACTTTTTGCGAGAACATTTTAAGGTTTTTATTTAAAATTCGCTTTAAAGACCATCCATTGTCGACAGACCAGTTATTGGTTAGGTACTGTTTAAGATTTTGTTTTCGACATTTGCAGCAACCAACTAAATGCGGCAGTGTTTGCTCACTTTGTGCCACACGACCAGGGAATGGACGACTTAATTTATTATTATTCCTCAAAATCATTGACGACCTCGATGCAATTTACCAAAATATTTGTTTATGTGTTTTCTGCTTCTGTTTACTTCACAAATGTCAAGATCGTAATGACATAAGACATCATTTTGTTGCGTTTTCCGACAAGTTGAAAACTTTTACACCACCTTGTACATAGACTGTTTGTTGAGTGCATCCGACTACGTTTGTGAATCTATGCAAAATTATAAGTGAATAACACAAATTTTGTATCAGTGGATTATTACACACCACTTTCACAAACCATTAATTTTCGAATTCCATTACAAAAAGTGCAGAACTGAATATAAAATAGTAATAATCACTATTACATATATGGCACAACATACTTTGAAAATATATTTTGAACATTGGTGTCAGCCGATTTGACTTACAAAAACTGCAAAGAACTTAGTAATCAGACATTTACGATTCTGCTTTGCTCGCACCTTTGCCACGAGTGGTGTACCTGAATTAGGGTTAATGTAGATTTTTTTTTTCGCAAACGTTTTCAACGTTTTTATTTTCTCAAAATTCCTTGCCATAATTTACGATTTGTTTGGAAAATACGAGCAATTTGTTTGAAACAAATTTATTCGACAAACAAAATGGCATGTCACCGGGTGTCAGATTTTCAGCGGCGACTCAGTGTCCACGGCCAGCAAGCTTTTTCTTAATGAAAGATAATAAATATGTGGGAATGGAAAAAAAAATGGAAATAAATATACGAGACATAATCAAGAAAAATGGTTCGATGGGGAGATAGAGTAGTCAAAATATGATGATCGATTCATTCATTTATCATCCTGGCAGCAATAAATCATTGTAATCTCGGTTGTCGAATAAATCTTTACGGCATTTTTGTGTTTCTGGCGTTCATTATAGCTTGACAGAAATGAGGGTAAGAAATCCATTTGGATTAGAATCAACCACAGACCTTTAAGACTTAATGCTTGTCAGCTGATCCTGATTACTAGATTAATAAAAAACTCCCGAATTATTTTTTGAGTATTTAAAAACAAAAAATAAAAATAAAACAGAGTTTTCGTCGATTTTAGGAAACCACTTTTTTTAATTATAAATTTAAATTTATATTTATGAATTCAGTGGTATTTAACGGCAACTACAAAGCATACCAAAGTTAACATATCCCTGAATGGCACTTAAATCGTTGAAACCGAAAAACTTCCCATTCTCGGTATGTGTGTCCACGACAACTTACGTTAGAATAACCAAATATTCGATGACGTCAAAAATGCTGCGAAATGCCTAGGTTTTCTCAAGCAATGTCTGACTTGTCCAAAATTTATAAGGCGTTTATCCACTTAAATTTCGCGGACAACGTACATTCGATTATCGATTTTTTTTCTGTGTTGGTACACATGTCCCGAACTTATGTTCACAGTTTCAAGTAACATATAAAGCATACTTAGTTAGTTTTTGACAGATAGAAAGGTTAGAGTAGAAGGTTAGAGCGAAGAATTAAAATATTGACAGTGGTATACGGTGATTACGTTGAAGATGTAAAGAAAATTGTTTTAGAAAATCGTTTCTTATGGTAAGAGAAGTTACTGAAGATGTTGGCATATCGGTCGGCTAGTGTCTTGCAATGTTTTCGGATGAGACGTGTGTCAGCGAAGTTTGTTCCGAAATTTCTTAATTTTGATCAAATGAACGTCGCATGAGCATCGCTCAGGAGCGCTTGAATGACTTCAATGATGATCTTAATTTGCTCAAAAGGTCATATTCATCGGATTTGGTTCTATGCCAAATTCCCAAGACTGAAGAGACCTTTGAAAAGACGGAGGCTTGCAATGATTGAGGAAATAAAAACTGCATTGTTGGAAGAGCTCAAGGCTATACGGTATTTTAATACCGTAACAATTGTCTTGCTATGAATGCTCATCAGAACACTATCAAGCCCATCTTTGGGCATACTCTGAAATATCGTGATTCTTTCCATAGCCGCACAACTTGCTTATGGAATGCCATGCCGAGTTCTTTAGTTTCTAATCAGTATATCTTGCAAACATTTAACACGAACGCACATCGGTATTTCTCTTTTTTCCCTCCCTAACTTCCTTTTGCCAACGCTATGTGCAAACATCTTATGGGTATATATAATCCTTTGTGCGCGCGCCAATTATAAAAAAAAAAAAACATCATTAGGTAGATGTGGCCCAATTTTTCAAGATCTTCTTGACTATTTCTGGCTCTATCTCATGAATGGATAAGACGATATTCGCTTTAAGTGCTTGAATATTTCTGGATTATTTACATATAATCGATCTTTAAGGACAGTTCAAAAAAAAATTTTTTAACGGGGTCAAATCGCAACTCCGAGACGGTCAATTGGCATCGCCAAGCGGATGATAATATAATTACAGAAACTTGTGCACAACAGATTGATTGTTTGATAGGCTGTGTGGCATGGCGCATGATTTTGCTAGAACCAAAGATCGATCAAGTCCATTTCTTTAACTTAAGCCCACAAAAATTTGGTAAAAATCGTCCTGTAGCGCTCAGCGTTGACCAAAATGACGTTTCTGGCAGCATTTCCGCAATAAAATGGACCAATTACGCCTCCACTATAAAACCTGCACCAGTCACTTTCTGCGAATGCATTGTCATCAGATCCCCAGATGCGCCAATTTTGTTTGTTAACATACTCGCCGAGATGAAAATGCGCCTCGCTAGATAAACTGACTTTTCTGCTTAATTTGAAGTCCAATTGGAGCTGCAAACGATAACGAAGCCTCAAAATTTAAATATCTTCTACTGCTGAGTCGATTGCACTTTCTAAGGTAATAATTTGTGCAAAATTCTTATCAGGTTGGTCGTGAAATGTTGAGTTATAAAGATCGATGTTCCTGGATTAAGTCTAACACTCTCAGCCACAACAATCACGTTCTCGTCGGTACGTACCATACAACTACAGGAACCATAAGTATTGCCCGCAAGGAAGCCAGTCTCATAAACCCTTTGCACAAACTTACATACACAAGACGTGATGGGTGCTTCATTTCGGGCAAAATGAAGCTTTTGAATAAATGCAATGTTTGGGCAACACAGCACTCACTCTTGAATTAAGTTTGCAATATTTTCTAACATTGTTCAAGCATAAAGCCATTTCGTTCTATGGAGGTACGATTTTCACTAACAGTCAGATTTTAAAGCTGTCGGTCAAAACAACATGATTCAAAAAAAAAACTTGTATTCACCATAGATCACCCGGAATATTGGTAGCATTAATGCAGTTCTCGGGGTTTTTGGAATTTTTCCTTGCATTTGCAATTTGCACAAGATGGAAGCAAAATCAATGGCATGTTGTTTTACATCTACTGCTCAAATACCATTGACTCCAGGAGATTTCACACACATGGTATTTCTGATTATGTTGTGCATCACATTGATGTTATTTTCGATTGGAAAAATTTGTTTTTTTTTTTTTTTTTTCGCTAGTTAAATTTTGGTGATCTGATAGTATAACTGACATAAATGCATGATTTTAAAATTTTGCTCGAGAAAGTGTGTCGCATACTCGTTTGCTATGTCAGTTAAACACTTTTTAGATCAGAGATCTTTAAAGATAACTTTATCCATGCTAAGATTTTGCCTTCCCATTATCTCGTTAATTAACTTGCAACAAGTCTTTAAAGATTTTCTAGATCTTCACAAATACATGCCATTGATGTGCCCCAATTGCTAAAAGGTTTCATTAGGAACTTATTAAGAAAAATAACTTACGACATATCTTTAAAATAATTATTTACAAGTCGTATTGTAACTCCTTTAGCAACAGTTATCTACATATAAAAGAAATTTCATCGTTTTGAAGAGTCTCATATTTATTAAAAAGTCTTTACAAAAAAACAAACAAACAAAGTTGCTATCTTAAATCCAATTTTAAATTAATTCTTTCTTCATAAATCATGCTACAGGAACACAGCTAAAAATACAGTTTTAGAATACCGATCACTTTTCTTCGGAAGCTATCTTAACAAGCTACTTCAACCTTTGCCGAATATTTACTTTGTTACTATTTTTGAACCCTTGCGAATACTCTAAAACTAACAAAAATACGAGTAAAGTTGAAAAAAACTTTTCATCAAACGAAAACAATTGTTTCCGGTTATTGTCGTAAGACGTACATACTTATATATTTCAATCGTTTTCCTTGCTTCACTTAACGGCTATTTCTGTTTCAAAAATTGCGAATTAATAAACTTAAAAGAACAAAAACCATCCCTTAGAATACAAACATTTTCCAAAAATGAGGCAAAAAAAAAAAATCAAGAATTCGGATACGAGATTTTATTTTCTCTACTCTGGAATCTATAGACAGGTTTCACTGTTGGTGTTTACACTTCAATCAGCCCGAAGAAAAATGTATCGTTCTTTGTTTGTACTCATATCTGCTCTTAATTAAATCTGTCGATACTTGCTAATGTATTAGTATTGACTTTCCAATAGATTGGATTTTATCGTTTAGGTTTTTTGAAAATGTTTCTAGAAAACGTGCTAATATTACATATACCATATTTATGTATATTGCTGATATAAAAATCAAATGCTTATACGTAAGCGCTTTGCATTGATCCAGCTTTATCATTGGCGAATAATCGAAGTATATTGAAAATCTTGCTGCAGCTATGCATTCCATTCAATGTTTGTTTAAAAGTTATTCCACAATGAACGACTATTTTTTAATGTATTCTGAGGAGAATTTCAATCTGACAGCGATCGGTTTTTAAATAAAAAATCTAGTAGGTCTTTTACTTTTTTTTTCTTCTTTTTCAATTATTACTTTAACACTTAATCTATATCTATACAATTTCAACAGACTTCTCAAAACTAACTATAAATGAGTATTTTAGTCCAATTTTGCTTTGTCATTTTTAATCCTCAAAGAATGTTATTAAACCTATCGGTAATACATGTATATAAAAATAAATTTTACATTTTTTCTTATAATTGATGAATTTTGTTATAATTGGGAAAAACAGTATAAAAATGAAATGCTTCTAAAGTAAACAAGATATGTTAGAAATCATTATTTCAAACCTTTTCCAAATTTAAAAACGGCTTCTTTTCTAAGATAAGTTCAAAAGTAAATATGTTTTCATATTAACAACTTTTGGTATTTGGTAAATATAGTAATTAAACGCTATTATAATATGGCATTAAAACCAACTTAATCAAGTCATTGGCTTTTATCAATTCTTCGAAGGAAAAATATGAGATGAAATAACCAATAACAGTAGATTCAAATCAAACACTAAAAAAATATATACTATTATTAATATAATATAATAGAGGGTTTTTCATTAGATATGCCACAATTGGTTTTTTGAATAAGAAACATATGTTTTAGATGTCAATATAATGTTATTTAATATTAGAATATCATATTCCACCTTGATCATCTTGATTATTCCCGGAATAACCACCGTATGGCGCTCCCATTGTTCCGATTTGAGTTTTTTTTTTTTTGTTAAGTTAGTACATCTGTTGTTAATATTCCCTCTTTACCTTAGCATCATAGCTTGACATTTGCAAAAGTTACCTAGCCAAGAGTACATCTATCTCTGTGTGTGTTGGCGATTTCTTTTTTTGGATTTAACTATACAACAACGAACTTGTATTAAATTTTGCGTAAAAAACGGATTTAATGGTGCGCGAACGTTGGAAATATTAGAAAAGTGTTTCGGCAACGATTCTCTAAAGAAAACAGTCGTTTACCAGTGGTCGTGAGTCAATCGAAGATGATGAACGCAGTGGCAGACCATCGACATCGAAAATCGACGAAAACATTGATGAAGTAAAAGAAATGTTGGTCAATAACCGCAAATGAACCATCAAAGAGATAGCGGAGGACTTGAACATTGCATATGGATCCGTCCAAGACATTTTGGTTAATGATTTGGGTTTCTGTCGTGTAGCAGCAAAGTTGGTTCCAAAAGACCTCAATTTCATGCAATAAAGACACTGTGATGACATCGTAAAAGGGATGATCTGGCAAGACATCAGGCAAGTGAATTTGGCTTTCACCAAATGAGCCGAGACCCTACCACGTAGTTTTCAGTCAAAAAAGAAGGCAATGCTCACAGTTTTTATGCATTCAAACGGTGTAGTGAAGCATGCAATAATACAATAAGTATTATTTGGGTGTTATGAGACGTTTGCGTGAAGCAATTCGTCGAAAGAGACCAGAATTGTGGGCAGAAAACTCGTGGATTTTGCACCGTCGCACAGTGCCATTATTATTCGTAATTTTTTGACGAAAAATGCAATAAATACCATCCAACAGCCACCGAATTCACCTGATTTGGCTCCCGGTGACTTCTTTCTGTTCAATCGAGTTAAAAAACTACAACGGGGAACGCGTTTCTACAGCCAGGAGGAAGTAATGGAAAAATCGCAGGAAGCACTGATGGACATACCGAGAACCGTATATAAAAAAATGTTTTGAGAATTGGGTCAAGCGCTGGAATAAGTGTTTTGCAGTCAATAGGGATTACTTTGAAGGGGACAATATAGATTTAGATGAATAGACTTGTATTTTTAATTTTCTGAATAAATTTTTTATCAAGGTGGTAATATTTCGTATTAATGGCATCATTAAAATATCCTAAAGCTAGATCTAATTTTCCTTGGTTTTTCATGTGATTTAACCGGTATTGCACTAACTTCATGTCGAATGTTTACCTTCAAGTCATCTAAGCTCGTTGACCTATTAGAATGAATACTAAATGTGGTATAAAGTACAATAGTTCAATCGCATATGGAAGGCGGCCAATCGACATGGCCATTCCCGCCGATAAAACGATCACTTCGCTTTCAATAGGACGATTGTGAGACGAGCTGTGTGGAAAGTGACACTGTCCTATTAAAATCACATATCCTCAAATCCTACAAGTTCAAATTTATCCCAAACAATAAATATTAATATGGAGATACGGAGACCGCTCCATTGACCTATCTGACTTGCCAGCATCATCTTGGAATAAGTCCGGTCCAATGAAAACTTCTGTATGAAAACTACACCAAACAGTCCATTTTATCGTATTGAATGGTTACTGTTAGGACACCTCCAGCTGTTCGCTTGTTCAAATGCGATAATTTTGCTTACTTACAATGTCACTTAACCAAAAATATACCTCACTACTGAAAATGATTTTACGATGAAAATCTGCACCTTCTTCCATCTTCAACATTGGCCGTACATGATAATCATTTGGTACTAGTTGGTTCAATACGATCTTGTACGGACATACGATACATACAGACACCACAGAATCATAAGAGAGATGCTCGGATTCTGAAAACAGCGAAGAATCGACTTCGATCCAATAGTATTCTCTTCACTTCTAGCGCTGTCTCATTTGCACGATAACATTATGGAGTGAATAAGTTATTTCGAATATTTTCAACAAATACTAATTTGTTTGCAAATTTGAGTTAGCGCACGCAACGTAGTTTTAACTGACTGCAAATTTGAATAAATAAAGTCCACTTGCGATGAAATCTATAAATTTATTTATTTATTTATTTTTTTTTTTTCTGGATAATGTGTAAGATCTGCACGGCAATCAGGAAAACAATTGCAGATGCTAAGGAAAACGAGAAATCATTGTCATGAACTTTTTATACTATTTAACGTTCGACTTTTATTCTTTTGCAATTTAATTTTGGGACAATTTATAAAATAAGCGCGTTTTTGAGTTGATAATTTATTTTTTTGGAAACGTTCTGCGAAAAAAGCTAAACAATTACGATTATTTTGGAAGCGATGGAAATTAACATCATATGTGAAGATGTTAGATATTTAGTTATTAAGGAAACAAGATTTTGTTTAAAATCAATTCATAAACTTCGCCAATCAAGTTTCGTCATAAACCGAAAGTTCTGTTAAGTGTCTGTTAAGTTTTGTTTTAATTTTAGGGTACTTTTAAAACAGAACGACAGTTTCTAGCTTTAGTTTTTAAATTGAATTTCATTCTAACAACTAATTTGGGCCAACCAAAGGTAATGTTAATCACATTATAATCGTACATACATAAATTCCAAAGTTTCTCCGTAGTTATACAACTAATAAATACATAGTTCATAAAAAATCGGCTCGATCTTGTGCGCACATCGTCGATATCACTGTATGAAATTTAATAATCCTAACACAAATACAGCAAAAGGAAAAACATTCCCAAAGTTTGTAAATTTAACTCAATATTATTTTGCTTTAGATATAGTTTTAACTTTCGCTCAGATTTATATACCTATGACTTACCTTTTAATATAATCAAAAAAAGAAGCAAAACACAAATATATAAAACACATTTTTAACTGCTTTCATACTTATAAGCTATAAATTTAAAACGATAAGACCTACCGTAAATTGTAAATATAAAGTATCTACTCGTATTCATATTAAATCATTACATATTTACCATTAGCCTTGACTTACATATTTTAAATTACATACGTACCAAGGATTAAAAAAAAAAATAAATTTTTCCATCCAAGTTATTTTCAAATTTACGTACGCTTACTGAACTTCCGTGTAAAAATGTTTTGTGATATTTGATTTATTCCTCTATATACTTTTTTAGCGACTAATTATTTTGTTAACTAAAATTTAAATTTGAATGGCTCTATTGAGTTCCTTACTCTTTACCTATTGTCCATGTGAATTATCTCCCTCCTATATGAATATTTGTAAGAATGAACATTTAAAATGAAATACTCAATTTTCTAGGCGACTACAGCAATCGAAGAAATCAGATACCGAATAGTTACTTAATTTTTACCAAACAGGTGAAGCTTTCTTTGGTATGTATCAAGGGCATGAGGAAAATTTTGTTTAGAGCAAAAGAACACTTGTGAAACTTCAATTTTGTGCTGATTACCATCAACCTGTTTTTTTTTTTTTTTAAGAAATATATAATATGAATTTGCATTTTCAGACAATGAACATAATTTGACATTGTTTTAAGCAAAGTTTCATATTTTGGTAAGTACCTCTGTTTATTATCGGCTTTTGGCTTTTTTCATAAAATGTTACGTCTAAATGAGTATTCATGAAGCATGCTTACGTTTAATTTGTTTTTTTTTTTTTCAAGTTTCTGCAGATTGTCTTCTTCGTTAATTGGTTAGTGTCCAGTTTAAAGTAATACTTGTACGTTGTTTTGATGCCTTTATACAGATTTTTGTTATCTTTGTTTCAATTAAACATTTTACACCCAGTCCAGGATGAGCCAGAAATCACTCACTTCTCACTTTTAAATTAAAAACATTCCTTTGAGCAACTTAAAAGAATTTTGGCAGCAATTGTGAGAGGACATTTTGAGTTTTCACAAGGTAAAACTCCGCCTGGGTGAAAATCTATTTTTCATCATGTTTGTTATATTCAAATATTAAAATAAAATGTGTCAACTTCAGGGTGAGAGCAGGACAGGGTGTGTTAGGCGATCGTCAGAGGCAGAGGTTTTTGGGCACTGGTGCCAGTTTCTTTAAACCCTTTTTTTTTTGTATTCCATTATAAAACTTACTTTGTGTTCTTCTAATAAAAAAGATATAATTTGAATTCGTTGCTAATTGTCTTAGGCTATCTTTTGACAAGTCAGAAGTGGGATACAAGCATAATCAAAATTCAGAAAATCGAATTTCCAAAAAAAAAAAAAAAAGTGAAATTCAAACGAAAGAGCACACGATAATTTCAACAGAAAGGATAAAACAATCACGTCACGTCAACAAAAAAGAACATATCTACGAAATTCCACGAAAGGAAACAGATATGTGTCAACGATAAGGACGGCTCGACGACTACGAAAGAAAACAGTAAATAAATTTCTACAGACACACGACGTATCAATAAAAGGGGACAAAACTCACAAAATCGCAAAACTGATTAAGATCTTGGGCGCCGATGAAATAAATACGAAGGAAATCAAAGCGATGGAACCGTGGACAGCTCAAATCGCCGAATTGCGCAGCATCGTGTTGGATTTGGCAAAAACTATCAATGATTTAGCGGCGAACGTAAAAAGTGTACATTGTTAACGCATCTGCATCGCAAATAAATGGTGCCAACAGAACCCAGACGTTATCGGAATACTTCCGAACTTCGACCCGCTCAGGCGCACACTCTCATCGCAGCAGTTCATTAATAAAGTGGAGCATTTGCATCGCTTATACAGTTGGAGTGAAGAAATTATGCTATTCGCTGTACAACATAAACTGGAGAGACTCGCAAGGGATTGGCGAGACGCACAGTCAGTATTCCAGACGTGGAAAGAGTTTGTCATCGCGCTTCAAAGAGATTTCCCATGTGCAGTTAATGTGACCGACGTACATAGAGAATTTATGAAACGGAAGCGAAGGTCGGATGAATCTTTTTGGATGATTTATCTATTAACTCGTATATTATTAATGGTTTGAATGATTCCATCCTTTCACGTACTCTACTCTGAATCTACCATGAATCTGCGAACGTCCAACGAGTTACTAAGTTCTCTGGATAATGTATCCTCATTGCCAACATCATCACGAGCTGCAATAGCAGAATCGGAATGATCAATTCCTGATGAGGCACTACACACGACAGAAGAGGCATCAAGCGTTTTAACTGCAACCAAATGGGACACATCGCTGTGAAGTATCCACAGCTGCAACGGAAATTACGATGCTTAAGTTGCAGTAAAACAGGGCACGAGGCGAAAGATTGTCGTGCAAAGAAATCGACCGTAGCCAATGTCGAATCGAACCGAAACGTAGCAGAATTTATACCACCAGTTACGAAAGAAGTCATCATTGCAGGACCTACATACTCAGCGTTCATTGACACAGGGAGCGATTACTCCTTGATAATAGAGTCAATGACCCCCAGTGAAGCTCTACGACAAACATCCGTGAAACAACTGAAAGGATTCGGGGGATTAATTGTGGAGTCTACCGAAATGGTCAGAGTACATATGCAGATGGACCAGAACGAGATTAAGGTATTGTTCCAAATTGTCCCAAACGAAATGCTGCCACAAGGAATACTTTTGGGACTTTTTTATGTCGACGAAATCAGCGGATGGTGATTAAATCCGGAGTGATGCAGGTTCAACTGAGTCAATCGAAACCATTTGAGATTGGCAAGGAACTCAACGAAGGCCGTCGCAAAGCAGTGTATGAACTTTTGGTAAAATACAACGATTGTTTTGCAGAAGATATTCCGGTGCAACGGTGCAACACAATGTCAATGGAGATAGAGGTGACAACAGAAAAGCCAATATTGGGAAAACGTTACCAAGTACCGTTCGCTCAAAGAAAATCGCTTTCTGTAATCGTCGGAAACTTAGTGAAGCACAATATCATCCGTCCGAGTAATTTCCCTCACGCAGCCTCCGTGGTGTTGGTTACTAAGCCTAACGACTTAACGTCACCATAAAAAAACAATTTGTGGTAGAAGAACAACTTTCGCAGCTGTAGGGCAGGAAATACTTCACCACACTTAATATGACAGCAGGTTATTATTAGATCCCACTATCCAAAAGGAGTAAAGCATTCACAGCCTTTTTAACACCAGATGGATTATTCGAACATAACGTCATGCCGTTTGGCTTAATAAACGCACCCATGTACTTCCAGGAAATGATAACGCGGCTTATCAGAGGTCTAAAACATCAAAGCAGCATCAATGAGCAAGGATTGGGAGTGTTAGAAGAATTCTTAGGTGCAGTGAGGTTTGCAGGCTTGACGTTAAGACCATCGAAATGCGTCTTCATGACAACGAAGGTGGGGTTTTTTGGACATGTGATTATTTCGAGTGGTATACAACCAGGCAATGACAAAACAAAGTGTATTAGCGAATTCCCTAGACCGAGCAATGAAACGGAAATTCGAAGATTTTTAGAAATCACTGGATTCTTCCGCAAATTTGTGAAAGGATACAGCGGTGCATTGCCATTAACGAAGTTGTTAAAGAAGAATGTCATCTTCGGTTGGACCGATGAGCAGGAGATTGCATTTAATGAATTAAAGTCAGCCATCAGTAAACAACCGATTCTAGTATTGTTCGTTGCCACGAAGGAACACGAAGTGCACACTGACGCCAGTTCTGTTAGCCTGGGTGGAATTCTTTTGCAGCGTGAAGGTGAGGATTTAAAACCAGTTTTCAATTACAGTAGGCAATGTTCTGAGGCAGAAAGGAAGTAATCCAGTCATGAGTTAGAGGTTTTGGCGGTTGTTGAAACACTGAGAACGTTTCGAATTTATTTGTTGGGTACACGATTCCGGGTTATCACGGATTGCAATGCCATTGCAACAGCGAAGGCGACGTCACTTTTAATACCACGAATAGTACGATCGTGGCTCAAGTTACAAGAGTTTGACTTCGAGTGTGTTCATCGACCAGGAGTTAAAATGAATCACGTCAATGGGATGAGTCGTACCCCAACGCTACCAACGGAGGAACCGACGACTGTTGCTGAGAACGTTCTGAAAGTGTGCTCTGTGGATGGAGATTGAATTTTCACTATGCAGATGCAAGATGCTAAACTTAAAGCAAACCGAAAACGACTACGAGATAGAATCAGGGCGGCTGTATCGGAAAGTCGGAGGTCAAAGGAATTTAGTGGTACCACAGCTAGTAACGTGGCGAATAAAGAAAGCGTGTCACGATGATGTGGGCAATTTTAGCGTCGAAAAAACATTGGGTCGCATCAAAAGTGATTTTTGGTTTCCACGAAGTGCAATTGTATTCTCAACACAGAGCAACAAGGAATGGGACCTCTCCTTACCAAACATTCAATAGAGCATTAATTCACAAATAAATACAACCACTAAATTCTCACTAAATGAGCTAGTATTCAATTTCAGTGTGAAAGATGTCAGCCAAAATCGAACGATACAAGCACTGGACGAGGAGCAGCAAGAGGGTAGCGATGTCGAGACGAGAAGGTATCAAGCTGCAGAGAACATCGCAGAAGAAAGAATAAATGAAAGATTCGATACGACAGAAAAATATGGCTCCGTACCAATACTTCGAAGGTGATTTAATCGTGATGGATTACGTGTCACAACCTACAGGCGAGTCACATAAACTCGACCCAGCCTTTAAAGGGCCATACATAGTCAAGAGGGTTTTGTCGCATGACAGGTACTTGGTGGAGCATCTTCCGGATAAACCGAAAAACCGTCGGCACTATAGCAACGTCATTTCAAGCGACCACATGAAGCCGTGGTGCCAGCTGAGTCCTAATATAGACTGTATTGATCAGGACGACAACGTTTATGAACCCGATTCGTCCGAGGAGGACGAAGTGTCAGGAGAGGCCGAGCTGTCAACTTCAGGGTGATAGCAGGACAGGGTGTGTTAAGCGATCGTCCGAGGCAGAGGTTTTTGCGCACTGGTGCCAGTTTCCTTAAACCCTTTTTTTTTTTTTTTTGTATTCCATTATAAAACTTACTTTGTGTTCTTCTAATAAAATAGATATAATTTGAATTCGTTGCTAATTGTCTTAGGCTATCTTTTGACAAATGTAAGAACTCATTTTTGATGCAAAGTTTAGTTCTTAATTTATTTTCGTAACAGAACGTGGACGAAACAAGTAGTCATGAATTTATTAGCAGCAACAAAATATTCTAAACATTGGCCCAGTACTTCATAATGTCTTCTCTGTTATCACTTATTTAATGTTAAAATAAACTTTTTGCAAAAAAAAAAATACCATTAGCAATAATTTGCATGATGCATTCCATATTTCATCCGTACTAGAGGTTTAAATTTAAATTCAAATATCGCTTTAAGATATTGATGAGATGGAAAAAAAAAATCAGTTTTCGATTTTTCTATATCTTTTTGCTGCAAGACTGAATCTTTATACGAGTATTTATTGAAAAATACTTTCAAAATTTGACAATAACAAAAACTGGAATGTGCAGGACATGAGCCTCTTTATTTCAATATAGAAATAGTTAACTTCCGGTTTATAGCTCCCTAATAAACGCAATTATTGCATTAATTCATGAACTGCGACTTAAAAAGATTTCGTAAGTATTCCAAATCAAAACAAACATAATCTTCATCATCTTGAACATACCATACATTCATGGTACAATGACTTTTCTTAGAATATTATCGTCAAGTTATATATTTGTCTTCCTACTGTTAAGAAGAAAATCACAATACATACACATATAAATATAAATATGTATATAGATTGCGAGGCGAACAACTGAAAGAATGTTAAGATATAGTTTATTCTTATGTTTAAAGCTCAGAAATGTTCGTATATCAATACATTGGATAATGTATGTTACAAAAATACAAAATACAATATGACGATGGAAGATAAAAATTGCGATATCTTTTGTTTTTCCAACAAATATGCAGATTATCTTTAATTTATTTTATTATATTTATACTTTCACCTATCGTAATTTTTGCGCATTGCAAATAGGAAAATTTATATTTTATAAGAATTGTTTAAGTTAATACATGGCTCAACTATATATTGGGGAAAGAGTTAATGTCGTTTTATGGTATGAGCACAGACACTATTCTTGTGGCTCATAAGTGGTACGAATAAGTTCAAATTTTCATTATACACTCAGAACCCATCTAGTACTCAACAAGCAAAATCTCTGACTGTGTCCAGTCAATAATGCTTCACCATGTTAGTACAAAGTGTTACTGTATGTTTCACTGTGCATAGAAAAGTACTTCCATAATACAATACTGGAAGTCGACTGTATGGGGATGATTAGCCATGAAAATTATGAAAATTTTCAGTAGGTAGAAACAGTGTTTAGCACATTCCTGAGTTCACAAATTTTAACTCCTCTGTTTTCGGACATGCCTTTCAGTACACACTTAATTGCTTTGCTTTGCCGATTTCCCGAATCCACGAGTCCAACTTATGACATCTTGTACATATATCAAAAAAAAGCTATCATCCCCAACTGCAAAAAGTCTAAGTACATGAGTTCAATTGCAAATTTTCGAAATATTTTATTTACTGTATTGTAGGTATGTATAACCGGTTTTAATATTAAAATGAACTAGATTCCTCTGAGAAGTAAGTGTGATGTCAGGGTCTAGCAGCATCATAGCTATGAGGCCACGATTTATGTTGGATCAAGAAAATTTTCTTGTGTGATGTTCTTCCAAATTCCTGGCATCTTTACTATATGTCGACTTTTTAAAGCATCCTCATATAATTATCCAATAGACAAATGTAAAAAAATCCAACACGTCTGTTGGCGACCCTACAGAACGAACAAAGGGCAACGACTTTTAAATGCCTTATAACAATCCGTATCAAAGGTAAATTCGCTAAGATCTTATAGTATGCGCTTACCTTCCATCAGAGGAAAAGGACGATGGTACCAGCGAAAGTTTCTACGAGCTCCTCGATAAAACCTACGAGAAATGTCCGATGGATTATGTTGAAATCGTCCTAGACGACTTTTGGAATGGAGGACATCTTTGGTTGTACAATCGAACGACATAGCGACATAGCCTACACGACACCACGTCTGGAAACGGACTTAGACTAATCAATTTCGATGCGGGACGCATGCGCCTTAGGTGGCGCGCGCAAGTGGAAGGGGACCTCAACCAACTTGGAGTGCGCAACTGGAGGCAGTTGTAGCAACTAAGTAATTTCCATCATTTGATAATCTATATCTTGACTTGAGTTTATCAATATGGAGACCCAGTTTTTCTTTAAACTCTATCTGTATCCTCTTTTTATTCTCCTCAAATAATTGCTTATCACTAATACTTAATACTAATAGTAGGTAATATGGTATGTATAATACACTCAAAACTTCGAATCCAATTATGGGGTGTAGATATCATACCTTTATGCATCTGCATTTGGTGTACGATTCGATACATTTTTAGCGTAGCGCCGCATATGTAACAGTATTATAAACTCTGCCATCTAACATTGTAAAAATTATTTTAAGAAATACATTTACGACAACGGTAGAAGGCGTTTATAATAATAAACTTTTACAATTTAAGGGAAGAAAATACAACTGAAACTTAACAACTTCGTGCGCTGATAAGGTTCAGAATCATTTAGAAAAATTACTCACCTTATCTTAATGAACAAAGCATTCTTCTAATAATGGTAGCAAATTTTTTCCAATATTTTTTTGCGTTTACAGTTAAATTTATTAGACCCAGACGTCCAACACCATGATAAGAAAAGCTTCCTCAAATCATTCGTGACCCCCCATGTTTCACGGTTATTGAGTAGATTTTTTTTATAATTTTCGTCCTCCAAATGGATTTGAGTACTCTTAAAATACTTATACACAACGCGGTCGAAGAAAAATCTGGCAAAACTGGCGATTTCTCTTGAACACTGATGGTAGAAATAGCAATAAAACAGAGTGAGATAGTTGACATCGTCGGTGTTCGATGGTGTCTATTGACTAAGTGATATTAGTGTCACCTATGAGTTTTATAGCACGGTTTCGAATCCTATCTAACAGGTGCAGAGGTGTTTTCGGTGCACCCGACCAGATGTGGGCGTTATATTTCAATTTCGAGCGTATAAATGCCTTAAGTATTGAGGCCTTATCAGAGGGGGTGAAGTATTTATTACATCGCTTGAGGAAAACCAGACATCTCGCAGCATTTTTGACGACACGGAATATGTGGTCATGCAAACGTAAGTTGTCATTGACACACATACCGAGAATGGAAAGCTTTTCGGTTTCGACGATGCAAGTTCAATTCATGGGCAAAGGCTGGGTGTTTAAATTTTTTTTTTTTTTGATTAGACTTGAAGAAGACAAGAGATCGTTGATGAAAATTAAAAAAAGTGTCGGAGACAGAACAAAGCTGACGGTGTATCAGAGTTTCCATGACTGAGTAATTCTCCAGTCCTTCGCAGTATGTACTGGATTCCTGGATTCCGAAGATGTTAAATTTTGATTCGTCCGAGAATATTAAAATTTTTCACTAAGTTATGGCTCAGTTTGCGTAATCTTTTGCCCACTGGATACGTTTTTGGCGCATTTGTTTGCTTAAAAGCGGCTTTTTTGCAGGTCTTCTAGTATAAAAACCGAACTCTAGAAGCCTGCGTCTTACAGTGCGTGAGCTGATTTTTGGTCCACCAGCCTCTATTAACTCTCCCATTAAATACGACCTTAATCAAAAAAATAAATAAATAAATAAATAAAAAATAAAAATAAGATCCGTGAGCGCACCCATTGTTCCGATTTGAGTTCTGTTTTTTTTTTTTTTTTTTTTTTGTTAAGTTGGCACATTTGCAAAAGTTACGTAGCCAAGAGTTCATCTATCTCTGTGTATGTTGGCGATTTTTTACAATTGTAGAAATGGATTTAAATTTGCAACAACGAACTAGTACTAAATTTTGCTTAAAAAAAAACGGATTTAATGGTGCGCGAACGCTGGAAATGTTGGAAAAGTATTTCGGCAACGATTCTCTAAAGAAAACGGTCGTAAGTCAATCGAAGATGATGAACGCAATGACAGACCATCGACATCGACGAAAACATTGATGAAGATAGCGGAGGACTTGAACATTACCTATGGATCAGTCCACGACAATTTGGGTTATGATTTGAGTTTCCGTCGTGTAGCAGCAAAGATGATGCCAAAAGACCTCAATTTTATGCAAAAAAGACACCATGATGACGTCGCAAAAGATATGATCTGCGAGGCTGAATATAAACCCACATTCATAAAAAGCATCGATACTGGAGACGAGACGTGGGTTTATGAGTACGACATGCAATCCAGACATCAGGCAGGTGAATGGCGTTCACCAAATGAGCTGAGACTTAAAAAACCACGTCGTTTTTAGTCAAAAAAGAAGGCAATGCTAACGGTTTTTATGGATTACAACGGTGTAGTGCATCATGAATTTTTTCCAGAAGGCCAGACAGTAAGCAAAAAGTATTATTTGGGCGTTATGTGACGTTTGCGTGAAGCAATTCGCCGAAAGAGACCAGAATTTTGGCAGAAAACTCGTAGATTTTGCACCGTCGCACAGTGCCATCATTATTCGTAATTTTTGAAAAATGCAACAAATACCATCCAACAGCCACCAAAAGTAATGGATAAATCGCAGGAAGCACTGATAGACATACCGAAAACCGAATATAAAAAATGTTTCGAGGATTGGATCAAACGCTGGCATAAGTGTGTTGTAGTCGATGGGGATTACTTCGAAGAAGGCAATATAGATTTAAATGAATAAACAAGTATTTTTAATTTTCTGAATAAATTCCGGGAACAACATGGTATTCAGCTGTATTAAATCGGTCCTGTAGACGCATTCGTTATCTTTCAAATAAGACAGGTTAACTCGAATTTTTTGATGAATTCAGCCACTGACGACATGATGGATCCCACTGATCGTTTTTATATATACCTTTTTCAGCGATTTTATGAATCGATGTGAATTGAAATCATGTCATGAGGCCTTCATGACAAATCATTCAAAATCCTTAAAACCAACGTGCGGTTTTCCAAGATAATAAAAGTTAAAGGTTTTTTCCTAACTTTCCGGATTTCCATTTTCGCTACTGTATTGATACATAGATATTGACTTGTTCTTACAATATTTTGTTTTCACTGTTCAAGTAAGCCCAACATTTCTCAACAACTAGAATTGCAAGTTTTATAACCGTGCCTACGGTTTTGATTTTATATACAATAAAAATTTGTGTTGTGATATTCAGAATAAAAATATGTTTAATGTGTATGAAAATGGTATGGAAATTATTGATTTCACAAATTGTATTTTAGACATAGTATTATCTGTAAATAATTTACCACTCCTAGATTATTTTTTAAATAAATTATTTAAGTACAATTTGCATTTTGTCTTTAATTTAGCTATGTACTACAATGATATGAAGTCGACCTTTTTCCACAAACTTCTGAGAAAACAATAACATATTACCACCTCTTCACACTGTTTGTTCAACTCTAATTTCTAACACTTGTAATCAACAATTTCTTCCCATAGTTTAGCTACATAAGTTTAGAATCTTGATTTCAATTCAAGATACATTAAAAAAAAAAGTTATCGCTGTAGAGAATATCTGCCGTTGATTAGTCACAGAAAAACTTCAGGGCGAAATGGTTCAACTTAGGTTTAACGTATCAAATCTTTTCAAATTATCAAATTATTTAGCTTCTAGCTATCAAAAAGATACACATAGAATTAATATGATAATATCAGGACATACGATCCAGATAGATGCGAGGTACTTCTCAAACTCCCACAGAATTATTAAAATACCTTCATAAAAATTATTTTTAATCGGTTTTTATGTTAGTTAATAATAGTAGCTAGGATTTTACCCCCAATTTTCAACTTAATATGCATTTCCTTTGCTTTTTGTTCGACTGTTTTCTGTCAAAAGCGAATATATATGTATGCCATTGTTTGGAAATTGTTTTTGTTGGTTGATTAAAAGAACATTATTTTTTTCTTCCTTTTGCCGTAAATTAAAATACCTACACTTCGTCATAGTTTTGCCTTTTCTGGAATGCTAAACAAATTTTATACGCAGTCTAAAAATATGTAAGTTAAAATGAAAATTAAATGTTTGACCCATTAAGTCAAACAATGCGACCGCGACGCAGGCAAAGTTTGATATCGTTCTTTCCAGCAATAAAAAAATCCACATGTTATAATATGGGAGCAAATAAGTCCAAAAATTTGTATTTTAGCTTACCTTTTCTTCACCTCTTTCTATAAAAAGTGCTTAGTTTTTCTTCACTCCTTAACACTGCTAAAAATATGTGGCGTCCAAAAATAACTATACTTTCTACAACGAAAACTAGACAAAACACCAATACGATAATGAACACCCCCGAGATGATTCTTTTTTTTCTCCAAACGCCACTGGCGATAGATATTCGTAATTTACCGAAAAACAAAAGTGAAATTCCAGCGCACCAATAATAAAACAAAAGTTCACTTGTGTGAGGAAGTTTCAAGACTCAATGCGAAAACAAACCGTAAAATATTAACAACTGTTTTGCACGCGCACTCGAATCTGTACGTTGTATTTATTATATATATATTTTTTTAGACAGCGGCTACATATTTACTTATTTATTCTGCATGTATACTCGTACACATATATGTATATATCACGTATGGAATTAAAACTCCAGCAGATACCTTTGGTATATGCAGATTCTAATCCAGAATGATATTTTGATACAGAGACACCAAGTTATTCGTGCGATTTTTAACAGAAAACGGAAATCTGCGATTTTTCCTCTTCACATTTGACTCGCGCGGAACGTTTACTGTTTTTCTTGAAGTACACAAATTTAATCATTCCATTGATTTCAAATAAATTCTAAGCAACCAACTCCAAGCGCAGCGGTCACGCCACTAACACATTCAACACACAGAAACAACGCAAATTCTAATTTCAAAACGAAAAACGTTAAACTCATCATACGGCAAACGGATGCAAAAGATTTATCTCAATGGAGAAACTGATTACTTTCCTTTTTTTTCTTATTCCTTAAAATTCGTTGTTCTCCTTTTCACGAATTTCTAATGCATGGGTTATTTCAAAAATAGTATCTAATTGTGAATCTTTCCATTTGCATGCAATTGCATCTTAAAATCGCAAACAAAAAAATGCTCGCAATATATACATCCAATACCGTTATAGATACTCGTATCTGCAACAGTTTTTCTGTTGTAATATTTTTATTTTATTTATTTATTTTTTTTAATTTCTAAAACTTTGTTAATTTTTTACGTTTGCTACTTAAAGGGTATCCTTAGCAAAAACCTTCAAAGCAATACGAACTGAAGAAAAAACAGAATGAGGAACAAACTCACGTTAAGCTTCCATTTCGGGGTAATAGCACCAATTAAAATTTGAACAGGTGAAGAAACACTACATACAATGATGATGTTTTGCTTTCTTTCTCAACATTCTATTCTGGAAAATATTATACAGATACCAACAAAGATACATAAAATTCTATGAATGGGAGATGTTTTTCATTTTTCATATTGTTACTTTTTTTTATATAGAATGCAAGGTATGTTTATATATCCGTATGTACAAAGAGAAATGAGGGTAAACGTTGTTTTAAAATTTCTCCTTCTGCTACCACATTCGAGTATTCATACATTGCAATTGAATTTTTTCTTCAAACACTAATTATTTACAAATCCGAATATGTACATATATATGTATAATATTTGAACCTGGGTACATAACTTTGCAAAAACCTTTCGTCTCGGAGACGAAAACAGAAGTTTATTAAAATTTCCACATTTAGATACTCTGAATTAGTACTTTCTCAATTCGAATACTTTTCTTTTTCACTTGAGTTCTGAATATTTTATAACGGTCAGTAAATCGGTTTTGAAATTCTATGTAACATACTTGAATAATTTTTTTAACTACTATGTTTTTTTCCTATTTTGGCACAATTTATAATTTTAATTGAATTTTTGGAAACGTTTTTTCTTTGTTTACATATACATAAAAACGCGATGTCCAGCAACAAAGTAGCACCTTTTTTTTTAAAAAGAAAAGAATCCCAAAAAAAAGATGTATCCTGAAGGAAACTGTTTTGTTATCCGCTCGGAGGCTGAGAGCCTACTGGATTCAAAGAAGTTCGTTTCTCTCGGATGTATAGCATAAGTAGGCCTTGGTCAGAGATGTAGATACATTGGGTGGTTTCGATGGGTAGCAGGCGAGTTTTCCATATAATTTCTAATGAGACTATACTAGGGGTAACACGTTTAATTTAATGCGTCGACGCTATGGATAGTTCTCTCATTGGAATGAAAATTCCATGAGAAAGCTAAATTAAGAGTGGAAAAGATCTGAGAAACTAATACGAATGCAAGAGAGAAAAACATTTGTTTATTCGTAAAGCAAAACAATCGGAGCAACAGATGAAAATTTCTATGCGCTATGCATTGGTCTATTTTGGGAGAAAACATGAAAACAGGTGAATGAGAGAAATGAATGGATCAATCAAAAGGACTACCGGGTGAGTTATGAGAACAGCAAAAGTATAACTAAAACTAGGAGAACAACTGTACTGGAAATTGTGGTGAGTTGTTCTTCTAAGGCAGGGGTGTATAACCAGTGTTTGGCGTATTTAGTTAAGGACGCCATTTATGTATTTATTCATTTGGTAGGGTTAATTAAAATCATGGTGAAAATTCAACATTTTAAGCATTGTCATTTAAATCTATGCACATACGAGTACACTAAATGCCTATCTGCTAGGTAGTCATCATGCATAACTTAAATGGTTTTATTTATACTCGTACGTTACATAAACTTGTCGGATAATTCTTTCATATATATATTTTTTTTTTATAATACCGCGCGCGCACCAAGGGTAGTTTGAAACTCAGGTGTATTAGATTTCGATATTTTTCCAAGAGGTGGTTGTCAATCTGGACGGGACGAGCTAGTACATCCTCCTCAACCAATGGGTCTAAAGTACGTGCTCGTTGTTAATTCGTTACATTTAGCCCAGTCAGCAAACCACTCCAACATCAGTGTTATGTCTTCATGTCAGAGTTGACGCCGACGGCATTTTCATATAACTACATACAAATTCTATGAAAAGACTTTTTCACAGAATTGCCTGGCACGGGATTCGAACCCGCGACCCTCTGCTTGAGGAGTCTATGCATATACACCTACACCACGGCCACCCCCATATGAAAAAATAAATTGCTTACAGTGGTTGTAAATTTACAGTTGTAAAAATAAGTTCGGGACTCTGATGATGCGACAGCACGATCTCTTTGAAACGTTGACAGGCGGTCAACTTGTGGCTATCAAGTGGCTTAAGAAAGCAGATGGGATTCGCGCCATTATTAGTATGAACGAACATTGCCATTAGTTATATAATACGATTTCATTAAATGTGGCCACCTTTGCTGGCTTCGCTGCAGCGCATCCCGTCAACCAATTTTTTCAAGACCTTGTTGAGTGTCTCTTGTTCTTTCTCACGAATAGCTCGAATAAAAAGCTTGAATCTATTCTGGATTGTCCGCTCTTCAATATATGTACTGCAATATATGTACTGATATACATATATTAGAAACAGACACAACATGATCCTATCTCCCAACCTAGTTGACAACGAAGTAGTCAACATGTTAGCCTGCACGGAAGCGAAAACTTGTAGGTAGTTAGTTATACAGATGACATTGAAATTGCAGTCTTAGAAATTCGCTCATATGACTTACATACCTATAAAAAATTTTGCAGAAATAAACAAATTCAATATATCGATACGTATTGGACGTAAGACCCCAATTAAGACACAAAACTGAACTTGTTTGCCTTTCTCTAAAAAAAAAAAAAAACATTGGTGGACGCTACTGATACAACCATTGAATTTTCTAACAATATTTAATATTTGAACTACATTTAAGTCAGAAAGCTGAACTGAAAACCTTACAAAAACTGGCTTGGATACGCAAACCATGAGCAGTTTCTGAAAAACTCTCTTCCACTGTTTTGCCTTTTTCTTCACAGGATCATAAAGACATGAAAATTAATCTGAAAGGTCCACTCCTCCCATATATGTTATTGTAGTTAGAAAGAAATGGCCTTAGGACGAGGAAATTTCAAAGCGTCTCCTGTTTCATTGGTTCTTTGAACATATGCTACGATATCTGTTTGGTAATTACTAATCAACACAATTTCTTTGCTGTTTTCCCATTTACAAATCTAACATTCGGTATTGTTAAATTTGAAGAAGTAGTCACGCCTTTCTAATTTTGGGCAATCAAGACTTGAATACAAATTTCTTATTTTTCATAACTGTGCCCACTAAATCAAACTCAAAAATATGCGCTAAGTATACGGTAGTGAAAAACTCATTGCAACATATAACGGCTGTAGGATTAAAGATTGTGGAAAACAGTTTTCTTGCAACTCGTTCTCCAAGAGTATCTTCGGATTGAACTGTTGTACGAGAGGCTTGTTCAAAAGGTGATTTCTAAAATGTCGCGGGTAACGTAGATTCGATTATCGAATTTTTTTACTGTGTTGGTACACATGTTCTGAAAATATGTTCACAGTTTCAATTATATACAAAAGCATACTTAGTTTGTTTTTGACAGATAGAAAGGTTAGACGTGTTTTGGCGTTATAGGTAATTTTCAATAGAGCAAAGAATTTGCATCACATTTTGTGTAAAAAATGGAATCAGGTGCCCTAAAATACTTAACAGTGGTATACGGTGAGTTTACCCTAAGTAAAAAAAGGGTTTACAAATGGTACAAGCTTTTCCAAGATGGTCGAGAAGATACCAATTACGAAGCTTGCTCGATACGCCCCGCACACGAACAAAAGATGATAACTTCGGAACTGTGAACTGTTTTGGAAAATCGTCGAATTACCATAAGAGAGGTTGCTGAAGATGTTGGCATATAGGTCGGCACGTGTAATGCAATTTTTCGAATGTATTGGGCATGAGACTTGTGTGAGCGAAGTTTGTTACAAAACTTCTTAATTTTTATCAGAAGAACCGTCGCAAAAGCATTGGAAAAAGCGTTGGCACAAGTGTATTGTATCTGAGGGGGATTACTTTAAAGAGAACAACATGAATATTGATGATTAAATAAATATTTTTTTATAAATATACAAAGTCCTTACTTTTTGGACACACCTTGTATTTCTACGCTATATCGTTCCCAAGTCTTGACCCCTCTTTTTGTGTGTTTCATTGGATCATCTTTGAATTTTTACTTCAATTACAGAATTATGGGCTGCTCAAAATTCAAAATCAGTTTTTGAGGCAAGAAATGAAAATTACTGTTGTCCGTACTACAATCCATTCTTGTGCCTCTGGAAAATGGGCTATTCCTATTCGAAATAAAAAACATTTGCAGATGAGCAATCAGCTTTACCAGAATGATTCGGATCAAGAAAGCTGTCATCATCGAAGTCACTGCTGCTCTCTGAGTCGATGCTTTTCAACAAGGTTTGTATGGTATCTTCAGCAATCACCGCCTTACGCTTTCTATTCAAATTTCACTTGCTGTCTATGTGGAAAAAATTTATTACTTTTTTCTTAATACGTTACTATATACGTAACACATGTTCGCCATCAGAAGTTTGGGACACACATGTCCCAGATTTAGTTTTTTGTGTGGCAAGTGCCACCATTTATTGAAAAACTTAAACTTCTTTGTGCATGAACAAAGGACAAAACGGGATCAAAGCATATGTTAATTATCACATTGTTGTAAAAAACTGATAGAACATGAATACATAAGAGCATATACATAGAAATGTCTGGCTTTTAGTAAAACGAAAACACCCAATGGGTGTTCCGATATATTCTTTTTTTTTTCTCTCTTTTCTTTCACACCTCGTTTTTCTAGGAATTTAATAGAATTCCATTTACCCTGATATAAACAAACTCTACTGTAGAAACGTAAAAATCCCTTTGGTACACCTATTACTCATTACTATATAGCGAATAATCAACCAAACTACTTTGATTTTGGATCTGCTTTTAAAACGGCATAAGCCGTGCAAATTTGAAATAACTTGTATATTACATTTAAATCAGATGTTGGTCAGATAGTTTTCGGTCTACATATTACAAAAAAAAAGCCAACAACTTTCGATTGCATCGATTTGAAGAGAATTGTGGGCACCATCTCGAAAATCGGCTTATTTACAATACTATAACAACAACAAGATTGTATTGAGATTTTCGAAAACAGCACCTTATTATGACTAAATCATTACATAAAATAAGATTGAGATATTTCACAAAAAAATGTGTTCATCCTGAGGTTTGATTTATGAAGTAAAATAAACTTAAACTTTTTTATTATCGGTCAAAAGAACAATTCATGGCATTTACTTTTTGAAAATGATATTTCATCTGAGGTGGTCCATTCGGAAGATCCAATTTTGGGCGATCCGTTCGAGCATAGTGACTGGTGATAACACGAGTAAGTTGACTTCCAAAGCGTCAATAGTAGGTGGCTTATTCTCGAAGACCTGAGACTTTACATATCCTCAGAGAAAATAGTCCAGAGGTGTAATATCGGACAATCTAGGCGGCCAATTTACCGTAGCAAAACGTGAAATTAAGTGCTCACCAAAATGATTTCTCAACAAGTCCATTGCTTCACGCGCTGTATTGTTCGTAGTGCCGTCTTGTTGAAACCAGAGCTCACTGAGACCATGTGCCTGAATTTCAGGAAGCACATAGTCCGCTAACATGGCTCGATAACGGTTACCATTGACGGTAACATTCTGACTTGCCTCATTTTTGAAGAAATATGGACCAACGATTCCATTAGCCCATAAACTACACCAAACCGTTGTTTTTATTGGATGTAATGATAGCTCTTAGTACTCTTCGGATTGCTCATCAACCCCAATACGCCAATTTTGTTAATTAACGTATCCATTGAGCCAGAAGTTGGCTTCATCACTGAACAAAATTTCACGATAAAACACTGGATTTTCATTGAGTTTTTCAGAGCCCATTCACTAAAAATATGACGCAAATTCAGGTCGCCTGGCTTCAATTCTTGCACAAGTTGAATTCTATACGAATTTAGGCCGAGATCGAACGACGACGAAGAATTGTTCGTCACGGTCTTCGCGTACACTCTCAGCTACAGCTGCTATAGTCTCTTCACTACATGCTAGATGTGGTCTAACCGGTCGAGTATCATCCACTAACGTAAACTAGGACTCACATTTGCGAATGGTATTTGCAATAGTAGTTTCAGTAGGTCGATTATGCGCACCGTAAGTTCCTCGAATCGCACTAGAAAACATTTCTCACAGAACGCTGAGTTTCGTAATACATCTGAACAATTCGGAGATGGTGTTGTGGTGTGAATCTTTTCATAATAACTTGCTAATCGATACTGAACAGAAATGACAAAGCAGTTTGATAGGAATCACACGAAAAGGCTATTGAAAATCAAACCTGACGATGAATCACCGTGTATTAATACAACTTTTTTTTTTTTTTTTTGCTCAACTAAAACTATATAAGAGGAGTACTATAGTACTATAAACCTAGAGTAACATACGAAGTCTAAGACATCCATACATAATTTAGTATTTCCATTAAAATTTAGATGTCGCCCAATTTCTCTATTCAATTAAAGGAAAAAAAACTTAATAAATTCTGATCGGCTAAAATAACCATTTGTTTTGTGGTACATTTTTAATCACAATAACTGGCAAAAATAAAAATATAAAATTATATAAAATATAAAAATTAATTCTCCGGTATGTGTGGAAATAATCCACCTTACAGAATAATAAACTAATTATGTTTTAATTTTAAGAGATTCTCATATTAGATCAAAAATTGATTAAACGTTGTCATGTGGAAATTTAATCTTGATTCAATGTGAAATGATGGTAAAGGAGTATCCGCTCAAGCAATATAGATAAATAGTGAAAGCAATTTTAAAGCATGGTTAAAAGAGTTGATGTTTGTGGGGTTTCATAATTTTATGTATTAAAATATTTTTACACAGCGCGGACTGTGGCATTTATTTCGATTTTATTACGTTTTTTCACTAAGCAAATCACATTTTATTGACATCAAATACAAGCTGTCTCATTGGAATTTCTGCACCTGGGATCATATGTACTCGTATATGCATGCAATTTAATTTACTCCTATAAGAGGAAATATTTGTAAAGTACTAAATCTTTCTTTCTTTTGTATACATGTCTTCTGCGATAATGTCGTTGTTTTAATTTTTTTTCTTTTAATTATTTCTAAAAACCCTACTAAATTTAAAATTTTTAAGCATTAAATTAACTTGGATTTATGAAAATTTTTTCTAACAGATCAAAAAGAATCAGTAAGCGAAGTAATAAAATTTCTTGCAATATTCAATGCTTTCCTTAAGTGTACTAAAAGGGGCAAAAGTCAGGTTGTGTTGTATAAAATACAAAGTAAAATTTCTATGCTTAATACGAGTAGATACTATGATGTATTCTCGAAAAAAAAAAAATTGTAAAGTGAAACAATTATAACTTCAATGTACTAAAAGAATTGAGTTATTGTTTGTAGTTAATTAAAATTTGTCAATCTGGCAGCAGCTATTCTGTTTATATACATATAACGCTTTACTTGCGTTAGCAAAGTAGTAAAGAGAGAACAATGTTTCTTGATTTTTACTACAATATAAAAAATAATGAAATTAATAAGTACAGGTTTTTAATCTTTTTAATATGAAAAATATTTTTAATATAAACAATTGGCTAATATCTAAGCAATATCTTTCCTATTTAGTAAAGTCATTAACTATCACTAACGAGTTTCAGTCTTAAGAGCTGAAGTTTTTAACTCATCCAAACATATTTCCATACAAATCTCACAAGGCTCTTCGAAAATATTTAATTATTTATTTACGAAACCTGAGAGGGCTGCAAACCAAAACTCTGTAGATTATCTTAACTCTCAAATTCGATCAAACGATCCTTAACGGAAACCAGCCTTTCATCCGATTCGAAAGTTAAGTTAAGTTAAGTCTCCTGCCACGATCGTCAGAGAACTATGACGAACCAATAGGTTGGGAGTCTTTTTGACAATGCCAACTCGTCTTAAAATTTTTTATACGTCCGTCTGTCCTTCTCAATCAACACCCCGTTACGAGTTAGCCATAGACGCGCTGGACTATCATTTTAATTATGTCGAATCTATCCATCTACGATGGATTAGATTCACCTTGATCAATCACAATTTGCCGTTATTAAAGCAAAGTATGAGTAAGTCATCACCTCATCGATTGTCTTTCAAACGCCGATGTTTCCCAATTAAGTGGTAACATCTTGATCTTATTTTCCCTTCTGATCGGATAATTAACCGTACTTTTTTTTTAGCAAGCAATCACCTTCTCTCTTACTCGAATATATACTACTCACCTCTATCCTTAACGTTTTGTATGATATTTATATTGCTCTCGCTTTTTGTATACTAAAATTTTTAACTATTTTTGTTTATAATATTGTATGGTATGTCCCATTTTTCTTCTAAAAGACCTTCTCGTCACCTCGACTTCAGGAAAATGAAAAATTGAACTTAGTCTGTAATAACAAAAATAAACTATGGTTTGCTTACACTTATTTCTACTTATTATTTTCACTTAACTAACGCTTAAAGAAATGCGAATACCTACGCTTCTACTTTCAAACTCACAATCGTGAAGATGGCAAATCAATTCTTTAGCAAGTTTTTCGCTTATCACTCTGAAAGACCACATCAGATTTAGCTCACTAACTTGAGCAGCTTTCCATTAATTTTTATAGAGTAAAAGATTAAAGACCTGCCCTCCATAATTTTAATAAGATGAGAGGATTTCTTGGTTGTCCATCTCGAAGGGTGTTTTTTCATGCCTGGAGAAATACAAATATATTTCATTTCCAACTGAAAGGTTGAAAAAAGGAAATTCCAAATCATAGGTCAGTTGCAAAACTATTCTCCATTTTTTTTTTTTAATTGCATATTCATTTTTTGATAGATCAACAAAATACCCATCACATTTCTGTGCGTTCTAGGAGATGACAAAGAAGTTGGAATAGTAACTACCACATTCAGCAAATCTTTTGATAAAACCAATCCCTTCTGATTATCTAGATTCATTCTTACTTAGAAGAAAGACAGGATCCGGATTATTCAGAGTATTAATCCATAAAAACACCCTGCGGCGTACCCCGCGAACGCCATCAGAATTCTTTGTAATTCATCTTTATAATAAACAATGTTAACTGAACCTTGATCTTTCTAAACATGGCATCTCGTGTCCCTCGGACTGTTTTATACTGTAAAAACCTTAATAGTTTTTCACGTGGCATCCGAAAAAGTTACATGAGCTTAATGCCAACAAAAGCCAAAATTTAACATATTTTTACACACGAAGACGTGTTATGTATCCGGGTTCCTTATTCAATCAATGAATAAATTAAACAAATTTTGATCAGTCACCTCCGCTTAAAATAAATGGGAAAAAATAAACGACGACTATTACTACATATATTAAACGTCATCAAAGGGTACCAGGCCGATATCACGAAATCGCATAAAATCATGAAAGACCTAGAATAATAAAGAAAAGTAGCTAAAGGCTTAAGGATTAATTACTCTACGAGTTCGAATGTATTCATATTTGGATAATCTGCACCAATTCAAACAATCAAAAAACAAACTTCCAACAATGGTGAAAAGAATTTGAAATTGATATTGCCACTTCACAATGGAAAGTTTGACCACAATCAACTTAGCTTATGGAAAGCACTACAGTTTGCCCATTTACTGCAAACACAACATGCAATGTTTGAGGTATTCGTTAAAAATATTGACCTTACTTGCTACAGATTGTTCAATTAATAATGAAATTGAGTTCCATTTGTTTCAATAAAGCACTACTAAAAGTAGTAGTGATAATCACTCCCAAAGTATTGTTAGTAGTGTTTCGGAATTTTCAATTGACGAAGTTTCAATTCTCTAGAGTATAGTATTTTTAGTCAAGTCACGAAGGTTGCCTACCATCGACTCATTATCTACGCATATTAAAACTCACTTTCATTGTAAGGTAACTTAAAATAAATTCTTTCTATATCTTAAAAAAAAAAAATAAAAAAAAACATAACATTTTTAATAAAGAAAAAAGAAAAAAAATTCATCGTAATAATTTTACCGCATGATTATTATCTGGAATAGCTCTTGTTCACTGTCTATAAAATGGACATAAACACATCTTAAATAGAAATAATGGCATCAGTAAGTACACACAGTGTATCCTAGCGGCTCTCGTGGAAACTTTATTAGAACGATAAAAGGAAAGCAACAAGCCTTCCGACAACAATACGCCTCTAAACAACATACAAGTATTTTACATAGCGAATGTATAGTAATTTTAGTTAGGGTTAGGATCCCCAGTTAGATACAAATTTATATACTTATTGATGTTTTCACAGGATTAAGAATTTTAGAGTTAAAAGCTATTATATTCACATAGGTTGCGAATACGTAGCCTTCGAAATGAACTTAGTTCTCTTTTTCCTTAAGTCTTTTACTGATTTACTACTAGTCTACATTTGTATTAACCAGAAAGCCAAAATAGCATAACGTAAGATAAAACGACACTCTTCCATCCGCTTGAAGCATGAAACAACTTAATTCAGCATGAAAACCTTCCAAGGTCAGAGAATGCTGACACAGCTGCCCTTGATGTTAGATGATATGTTAAGTTAGCTTTTAAGTTTCAGTTTATAATCAGCAGTCGTGGAATAAACATATTAATCAGGATTCGTTTCGTTTTATTGATTGTAAGTCGAACAGTTAGCAGTTTACAACATTTTTGTCTATAGTTGTCAGAAAATTAAATATTGCCTGTCGATACATTATGCTAACAAGCATGATATGCGCACGCCAGAGCATCAGCTTAATCAGCTCGTTCAGAGGAATAGCAGACTCAATGAATTTTACGCAGCCGTTAACTATCAGCTATCGTTGATGGTTAAAAGCTTAAGACATAGACATACAATGACGAAAGTGTTAAAGCTTTAATGGAGTCCTATCGAAATAGAAATCTAGATGTTTTTGTTCGCGGGCTTAACAGAGATCTCTCGAGGCATATTCATTTCAAATTGAATTTCAAGAGCAACTCTCTCCACACAGCGATTGGGAAGAATACAGTCAGTATCCCATTAATCAGATATTTAGCAATGTCCGAAGGCACAGCCAACCAGCTCAGAGATCCCCTTACAACCTCGCAAGAACAACTAGATAATTCGAATCAGGCGCCCAAATGCGAAATATTGAGAAGTACTCGTCCCACAATAACGGTTCACTTCCAAGGCCAGGAACCAAGCCCAATGAAAAGATGGAAGTGGAGCATAGTGTTAATACAAAATAAATGAACTATATAATACACGGGCTGCCGTTTCTAAGATAGGGCACTACTTGATTTAAATCCATACCATTTTCAGTTAGTACCAATCTTCAAAAGATACGTGTATAAATTTGATAGCTGTTGGACGATTAGTTCTCGAGATATAGCACTGTGAGTGAAGCAACTTTTGTTATTGTGAAAAAAATGGACTCAAAGCAATTTCGTGTGTTGATTTATCATTGCTTTTTGATGGGAAAAGATGCAGCAGATGCAAAGAAATGGCTTGATAAGTGTTACCCGGACTCTGCACCAGCCGAACGAATCATCCGCAAGTGTATTGAAAAATTTAAAAGTGGTGATACAAGCACCGAAGATAATGCGAAATATTACATTCAGACCCTATAGAAATCCAAAATGAGAAATTTATTAGCTGCATAGATAAATTCTCTTAACTTTACAAAATCTTTCACGTTAAAACAGTTCTGATCTGCACCTTAAGGACAAAATTATAAAGATATTGCACTATTTACCGGTTTATTAGTATAATAGTAACAAACTTTTTGATTATGATAGGAATAAAATTATACCGAACACCAGTGCGACGCTCGGAAGTGAACTGTCAGGTTGGGCGATGTTATTTGGCAATTCTTGATGTAGAGTAAATGCGGGTTATATGGACCAGTTGGGCAATGCGGGTCACCTGGGTATATCGAATAGCTTGCATTTAAAATACATAACTGTTCATATTTGGACACGCAAAAAGGCTACGGCATTGGTAAAAGATAATTTTTGCATTGCAAGAGCACTTAATTTGGTATTTTCATGGTGAAAGGTTATTTTGCTAAGCAAAACGTAGCTGTTTAAGTTTGTGTGTGGTTTTGTTTATAACAAAATTGAACATTTTTTCGAGTGCTTAGACATTTAAAAAAGTTGATGAAAAGGTTAGTTTGCATATTTGGCTAAGTCTTATATATTTTTGATAAATAAAATCAGAGCTCCTCATTTTTCAGGTAAAATAAATACCTAGCTTTCATACTCTTTTTTAAAGAAAATGAAGAAACCCTTTCTTTTCCAAAATATGGAAAAATAACTCGTTGATTATATTCTTCAAATGGAAAGTCTCTATTTCGGTCTAACACGAAGTGATATAAGATACTTATCATGTCAGCTAGCAGTAAGGAACAAAATACCAAAGGGGCAATGCTGGTACAGATTGGCCGAAATTTATTTTGCGCACATTGTGACTAAATAAGCCTGCGAAAACCTACTGGTACATCTATTGATCGCACGCAAGCGTTTAATAAAGAAAGCGTTTTAATTTTTTTTTTTTTTTGATTTATCAGAAAGCCTCTACCAAAAAAACAACTATTCTGCTAACAGAATTTTTAATTTGGATGAGACAGGAATATCGGCAGTTCCAAGCCAAATGCAGCAAATCCTTGCGAAAAAAGGGAAGTGTCTAATCGGAATTATAACGTCGGTAGAGTCAGGTTTTTTATATTTTCGAAGAAAAAAAAAATTTAATAGAAAATCTGAGGCCGGATTTCGTCAGTCAGGTTATTTTCAAACTGACATTTTTACGGCTTGGTTTCAACATTTTTTTAGGTTCGTTAAACCTAGAACTTGAACTTTATTGACCTTGCTCGCGAAAATCAGGTTTCAATAATATTTCTGCCTCCACACTCATCTCAAAACTACAACCACTTGACCACAGTTTCATTGGACCTTTGAAAATCTACTACGGTGAGATCGTTAGGCAAATTATTAGAGAAACTAGAAGGAAAGTCACTATCTACGATATTGCTGAGCTTTTTTGGAAAAGCATATTTAAAAGTTCAAGCTGCTGAAATTGTTGTATAAGGTTTGATTTTAATTTTTTTCTTTTGCAACAAATATTGTACTAATATGCATTTTTTTTATTTATTAAGGTTTCGAAGCTACAAAAATATTTTTAAAGACGCAGATTTTATAACCATCCGAATCAGATGCGACCTCAAAGTCTGAAAGCCCTAACGTTCAGCAAAGTTTACCACTTTTAGCAGCAACTGTGGAAACTGAAGGTATTTTTCTTCGGGTTTTCATTTTTGCCTTAAACCTATCCACTTCGTTATTTTTCTTTTCCACAATGAAGTCGATAAGGAGAATACTGACACTGGTCCATGCACAAGCAAGATCGTCACAGTTTGGCAAATTTCAGCCCCTTCTAAAATAAAAAGGTTTAAATCAAGGAGAAAGACTGAAGCCAAGATCCTTACAGTTTCTCCCTATAAAACTGACCTCGAACAGAGTAAAAGTAAGAAAGTAATAACAAGTTTAAAAAAATTTCCAAACCTAGGAAAAATACTGCTTAAAAGAACGGTCAAACAAAATTTTATAAGAAAGAAAAAAATTGAACCGCCCCATCTTTAGGCGACACTAGACAAGTTTCCGACAAATTGGATTACTTGCATTCAATGAGACTCCAATTGGGCTCATCTGAATTGTTGCACAAATTACCTTTTTGTTTGTCATTTGTATAATGACATATTTCAATAAAGATCACTATAAAAATTTATGAAGTTCAAAAATGTTTTTTAGTTAACGATAAAATAGTTCAGTCGAAAAATGTGGACCACTAGCCCACGTTTCCCGACACTAAGGTTCATTGTGACTTTTTGCACATTTATACTTTACAAAGAAAAACAGCCGCATAGTAAGGTTAGTTTGACTTTAAAGTGAGAAACAAATGTTTTGTACTGGATTTTCTGTTATTACAAGACACAGATGAAAAATAAAAGCGGTGGTCCACAATTGCCGTACTTAATCTACTCATATATCGTTGTTTTTGAGGCGAACACAAGGATCTGCGTTTCAAGGAACTTTTGAATATTTCGATTAATATGTAGATACAATAATAGGATATACTCTGTTACCAAACACAATCTAACTGATATAATCTTCGACAGATCGCAGAGATCGCAGATTGCCAAAACATTCTAGGTTTTCCAAAAAAAGGGAACCGAAATCTTAGTGCTGAAATTAAAGGAAAGCAGAAGGAATATAATATGGTTCGAAAAAAGGATAGGACAAAACCGAGAGCATATTTAAAAGGCAAGGTCATTCATACGGCAAGCTTTAGATTTCACTCTTAGCTTAAGACCCTTTTATTCGTAATAAACCTTAAGTTTATACTTACATATTGTATATTTTTGATAACATTATATATTCATTGAACTTAAGCTGAACCAATGTACTTATATTTTTAATTAATCAGATGTATTTCGATTAAATCTAATCTATAGAAAAATTGGAAATATTGACGAGTATATTTTAAATTCCTAATGAACTGTATTTACCTAGGACTAAGTAATTATGTACACTATGCTATTAAGGCTTTTAGTAATACCAGCAATCTGATATTAACTGATTACGACATCATCAAATATCAATCACTAATCGCCACAATCAAGCAGGGCAAGTAATGTGTGGTTGATGGATACTTCAAACTGGTGCATCCCACTGACCTACAAAAACTTGAGTCTCTTCCAGAAAAAATGATCGAGATGATAAGATAACAAGTTACAAGCCGAGATGGAAGAAGCTTGGCAGAACATCATCTACCGCAAACTGGTAGCGAATCGACTCACTGAAAATCAAGCCCCACAGAAGACACAGAACGGTCAACTGGATTGGGTCATTTTGGAAATGGCTTGAGAGTAACCCCGATGCGGCAGACTGGGATAAGATCCTCCAAAATAAGCACATAATTATCGAAAATAAGAATCAACAATAAATCAAAGAGAGAGTCCTCAAAGTTGTGGATGACATCATCCGGGAAATAAACTGGGTAATTGCCAGCACCAGCAATAAGATAGAATCCTCCAACGAATCTAGGTTTGGGCAAGACATTATCAACGAAGTTATGGTTATAAAGCAGGAAGCTTACGAGATTATTCTAGCTTTTCAAATGACTAGAAGTGGTATTGTCAACACCAACCTTCTCGACCGGGAGGAAATCAATAGACTATTGGCCGAAATCGAAACGCTACCCTATGCCAATGTAGCAGAATATGTTAATATTTAATATCAGACCCCATTAAAGCAATATCTGGAGTCCCTCAGGATACCTATCTTATACCAATCATCCTTATAATTGCGATTAAAAATATAAATCTCATACTAACGAATTCTCGAATTTTTCTATTTTCACTAATGACACGAGAATTTCCAAAGTCTTTTTACTACCTCTGACTCCCATTGCCTGCAAGATGTCTTAAATAAATTTTGGATATGGTGCAAGCAACACTTTTTGGAGCTTAATGTCAACAAATGTCGAGCGATCAGCTATTCCCGCAAACGTCTAGCTCCCCTTCCAAGAACTACTTCATCTGTGATGAGCCAATTCCTTCCACTAACTCACATAACTCTGCACTTGATCTTATCAAACACTTGTTAAAAGAATTGTTCAACCCTAACGTTACAAAATACCTGTATATTACTTTTGTAAGGCCTCTTCTCGAATATTGCAGCCATGTTTGGTCACCTTATAAACAAAGAATTGAAGCAGTCCAACTGTGGTTCATTCGTTTTGCACTTCGTGAAAATAGGCTAAAACTAATTAGCATGCATACCCTAAAAAAACGTCATAAAGCCGCTGTTTGTCTTTTTATCCACCAGTTACTGACTAGAAACATCGAATGTCCGAGAATAACGAAAAATATTACATTCACTTCCAACTCCCTGGATTCTAAGATCTGTCCTTTTGATCCGAACTCGCCGCACCGATAAAGATCACTTTATCTAGAATGTTGCGTATAAAAAACAATAATAAAGTTTTCCAGGGTAGACCCAGGCCAATAATAAACATTAGAATACGGAACACCATCAGTCTTGACAAACAGCACCATGCTGTCGTATGTCCTTTAGTTTCCAAAAGTCTGACTACAACCTTCTGCTTACAAAAGCCTCTATCTCAAATGGGAAGGAAGTTGACTTAAAATTTTACAGGATTGTAATGAAACACGAGGAAACTTTTGTTGTTTTGTCGGTCTGCCTTATATTGGAGAATTAAACGATACGCGAAAAAAGGCCCCTAGAAAAATTTAAAGAAGATTACTACATTACCCGCCTGTTGAAAGGAGGAGACGCGGCCTGCACATTCCTTTTAAATGATGAAGAAATCATTGAATTTATCAATGATGATGCCACTTTCGTTACAAATTTCAGTGGCCAGTTAGCTACCCGTGACACATCAAAGAATATATTTGGTACTTTCCTAATTCGAATCCACAACAAAACTATCAAGCTGAATAATATTACTTCCGTGGTCACATCCCTCAAAGCACTACCGCCGGTTCTAAAAAGTTGTCTTATTTTACAAAAATATTTTTTTCATTTTATTTACTTAATGTTGCGTATTACAAAGTTGACAAAAGACTGACTTAGTTCTAAAATCTAAAATCTAAAATCTAACGACAGCTCGTGAAGCAGTCGCTCTAACGGCATCGTCAGTGAAATGTAGTTCCTATGCATTGCTTGTGAGTTGTGGGCTTGCCTGCTCGTTCCAGATGTTACCTGAGTATCACTATTGTGGGGGAAATTGTACAGAGCTGCGGGTAAAAAATTTGCTGATTACGATTTCAGTTATTCTGCCATAAATTCTTCGCGCTTAATTTCTAACGTTCTCGTTGGGCCTTGAAGATATTAATAGGTGTGAAATATCATTGAGCTCAATTCTTTCGTTGGCTTGATGTCTCATTTCAATGGCAGCTTGTCCTTGGTTGCTTCATAAACTTCTTCGTTGTCTTCGATATGCAAATAGGACGATGACCAAAAGGATCAATAATACGATGACGCTTATCTTAAAGCTTGTTTCATGTTTAGTTTCCAGCAAGTTGATTTTTCTTGACATACAGGCCTTTGATAATGTCCAAAGATAGATCTTTTTCTATTTGACCTTGTGTTTTCAATGGTTAAAGGACTGCAAGTAATGGTTGAAGTTCGGTGACTTGACCCTTTCAGATCACATTGCCTTTTACTTTGATCGTGTAGTTCAAATGTTTCATCACAGAGTTGCCATTGAAAATCTTTGCTTCATTGTCCGTTTAACTGATTTAAAAACAATACTCCAGGTATATAGTCGTAATTAAGGATAAGTATAAGTATAATATACTTTTAACAATATTCTATAATTTTTTCATGCTTAAATACAGAAAAACAAGCCGGTGACAGAGCTTGCCTAAGAACGTCTTAGAAAAATAACAATTTGCGGTGTTCACTATATCTGGGTCGGAAATTATCTGAAATCAAAAACCATTAAAATTTAGTCAAAGTATCATCAAATCCTACCCCCAACTTTCTACTATATGATTATTATTATTTTTTTTTTTTTTTTTTTTTTTTCATTTAAAAAATTTTGTTGGCCATCTAAAGTGTAAACTGCTATTTTCCACGAAAAACTCCGCTATTTTGTTGGGAGGAGGTATTTTATATATAGAATATGTGTACCAAGTTTGAAATGAATCGGTCAAGTAGTTTTTAAATGGCAGTGAACACGGGCTTTGAAAAAATTTTTTTTTGCAACTTACACAGAATCATCGATTCCAGCTCCATAGAAGACTCCCCGCAGCAGCTTCGATGTCTTCAGCCTCTTTTTTCTCAAGTCTTTGTTTCAGCTTGGATCTCGGCTGTGTCAATACCATTGCTGTCCTCCAATCTTGCGTATTCTTGAGCTCTTGGGCCGACACTGACATTCATATCCGAGAGAAGGGTGAGAAAAGCACCAGCACCTTCGTTGAAAGTGCATGCAACTACTTAGGATTCAAATTCAACAATTTGTTTGCTGCCAAATGAGTTTTTAGGTGCAATTTTCCAAATTAGCTGGTTCAAACTTTCGTTGACATTTTGAGTAAAACCTCCAAGACACCTCTCAGGAAATTCGTCTTTACTCAAATCTTCTGGAAGTTGAGTGTGTCTTTATGCCGTTACTTACCTGTAAGTATCCTCGAAACAGGATAATTGACCAGAACAATAGAAGTGAATAAGCTGTATACCTGATCGCTGCTGTCAGAGCTATAGTGTTTAAGGACAGAAGAATAACTAGATAATAACTTCAAGAGTTTTGCTCAGATCGACTTAAAATTTTGGGATCACTATACATTCTTGAAATGTTAAAGAATAAGATAAGACAAAAAAATTAGATTTTTCGAAAGTGCAAACCCTGTGTCAGTGACGAAGCTCATTTTTGGCTCAATGGCTTCGTCAATCAGCATGTCATGTGCTTCATGAATCACCACTTCTTCCACAAAATATAACTGTTTGGTGCGGTTTACATGCCGGCGGCGTTATTGGGCCATATTTTTTTCGTCGACGATAACGATCGTCACGTTACGTTACTGTCAGCGTTATCGCACCATGATCACCGATTATTTTTGGCCCGAATTGGAAGATATGGGCTTGGACGACATGTGGTTTCAACAGGATGGTGCCACAAGCCGCACAGCACACGCTACAATCGATTTATTGAAGAGTAAGTATGGTGAGCTTGTTATCTCACCTCGTTCGTGCGATTTAACGCCGCTTGACTATTTTCTGTGGGGCTACGTTAAGTCATTGGTTTATGCCAACACGCCGACGAAGAGCTCAGAGCCAACATTGAACGCGAAATAGCGGCCGTTTCGGCCGAAATGTGTGGTTGAGTCCAACGAATCCACCGCTGCAAACGTGCCCGCGGTGGCCATATGAACAACGTCGAGTTCCATTCATAAATGTTTTATTGTACTTCAAGCCAATAATAAAGTTTTTGAAATATCTCAAATGGTTTGCCTTTTATTTAAAAAAAAGTTGTCAAGTCTTTATTAGAAAACCCTATATTTTCTTCATCATTTATTTATTTATTTATTTTTTTTATTTTAATTAGTTTTACTATCGATAATTTACATGTTTCCTTTTCTGTAGTTGGGATACTTATAATATAGACTAAATTTTTATAATTAGAAGCTATCTTTATTTAGGCGAATTCCAGTGCCTCATCAATGTTCACATAGAATATAGTATTTGAACCGAGAATATTTTTTGAATAACTTATTTCAGTGTTCGACAATATAAAAGAATTAATAATGTTGGCCTAAGACCAATATAGAGTAGGTATAAACAATATTAGTTATTTCGTCTTTAATTATATCTAGTTTGCATTTTATTTATTTCTAATTCAACATCATTATTGTTATTTTCTTTTTCCTTAAATATATTTTGTATATGATTCGGTATATCTGAAATTTCATTTATTTTTTTTCTGACGTCATTTTATTAATGACAATTTTATTATTATAACTTTGCAATACATCTTATGTGGTGGTCGGGAATTCCCGCGATCCATTTCCACGTAGTTCCTAAAAAATTGAATGTTTCAGCTTCACTTTATCCTAATCTACTTAAATTACTTTTGTTATTATTGGATTTAAAAGCGAATAATAAGGAATAGGGGATGACTGGGTTTAAGGTATTTGATGACTTTTATCTTCAATATTGTTGACCAGATCTTCATAGGTATTATGAGTTACCAATTGAGTTATTTTAAAAAAATCATCTTAAATGACAGCATTTCCTACGTGTATCTTTATTAATTTAGAATTGGAGTAATTTATTATCTGAAGATTTACGGTTGTAGTGCATAAAAGCACTAGTAATAAGCTAGTTGGGTGAAAAGAGAGGAACTCAATTCCTAATTAGACTTATATGCACGGTTCTTCCAGATTGAGTTTAATTTTTAGTGTTCTGATTATCAGTTCCGATATACTGTTCATATTTGGGTTTCAGTTTCTTAACTATTCTTTTGTTGGTTTTGACATAGAATAATTCTTTAAAGAAGAGTCTTTATATTGTTTTTATTTTCTATATGTTTTCCTGTCTTACATATTCAGGTACTTCTGGATTGTTAATTAATTGACTGCTGAAAAATATGACCATGTATTTTTTGTTTGTACTCGAATGTACAGATTGGCTATATTCATAAATGCATCTGTTTAATGATTAAGAAAAGGAGCTATAGAGGTTGTCTGTTTTAAGACGTGGAATTAATTTCAAGAGTAACGAATGGAATCTTTCGACTTGTCCATTTACGTATCTGGTGTGAGGAAGTGCTTTAAAAACATTTGTATTAAAAATGTCTTCCAACATGAAAATAATGGACTTATAGCGCAAAGATTTTTCGTTATCCACAACTTTAATTTCTTGGACACTATAGGGTAATATCAACCCTCTATGAGATTCTTTAATATCCTCTAGGGCTCTTGATTTTAATATTTTGGCTAGGGCATACTTCGAAAATTTATCTATGACAGTTAAAAAGATTTATTCGTAAGTGAATGTGGATAATTTTATTAGAGCATTCAGAAATGGAGGTTGGCTGTAATTCGGGTTTATTTAAATGTCTATAGTACTTACGTTTTTTACAAATTCTATATACATAGATTCGTATTTTTATCTATTTTGGGTTTCACATGGGGAAAATACAAATTTTGTAAGATTTGGACTTTATTCTCGCGAGCTTTGCGATGAACACAATTGTGCTCTTTTATTATTTCTCCTTATTCTGAAAATTTATGTTATAAGCTTACCATCTTGCGATAATACCTCTCCATTGGCATAGTCTGACACATCGGTTCTCAAATGGAACTCCTTATTGAAATGTGGGTAAGTAAGTATAATGTCTTCGAAGATGAGAGACTTTTGGCTTGCTTGATGTTGATTTGGATATTCGTGTATCCTCCCCTCTTAAAAGGGCTGTAAGGGGTTTTGTCAATTTTGTGTAATCTTTAATAGAACTGCGGTAAAATCCCACCAGACCAAGAACGATCGCAAATCTTCAACGGTTCTTGGATATGAAAACTTAATGTAATCCACTGTAATAGGATTTGCTTTTATGCCAGTTTAAAATACAATGGAACCCAGAAATTCAAATTATGGTTTCAAAAATTCACATTTATCTAGTTGCACTCTGAATTTAACTTGTTAGAGAGTCTTGAAAATTGTACCTAGATTTTGGAAGTGAGATTTGACGTCTTTACTAAAGATAGTAATCGCTATAGACCATACGTAACAAATGTTACCAGTGTGCCATCGTAGTTTTTCATATAAAGCTCGCTGAAAAATTTACGGAGCGTTCTTTAAACTAAAAAGAGTATTACGAACCCATACATTCCGTTATTGGCAGAGAATGGAGTGTTCCCAATGTTACCCTAGTGAAGAGGAATTTGGTGAAAGCCACTTTTAAGGTCAATTACTGAAAAATTTTTATTTCTTCTTAATTGAGCTAGGATCTCTTGTTTCAAATATTGAGTAGCGATCGCAAATCGTTATCGAATCAAGTTTCTTATTGTACAATTAATAGCCATTAGGCATCCGCTTTTTTGGTACAATACAAGCATTAGCATTGTATGGTGACCGTGAATGTCAGATGATTCCATCATCTAGCAATTGGTTGATGTGTTTATCTATTTTCGTTTTAAAAGACATGGGAGTTGTGTGAATTCTTTCCTTAACATTGGTTGTGAAAGTCAGCTTTTTGTTGAGTTCACCAAACAAACTGTAATGATTGGCAATTGAGATGTTTAGCTTGTCCTCTTGCACTTGAGATATATAGTTGGTTTTGATGTATAGTATTATGGACAGATTCGGAAATTTTCTGTTTTTTTACTTGTTTATGAGAAAGTAGTTTTCTTTTGCAAAAAATACTGCTGACAGTTTTGGAGCGATTTAAGAGATACTAGAAAAACAAACTTAGTTTTTGTGTTTTATACCAAAAAAGTTTATTATCGTTAGCTGGTTAAATAACCGTTGTTGGCATTATGATCATAAATTTTACCGAGGGAGCCAACCGTGGCATGATGGTCTAGGATTTGGGAATTGGTCTGAGGTGCAGTATCTCCACATGTAAATTTCTTTGCACTTTATTCGGAATTAAATGTTGTTGTGAAGAGCCCATTTTACGCTTGGCAGCAGGCGATGATTTTTTTCCTTTTGGCCTATTACCATAGTTTTTTCTGGCTTGGGACTTGGTATGGAGGTGTTGGGTACTTGTTGAATATTCTGATGAATATTAAATCTGATTTGGCCATTGATGAAATTGATAATTTGGTGAATAGTTTTGTCTTTGGGGTACCTTAAACTGGTTATATCGAGATTGTAGTAAATGATATGGCAGAGATTAAAAGCAGTCGTTCCCTTCTTTTTTTTTTCTCTGTATGTTGGTTCCCAACAATATTTCCATCTACATATAAAAAAATATCCTACGACGCAAACAAAATATTACAAACCACGAAATGATCTGCCGAACCGTCACAAGAATGATAGGCAGCAGGTCAAGGAACATGCCGACTTATTCACACGTACGTTAAACCCACAAGGGACTGGGAAAGGGTCACTCCAACCACCTTCAATCAAATGGAAGTGCTGTTAACACACTTCATCGATAGGGCCATCCCGTTCCCACAATGTAAAGTAGGGGGCATTGTTAACAAATGTAACAATATAAGTGTATTATAAATGGCACATAAAATGCAAGGCAGGGTCAATGACCATATACGTACCAATGTAAAGAAAAACCAGGTGTTTTACAAGGTACAGAGATTACGAGGTTAGTGCGTAGAGCAGATTGAAACAGTTGAATTCAACTTTTCATCAAACAAAGGTCAATATGTTGTAAAATAAGAAATTATTTTACATATATTGTAAAATAAGAAATTATTTTACATATATTGTAAAATAAGAAATTACGTGTATTAATTATTCAAAATTAATTCTCGGCTCATCTAGCACAGAACATGGTCTAATCGAACCGGTAGTATTTAAAAAAGAACTTAGTGTTTAGTGCTTAGTGTTTAATTTTATTAACATTAAACGAATATAAAAGTGTACTGTGGGAGGAGTGTAGTTGGTCATCAAGCCAATAAAAATCATATCCGATCAACGACGGACAGTCAATCGGCCACAGTACCCATCGACCAACAGGATTTACGGATAGTGTAGGGGTATTTTATCCCAGATCCATAAAGAAACAGTTCAAGGAACTCCAGCTATGTTGAACGATGCCAACGGTGCAGACAATTGAACGGTGCAGAACGGGAGATTACCAACAACAGTAAGGAGCTCAACTGTACCTTGTCAACGGTGCAGAATAACAAAGAACAACAGTTTTAAGGAGCTCAACTGTTATCTGCGACCGCCAACAACTGTACGGAAAAGATTAGGTAGGAAGTTCATATTTCTTGACTTGCCCTTTTCTTGTAAAATATCTACAAACCATAAATATCTTAAAGAAGTCCTTATCAGAGATATTAAAGCCAATATCAGTGTGTAATAGCATAATAGCCTTTCAAAAAACCAAATACATTTTAACAAAATGGCAAAATTCGCGAAATATATTGAAAAACAAGACCTTTTCTTAAAAGAACTCGAAACGGATTTTGATGAGTTCAAAAAAGAATTTGAAACGCGTACGTCAAGGGGGTATGTGAGTGTATGTTTATCCGAAATCGAAGAAGGCTTTAAACGAGCCAAGAAGGATCACGATTTTATCGTCGGAAGTGTGTCTGATCCACTTAGGGACAATTATTTGGAAGTAGAGACGTTTTCCAAAATAAAACGGGTTTATTTTGCGTTTGTGTACATGCTAAGTGATGAAATGGATAAATTCACAGAGAAAAGCAGTGACCATCTGGATGTTTCTCGGCTAAACGCCACTTGTCGGACATCTGTGTGTGATATCCGTCTTCCACCCGTTCAAGTAAAGCCATTCTGTGGCAAACAAGAAGAATGGTGGGAATTTTTCAGTTTATTCGAAAGCATGATTGACCAAAACGTTGAGCTGTCTGAGATTCAAAAGCTACAAAATCTCAAAACTCATGTCTGTGGCAAAGCTGCGGATCTTATTTCTAACCTCCAGTTCGACAAGAAAACGTATGCATCTGCGTGGGGTGTATTAAAAGAGTGCTATCATAACAAACGTAAGCTTGTAAACACAAAACTCAGAGCTTTAATGGAGCAACAAAGAATCACTCATGAATCTGCGGAATCACTTAGGTCACTGCACGATACGACCAATGAATGTATTCTTGTACTCTTAAATCAATGGATACCGGTTGAGACTTGGGATTCTATTTTGATTTATGTCATTTATAATAAACTTCCTCTTCAGACACAAATGGCCTGGGAAGAGAAATAAGGTACTTCTAAAATTCTTCCGGAGTGGAAGTCATTTGCAAGCTTCATTAAAGCCAGATTCAGCTCCTTGGAAAATATCATGGAGTCAAACACGGTGGCAAGGCATCAAGAAGGGGGGAGGGGGGGAATTCATCTCGAAAGGCTGTGCCTACGGCTTATCACGTAACATCCTCACCTGAAAGAAAGAAATTTCTCTGCCGAGTGTGCAAGGCCTCCCACGGAATTCAGCAGTGTAAGAAATTTCTTAGGATGACCGTTAAGGAACGACAAGGAGTAGTAAAGTGGAGCTCAACTTGCACCAACTGTCTCGGATACGAAAACCACACATTAAGCTACAGTAGCAGCAACAGATGTCAAAAATGTGGAAATAAACACCACACCATGTTGCATTGAGATACACAATATGGGCACCACCATCCCAATAACAGCAACCAATCCATTCATCAAATGGGTTCCTTTCAAGGGCAACACAACGTGAACTACAATAATCACCTGATTCAAAATGCGAATCAACGAAATACTCTTCACGGGCAATGCGACAGCAACTTCATCCCAAATACGAATTCACCAACACAATCCAACTGGCACAGTGGGCAAACAGGGCCTTCATATTCCCAAATCCAAGCTCTAAATTCGCATTTCAACCAAATGCGATCACAAGTGCTATTAACCGCTTTAGTCAGCGGGGAGCACCATGTCTTGAGAGCCTTAATAGACTCAGGGTCAGAGGCAACTTTTATTAGAGAAAATGTCGCACAGGTCCTAAACTTAAAGAAGCAGCGGGCGGAAGCAAGTGTGACAGGATTACGAGAAGCGTCGACATGTACTGCAAATAGTCAGGTCGAATTTAGAATATTTTCTTTTACCAATCCCTCATTTTGTCTCAATGTTAGGGGGTTTTTTTTTACCAAAATTGACCTCGATTTTACCAACCCAAAGGTTTTAAACTTCTTCTTGGAGTCCTCTTTCGAAACTTTGTTTAGCTGATCCCTCATACAATTATCCTGGAAAGGTTGATCTTCTCATAGGCGCCGACTTATACGCATCGATTATCCTATCCTTTACTCAGTAAGAGTAAAGAATCACCATATAACAACTCAGTCAATTTTGGGAAATTGAGGAAAACCTAGAAGAGCGGAAATTAACAGAAGAAGAGGAGAGGTGTTAACTACACTTCAGAAAAACAACACAGCGCAGATGCGATGGGAGATACGAAGTGCGGCTTCCGTTTTAGGAAAATGAGCGGCGAAAGATGGGAAAATCTAAGAGAAAAGCAATGGCACGACTGTTACAAATAGAAAGAAGGCTAGAGGGAAATAGCAAACTAAAGGAAGAGTACACCAAGTGCATCGACGAATACGTCACATTGGCGCATATAAGGGAAGTTAAAACTGATTTCCAGCCGACAGGAGAGTACTATTTTCAGTATTTAAAAACTCAAATACCACCACAAAGCTGCGGATAGTCTTCGACGCCTCATCTACGACATCGAACGGAAAATCGCTGAACGATCATCTAATGGTAGAACCACGTCTACAAAGGGACATAATTGACCTTATCGCACAGTGGCGAAAATTCAAGGTCGCATTTGCCGCAGACATAAGTATGATGTACAGGCTAATATGGATGGTACCAGAAGACACGAACTATCAGTTAATCGTATGGAGAACTGGAAGTGACAAACCGATTAAAACCTTCGCCGCTCAATACGGTTACGTTCGGTACTGCTTCGGCACCATATTTAGCAGTACGAACGTTGCATCAGGTAGCCGTGGATAAGGAGCGAACGCACCCCCATGTTACTAAGGCGATTTTCGAAGGCTTCTATGTGGATGATTTGCTTTACGGGGCGGATAATGTAGAAGCGGCCATCAGGTTACAAAGAAATATTCTAGCTGTGTTAATGGCAGCTGGATTTCTTCTGCGTAAATGGGCCCGCAATTCATCAAAATGTTTGGTTCAGATACTTAGAACTGAAAGGGAAGTGAATCTTCCTTTAACATTTGATTCATCGGATGCCATTAAAACGTTGGGTATCCAATGGCATCCAGCCAAAGATACCTTTAATTTTAAAATCGACGTACCCAAGGTCGGAAATCACACTAAAAGATCCGTATTAGCCGACATCGCACGCCTATTCGATCCGCTGGGATGGATAGCGCCATGCATAATCAAGGCCAAGATCATTATGCAGCAACTGTGGACAATAAGTCCTGATGTAGAAAGGCAGTGGATAAAATTGCGAAACAACCTAAAAAAACTGGAACTTTTGGAAATTCCACGTTGGATAGGCTACGAAAACGGATTCCAGGTGCAGCTCCATGGGTTTAGCGACGCCTCCGAAAAGGCGTATGCGGCGGTGATATACGCACGAGTGTCAAAAAATGGTCAAGAACATGTACACTTGTTAGCATCCAAAACAAGAGTCGCTCCCTTAAAATGTATATCGTTGCCGAAGTTAGAACTTTGCGCAGCAGTGCTTCTGGCAAGATTTCTGAACAAAATCACTACCGCTATGCAACTGGAAGAGGTAAAGACCTTTGCCTGGTCGGATTCCATGGTCAACTTAGCTTGGATAAAGGGAAATCTATCCACCCGGAACAACTTTGTAGCCAACAGAATAACCGGAATCCAAAGGTTGACCATCAAGGCAACGGATTGGATCCCGCGGATTGAACCCAGAGAAGCTCATTAGTAACGAGTTGTGGTGGCATGGGCGTCATTTTCTTCACAAGTTTAAGGCAGATGAATTTCCAACAACAATTCCACCAGAAACAAATGTGGAAAGTAAAGAAAAGAAATTGACACAGGATACGGTGGAATCTTTCTACAGTAGAAACCTAAAAAGACCAGTAACCAGTCTTTTTCAAATAACTTCGTACAGCATTCTGCTCAACAATGATTTTTTTCAAAAATTTTCAACACTACAACACCTCGTGTGCAACATAGCTATATGTCGGCGCTATTTGTTCTATTTAAAAAACCCTAAAAAACGAATAATGCTAAACACAATCCCCCTTACAGCAAATGAACGAAGATCAGCACATGATCAACTTGTGAAACTTGCTCAAAGGAGATGTTAAAAGAAGAGATCAAGGCACTTCACCAGAAAAAGGTAATACCGAAAGGAAGTGTGATTCGCAATCTGAATCCATTTCTGGATAAGGATTAACTGTTAAGAGTGGGAGGCAGATTGCTCAACTCAGTACTACCATTCCATCAACGGCATCCAATCATCCTTCACCAAAGGCATCATTTTTCAAGGTTGGTGTAAACCGACGTTCATTAACGAACCATGCATGGTCGACAACAGATGATGATGGCAGAAACTCGAATGAGCTATAGGATTCTAAACTTGAAAGGAATGGTCAAATCAATGATCCACGGATGTATCCGATGCCATCGTTACAATGCCCAAATGCAACAGCAATTAATGGGAAACCTACCAGCAGAACGGGTAAGGGTTAGCCGACACTTCGCAAATACATGTGTCGACTACGCTGGCCCAATTGAAAAAAAAAATTATGGAAAGGGAGGTGCAACAGATCAACAAAGGGATACATAGCCGTGTTTGTGTGTCTGGCCACAAAGGCCATACACATCGAACTCGTTAGCGACCTAAGCGCTGCAGCATTCTTTGCAGCATTCAGAAGATTTGTCGCAAGACGAGGAAGCTGCAGCAACATGTTCAGCGACTACGGAACAAATTTTAAGGGAGCCAACAATGAGCTCAGAAAGGAAGCCAAGTTCATATTCGCGGAATGGTCAGCTGATGTCGCACAAAATTTGGCAACATCATGGCACTTCAATCCTCCATCGTCACCAAATTTCGGTGGGCTATGGGAGGCGGGAGTAAAGTCGATAAAACATCACCTGAAAAGAACCATTGGGGCAGCTAAACTTACGTTCGAAAAGTATGTAACACTTTTCGCACAGATTGAAGCTTGCCTCAACTCCCGCCTACTGTGTCCTATGACAACAGATCCAGATGACTTAAATGTCCTAACGCCAGGCCATTTCATAATCGGAGCACCACTGCGAACGCTTCCAGAAAGAAATTTAAAGGAAAGGAACCTCAACAATTTGTATAGATGGAAGTTCATGCAGCGTTTAACACAAGACTTTTGGAAACAGTGGAGTTCAACATATCTCCACATCCTTCAACATCCACCAAAATGGCTGCAAACTCAAACCAACATCAAAATCGGCGATATTGTTTTAGTCAAAGAAGACAATCTCCCACCATCCGCATAGCTGCTCGCGCGAGTTATCGAACTACATCCGGGTTCTGATGGTCTTACGCGCGTGATGACCATAAAAACTGAAAACTCAATATTGAAACGTTCGATCGCAAATCTATCCCCCTTGCCGGTAGCGAACTCGTCGACCAATAGAAGTAAAACACTCTAAAATAGAAAACAAGTGAAAATCCCCTGAACTGATCTAACGAACCCCAATCTAATCTGAGATTTATGAAAATCCATGAACTGAATCAACGAACCGAACCCCCAATCTACTCTGAACTCGATAAGCCCTATGAATTCTATTAAAAAAAAAAAAAAAAAAAAAAAAAAAAAAAACACATCATAAGAAAGTACTACGAACCCAGTGCTTAAGGTCAACTTACCCAATAGGATGAATTAACCCATGCAGATAAATATCCATTTTCACCATTTAGACCTACTAGTATTAGCAAATTACTAATTAATACTTTTTATTTTTTGTACATGCACCTTACCTGAACCCAAACGAGGAACATGATGACTGGAACAGAAAAACGACACCAGAGCAAAACTCCATCAGCATCAACCACTAAACTCGGAGGCGGAGAGCATGTTGGTTCCCAACAATATTTCCAGCTACATATAAATAAATATCCTACAACGCACTCCCACAAATGACTGGGAAAAGGTCACTCCAACCACCTTCAATCAAATGGAAGTGCTGTCAACACATGAAGTGAGAGGGCAATCATCGATAGGGCCATCCCGTTTCCACAATGTAAAGTAGGGGGCATTGTTAACAAAAGTAACAATATTATAAATGTCACATAAAATGCAAGGCAGGGTCAATGACCATATACGTACCAATGTAAAGAAAAACCAGGTGTTTTACAAGGTACATAGATTACGAGGTTAGTGCGTAGAGCAGATTGAAACAGTTGAATTCACCTGTTCATCAAATAAAGGTCAATATATTGTAAAATAAGAAATTACGTGTTTTATTGTTTTAAGCATTCGGAACTTCTCCAATTATTCCAAAATAATTCTCGGCTCATCTAGCCCAGAACAATGTGGACGTCAGATAAAATAGAACCTCAGTTGACAAGCTCATTTATTTAAAATCTATAAAAGTCGGTTATGCACTGATTGGTAATAAGACGCGATTGTGCTGTTTCCTTTAAAAAAGGCTTTCAGCTGGTACTCCAATGTTCCCATGTACTGCATCTGCATTTTCCACAATTTTCCTATATTTACTTATTCTTAGATGTTGTAAATGTCAAGAGACATTCTTGCTCCAGGAGCTAAACTTAGAAGGGGTTCCACGTCTGATATTTTCTCTATACCGATCAAAACGGATCTGTGTTCTGGATCAATGGTTTGATCGATTCCCCCACGGAATAAGGTATCAGGATCTATAATTGATTGCATACTATTCCTACATTCTTTAATAAACAACTCTATTAAGTATACTGGTTGTAAAAGTTTCCAGCTCTGAGGTCGCCTGAACATTAAAATTCGCGTTAGAATGATAAGCTTATTCTGATTCTGGGTGAACGTAGGACTTTATTCGACATTTTTTGGAGAATTTAAAAAGGTTTTTTTTATTTTGTTGATAATATTGTGCTTTTCACTGTTTCTTAATTTACATATAATTTCCCTTTATTTCTTATCTTATTTCATAATATTTTACTGCTTAATTTAACAATTCTTTTTCTTAATTCTTATCCTTGTTGTCGTTTTATTAAGGGTCATATAAAAAGTTTTTTGTCAGTAGATCTTGTTGGTGTCCATTTATCTGGACACACTAATCTAAATGTGTCAAACGAACACGTGTTTGAAAGGTGACATATCAGGCTACATTTTTTTTGAAAACAGTTGTGTAATACGTTGCTCGTGTTAAAAGTTATACTGATTTGAATATGAGTGAAATATCTGAAGAAATACACTATGTGATGCCTTTTTGCTATAAAAACATGCGGAAGTATTTGTGCAGTTTACGGTGAGAATACTGTGAGTGAACGCCGGACCCAGCTTGTTCGATTCCGATTCCGATGTTAAAGATGCACTTCGCACTGGTCGGCCTCTCACTGAAAAAGTCGATGAAATTTTGCAACTGATGGAGCAAAACCGGCACGGAAGCTGTCTGGAGATAGCTGAGGCTCTAAACATCAACTGTATGACAGTTTGGAGTCATCTAAAATGAGCAGGCTACTCAAAGAAGCTCGATGTTTGGGTGAAACATTAATTAACGCAAAGAAATTTAGTTGACTTAAAAACCATCAGTGAAACGCTGCTGAAACGTAACGAAATTGAACCATTTTTGAAGCGATTCATTACAGGCGCGGAAAAATGGATTAAATACGAGAATATCCAACGCAAGCGATCATGGTTAAAGGCCGGTGACCGACTATAAACGACTTCAAAGCCTGGATTGACGGCAAACATGGTTATGTTGAGCGTTTGCTGGGATTGGAAGAGAACTGTCTATTATGAGCTGCTAGAACGTGGCGAAACGGTCAATTCGATCTTCTACTGTGAACAACTTGACCGTTTGAATGAAGCTATCAAGAAAGAGCGACCAGAATTGGGCTATAAAAATTTTTTCTACTATTTGAAATAAAATTATATTGTAAGCCTTATCTAATTCTGTCTAGGTATTCGGTGTAGATTAGATTGACTGGAAAGTTAATAAGGGAAAATGGAAATCTGCCCAACGGAGTTAGCCTTGCAGTAATTGCGTTTTAGTAGCAGAGCTATGCTTTTTTTTTTTTTTTAATTAGAAAATATTACCTCGAAGACTGATGTATGTAGGTACTTTTCCCATAGGATGTGGTCCGTATTGGTAATATACCCTAGTTTTATGATCATTTTTGAATTTGTTCGACTTCCTGGACTACGTCCTGCAGATATGATTATGGATTTGTTTTTAGATTGTCGTATAAAAAGAATGTTTCTTTCGCTGTGATCAGACTAAATAATATTTTCACAACAAAGCAAAACCCACATTATATAATATTTGTTAGCCAAAGCAATACCAAAATCTCGTTTTCTTAAACGGAGTAGTAGGTTAGCTCATTTGTAGAGGTAGAGATTAGATTTAATGAGTTAAGCTTTAAATCGGCAACTTAGTTCTTCGATGATGACGGGCTACAATCTTTGGTTGTATTTAAGTCATTTGAACTTGAATTTATTTTGAAGTCGAGTTGAAATATCAAAATCAACTGTGATCGTTTTATTCGTTTATACATATTAAACATATTAAATGCTAATGTACTCAAGTTAATACTCTTTGTTGGTAATGTAGGGAGCAAACATATAGGAAATAAATCATTATTATTAATAATGCATGTACGTATATTGATTGAAAAGTTTAGTATATTCATAAGCTCTATTTAGCCAGACATATACTTTACAAGTCGGCTGCAATCTAGAATAAGTACGAAAAATAATTGATATTTTTTTGATTTTTTAAAGTCTCAATTGCAATTCGATAAGGGTTCTTTTGAAAACTTTAATATTGTATAAGATTATTCTTATCGCTCAATAACTTTGTGTATATAAAGCAGTATCTATTACACTTAATTATTTCAATGAAACTTTCACCAAAAACACCATTACAATTTTACAAATTTGTATTGCAAAATATTCCTGAAGGTAAAGGAATTTTTAAAATTTATAAAATCTAAATAATGCTTATACGGTTTTTTTGCGGCAAATCTTCTTTTACAAAGTCCCTCTTTTTTTTTTTTTTGATTGGGTATAAAAAGTTCTGCCAGAGATGGAGGGCAGCCATCAACCCCAGACGTCGTAAAGCAACCAACATAGGTTATACGGGCGGTTTTCTCCGCAGAGGAGAACGAATGGGTTCCGTTGGTAAAGCCTTGAGGACAATATTGAGACTCAAGACGAAACAGAAGCAAAAATTGCGACAAGAGGTCCAAAAGGAAAAGTGCTGTCGGACGGTAGACTCGCGAGGAGGAACATTAGGCAGGAAGTCTGAAAGTCACTCTTTCAATCCAGACACTGCAACAAGATGATGACGGGTGAGGGAGAACGATGCCTAAAGCTTACACCCAGAGACAACAGAAGCATCACATTCCACAACTGAGGTGGATGCAGCTAGCCAGAAGCCTAGCAGAGCAGAATCGATTGATGGAAGAAGAGACTACGATCTCTTTTGTTGTTACACCCCAACGGGAGAGGAACAGAGGAGTGATGGTGTTGTGCCCTTTTTTAGCTAACATCCCACCGATGGATCACCGAAGGAGTATCAAAGGTAGGAAGGCGGATGACCAAAATATATGACAGGCTCCAATGAATCAACATATAAACATACCAATAACAACAACATCAAACAACAACAGCAAACAGCAATAAAAAAGAGGGCAATAGAAGAAGAAAAATTCCACGAAGAACGAAGAACAAGAACAAACCGGCCTAGTTTAAATGGGCATAAAGGCCCAGAAATCCAAACACATCCAAAACAAATAATTAATTGTAAGAAGTGGCAAGCTATTGGTCAGTCTCCTTTTGCCGATCTACCGTAGGAGTTAGCGACCGGCGGAAAAAAGTTGCAAAGGCCTATACTTAGCTTTATTAGGGATGGCGGATTATTGGACTATATCTGTACATCAATGTACATCATTCTACTTCGCGTTTGTGTTCATTGCAAAAAATATTTATAAATTCGATTGCAGAAAAGTACTCAGATGATAGAAAAAGGAAACACAGCATTTCGAAAATTTCACTAAAAATCCAAGGTTTAGGGAAATAATTAGGTACAGCGAGGGTCCACAAATACTATATCGATAAACTCTCTCAGTGGAATTACCAGTGATGACTGGAATCATCAAAAACTGATAATCCCACAAGTTGAGTCCATTAAAGCCCTACCTGGCGATGGAACTTACAATGCGATAGGTGGTCCGCAGCGTTATATTTGAATCGGAGCAACCGTTGACAGTTGTCAGGGGATAACCAAAACAAATTCTACTTAATTCAATTACCATAATGTCCACAATTGTAGTATTATAGATACTAAATTAAATCCTTTTTAGTTTAGTTCCTACTATCGAATTAATTGGCATGACTCTGTTCTTTAATGTCAAATTTTAAAAATTAGACATGACTTTCTGTACATTAAAATGTAGCTCTATACTTACCATAAAGCCGAATAATAAATTCGTTATTGGTACAAACATTTCGGAAACTGTGGAGATACTTAAGCTGTATACTTAATTTGGTTGTTAGTAAGGCCCACTATGTTTAGATGCCGATAGATTACATGTGATTTTGTGTTCACTTATATTTCTTTGCTGCCCTAGTTGGTTTAGAAATTCTTAACTCGAAGCTAAAGAACTGCCTTCTTAGAGAGAAATAAAATCAATGATTTATTGGTTGGTCATCAGAACCAGTGCGACTCAATCAAGAAATAAATAATAGGGACTGGTATACCTCATTCTCCGCGGCCAAAGAACTCGAATCATTTTTAATTCACAAGAAAAAGCCTATATGGGTCAGATCGGGGCTGCGAGGAAATCAATTTTTGTCTTTTCTTCTAGATATTAGTTTATGATAGAAAATTTCACGAACACGTGTCAGAGACCACGTGAAACCATGTTTTTGGTTAAAAACAGCGAGGCTTAGCTGTTCCTGAGTTGACTGTAAGTAAGCTTCCTTTTCCATCTTCCAAAAAGTACGGGCTGACTATTCCTCTCGCTTAATAAATAAAATAAAAGAATTGCTGGTTTGTTGCAATCTATTAATGGTAGTCCTGCTCATTAATTTATCCGTTAAAGTATAAATGTGCCATATTCGGAAAGAAAATGTTTCTGAACGTTGATAAACTTTCAGTTGTCTACTTAATGAATTAGAACCTCCGACGGGCATTTTGGTGCTTTAATTCTTGAACCAACTAAACTTTTTACGGATGCAGTGCAGCGCAAAATGTGGTTTTATTACTAGGCTTATTTAAATTACACTCGATCCGAATTATAACGATTGAACTGATTAATATCCACCATGTTTTCGCCAGTTTTTAATGATATTGATCATCCAGACTTAGGTTTCTTTGAGCCTATGAACTCTTTCCTGATGAGGGGAATACTTGGCGCATCATTTATGTTATTAATTTTCTTCATGAAATAAGAGTCGAATCATTATTTTTTGTAAAACTCGCGTATACAAAACGCATCGTGCGCTTCTGGAAAACGCTATATTTATTCAATCAAGTACATGTTTATAATATAATGCGTTGATGGTTTTGCCAAGATAACGAATTCGTTGTGAAGCATACAGCAGGAATCGAAAAAAAATAAATCAGTATAATCTTTTTTTTTGGCCTTACCTGCTGCGCTTCGTAGGTGTTACGCCGTTATTTACGCCGGTAATTATTTTATTTAAAAATTTAATGAACGGCACATTCATTAAAATTTTTACAAGTGTCCACACCATGTTGTTTCTAGCCAGTGAATGCTTCGTTTACTAAAATCTGGTTACTCAGACAGAATTTTATCCATGGCTGGGGGATTAGAAAATAGAGCGAGCTGCACGCGTTCAACATTCTCATTTGTAATGAACGTGGAGGGGCGCGCCAGCCTTGGATCATGTTCCAACAGTTGGCGAGTGTTTTTAAGCCCTGGATACCATTTAAAATTCTTGCTTCAACTTAAACACTTATTAGAATATATAGTTTTTAGCATTTGAAATGTTTCTGTTGTGGTTTTATTCAGTTTAAAACAAAATTAAATGGCATCTAGTTGTTCCATTAAAAAAAAAAAAACATAATACGATAAAATAAACATTTTTACACAAAAATGCATAAAAGTTACTTGAAAAATTTATTCCGGATATTTCTGGTAACTTTTTCTATCCTAGAGTTCAAGTGAAATGCTGTCTACGAGTATTGGCAATATCTCGAGCTTAATTTGCCTGGTAAATATTAATGAATAATTAATATTTTAATAAGTATTGTAACAAAGTCTATGCTTAGGTGTTTTTAATATTATATTTAATTGGTAATGCAAAACATTTTTTGTTTTATTTTTCATACAACTACTTTTCATTTGAATGAACTACAAGCGTAAAACAATCAGAATTTTGTGAATGACTTTCTTGGAGATATGTAGCTATTTCAATGAAAATTAAATTAATATGGCCTTAGAAATTTCGTTCACCAAGTTAACAAATATCGCTTTAAGGATATATAATATTAACAATATTAGATTTTTAAGGATATGTCGGTACTTTAAGAAGAGGTTTAAAAACGTTGTTCTGGTGCTCCAGTTACGTCAGAGACGTTCTTTCTAAGTCCATTAACATTCGCTTTTTTTATTGCATTGCATGCCAAGCTACCATTTACGCGTAAAATGCATGACCAACAATGCGAGGATCATTTTTAAAAACATTTCACTTTTGCGCTACACGCGCTGGCAAATATGACACCTTTGTCAAAGCGCATTATTTTCCCACAGGTAAACACATGTGTTCATCGGAAAAACTGTTTCAACAAATTTAGCATATAAAACATGCAGATCAGTTTAGTTCAGTTGGCTGTCTCTTGATATCTTTCGTACAGTTAAGTGTTGTAAGAATTGTGATTTATAAAATCAAATAATAAATAGTTTAAAAAATTTTAAAGTGTTTTTTTTTTTATCAAACCATTGGTAGAAGAACATAACTCTCCCTTTTCACCTTTGCATTCATTCATCTACCCGGACAGATATTTCGGTTTTTACTTGTTAATTTATTTTTTTTTTTTTTTTGTTATCTGATAAAGTTTAAGTATTCCATGGGTACTCACATTTTTCCTCATACTGAATATAAGGAATATATATGTAAATACTATGTGATGTCAAAAAAGGTTAACAAAAAAATTTCTTTTTTATTATGTATATATGTATGTATCAGCGTCATCTTAACGAAGAGGCCATTAAGGCGAGTTTTTCGGGCCCCGAGTACCTGAGGGCCCTCAAAAATCCGATAAAAGCAGCAAAAAAAAAAAACAAAACTATTTTTTTCAACAAAAAAATTGTTGTTCGCTCCGCTCGCAACACTTACCCTACGTATTTACCCTATGAAACGTAAAGATTTTGAATTTATATCTAAATGTTTGATTGCAATGTCGACACATAATAATTAGTTGTAACTTTACAAATTTTTATTTATGTTGCCTTCTTCCGGCACTTAGTGTGTACAAATGATTCAATGATATCGTCCACATTCAAATTTTCTAAAATATCCGTTTCAATAGAAAATAGAGCAAGCGCAATCAATTCATCTTCAGACATTGCGTTTATTAAGTAATTTTTAATATAATTTAATTTAGAAAATCAACTTTCGTGAGAAACATTTGTGGCGAATAAACACAAGTATATTCTTAAAATTATTTCGATATTTGGAAAAATCTAGAGTAAGTCCTCGTCAATGATGGTTTCATAAATTGATTTATGTGATTGCTTGGAATCGCCCGAAAAGAAATAAGTTTGTAATTCAAATTAATTGAAGCGAGCTCTTTACATGCAGTGGAAATTTCATCAATTGTCATATGATTTAAGCAAGTGATAAAAGAAAAGTTATTATTCCGACGACTGTAAACAGCATAACGTTGATTTAAATAAGTACTTAAAGGGTTAACTATAGGCGAAAATTTTGTATCAAAAAGTTGCCGCTTCAAGTGCTCAGGATCTTGTATATTCTCGCTTCTTGTCCGAGTTTGAATAGCCTCGCTCTGTTGCTTATTCTGCACTTCTTCAAACAATTTGACTGCTTCGTTAAACATCAAATCGAATTTCGTTTTTAAATTCTCGAGAAATGATGTCAAAAATGTGTAAAGTTTCACCCTAACGCTAAGGTCCAGATCAGATTCTTTTAAATGGACCTTGACTCGTTCAAATTCAGTCAAAATCCGTTTCCAGATAATGAGCATTAAAAAATTGCTGAATTTATACAATTTGTTGCTCGCTTCAAGGAAAGTTCACCTTATTCGGTTAATTGAGATTTCAATTAATCTAATCGATACTCAGAATAAACGAAATAATACTACACATTTTTCACCATCTGCATCGCTGCACAAGGTATGAAAATGGCCAAAGGATTGATGTCAGATATCTTTACTTTTAAAGATAATATATGCGTTGTCATAAGACTGACATTGATAGTCCATGATGTTTAACGGTATTTCAAAGCGACTGCGATAGTTATATGTTCAAAAATTTTAGTAAACTCCAAAAATCTTTCAATTTGTGAACCATTTTTCACGTATCGAATACAAAAGAACAACTAATCCGTGTGGGATACATCTGTTGTGGAATCGACGCTGATTGAATAATATTGCGACTTCTTTACTTCACTTATTATTATGTCTTTTACATGCTTAGCAATGAGCATGATGAATTCATCACAAATATTTGCTAAAAGATATGATGCTTGGCCTCAAGTGAAATAAATAATTAAGATATGAGTTAATCACCCCTATTCCCGTTGTCATTTGTCGTTAACGACCTTAGTCGTTAGTCGTGTCTCTAAATACATGAAGTTGCGTAGTCTTGTTTTAAACGTCAGTTTATATTTATTTTGAAATCATGTGAAATTATTTCAAAAATTACGTTAGATTTGAATGTTAAATAATAAAATAAAAATTATTAGTTATAAATTAGTATTGCAGCTTTTTTTTTTCTTCTTTTTTTGTGATGAAAATCATGGATGCCAAAACAATTATCCGAAATAAAAATAAGACAACATTCGAATCCTTTTGATTTGCCTAATGAAAAGTAAGTTTGAAAGCTGGAGCAAAATTTGATTTCTGTAATAGACGAATTTGTTTTAGGTTTATACAATATTTCCGGTTATCCAAGGAAGCATTTCAAAGTATGTTGGAGGTTGTAAGTAACAATCTTCCAGGCAGTCTGCGATAATCATCGGTACCTCCTATACTGAAGCTAGCGGCAACGCTGAGGATTCTTGCTGAAGGTTGTTACCAAAGCGGAGCAGGAAACGATTCTAATTTGGGACTAGCTCAACCAACAATAAGCAAAATATTTGGGCAGCTAATCAAAATTCTTGAAGTTCATATTTGCCCTCAGTGGATCAAATTTGAAAAGACAGCTGATTGATTCATTGTTAGTTGAGTTTTATTTCATTGAAATTTTCCAATATGTATCCTTTATTTATTATATTTGAGGTTTGCGATAGAAAATGTCAATCAGATATATTGACGCCCGACAGCCAGGTTCTTGCCACGATGCTCTGGTGTATAGTTGCAGCGAACTAAAACAGACTTTAAACGCTAAATATGAAAGCGGGGAGAGAAATTCTTGTCTGCTAGGTAATTATAATTTGATTACAAAAAGGTGATCTTGTACCAAAATTAAATATTTCAAAACTACGCAGGCGATACAAGATATCCTCATCAACCTTTTATCATGACGTCGTTTAGATCAACGCAGGTGGGAAGTCGCCAAAGCAAATATAATGCATGTAAAGGCGAGAAACATCGTTGAAAGGACGATAGGAGTTTTAAAAAATCGCTAACGTTGCTAAATTGGTGCTCGAAAAACGCACTACAGCCCAATAAAAGCTGTACAAATTACAAATGTATGCGCAGCTTTGCATAATATTTGCATTTACTATAGAACTGGTATTCCTTTGCAAGGTGTAAAAAGCATCGACATTGAAAAGACTGCAGGAAATATAACAGAAAATGAAGAAGCCGCAACAATTAGAAACCACATAACGACCTTAAAAGTTTTATTTAAAAAAAAAAATGTAATCAATTCGTTTAAAAAAAATACTAAAAACAACTTAAGAATGCTAATGTATCACTGACATCACAGAAATAAAATACGTATATAGGAAAAAAATTTAAAAGATGTCTTCATTATGTTCAGCTTTGAATTCAAGCTGTTTTGTTTTTAAATCTAATTTTATTCGTTTCAACTCCAGATCTTCTTGTTTTAATCTTATTTCCTCCATTGCATTCGTAGTATTTTGTTTTTTTTTTTTAAAATCTTTATACACCTGCAGATTTTCTTTTTCTAATTTAAACATTTTTCGTTGGTGTCTCCCAGTTTCCCTCATATGGTTTTCAATACGTCGTACGCTTCTTTTTAGTTCTTTGTACAGATCGTCCTGTAATTGATCTGTCTTGTCCAAAGTGCCATTTTATTTTTTTCAAATGCACGCTTCTTGGAGTGAGATCTATGTAACTCTGATGCACTCTTCGAAACTGGTCGGCACGCATCACTGGATGGTTTTTCGATTTGTACAATATCTCATTTACAATATCCTCGATGACAAGATGTTCTGGTGGAGCAGAAGCAGATAATCCAGACGTTAGGGAAAAGTGAGGCTGCCGATGTTGATGGAATTGATGATAAGCCAAAAGCTAACCTTTTGGATTTTTTTTTTAAACTGCATTAAATCAACAACCGTTTCTTCCAATGGAGAGAGAAAATGTTGGTTGATTTTTTCTCCTTATGTTTATGGATTCGTTTTTTTTTAAACTTTTTTTTGATTTTGAACTTCATGAAAATGTTTTAAAAACAAAGTTTATTACTTACTTTTTGCCAGCCTTTTACTGGCTTTTCTCCAGGGCGCGGGCGGGTGGTGTAGTAGTTTGAAATTTAGGTGTATTAGGTTTCTATATTTTTCCCAGACGTGCTAGTTGTTAGTTCGTTACATTTAGCCCAGCCAGCAACCACTCTATCATCAGTGTTATGCCTTCATGTCAGAGTTGACGCCGACGGGATTCTCATACAAATTCTACGAGAAGACTTTTTCAGAGAATTGCCTCGCACGGGATTCAAACCCGCGACCATCTGCTTGAGGAGTGTATGCATATACCACTACACCACGACCACCTCCCATTGTCTCACCGGTAGTCCCAGGCTGTTCAAATTAGTTACTACGGAGTCCCATTCATTTTTAAAATTTACTTTATTTACTTCTTTGCTAAATCCCCTAGTAAGATTTTTCTTGCATTACGGAAACCAGATATTCAATTTTCGTGCTTAAAAATTCAAAATAAATTAAGACTTGAAATATTAAATAAGAATATGAATTTTACTCACATTTTTCCAACCATCTTTCTCCCTGTCGTCAACTTAAATGTGAATGAAGAAATTAATCGTTTTTTACGACCTTTGTCGTCTCGTTTTTAATTAGAGAATACCGAATTCTTGTCGAAAACGAGATTCTACTACAAACATGGCATTGGAAATTTCCTCAAGACGTTTGTCGTTTCGTTTCGTTAAAAATCGACAACAGGAATACTGATTTATTCGTGTCGTTTTTGACAATGGAAATAGGGGTGAATAATAATTCACAATCGACATATAATTCTGTTCACCTTCTTTTCACCTGGGTCGAATTCACTAATCAATTGAATACTACCGAAAAAATTACCATTGTGTTTTGATCCAATAATTTGATCGCTGCCCCGAAATGTCAACCCTCTAGAGCTCAAGAATTTTATCACGGAAATTTTTCGCTTTAAAATACTTCTCCATACTTCATACTCCATACTCCATACATTCACAATACTTCTATACTTAACTCTTATCTAAATTGTTTATAGGTCAGGTGCTTTGAATGTGCTTTGATGAGTTTTCATGTCGTTGAAGTGCTCTACCCACATTTTTCCAATCGCTGAACCCAGTCTTATTTAATGCATCAGATTCATTTTGGCTTCCGAACAAACGAAAAACAAAACAAAAAACTGATTGTTTCGATGGAAAAAATAATAGCCAATCGCGTATAACTATCGAGCCATTTGCTAAAACACGGTTCGTATGTTCCGATGAAAAATGTAATCCATAAGTAATTTTTAAAATTTGTCGAAATTTAAACTTTTTGATGGGCCTAGTAGTTTAATAGAAGCAACAAACAATAAAATAGAATATAAGTATTTGCACTGTGTTCTCATTGGTTTACATTTTAAGTCGATTTGCAAATATGTTGTACCAAAGGAATTAAAAACTATACGTTAAAAATTAACTCCTTTCATTTCTTATTTGTACAAAATCACTCAAAAATATATATTAGACCAATAATTCTGTAAAATTAATAAATTTAATTGAATATTACATAAACCTGTATCATATTGAATTGAATTTCTGTCCGGTGATGATGATTTGAGCGATTCTTCATCATCAAAATTTGATTGTTCAGCTTCTTCGGTATTTAATTCATCGAAGACTCTGGTATTGTTGTTTTCACTTTCATTTGATTCATTAAAATTTTGCTCTCCAGAACGAGAACTGCATAAACTTGATAATTTGGAAGCCTTTCTTAGCAGTTTGTTATCTTTTCCACGCTTTTCTGCAGCTATATTTCGTTTAGCAGCACCACTTAAATATCTACGTTCCGAACCTATTGTTATGAAATTATTCACTAAACGTCATGCAAACGGTGTGAATTTGAAAGATAGAACCATAAAAGTTAAGGTCTCAGACAAAATGAGTATATCTTAAAAGATATTTGAAGTGCAGAAACACGAATCAGTTATGGTATTCTGGCTTGGGGAAACGCGGCGAAAACCCATGTTGATAAGATATTGAATCTTCAACATCGTCTATTTAAAGCTTTCAGACCTGCTAACACATCTTTTAAAGTCTTAGATGCCAACGCAACATTTCAGATGACAACACTTATACATTATATGGATGATGAGAGATTTATGCAACCTATACGTCATACGCAAAACACCAGAAGACGAGACCAAGGAATGCTAGAAACACCAGAAACATTAAACATCTGTGGAAAACTAGAACTACGCTATGCTATTCCAATACTTAAGAACAATTTTCCTCAATCTTTGAAATACATTCCTAAAAAGTATATAACTTAACTCGTGCGGTTTGGTAAGAAATTGCGTAATTTGTATTATTCCATTGGAACATGCGTTGGAAAACTACTGTCATTATACGTTATTTCAGTATATGTCATTCATTTGAAGCGTAAGCAACAATATTTTTTTTTTTTCCATTTTTGAAAAATGGATCCATTACGATAACCCCAAACGCAAAAAAACATATGTGAAACCCGGCCAAGCAGCCAAATCAACGGCAAAGCCGAATATCCATAGCGCGAAGGTAATGCTGTATCTCTCAATGGACAACCGAACCGAACACAATTAATCCGTTTGAAGAGAGCAGTAGCCGAAAAACACCCGGAATATGCGACCAGACACGAGGCAATAATTTTCCATCATGCTATTCCGGTTAAGAACAATTTGGAAAACAGTGGATGGGAAGTCTTACCCCACCCGCCTTATAGCCCAGAGCTTGCCCCTTCTGACTACCATTAGTTCCGGTCGATGCAGAACGCCCTCATTGAAATACGGTTCACATCAGAGCAGAATATCAAAAATTGGCTTGATTCATTCTTGGCTGCCAAGCCGGCGTATTTCTTTTGGGATGGGATCCACAAATTGCCAGAAAGATGGGAAAAAGTCATAGCTTCAGATAGGCAATACCTTGAATAATACTATTTTACATGTTTTTCTTAAATAAACGTTCAAATTTTGAAAAAAAAAAAAACCGCACGAATTAAATTACATACCCAATAGAATAGTCACCAATAATGAATTTAGTTAATTGTATATCTACATAAAGTAATAATGCTATTCTTTTATATAATAAAACTGAGATATTATTTTTAATCACCTCAAAACCAACTAATGATACCAATGCTAGCAACCACCTGCAGATAAGCAATTTGCTTTGCGGGTAAATTAATATAAATCCAAAATGTAAATAAATAAATAAATAAAAATCAGCGCTCGAATATACATACATACCTATTTTGGACATTAAGGCTACTATTCGAAACAATGTATGCGATCAGTCGTTTACAGTATTACATATTTCTGTTGGATTTTGAATTTTTGAATCAAAAATCCACATATTTTTGTAGAAGTGCCCACGGAAAAAAATTGTTTGGCACCGTAAAACCTGATGTCGGCACTGGTATGTATGTATGTATATATATTGAGCGTTTGGATTAAAACTATTACATTTACGAATGTAATAACATATAAAAAGATTTAACTTTTTCTTCTTATGATAAGTGAATAACTAAAGGCTTTAACGTATAGCCATCTTATTCTTTTACAGTTTTGTCACAATAATCCGAGTGCCAACATGGCTTAAATTTTATATGAGAATAAATAGTTCTTGCATACGGAACTGAGTTACAATTTCTTGCGACAAACTGTCTGTCTTCGTCTTAACCTAAAATAAATACTTAAATCTAACTTTACACGAGGTAACATGAATTGACAATTTCGACACCTCGTTTTCTCTTTCTACCTTTTCTTAATTTTGTAATACCATGACAATTTTTACTTAATCGATTGCTTTAAAAGCTTCACTTTTTAATTAATTTTATTTGAATTTCTTTGTCTATTTTTGTCTTATTTTGAGTATTTACTTTTAAGATTATAATTTTATAGATACAAAAGCGAATAATTTAGCTATAATTACCTGATTTTGTTCATGTTATTTTAATAAAATATTATAAACAATATACTCGATAGCATTGAAAATTAGTTTCAAACGATAGTCTTTTCTTACTACTTTAGAATTACTATACACAAAATTTTTTAAATAGTACACAACGAAAATATATGAACGATGTTTAACCCGTCAGTATACTCTAGTATTTCAGAGGTGACTCTTGTTAAAATAACACATTTCTGCCGCTGTCGCGTGTCGATGAGCAGTTCTCATTGTTTCTGTAATCCTTCACAAGTTGCGGTGGTTTTACCGTTTTATAACAGTTGTCTTTAATAACTGTCTATTTTGCAGATCGTTCGATGAAAGTTTCCATTTCTGAACCCGCCATCCATGGTTTAGAGGCGGCATTCTTTTTTAATGTTAAGAATCTGTTTTTCGGATGTCCATCAATGTTTACACTATTCTTATGATTTTTGGCATGATGCTTGGAGCAAGGAGTGAATTGCGCACTTGCTACGACTCCCCTTTTAGTTAAATTTATTTTAATTATCTTTAGGATATTAGCTTTTCGATTAAAAGAAATATTATTTACTATTAATTTTTCAACTTTTTTTGTTTTTTAACTTTTATTGTACTTAGGCTCTTTTTTGCCATTATGATATAAATTTTACCACTGCATCAAAAACACGTCCGCACTCCTTGACGGCTGAAACCCAACCTCCTTTGTTATTATGCCTATAATGTCAAAGATTTTTGTGAAGGATTAAAACTCGTATAAACATAACACATACTAAAACAAAAACAAATAAGCAATTAAATTTAGTAGTTCATGTTGTGGCAACACGAGACAATAGATTTTACCTTTCCGAACGAACAAATATTCGTTTGAATTTTAAAACGTTCGCGCTACGTGACATATGAACCAATAAGTGTAATTAATTATCGTATATCAATATGTAATTACATATCAGCGCTTAAGAAAATAATGACAAAGAAGATAATCACTTTTATGTTTTAAAAACAATTATCTCTTTGTTCGCACGTTTTCTAATAATCAGAACCAGTGACTAGTAAAATTAAGTTTTGACTCTACATACGTTTTTTGGGTTATTCCTCTGACTACCTCGAAGTCATTCCTCATAATAAGGGACTCCATTTGTACTTTAACGATGGTATTTTAAGCTGACAAAATAACTATTCTTTCATTGCAAATAATTGTCACTCTTAGGCAATTGAGGTTCAGACTAATTTCATTTAACCTGCACGTAGATATTTACCATAGCTAGTGCTTTTAATAGTTTTTTTTTTACTACTGATATGTAATGTGACCTGGTCTTAATAAACTCCGACATTCTGTCCTTTCTTAGTGACAGCATATACTTTGTCTTTCCCTCATTGACCGCCAAACCTATCTTCGCCCGTGACATCCCGATGTGTTCGGCCGATTATCTCGATGTCGTCGGCATAGGCGAGTAGATGGACGGACTTTTGAAGTATAGCGCTTCTGGTATTAGCGTTTGTTTTTTGCACTATTCTTTCAAAAACGATGTTGAAGAAGTTTGTAGGAAGGGGATAATTTGGGTGTTGTTTCTCCCGGTAACAGAGGTCACACGCTTGTCGTTGCACGGCAATAGTTCGTCGGATTGGTGGAGTCCATTCTGCTTCAAACCGACCTGCAAAAAAAAAAATCGTTCCTGAAGAAGGGATGGTGGATCGTTCGGATACTGTATGTTTATAGCCTATAGAATATACTTGTCAAAGATCTTGTACGACCTGAAAGGATAACAAAATATTAGTGAAAGAAAGAGAAGGAAATTAAGAGACTAGAAAAGGGGAAGTGAGAAAATAAGAGGGGAAAGTATAGAAAAAGCATGCCAGGTTTTTATGACCACGTATTAAAACCATTAGGCTGACCCACCCTATACTCCTTGATTATCTTGTGCCTATATTAATAAAAGATAATCCTTTAATTGTTTCTACACAGAATGTTACACAATTTGTCCGCTCCCTTTTAGAATTCGATGACACTCACCACACCTTATCACCACACCTTATTCAATCATTATAAAAGATCATCATTTGCAGGTATCGTTTTAAACAAATTTATTTTTTTATAATTCATTATTTAATAATAAGAAGAAATGAAAGAGGTCCTACTGAAGGAGCAGGAATTCATTTTAAATATCTTCAAGATTCACGTGGAGTTGATTTATAAAGATAAATGTATAACAGTATGTCTAATGATGCATGCAGGTAGTTTAGGTAAAGCAACAACAAAAGGGAAAGCACTGAGTTTCTTACTATGAGTTTTTCGTATTGTTTTTATGTTTCCTTTTTATATATAAGCTCAATCAACTAAATTAAATTGTATTTTTTTGTCGACGTTTTTCGCGACATGTTTTATTTCATTTTAGTGTAATGAGCAAAAGCTCATACAGAGGTCTTACGAGACAAACTAAAAAAATTATGCGCATTGTCATACCACTAGATACACGCATATTTTGCCAAATTAAATCCCCGATTGGAAGAGAGAAAAAGAAGAGACCCCATCGCGTGGTTAACAGGGCTTATATATCCGTGGGTGGGTGGAAGTGGGAGATCGTGAAGTATCATATAGTTCTCATATTTCAACACTTACTGCGGCTTCGACGATTGGTATAAAATTTAGGGCATTACCATCAGTTTAAATAAGTAATTATGCATTGCATGCATAAACATAAAAAGTACCGAATAACAAAAATATTTACAAGGGACATGCTACAAGCCACATGACAGCGCATCGCGTTGTGTAAATCCTTTTTTGATCTCGGTGAATTCTTTACCGAACTTGATGGAGCAGCGTGCATTCTCTAACTCATTCTGCCCAAGCGGATGAGTTTGACAGGGATGCCAAAACCAGGCATGGCTCTGTATAGGTCGTCTCCATAAATGCTGTCATAGGCGGCCTTAAAATCGGTGAAAAGGTGGGGGGTATAGATTTAGACTTCCTGGGTTTTCTCCAAGATCTGCCGTAGTGTGAATATTCGATCGATGGTGGACTTTTCTAGTGTGAAGCCACACTGATAGAGACCAATCAGGTTATTGACGAAAGGCATCAGGCGTTTTCACAACACGGCAGATAAAATATTGTAAGCGATGTTAAGAAGACTAATACCTCTGAAATTGGCGCAGTTCATAGGGTCTCTTTTCTTGAGGATCGGGCAAACAATGTTGAGGTTCCATTCATCGGGCATACTTTCTTCCGACCATATAGGTTAGTGCATGTTCCTAACCAAGTCATCGCTTGCCGCTTTGAATAGCTCGGCGGTTAGGCCATCTGTTCCAGCGGCTTTGTTGGACTATAGCTTGGATATGGCTATCTTCACTTCGTTCAGGTCGGGTAGACGGAATTTTTGGTCTTCATCGTCCAGGTTGAATGGTATATTCTGCCTAATAGCGGGTTTTAATTCGTCATTGCCGTTAAACAGTCTGCAGAAGTAGTTCTTCCATATCGTCAGCATTAACTGCGATTCTACTATGATGTTCGATTTTAGCCCGATGTCAAACTTCCTCACAGTATTTACTTATCTTGACGGTTTTTGGGATATCCGAAGCCGTACCTGATAGAAATTTCACGCGTTCCACGATTTTATTTTTTTGTCTGATTAATGCCCTATATTGATGAGGGGAGTGGTGTGGTGACTGGTACCTAGGACATACTGAATTATTATTTTAGTTTTTAGTAGACCATCTACATCATTATCATCTTTCTTTTCAATAAAACCGTTTACCTTAAAAATTTTTTTTTACTTATTTTATTTTCAAGTTTTTAGTTTTTAGATTTCTCTTTATGTTTAGTTCATTTAGTGCCTTATTATTACAAGGTTTCTTTCCTGACAATTTGCTGCAATCTAATTCCTGAATACATAATCCTTCCGAAGACTTTATTCGACTCAGGGCCACGTATGCTTGTCTTTCTACAAACAATTTCGAAACAAATGTTTCTCAAACAATTTCAGTAATGTAGCCGATAGCGCCGTTTACCAATCCTTCCGAAACGTCAATATTGGACCACAACACAACTTTTGCCCCTACAAATATTTTAAGTTCTTTTGGTAACAATCCAGTCTTCTTGTTGGTATTATAAAGGTTAAATTCAAATTATCTGTATTTCGTGTAACGTTGTGCTTTTATTTTGTAAACTTGAGCACCTTTTTTTCGGAACAAATTCAAAACGGTGGCGTTGTGATCGTTTACTTGCTGATTAGTGAGGTATACCCTTAATACCTTGTCTGTTGCAAACTCATCACTTGGGTCTTGAATAACTTTTTGCATCAAAATTCAAACATCAAACATTTAATACATCAATAAAAGTATGATCACCTTGTTGACGAATATTTCTCGTCAGTTCACAAAGCATGAATAAACGCCACAGATGCGTGGCTGATTGGAGGTATTCAGGCTATTTGAATACAGGTGTTTCGGAGCGTGTGATAGGAGGCAGTTGCAAAAGATCACCAATTAGTTAAACGTTTGCTCCTCCAAGGAACTCGCCTTCACGGTTCTTAATAAGCCTTAATCGGGCTTCAATCATACACAGCATTTGATATGATACCATAGATATTTCATCGATAATCAGAAACTCTGTCTGCTTCCATTGTTGCCTCATTATTCGTAAATAGTTTCCGGAGAGAGGTGGCATACCTGTTATTTGACCATACTTCTGGCAACTTTAAGGTAGTGTGTATAGTAGCTCAATTTATTAACCGTGCTGCAACTCCCGATGGTGCGCATAATTTAACTGTATTCTTCGCATAGTACCTGTTAATTTCGTCCCGTAGTTAATTCAGTAGAAATGTCTTGGCAACACCAGCTCCACCTGTAAGGAATATTTTTAAGCGTTCTTCAGCACCTGACATTTGACTTTGTATGGACTGAGTTACCATTGTGAAAATTTATTTTTGTCCAACATTCATAGCTAGTATAACCTGTTCTTCACAGTCAAGTTATATGGGCTCTTCCTGTTCCAATAGATACCCAAGTAAGCATTTAATTCTCTTAATCTCTCTGCATTGGCGAGAAATGCGTCTCTGGCATTATTATATTCTACCATCATTCACTCTCATTGCGATAAGGCGTATACTGGAGTAGCAAACTATAATAATAAGACTCGGAATCCGAAGTACGAGGTTAGGAACCCGTATTACATCTGATGTGTTTCTTATAGTCATTTTTGTGTTGTTCGTTAGTGTAATAAGATGCCTTTTTATTGTTTGCCCATGCGGTACATACGCATCTGTGTCGATGTTGTCTTTATTGATTGTTGGTAATTTCGTTTGTGGCTCAAACAACATCGCAAACTTATTTGGTCGCTTTTCATATCATTCAAATATATTGGCGCAATAACCAGCTGCTTGACCAGCTTCAGTAAATTTAAACACCTTATATCGTTGTTCCGGCTTACGAGTATTGAGAAAAACTAATTTTCTCGAGCTGTCACGCATATTTAAATGGCAAAGTCTGTATATGCATTCGCAAGCTGAAAGTTGTCGTTCTTTCAATATGCGCATGTATATTTTAAAAAGCTTAAGCGAAACATCGGTTTCCTCTCTCCTAATTTGTTGAATAGCTCGAGTTACTTTATTATTCAGATTCGTAGGTTTTAATTTTGATACGTATTTGGCGATATAATAAGCAATTGACTCGTTAGTACCACATGGTTGTATATCCATATTAGCTTTCTACATTTTAAGCAAAGCAGACTGTAATTATTTCCCCAACAACCTTCGCTTTTTCTATTTAGAACGCAAATGCGAACGCCATTATATATAAATTCGTAAGGTGAAGGATCAATAATATGTGTCTCTGTACATTTTGAGCTAGGAAAGTTGAAACGACACATTGTATTGGGTATGTAATTTAATTCGTGGTGCGGTTTTTTTTTCAAAATTTGAAAGTTTATTTAAGAAAAACATGTACAATTGTATTATTCAAAGTATTGCCCATCTGAAGCTATGACTTCAGTCAGAAGGGGCAAGGTCTGGGCTATAAGGCAGGTGGGGTAAGACTTCCCATCCACTGTTTTACAAATAGTTCTTAACCGGAATAGCAACATGGGGTCGAGCGTTGCCATGATGGAAAATTATTGAAATATATTATTTTCGGCTACTGCTCTCTTCAAACGGATTAATTGTGTTCGGTAGCGTTGTCCATTGATGGTTTCACCCGGTTTTAGCAGCTCATAATACAGCACACCCATCTGTTCCCACCAAATACAGAGCATTACCTTCGCGCCATGGATATTCGGCTTTGCCGTTGATTTGGCTGGTTGGCCGGGTTTCACATATGATTTTTTGCATTTGGGGTTGTCGTAATGGAACTGTTTTTCACCACCAGTAACAATCCGATGCAAAAATGACTTCCTTTTGTGGCATTCCAGCAGCATTTCGGACATGCAAAACCGCCTTTCGACGTCTCTCGGCTTGAGTTCATGTGGAACCCAATTTCCTTGCTGTTGAATATATTCAGCTGCTTTTAAACGTTTTGAAATGGCTGCTTGAGTGACACCCATATACTGAAATGACGTACAATGACAGTAGCTTTCCAACGCATGTTCCAATAGAATAATAACAATGCAATAATCCAAGTTACGCCATCTTTGTATTGTTATTTTTCGTACAGGTATTGGTATAACGAAGCATTTGACAACTTTTAACCAATTCGTGTAGTTCTGAACTTTCAGAAGGAGTGGCAGTATTACATACTCAGTCAATGCGAGTTATTCCTCCAGGTGTCTTCACAGGTTGGTGGTTTTCCACCCAAATAACGATATGCACATGAGGACTTCCTTTATTGTGAAGTTATATTTTCCACCAATGGTCTCTCACTCTACCGCCTAATATTTCAACATCGGTTTTAAGGAACTGCATTAGCGCATTTACATGTACCATAACGTGCCTACTCACACCAACGGGATACATCTCGATGAACCGTTGAGTTTCGTGAATATTTATATCATCTACGCCAATAAGCAGCGGAACCTCTAACATTTTTCAAATACAAGTGTAGGTCCTCTACTCTATTACCATTTTCACCTTCCACTCTTCTAGTACATGCTGCAATGGTTTACTTGATCCGATAGTACTCAAATATTGAAAGAGCATAGAATATATTAGGTAATCGTTGCGCTGAAACCTAGTATAACACCTAGAATACGAAATTTATTGTAATCCAAAGGACCGGCCTTGGGTTGTCAAACCCGTTAAAACCTACCTGGAAACGCTTAAATGGAAAGTCTTATCCCACCCGCCATATTCCCCACATAATGCGCTGTCATTTATATCTTATTCCGTTCGATGGAACATGGTCTGGCTTCCGCTCAAATAAAGACATCAAAAAATGGTTTGATTCGTGGATATACTCAAAAGACAAACACTTTACCGTAACGGTATTTGAACTCTACCAGAAAAATGAGAAAAGGTTGTAGCTAGCGATGGGCAATACTTTGAATGATTTATTTGTAAAGTTTCATTTTAATCAAAAAACTGCGATAACTTGTTCCGCACCTAATATAAAATTTTTCTGGTGAGGTTTACTTTGGACACGAGGATTATATTTAAGGTTGAAGGCCTTACTTCGCCGAAATTAACGATTTATCCACATATTTTCCGACTCGATAAATTCGTGTTTGAATTTATCGTGAGGTCGTGGAAGAAATAACTCTTTAAAGTCTTTTGCCTCAAATTACTGAGTCTGGAACAATGGCACAGAAAGTGGAGGGTATCCTTCAGTGAGCATATGTCCTCACAGTCTTTGCAGAGGTTGTCGTCGATAAGCCATAGCTTTATTACGTGCGCCGCCAGAAGATTATTACCTTTTTAATAGAATCTTACTTATTCTGGATTTGCCGAGTTGCGGTCATCGAGGTGTTCAGGTCTCGCAGGTTGGGAGGTTTTTCCAGCTTTTATTTGTATCTTTCGCTCCACCTGGCTTTTTAAAGTGGAGGTTTGATTTTTTGATCTGCCAGTTCCCTTTCTAGTTAGAATCTTTTGGAGGTAGCTCGCCTGCATGCACATTGCACACCACCTGTCACTTCTTTGGGACACAGCAATCCTATGCTGAACCAGAAAAGGATCTTACTCTTTGCGATGTTTTTTAAAATTGTGATGAGCTAATAATATATGTAGTCCGTATTGGATCCCAGATTACTTGTAAAAATCGAGGCGTGGCCTTTCGTCTTTTGAAACAAACCAAAAAGTCAGCCAATTTTCTACTTACTCGTAGGATTTAAAGTGCTCCTCAGGTAATATCGTATCGATAAAAACAAATGGTAGTCGGAAGAAGCCAAGTCTGGTGAATACGGCAGGTGGGGTAGCAGCCCGCAGCCAAGTGCTTTGGTTGTATCTTGAACCAGTTTAACTTTGTGTGCAGATACATTGTTATGGAGATCGTTTTTCGATCAATGCATGGTTCAAATTGATCTTTTGTTGTCGGTAACGATCTATGTATATTAACGGTTTCACCAGATATTAGGAGCTCGTGTACACCACACCTTTCTGGCACCACTAGACACACAGCATTGTCTTCTTGCCGAATCGACCTGGTTTTGTAGTCGAAGTTGATGGTTGTCTCGGATTAACCCATGATTTTTTCCGTTTAGGATTCTGCAAATAAATCCATTTTTCATCACCAGTAACAATTCGATGCAACACGATGCTCTTTTATCGTGTCCTTGAAGCAAAATTTTACAAGTGGTTTTTCGGCTTTCCATCTGTCTTTCAATCAAGTCATGTGGCACCTATTCTCCAGACTTTTTGACTCTTTTCTATAGCTTTTTAACGGTCAAAAATTGTTTGTTGTGCAACATGTAAGATTTAACATATTGTTTGAAATTCGGCGTCTTTAAACTTTTTTGGTGATCTTCCACGTTCTTCATTTTTCACATCAAAATCTTTATCTCTGAACCTTTGAAACCATCTTTTGAATGTTGCTTCTGATAGAGCATGCCTCGACAAGCATTCGATGCGACTCCGCCTTACTTTTCTTGAAATGAAAACAAAAAATTAAAGTCATAATTTTCTGGTACAAAATTCGACATTTTTAACACGATGAAAAAATATGATGTTGTATACTAAATATATTTGACAGGTGTCATAGCAGCCGAACAAAAAAAAAATTAAAATTATATTAAAAAATTAAGGCCCGTTCACAATAAATGCTCCACATCAAAACATTTGTATCTTGACGCTCACTTCATACCGGTAGACCTGGTTTGGAATTAAGGTCAAATTATGACATTATCCTTTGATGTGTGAATAGAACCACTAAGCATAGATTTGTGGCTCAGTCTGACCGCAACTTCCATTGCATTTTTTTTGTGTAGTTTCCAATTTCAATTACCTCCCGGAAGCTGCGTTCTTTCCTGTCATTCAGTGTGTAGGGACTAGGAATATTTAACCGTTTTAAGGTCTAGTAAGATCCATGAGTTTTTTTCTTGTCGACAATATGAAGCTCGACTTCTAGTCGTGGAGCCTTTGTATTGCTTTTTGAGAGGATTTGAGTTTGGTTCATTCCTGTCTGACAGGATCTCTTTTACATGGATTAAGGTTGGTTGATGCCATGATGTCATTTGCCATTCCTTGCTTAAATGAATTTCAAAAATAATCTTTTTGATCATTTCTCGGTTCCTTTAGTTCAAATTTTGATAATAATTGTAATGATGTATATTATGTGTAACAAAGTCATTTTTTTCACTAAATAGTGTCGTGTGGTACGCATTACTGTAGAACTTACTTTATAAAGGGCTCATTTGTTTAGAGAAAATAGAAAGGAATTTTACCACAAAAATTTCCTGCAGTGATTGCTTGAGATTTTTTCATACATATACAAATTATATGCATTCAAACGGTAAGCCTTTTCATTCTGACGAGTGTGGAGTACTTAGGCACAGATCAATGTATATTCCGAAGCAATTTCTGGACAATAATAAAAAGTGTGAAGCCACAAATAAAGATCCTCCGTTCTCTGGTATGAATCTTACAATGCACTCTAATAAGGCTAGTCAGTCTGAAGTTTCGAATTCAAATATGGATGAAAGTGAAACAGGAACTGAATATATATTTCGAATGGTTTTTTTTTTTTTAACTTTCAAAATTAAAGGAAACAAACAATTGTTTCCTCATATCACTCAACGGATTACGGACTGTGTATGAAAATCTGAAAGCGAAGGTCGAATCAATCGAGAACATACTTAATTGGCAACAATAAAAACTTGCAATGAAATTGTTGATGTACCATATGCCAACAACACAAACATAATTGACAAAGTTAAGCAAGCCTTTCAAAATGTTTTGTCTATTGATATTCCTGATGAAAAAATAAGAATTGCTACATAAAAAAAGTGAGAGGCAAAGGAGTAAAAAACAATAACTCAGAATCAGGCAAATCGATCATCTGTGTTAGATTCAATGATCTCTTGACAAAACAGAAAATAAAGCGTGAGAAATCGAAGAAAACCACGAAACTCAATAGACACGTCACTTTTATCAACGGGAGCAACCACATAGGTAGCAGCGGTAGCAGGAGCAGCAAGAGTGGCGGCGTTTACATCAACGACGCGCTAACCAAGAATATATATTATATATATATAATGTAGATGAAAGATATGAGAAGGCGTAAAAACTCTTAATAAGTTGGGTTTAAAAATAAACAAGTACTTAAGAGGAAGGAGGAAAGTGGAAAGATAATCTGAATTAAATCATTTAACTTTACCAAGTAAAAAAAATAATCTTTATATGAACCTTGGAATGATATACGTATGTATAGTACTAAAAGTGATATTTCTGCATTTTATTCAAAATTTATGGGTTGCCTCAACAACCATAACGGGTGGACAGATAACGATGATAGTTTTCACAGTTGTTATTTTTTAGCAGTTGTCAACGTTACCAATAACATCCAGCTGTCAGTAAGGTTTGCCATTTTATCATCCACGGTTTTATGCTTGCCGAACGTGGGGAAATTATAAAAAATGATTATCGAAATTCCGATTCAGTTGTAAGCACGCAACGTCGTGAGGTCGATCGCTATAATGGCTTTAATGTGCAGGCAATTCGTCGCACCATGAAAAAGTTTGGGCATCGCAAGAGAGTCTACCCGGCTTATTTTGTGGGTAAATTTGGGCCTACATCTGTATAAGATTATTCCAACAAGATGGCGATACATGCCATACAAGCGACGCAAAGCTCGAAGTTGTGCAGGAGAAATTTCGTGACTGGGTCATCCCACGGCGAGCGTTCATCAATTATCCCCCATCGCTCGATTGTTTTTTCTGAGGCTTCGTCAAGTTCACAGTCGACGGTAACTAGCCAACTATTTTGAATGAGCTCGAGGCCAACATTCTACACGCTGTTGCCGAAATAACGCCGCACATATTGGACCGAGTCATCATAAATTGGAACGACCGCTTGAAGAACTGCCAGCGAAGCCCAGGCGGCCATTTGAATGATGTGCTATTCCACACATAATGGCATGAACGTAGCTTCAAAATAAAGCCGGAATCAATTCTATATGAATTTTTTTCCTATCTGCTCACTCTTTTTTAAAAATTGTACTTTCACCGTGCCCTTCTAGCTTTTACCACAAGATTTAAGACTTAGATTACCAGACCACTTTTACCAAGTTTAGGAGTAAAAATATACTTAGAATCAACTGTATGAAGCATCCAAACAATCTCTGATTAAAGAACATGTACACAAAACTATGCTATGAACTTAAAAAAGAAATTCCTATCTACTGCGATAACCATTATTGAAATAAATTTTGTTTTGCTAATGGAAACCTAAAATGAAAGTCAAATACTCAATAATATCTGGAAGCAGGCTTTAATTACCATTTTTGAATTAATTTAATAACAAAAATTTGTGTTTTGACGGTTTAGGTTCGGGTAGTTTTGACATTGCCAATGCGTTCAGTTATCACTTTGACTAAACATCTAGCAGTTTATCTACTCAAGCAGCCCAGATGAGTTGTAATTTACGTTCAAATTTTTAGGAATTTTCATGAACTATTGCAGAGAAATAGTTTTGCTTTTGAGGCAATAACTCTCTTTGAACTTTTAAAGATAATTGGTTGTCAAGAAATTTTGTGCTTGCGGTTATAACGCGTTTCTACCTTAGTCTCGAAATACGTTGGATACTTTATACTTGATGTATTCGTTGATATGTTTTAGAAGTTCTTCCTGATGATCTTAAATGAGCAGACGTAGTTCCTTTCTTTAAAATGGGACCAAAAGAAGATATAAATAATATAAAGTTAATCTCACTTCTTCCTGTTTTTAGTAAAATCTTTGAAAATGCTGTTAAGCTTAGAACGATATCTTTTTTAAATAAGTTTGCATTCTTCCACTCGGCCCAATTCGATTAAATCTACTGAAGACACCCTCTTAAATTTTTTCTCTAGGGCAGTAGGAAGGTAAGAGTGGCGGTTGGAAAAGACCAGCCCCCTAAGGCCTATTGGTCCATTATGCTGGCACTTGATCTGTGATCATATTACTCGTGGAACCAATTAGAGCTTAAAATGAAGCGCAGGAGAATATTAACGCCCATATTTTTTAGATCGCTTAAGTCAGAAGCGGAAGTCAATATAAGAGAGAACTGGTCAAGTACAGAGGAGGTGGAGGATTATCTCCTCTTTTTCCTCGTTCTTACAGCTTCTACAGAAATGGTTTGTAAAGGCGCCAAGCTAACTATGACACCTATGATGGCTCTGAGATGTTTTCTGTTCAGAAGAATCAGGCCAGATCTGTTTGGTAGCTAGACATGTTGGTCCAACAGTCCACCTACGGTTCGTACTTTTATTGGCATCCAGCTTTGATATTGATTTGCACGTAGCGTTTGGAATACCTATACCTTTTGCGGTAGAATGTGTAAAGTGGTTTCAATTTTTGCGAGTTCGTCGGCCCTACAATTCTTTTTAATGTCTCTATGGCCCGGCACCCAACAAAGGTGAAAGTTGAGCTACTCTGCCATCTCCGAAAAGATGATCGGAATTCAAAGGTGGTTTTAGAATTTAATGTTACTGAATCCAGGGACTTGATCCCGATCTGACTATTTAATTATTGACTATTGACTATTGAAAAGATGCAGATATCCTTTGCAGATATGAGGTTTTTCTTCAGCCAGGACAGAGATTCTTCAATGGCTACAGTTATTTGCAAAAAGGGAAGGAGAGGCTTAGAGTTTATCTGCGAAAACACCGCCATCAATGCCGCTATCGGTTTTAGAGCCATCTGCGTAAAATGGATTGACTTGTACTCCATGAAAGCATCTTCATGGAGCATGGCCAAATAAATTACACAGTAAAGTCGCTTTAAGATGTCGAGAGGTGTCAAGTTAAACAGATTGTCTAAAGCCGCGTAGGAGTTAGAACGTAGGGCTCCGCTTATGCATAGATATGCTGTTCTTGGATTCTGTAAAATCTGTTGCAATCGACTGCATTGTCATAAGCCGTCCACCATACAACAACCCCGTCGGTGAGTATCGGTCTTATGATCGAGATGTATAGCCAGTGGGTTGTTGTATATTGAGGTTGAAAGCCCCATTTGTTTCCAAAGGCTTTTTAACAAGAGAATAAAGCTACTGCAGCTTTCTTGACTTTTTCTTGAATGTTAGGTTTTCAGTTTGGTTTCCTGTCAAAAATGAGACCTAGATATTTTGCTGTATCGGAAAACACTGAACTGATACCGTTTATTGGATTCTATAATTGGAATTTTATATTTCGTGGAGAAGAGGGCAAGATCAGTTTTATGGAGACTTACTCCCAATCCACAGCGATCTGTCCAACAGGTTAATTTGTTAAGATTAAGCTAAAGGAGTTCTTTGATGATATTAATATACTTATCTGAGACGACTTTAGCAACGTCATCCACATCCGCAATCACCCTACTACCTCCCACTTCCAGCTATATCAGTTTGGAGCTGATTATCCTCCTATTTAGCATAAGACCGATCAACTCCTCAAGTGATTCGCCTACCTGCAGGTTTGACAGCGCAGTCGTGATTGCGAATGTGTTGATATTGTTAAAGGCGCTTTCTATGTCCAGGAAAGCAACCATTGTGTACTCTCTATATTGTAGGGATCGTTCGATGTGGCTAATCAGTGAATGCGGAGCCGATTCCACCGACTTTCCCTTACAGTAGGCATGTAAAGCTGTATGACAGAAGTCTTGGATAAATTTTTATTCGTATATAACATAGATATCAATCAATCATTCCAGAGTTTTCAAAAGGAAAGATGATAGACTTATAGGTGTGAGGTCCTTTGGAACAACTTGAGAACATTTTTCGGCTTTGGAAATGAACACTACATTAATTTCTTCCCATGACAGTGGAATGTGGATCAGTTCTAGAGATCTCCTCTTGATATTCTCTAAAGGCAGTATAACTTCTGAGGACCTTTGTAGTTCGGCAGGTATTATACCGTCCAGATCAGCAGACTTGTATGGTTTGAAGCTATGCAGCGCCCAAAGAAGTATATCTCTTGTAATCAGATTATGAATTTTGGTCACGGTTGCAGTAGTCCTGTTTGGGTTATTACTGGCTGCGAATAAGGAGCTACCTGGAAAATGGGTATCCAGTAGCAGGTTGAAAGATTTATCACTAGAGGTTGTCCAAGAGCTATCGGTTTTTTTTTTCAAACAACTAGATATCATAGGATTTGTAGAGAGGATTTTTTTTACCCGCGATGCCTTAGCGATTTCTGTGATTTTCTCACAGAGTGCTCTCCAGAATTGTCGCTTTTTATGTATTTTAAGAGGTTCTTTGTATGAGTCCCATTCAGTCATATTTCTTGTGCTTTTGCTAGGTTGAAAAGTTTTCTGCAGGTGTTTCTAAGTTGATATCCACCAGTGCAGCTTTTTCCTGCCTCTAATTGGAATAAGAGGGCAGGAAGCAGCCATAGCCTTATTGAGAGCCAGGATGAATTTCTTGACTTTCATGTCAAGCTCGTTGGTGTCATGCGGGCCACTTGGGAGTTCAGAGGATAGTGTTTTTGACAGTATTTCTCTGTATTTTGGCCAATCAGTTTTCTGATATTACCGGAATGCTGGCTGATTGGGAGAAGTGTCACTCAGGCTGAATTGTATATACCTATGGTCTGAAAGTAAGTTTTCAGATGATACCATCCAGTTTGTTAGCAATTAAGTAATATTGTAGGAGACAAGTGTAATATCCAGCACTTCCTATCGATTTCTTGTTATAAAAGTAGACACATTGCCAATGTTGCAAATAATGAGGTTAGTACTTAAAATAAAATCAAAAAGTGGCTCATCTCTATCGTTAATGTCGGTACTGCCCCATACCGTGTGATAGGCGTTAGCGTCGCACCCGATGATGAGGCTAGTTTTAAGCCTCCCAACTTCCAGTACCAACCTTTATAGGTGGGCCCCCAGAGAGAGGGCCCACATGATTATGGCCTAGATTTCTAATGCCAGCCAGTAACAACCTTTGGCAGTCTCTAGCATGGCAACGATTATATCGGGGTCGCTGAAGTTAGGAAGTAAATATGCATTAAGGCTACGTTTCACTAATATACGAGTTCTAATGTTACATTTGTCTCTGGTATAGAGTGGAGCGTATAAAGGTGCCTCAAGTCCACCAACTACGTCTTCTATCACCCATGGTTCCTGGATCAGCATGATGTCTTCTGCGTTTTTGAAAAGACGAAAAATAAGTGCGGCCAAAGTCTTTTTGAGTGATGTTTTTAAGAAACATTGCTACAATATACTAGAGTAGCCTTTACCACGGTGTTGTTCGAGTCCTCCGATTCTGAACATGTGCCTAAGAGCTCAACTTCTTTCTCTGATCGTATAGAATTTCTTTTTAGTTCGTCATCGGTTTTCATTTTCGATAGTGTTAGAAGAAAAGACCAACGGTTTAATTGTCGCCTCGAATAAATTGGATCCGTCGCCGTCCATTTCTGGAAAGGATATTGACGCTCCAAGATCTAAAGCTGTATTTGAATTTTCAGTCAAAGGAGGAGGAGCTTGCTTATCAGCATCCAGCTCATCCTTTTTATAGACCCTTAGAGGTGTCTTTTAGTGGTTTGAGAGCAGTGGACAATCCGTCTTTTAGGGTGTTGTTAACCCACTCAATCTTGCTCTTAATGTGTAAAGCATTTCGGCGTCTTAGCTTGAGCGCCTTAGATAGAGATTGCCGATGCGGCTGAGCCCCTGAGATTTAGTAGCAACGACAAGTCCGTGGCCTGCCGCAAGCTTGCTGCTGATAGGGGTGGAGAAAGCGATAGGACCGTGGCTTCCCACATTCTTATCACCCCTTAAAAAATTTAATTTTAGGCTAATTTTGTTTGCCTTTAGATGATGGTGCAGCATGGCCTGCCACACTTTTACTTTTGCTTGATAATGCAGGAGCCTTGCCGGTAGTCGGTGTAGTCACCTTTCTACCGCCTGGTATTCGAGAAGTACCGGTCTCGGGTTTTTTTTTATATTTTATACGTTAGAGATCCCACGAATAGCGGAGAAAGGACGGTCCATCTGTAGACAGACCTTTTGTATACAGATAAGGCTAGCTAGTACTGAGGTTGCCAGGTATCCATACTTCGTTTGCGACTGAGCTATTTTTAGAGATTCTGGGCTCTAGGCCAAATTGATCATCGGCACGGGTCGTATAAAAACTTTATCGAGAGAGAGAATTTTCAAAGTGATTTCACTGCCTTCTGACTCCCATTGCCTGCAAGATGACTTAAATAAGTTTTCGGTATGGTCCAAGCAATACTTTTTGGATCTTAATGTCAACAAATTCTAAGCGATAACCTATGTCCATGTTCATTACTCTTTTTAGGCCTCTTTTCAAATATTATTGCCAAGTTTGGTCACCCTATAAACAAATTCACATTCAAAGAATTGAAGCAGTTCAACGCATATGTGTTACCTCGCTATGAAAATAGGCTAAGACTAATTAGCAAACATACCCTGAAAAAACGTTGTGAAGTCGTTGATGTCCTTTTTATCCACCAGTCATTGACTAGAAACATTAATTGCTCGAGAATAACATAAAATATTTCATTCACTTCCAATCCCCATAATCTCAGATCTTTCTCACTCCTCCTGATCCGAACTCATCGCATCAGTTACGTTTAATTTTTAGGTCTTTGGCCTACCATATATAGTAGCAAATTAGAAATCTAAATAAACACAGCTCAATATGCCACTCCCTTAACATCTCCCCCGACCACCATCTATGCTGCCCCATTAGGTTAAGAATATTTTTCTTAGTTTTTTAAGCCTACCTTTAAGTTTTTGCTTGTTAATGAGCTTAATAAAATTGTCCGGGGTAGACCCGGGCCAATAATAATACGAACTTAAAATTTGCCTTTGTGCTTCAACTTCATCCCTGTCAACTTTTTGTCAAACTGTAAGTTGCAGTGAAAAATATTTTCCAGTCGAGAATGTGGACGAATTTAAGTACTTCGAAATTATTATTAATTGCAGAATTAGTTTCGAAATTCAAACGAAAACTTTAAGGAAATATTTTTCTAACACTCTGTTATTTTATCTACCTGGACCATGTTTTTTTTTCTATTATTTTCTAAAATAGATATCACTCATTTATATCGTTAATATTTATAATATAAATGTTTACGTCACCCTACACACATATCATATAACTTTTGTGCAAATTTTTAAAATCTATTGAAGTGGTAATATATGTCTTATTATTTCTGAATTATAAACTTGTACTAATATAAAATTTATTGAAATATAATATAATAAACACAACAATGAAAAAACAAAATTTTCCAGATCTAGTATCCCATCTACCATATATACCTGATTTTATTTTTATGTCTGAAATCTGGAATTATGAGTTAGACAAAATGATTTTAGCTTGCTAGGTTTTGATTTTTTCCAAACACGAATAGAAAATACACGACTGGTGGCGTAGGTTGTTTTTGTAAAAAAAAGTCATCAACAATGACTCCTGTGTAATATTTTGTGTTTGCAGATTGCACAATTTCAGTTTCTCGACGTTTATGGAAGAGTTTTCAAATCTCTTAGGAAATGAGAATAAATCTAAGAATTTAATTATTATTTGGCGGTTATGCGGTTTCTAATAACAAGAGTTTGTTAGCTTCGTATGGATTAGAATGTTTTATAAATGAAACCACCAGAACAGGATTGGGGACATGCTTAGACCATAAAGTGTATACGCAGGTTTTTCTAATATCTCACTCAGTTTTGATAGAAGGGCGATGACAAAATTTCTACATTCCTTCTTAATTCCCATTAACAATTTATAAGGTAAATAAAAATAGAACAACATAAAATAAGTCAAATAATATGAATAAATAAACAGAAGCAAAAGCAATGAAAAATAATAAATAGTACAGAATTAACAGTAAAGAATATATAATAAATAACAGATAATATAAAAAATCAACAGTGAATAATAAATACTAAATAAAAAAAGTAGAAATAATAAAAAGTGAACAATAAATAATAAATTGTAGTCAACAAATAACAAGTAATAAGTAAATAATAGATATTTTAGAAGTGACTGGTTGCACATTTACCCCAAACGGGTCATAAATAGAATATGATTGCCTGGAAACCTTGACCTTGAAACGATCAATTTGTTTTCAGTATTTAGCCTTGAATTATGATTTATAAGTTAATAAAGCGTTTTAATATTACCAATATTTAACGTTTTTCGGACATGTAAGCCGAATGTTAACGTTTTGTCCAAGATACCCCAAGATACTTTGCACTGTCCTTACTCTGAATACCGCTGATATGAAGTCTGGTGCTTGGTAAGAAACCGACTTTCCTTTTTTTAGTGTAAAAAAAATAGTCTGAGCCTTTGAGGCATTTATTTTAATCTTCCGTCAAATATTATGACGGTTTTAAAGGCAAATTGCATATCGATTTCAATGTTGGAATCGAAAGAAAGTATACAGGCATTATCAGCAAACCTAGCTGATTAACAATTATTAAGACGTGGAAATTCGGATGTGTAAATAATGAATAAGTTAGGACCAAGCACAGAACAATCAGAAACACCTGCATCGATAGAGCAACCACTTGACAATCAACCATTATCGGACACTTCGAAAGTTCAATTGGATAAAAAACACTTAATAATTTTAACCAGGTACATCGGAGAGTTAAAGAACGTAAACTTATGCATCAAGCCATAATGCGGTACTGTATATAGTAAAATGCCTTTTCGACTACGAGTAGTACCATACCTGTTCGTTTACCTTGATAAAAGTTATTTTTTATATGATTATAGATGCGGTGCAAATAAACTATGCTATGATGAGCACAAAATCCAAAGTGCTCCGGAGGCAGAATATTGTGCGAAATTGTGTATGCTACCAATTTATTTTTACTACAATATTTTCTCGAAGCATTTGCTCAAAAAGCTAAGTAAACTTCTCGGTCTATAGTTACACGACATGACAGCATTTTTTAAGGTTTTAAAATAGGGACAACTTTAGCGGATTTCCAATCTAAAATAGAACATCCCAGTTTGAAACAGATATTGAAAAGAGCTTGTATAAATCTAATAGATTTTTTAGGAAAATGTATTAATTATAAGTTCTTTAACTGACCAAGGCCAAACGATTTATTTAATTTCAGACAAGAAACTAAACATTGGCTACGACATTGGTACTATCTTCGAATGAACTTGAGTTCATAGAAAGCTCAATTGCTGAAGTAATGTTATTTATATTATTAACATTACTTGTAATACCTTGATTGGCAAAAAACTCACGAGCTCACTTGCCTTTTCAAAATTTTAAGTTTTTCCTTTTGATGACCTTTAATATATTCCAAAAAAGCTTACTACATTTCGCTAAGTCTTGTAGCTTTATATTCCAGGAATGGTTTCTGAAAATTAAAGTTATCATATTTTTGATTTCGTTAAGCTTTTTTATTACGGAGAGATAAAAATGTTCCGGATCTTGATCAATTGCTGTACGTGAAAAGAGGCACATTGATACCGCCACAAGATTTAACTTTTTTGGGTACCGAAAGTTCAATATTCTCCAGTACTGCACTAGTAAACGAGATCGATTGTAATCATTAATAACATCACATAAATCACCAATTTTTTGCCGCATAAGGCGGTGCATAAAACTGGTAAATGATCGGAACTAAGATCATTAATAACCATGGGTTGGCTAAAATGTTCTGGCGTATTACTCAAAAAAAAAAAAAAAAAAAGTCTAATGTAGACGGGTTTGACCGATTATTAGTTGAAATAAATGTAGATAGGATAAGGAGGAAAAAGTATATAAAACGGATGACTAGAGTTAAGATCAGTAAGTATGTTACCCCAGGCATTAGCTCTCAGGTATCTCCAGCTCCCGTGTTTACAATTCAGATCCACTTCTATCAAAAAAAGGGCATATAGTTTTCTCGGTGATACTAAATCACCCAGGAAATTCCTAATAAATATTTTGATTGGATGCCCATCAGTTTTGTGCAAATAACAGGAAGCACCCAGTATTAAATAAGGAGTGATTCATCGTGAGGTTTGATTTTTAATATGAATTTTTTGACAGATCACGCGTGACTCCTATCAAACTGCTTTGTCTTTTTGTTCAATATCAATTGCCAAGTCATCATTCAAAGACTCACACCACAAAAGCGTCTCCAAATTGTTCAATTGTATTACGAAAATCAGCGTTCTGTGAGAAATTCGAGGAACATATGGTGCGCATAATCGACCTACTGAAACCACTATCGAAAATACCATTCGCAAATTTGAGTTCCAGTTTACATTAGTGGATAATACTCAACCACATCCAGCACGTAGTGACGAGGCTATAGCAGCTGTAGCTGATAGTGTACGCGAAGACAGTGACGAATCGATTATTCGATTATTCGATTATTCGATAACTTGGCGTATTTTACGTGGGGATCTCGACCTAAAAGTGTACAAAATTCAAATTTTGCAAGAATTGAAGCCAAACGACTTGAATTTGCTTCGTATTTTCAATGAATGGTTATAAAGCCCATTTTTGGCTCAATGGATACGTTAATAAACAAAATTGCCATATTTGGGCTGATGAGCAACCCGAAGAGTATCAAGATCTACCATTACATACATTAAAAACAACGGTATATTTTATGGGCTGGTGGAATTATTGCTCCATATTTCTTCAAAAATGGGGCAAATCAGAATGAATTGTTATCATTATCGCGCCATGTTACCGGACTATGTGCTTATTAAAATTCAAGAACATGGTCTCTGTGAACTCTGATTTCAACAAGACGTGGCCAATGTTTATATGATATCATTTTTAAAAAAAAATCCCTTCAATTGTCTTTTAACCGATAATAAAAATTTTAAGTTCACTTTCAAATTTATGTATTTTAATTTACATTATAAATCAATACTCACGATGAATCGCCCTATATTTGACGATCTGGAAATTCATTTAAAGGTCTAGTCCTAGATAATTAATTTACATGCAGACGAAAACATCAAGCTGTTTGATGGATTATTAGAAAGCTTTTTTTTCTCATTTATATTTTTGTTTTTGATTTTTTTTTCATGACTTTTCTTCTTTCTCTTATTTCTGTATATTTATATTTTCTAATTTTTTTATGACTATTTTTTTATTTTTATTTTGCTTGGATTCCTTAATTTAAAAGTTTTTTTTCCTTAAGCTGTTACTTATACATTTATATTACATATATGTTATTAACTTCCCCACCTACTCTTGAATTAAAAGGCTTGCCTCTATGAACTGGTATTCAATACTATTTTTATTTTAAAATATTGACTATCACTAATTGTTTCTCAGTCTTTTATAGTATTATTAGATTTGTACACTCAGCCTGAGATAATTCTATTACATAAAATATGTTTGAGAAATAAATTAAGAACCTATCATACACTAAAATAAAGACTAAGACACTGTCTAACGTCGAGTTTGCCTTCCCCTACACTATCGTTAAATTTTTTTCTGTCTTCTAAGAGAGCTTGGATAGTACCGTCGCCTTTTTTTCGTCCTTATCCTTTTGTGTTAGCTCCAAAGGGGCTGGCACTTTGGAAGCTTGGATTTAACCACTTCATTATTTTTCCTGTCCTGGATGCTTTCTGCTGCTTTCCTTAACTATTTTTTTTTTATATCCTGACTACTAATTTTCAGATAAACGAGTTAATATTTTACACATGAGTTTTCATATATATTTACGTTGTGCAGTTGGTTTCGATTGTGGGTGAATAGCAGCTTATTTGATCTAATTCGATCCGCATATTCGTGTATTGACTTAGGCCTTAGTGTTTTTTTTAAACAAATTAAACCAATCAAAATATGAGTACTCTCTTTGATAATTCACCGCGTGTTTAAAATATCGTATAAAATTTTGGTAGCCATGACATCGATCGTAGTATGAAGCCGAAATACTATGTAATATATTATTATAACGTATGACAATCTCCGGCACACGTATCGTGTTCGGGAAATTATTTCTCTAATATTATTTTCAAAAATTTGGTTGTGATTTGGTGTCTTAAGCTTCGAAACAATCCAAACATAAATTCAATTTCGATTTATGGATCTCTGAATAAGTAAGTTTTGACACCTTAAAAAATATGCTTATACGATTTGGAATTCGGTATGTAAAAAAAAAACACATCTGAAAAAAAATATAAATCCACAAAAGCCTTCGATTCGGTGGTGAATACCTCGAAGACTTGATATTTGAAAATCGATTTCATAAATCATTTTTCACTTATGTACCGCTAAAATTACAACTCCACGAGGTTGTATTTATTACTTTTATGCTTAAAATAGGAACACAGAGAAAAACATAAACCATTTCAATGTGTCCATTTTTGTGTTGTGCTTCTCGATTTAGTATGTATATGTACTTTAACTTGAGCATTAAATTTACTTGCGCCGACCGAATTGATGGTGGTGCCCCTTAAATTATGAACGACCGACAGATTTCCTATAGGCGAACTTTTTTATATTCATTTTGGCTTAAGTCCTTGCCTTCTGTCTTTTAGAAGTTAGTTCGCTTTTATGTTCGCATATTCCAATTCAGTTAACCGTGTTGTATGATTTCATGGTGGTTGCTGGGGAAACCAAAATAAGGGTGGCATAATACGACAAGGGTCAATTCACATGAATTGGCAAATTTGGCAAATTAAAAATGACAGTTAATTAATAGGATAGCAGCTCTGGGGATTAGGCAGTTGGTAAATATGTTCAAGAGAAAAGTCGGAGAAATGGTTTTGTTTTAGAATTGGAATGGTAGTGGGACTTAATACAAAATATTCAAGAGCCTCTATGAATAAAATTTTTATATTCTAGATATATAGTTCGCTTTCAAATGAATGATGTCTTTCACTTATTTACAGGTACTTTTCACATCGTAACGTAACTAGATTGGAGAATAAGTACTTCCGTAAATACCTCAAAACTAAAGTATTGCAAACCTTAGTAAATAAATTTCCATACATTTAACTAAAGCATAAATCATAAAGCACTTTAAAAAATAAAGCATATATTTAAAAAATAAAACAAAAAACATTGTTTAACTCGAAATGTTGTATTATTTTATGTTAAAATATAATTTATAAAAATTGTTGTATATTTTTATATAAACTTAAAGTTATTTTTAAAGACTTATTTTAAATTAAATAAATCATAAATAATCAAAATAACCAATGGAGCAAAAACATTCTTACATAAAAGCATCTGCGTTTAGTTGGCAAAATAGATTCTGTTTCTGGTCTATTTAAATAATTTTTGTAGCATTATCCAATTAAACATGCATGATACACCTCAGATTTCCTTTGAAAATGGCTATTTTCTTGGTAAACAGGTAATTTATTTAGAAACTAATGTTCGTGTAAAAGTTAGAATTATGTCATAACCCACGAAGTGTGTTGAAAAAGTACGATGAGTTTAAATTTTTATAAAAAAATATTTATTTATTCATCTACATACTTTAACATTGTTCCCTTCAAAATAATCCCCCTCAGATATAATACACTTGTGCCAACGCTTTTTTCCAATCCTCGAAGCACTTCTCATAAGCACTCTAGTCTCGAACTGTTTCAGTGATCCAGTTTTTATTTCCTTAATCGTTGTAAGTCTCCGTCTTTTTATAGGTTTCTTTTGTAAACAAGAAAAGGTCGCATGGGGCCAAATTCAGTGAATATGGTGGCTGAGGCATAATTTTCATGTTGTTTTTTGTCAAAAAATCTCTCACAAGCAACGATGAATGAGCAGGTGTATTATCGTGAAACAAAAGCCATAAATTGTTTTTCCACAATTCCGGACGTTTTTTTTCGTAAATTGCCCGTGAAATTTCAAAATCGTCTTACTTATGGAACACACCTCGTTTGTCTTAATTTGTTTTTCGAAGAATTTCATACTGATCTCTTAATAACTTTTCTTCATTTATCAGAGCTTGTGCTAAAGAGCTTTTGCATAGGTGCGCCTCATATTTCCAATAGTGGTATTCTGAACTCATGCATACCATGTTTTCAAGATATCATAAACATATGTGATCCAAATTATCTACCATTTAACCAAAGTAAGCTATACTCTCCACCAATGTCTACAAATCATAAAATTTTTTTTATCAAAATTTGACATAGTCGTACGTCAAATCCTATTACGGCCGTCATAATCTCCATGCACTTCGTAACGCTACAATTTAGTCATAGGGAAATCGAAAAAAAAGAATTGTTCTTACCAGACTTTGCTTTGAGAGTTAAACTAATGAAAACGCTTAGAGACGAAAGTAATAATTCTAACTGCTATTTATTAAAATTTTTCATTCCTATTTATACTCGTACATGTTCTTTATCTTATTCTATGAATGGTCTTATTGTTTGATAATTTTGTAAATGGTGTTTGCTTAGTAAAGAATCTAAAGGTTTCTCTTTTTACTGGACGGTTTCTTCTAAAATGATAACGGTTTCGTCAAAGTTGTTATCTGTTATTTAAGCGAAAGGGAGTTCTTGGGCTTTTGGTGATTCTTGTGATATGAAGGAAGAAGATAATTTTATTATAACACCCCCGGACGAAGATGAGATTCCGTGAAATGGAATATCAATTTTTACCTTGGTAAATTTTCCTTATTTTTACATTTTATAGAACAATTATGTTCATTACAGAGTATGTATGTTGTTCCTTGGTGAACTTTATATTAGAATTGAGTTTGTCTAAATTTAATAATCTAAATTGAATTTTATTTCTTTATAATATTATTTATGGAGCTTTTTAACATTTCCGGTCTTCAACTCTGTAATATTTTTTTCTTTTTTTATATTTTATAAATTATAAACTATTACATAATTACATTTTACTTACTGCTCTTTCGTTTTGCAAATCATTTCCCGATATATGGTACATGTATAACGATATTCCTTCGCGCGTTCATTTCAACATCCACATGTTTTTTTTATTTTCATTAGAGAGTTAAAAACCCAGTATCCATATTATTTTCTGCAGTCTATATGAACCTAACTGTGAAAATTTTATAAAATACTACATTATTCGTAGTTGAAATATTAAACGTATTAAAGTTTTTTTTTTTTTTTGATTAAGATTTCCCACAGAGTTTTCAATTGAACGAGAAAATGCCAGAACAGATTAAAACTAATTTAAAGATAATTATTTTGAAAGTAGAAAATTTCACCTTGCTAAGGCTAGCTATCACATGGGCTGAAAAGTCAGTGCCGTTTTATAGTAAAACACAAAATTTTTGCAAAATTCAACTTTATTTATCAATATAGTTGCCTTCGACGGCGATACACTGATTGAAACGATTTTTCAATCTTTCGATACAAGTTTTGTAGTACGATTTCGGTTTAGCGCCAAAGCAGGCCTCTGTTTCGACGATGACTTCTTCATCGGTCTTAAATCTCTTTCCGGCGAGCATTCTTTTGAGGTCTGCGAACAGGAAATAGTCGCTGGGGGCCAAATCTGGAGAATACTGTGGGTGGGGAAGCAATTCGTAGCCGAATTCATTCAATTTTGCCATCGTTTTCATCGACTTGTGACACGGTGCATTGTCTTGATGAAACAGTTCTTTCTTTATCTTCAAATGCAGCCGTTTTTCTGCGATTTCGTCCTTCAAACGCTCCAACAACGCAATGTAATAGTCGCTGTTTATAGTCTGCCCCTTTTAGAGATAGGGGCCATGTGCATCCCAAAATACGGATGCCATAACCTTGCCAGCCGACTGTTGAGTTTTTGGTCGTTTTGGACGAGGTTCGTCACCTGCTCGCCACTCAGCTGACTGAAACTGTCAGCCAAGTTTCATCCATTGTCACATACCGATGCAAAAATTCGGCTTTATTGCGGTTGAACAGCTTTAAACACTCCTCTGAATCGTCAACATGTTGTTGTTTTTGGTCGACTGTGAGCAAACGCTGCACCCACTTTGAACAGAGCTTTCGCATGTCCAAGTATTCGTGTATGATATATCCAACACGCTCTTTTGATATCTTCAGAGCCTCAGCTATCTCGATCAACTTCACTTTACGGTCATTCGTAATCATTTTGTGGACTTTTTTGATGTTTTCATCTGAAACAACCTCTTTTGGACGTCCACTGCGTGCATCATCTTCGGTCTTGTATGACCACTTTTAAATTTTTCAATCCACTTGCGAATGGTTCGTTCGGCTGGTGCAGAGTCCGGGTAACACTTATCAAGCCATTTCTTTGCATCGGCTGCATTTTTTCCCATCAAAAAGCAAAGATAAATCAACACACGAAATTGCTCTGAAATTGCTTTGCCCTTTCTTAGAAACGGACTCTTGAAACGGACTCTTGAAACGGACTTTTCAGCCCATGTGTTATTTAACACTATTCGTGCCTGCCATGAACTCCTTTACGCAAAATTACATTAAGATTTCTTCACTTTCTTTTTTTGTTCTTTATTCAATTCTTTATTCTGTGTACAAGTAAGATATGGATCTTTTATATTACAAAATCAATATTATAATACAATATACAATTGCGGAATATTAACATACACCCTGACTGACTCGAACTGCAATCAACTTCAGACTGCTATAATTTCCAAATCATTCATGACAGTGAGCTCAAATTTTGACACATGACAGATAATTTTATTATTTACAAGCCTTTTAAACGATTTGGGTTTCAGTTGTGTTGAAAAAATTTTATACGCGATGGAATTCAAACGTGATAGTGTGATTGCTTTATATTTGGCTGGAAAATCAAACGTAGCTATCGTTAGATCCCTCCAGCACCTCAACGTAAATAAATCATATGTGTCTCGAACCATAGCTCGTTACTGTACACTGGCAGCGTTGCAAAACGCCATTGAGGTGGTCATAAAAAAACAGCAACATCGGCAGAAATGGTTCGGAAAGTGAAAGCTCGAATTGAGCGAAATCCGCGTAGAAGTGGAAGATAAATGGCTCGTGAGCTCAACATATCGTTGGAACAGATGCAAAGCAAACTGAAAAATGAGCTTGGGCTCAAGCCATTGAAGTTCCAAAAACCACATGATCTTACACCGCAACAGAAAAAAGTTAGAGTCGAAAGAGCGAAGAAGTTGCTACGCTTGCACGAAAGTGGTGAATTGCCGTATTTGGTTTTTTCCGATGAGTCGCTATTTGTTATCGAGCAATATGTCAACAAACAAAATGACCGAGTTTACTTGGCAGAGAGGTCCTTCGAAAATTTACACCTTCGGACGGCCACCAGAAAGCAGTCAGCACCATTGGTGATGGTTCGGGCCACCATAACCGTCGATGGTCGCTCTCCACTCGTATTTTTGGACCGTGGCGTCAAAATTAATGTGATCATAGACAGTATTGAAGCCTTGGGCAAACAATCATTTCGGTCTAAGGCCTTGGACATTTCAACAAGACTCGGCACCGTCTCACAAAGCGCGCGTCAACCAAGATTGGTTAAAAAACAATGTTCCACACTTCACTTCTTCGACATAATGGATTGCAAATTCTCCGGATGCAAATCCGTTGCATTTCTCTGTCTGGGGTATTTTGAAGGCAAAGGTTGGCACAAGAAAATACCAAAGTTTGGACCACCTCAAACAAGCACTTCGCCGGGATTGTGCCAAAATACCGAAGTGTCACTTGGGTGCAGCGTGTGATGCTTTCTTCAGTCGTCGCAAGGCCATTATTCACGCCAAAGGTGGACACATTGAAAACTACTGATATAATTTGAAAATTGATGTATTTTCCAACATTTTTTGCTTTATCATAATAAAATTTATCAAAAAATAAAAAAATATAAAAAATATATTAAAAACTACAGTCACACTGTAGTTTAAACTTAGATCTAAGAGAAGAGAAGAGTGAACGATGGAAAAGGAAGGGAGTAGGACTTTCAAATATGTATGTTTGAAAATTAGGTATATGTAGAAACAAAATATTTCTTTTTTGAATAGTTTTGCTCCAGTCAATTTCTTTACCTCCCTGGGAAGAGAGTTCCATAGTCTAGCGACATGTACGTAAAATAGACGAGATGTGTTCATGGAAATTGATGAGTGTGATGAGATTGTAAGTCCGGGAAGATTGTGCGAAATGAACTTTATCATACTATATAAGCATAATGGCAGATGTGTGTTAATAATTGTGTGCATGAAAAGACAACACCTTGCACTTAAAAAATCCCTTAGAATACACCCAAGTACAAGACGGTGATAGTGCGAAGTATGGTAATAAGCATATCTTATCATGTCATTAAATGCAACAAATAGTTTATGATATAATTGAGAGTCGAGCTCGCAGTATATAACGGCAAAGTAATCAATAACTGGTAAAAGTAGCGTTTTGATTAATCTGATCTTAACCGCTGTAGGTGTTAATTCAGACGAAAGCCAATGTTTCCGAAGTACCATATAAATACAACGCACAATATAGTTGATGTGATCGATAGCATTAAGTAAGCGATTTATTATGTAGCCCAGACTTATAACAGCATCAACATAAGGAAGCGCCACACAATTTAAGTAAATATATTAGACTGAGGCGATATGGTGATGTTTTTTTTAGATATCACAATGCACTGGGATTTATTAGGATTAAGGTTCAACTCATTCACCAGTGACCAATTATATATAAAAGATAAATCTTCATTGAACCTATATACTAAGTCCTGAATTAATCCAATAGGCCTAGATCGATACAATTGGACATCATCTGCGTAAAGGTGTAGAGATACATTATTACAAACAGTGGGTTAGTCGTTAATAAATAGGCAGAATAAATCAATCCCTAGGGTACTCCAGCGCGAAAATTAATAAAATCGAAAAAACCATCTTCAAACTTCACTCTTTGGGTTCTGTTACCCAGGCAACTCATCATAAACCGAACAGATGGTTCACTAAAGCCAAAAAAATAACCTGAGTTTCCCATATAAAATATTGTGATCAACATTGTCAAAAGCTTTAGAGAAATCTAATAAACAGAGAATAATGTCGTCGAGCATCTTTACCACTGCTTGAGAGCAGCTATGATGGGCTCGGAAACTAGACTGAAATTGATACAGCAGTGCATTTCCATTAAGATATTTGTTAATTTGTTTAGCCATAATTTTCTCCAACACTTTAAATAAACATGGCAAAATACTAATTGGGCAAAAATCTGACGGAGATGATGCGTCAGGTTTCTTAGGCCCAGGAGTTACTAATGCGTTCTTCCAACTAGCCGGAAATGTACTAGAATATATACAGAAATTTATGATATGCGTGAGCGGCGCCAATATATAAAGAAGCACCATTTTGATGAAGCGGAGGGGAATACCATCTGAAGCAACAGCTTCAGACTGGAGCGAGCGAATACTCTCAACAACCTCAATTTCAGAAACAACTTGAAAAGTAAATTCATTTGCGGTATGAATTACAAGTTGAGCATTTGGGACAAACTCACGGTTTAATCCACCAGGTGATAAAAATGCGCTGTTCAACGCATTTACGGGTACGTTATAAGATACATTTCTTTTGCCAACACCAATAGTGCACAAATTGCTGCTGAATTTGGATTCAAATTGAAAAAATAGTACCTTTTCCTTGAACAGCGGAGAATCGCTGATGCCTGATTATGGGCACGGCAATATTCTCTCCAATGTGAATCATCTGGAATTCGAAGGAATTACCTAAAATTTTATTTCACCAGCTTCGCTCCACTCTGCTGGGTTATGGGGAGCTTTTTGAAGAGCTTAACACTTAATTATTTTATATTACATATATTATATTATTAAAACATCCTCGATACGATGGACTCTGCTCACCTATCTCTATTAAGCAGCAAATTATTCGTAAGCAAATTATTCTTAGTTATAAATATTGCATTTATAATTGTTAGGAGTATATTATATTTTTTTTTTTTTTCATATTCTCATCTTAAGATTGTTATACCTAGCTTATTGTAATCAGCGATTTTTAAGCGCTAAAAAATCTGATCATTTTAATCGCACGTAGACAGAAAATACCAACATGAACAAATCTACATATTAAACACATAATACCCTCTGAAGAATTTTATCTGTAATTTAATTTATATCAATATTGAGAAAAGTCATTATTGTTCGGCGGTATGTTTAGTATTCAATTGTTCGTTATTCTGGCAACACAACTCCCCTGAATTTCTAGTCTCTATTATCTGCTAAGCTACGCATTGCAGTTTCTTAAGCTCCTAATACTCTTTATATATTCTTCTTATCATCTCACCGCACAGAGCTAAGACCACTTTTAGCTTTTCTTGTTTTGAGAAATGAATTTTATTCCTTTATATTATTTATCGAGCAATTGTACAATCGCCAAAATCTTTTTATTATGTTTAATATTGCCTGTTTCGAGATTTATACTATTGGGTATATATTTTAATTCGTGCGGTTTCTTTCAAAATTATTTAAGAAAAACATGTACAATAGTATTATTCAAAGTATTTCCCATCTGAAGCTATGACTTTTTCCAATCTTCCTGGCAATTTGTGGATCCCATCCCAAAAGAACTGCGCCGGCTTGGCAGCCAAGAATGAATCAAGTCAATTTTTGATATTCTGCTCTGATGTGAACCGTATTTCAGTGAGGGCGTTCTGCGTCGACCGGAACAAATGGTACTCAGAAGGGGCAAGGTCTGGGCTATAAGGCGGGTGGGGTAAGACTTCCCATCCACTGTTTTCCAAATTGTTCTTAACCGGAATAGCATGATGGAAAATTATTGCCTCGTGTCTGGTCGCATATTCCGGGCCTGTTTCGGCTACTGATCTCTTCAAACGGATTAATTGTGTTCGGTAGCGTTATCCATTGATGGTTTCACCCGGTTTTAGCAGCTCATAATACAGCACACCCATCTGATCCCACCAAATACAGAGCATTACCTTCGCGCCATGGATATTCGGCTTTGCTGATTTGGCTGATTGGCCGGGTTACACATATGATTTTTGCGCTTGGAGTTGTCGTAGTGGATCCATTTTTCATCACCAGTAACAATCCGATGCAAAAATGACTTCCTTTTGTGGCGTTCCAGCAGCATTTCGGACATGCAAAACCGCCTTTCGACATCTCTCGGCTTGAGTTCATGTGGAACCCAATTTTCTTGCTTTTGAATATATCCAGCTGCTTTTAAACGTTTTGAAATGGCTGCTTGAGTGATACCCAAAGATTCTGCGAGCTCTTCCTGTGTTTGGCAACAATCTTCATAGAGTAATGCTTTCAGCTCTTCATCTTCAAACTTTTTTGGGTGCCCAGGACGTTCATCGGTCTTCCAAGCCAAAATTACCACTTTTAAATCATGCAAACCACTTTTGGCACGTTCGCTCAGCTAGTGCATCTTCATCATAAACTTCCACCAAAATACGATTACTTTCGGCAGCAGTTTTCTTCATATTAAAGTAACAAAGAAGAACTAACCGCAAAAACACTTTTTCAGGCACAAAGTTTGACATATTTGAGTGGAAAAAAAATTATTGTTGTTTACGCATCAAATGAATGACATATACTGAAATGACGTACAGTGACAGTAGCTTTCCGACGCATGTTCCAATGAAATAATAACAATAGAATAATACAAGTTACGCCATCTCTTAGCAAACCGCATACCGTTATAGACCTAATATGTATTTATCGTCGGGGCATTGCACTGAGGCCTCTTATCGGCACTAATGACAAATTTAAAATTATTTTGATCGTCATCAGACACAGACGCTAGTGCTGTTTTTAAGCTACTTACTTTAGGGTTAACAATATGCAACATCATTTGTAACTCGGACTCCAAGCTCGAAACGTGTTGTCTCCTGATGTTAACTTTCTCAGCATAACAAGCTATAAAATATATTTACAAAAATGTTGGCATATCTGTGTGTAGCAGAGAGCCAATGTATTTTGAAGGTCGGCATTAAAGTCGGCATTAGACTTATTTCCTTCAAACGATGACATTTTCAAAGCGCTGTTTTACGGTCCGACACTTTGAGGGAAAGAAAACAGATATTGTTTGTAAACAAACATTGTAACGTACATATATACAAATACGATATATGATTCGTATTTTCCAATCAAAATAGTTTTGTTTTCTTTTGGTCATATGCAGGCCTCGCTGGTGTGTTGTTTATTGCAATGATTATCGTGATCTTACGAGTATCATTAAATTTTGTAGAAGGTAAAATACAACTTTTAATTTCTACGGTTTAAAATAGCGAATTGAAATGACATACCTCAAAATGTTTGTTAATTCTAAAACTTTATAATAAACTAAATTTTATGAAAATCAGTTATTTGAATCAGTTTATGTGAATCAGTTTCAGAGCTATAGATTTGTAAAGCTTCTAAATGAACTAAAAGTACACGAAAAAAGATGGCTATGACCAAGTAAATCAAGCCCCATGCTGAATATCGAAAAAAAAAAAATTATTTGCAGATACGAGCCTCTTAAGTAACCTTAAATTTTGAGTATTTGCAATCACCCCTAGATCTGACGTCAAAGACTTTAATTTCAAAGACGTAACTAAATAAAATATAAGAGTAAAAAATAAAAAACAGCTATTCATTATAATCAAATTCTGAATAAAAAAACAAAACTTGTATACAGTTGTTTGAATCTCGAGAAAAAAAGCTGCTGTAAATACTGCTAAATACCTAACAAAAGAAAATCCGTAATACCTTGAAAGTTTAAAGCTTCAAAGGTAACTACAAAAAAAGTGAACCTTTTTTAAAGTATTATACATATTCATACATTTAAGAAAGCGAAATTTTCCACATGCGCGCTTTATATTTTTTAGAATTTATTTCTGAGAAAGTGTGAATATTGTAGCAGATTCGTGAACTCAAATAATTATCTGATCACATCTTTTAAACGTGCTCGAAATACTGACAGATAGTGGTAATTTGAACTGACGCTTGCTGACAAAGTGCTGCTACTAATCGCTTAATAGATTTCTTATCGTGAACACGTATTAATTCACGTTATGATAACTTGTGTAGGCAATGCGGTAATCTCAATGTTTTGCTACACGAGCAAGAAAGATAAATGTATGGTTAATGCCAAAATGTGGACAATTTAAGTTAGCTGTGTTAGTTTTTTCGATATAAAATTCACCACAGTTCCAAAGAACGCTGTAATTTATATCTCACACTTCATCGCAATGTTTTGCATGCGTTAAATGCATCATATGTTGACTTGCATCCCACAATTATTTTTGTTTGATTATCTCGAAATCGTTCGTAAATTTTCATTAGATTTATTTCCTTTGTCTTTAAATACTTAGAGGAGAAAGGATGGAGAGTGTCTGCAAGTTAAGCACCCAATTTCTCTTCAAATCTTTTCTGCAGAAATTGAAGTAAATTAAAATACCGATATTCAATTCTTGAACAATATGTTTGTACGTGTCTATTTTTTAACTGAAATTTCTTATAGCCTCTCAGTTGCTATTCACCAATATTAGATTAATTCAAATTTTTCCTTACTACATACAGCGAAAGGTTTATGCAGGTCTATTATTATTTCCGTTTGTTTTGTATATATGAAGAATTAATTTTGACTCTTGTCATTCATTTTGGATATCTTTTGTGTTAGATATCCATATGCACATATTACTGAGGTTTAAGATTAGTTGCGATTACCAATTGTTCGAAAGTAAAAACTAGTTATTATAATCAAGAATAGCTATTTTAATTTCTTTTATTACAATTTTGTTGGATTAATTAGCTTGTTTTTTTAACATACCTTTGCATCTACATATGTGTATGTAAGCTTAACTGTGTCTAACCTGTGTACAATTCTAGCAAATCGATTTACAATTACTTTAAAATATCATATTAATTTCAAAATTTGCAAATTCATCCAACTCTGTTAACGATATGATCATATAGTATGATGATGCAGCATAGAAGTTGGTCATATAAACTTATCAATGGCTTACAGTAAGCCAGTCTCAACAACTAGCTTTGGTTATAAATATTGACCAACGAATGCGAAAGGATACTTCTCCATGGATTAAATTATATCTATGGTGTTTATTTCTATTTGACTTGCCTTCAATGAGTCTTTTTTAGTTTTATATCAGTTGATAGAGTCGAACTGCCAGTTAATTATAGTTTAAACCAATTCCAATTTCGTATTGGTTTCAATTTTTGAACACTTGCCCAGTTCTGGTGGCCAAATAGCATTATCTTACTGAAGAAGAAATTGATGTGAGACCCTAGAGATTTAAAACAGAAAAATATATTCATAATATTTGTCCTAATACAAAAAGTATGCGACTGGTAAGATTTTATATTTATTCTTAATGTTTAATGGTGGATAATATTTTGCATAACCACATTACCATTTAGACAAAGCTTAGTCAATTTACCAAAAGTAGTCTTTCGTCTCCATCACCGTTTTCTAAATTTCGTGCATTCATATTCTCCACGTGTTGCCAACGTTTATTTTGCGTACTTTGATTTGTTTTGCTTGCGTAAAAAACTTCTTGCATGATTCGCATATGAATCCAAAATAATTGGAGGATAAAAGGTGAATTGAATGCAAAACAGCGCTTAGAAGGCTTTTAAGAATCCAAGATCAACAATACTCCTAGTACTCCCCGAAGCACGCAAGACAGGATAGTTTATGGTTATATATTGGGTATATATTTTAATTCGTGCGGTTTTTTTTTCAAAATTTCAACGTTTATTTAAGAAAAACATGTACAATAGTATTATTCAAAGTATTTCCCATCTAAAGCTATGACTTTTTCCAATCTTCCTGGCAATTTGTGGATCCCATCCCAAAAGAACTGCGCCGGCTTGGCAGCGAAGAATGAATCAATCTAATTTTTGATATTCTGCTCTGATGTGAACCGTATTTCAGTGAGGGCGTTCTGCATCGACCGGAACAAATGGTAGTCAGAAGGGGCAAGGTCTGGGCTATAAGGCGGGTAGGGTAAGACTTCCCATCCACTGTTTTCCAAATTGTTCTTAACCGGGATAGCAACGTGGGGCCGAGCGTTGTCATGATGGAAAATTATTGCGTTTTTCGGCTACTGCTCTCTTCAAACGGATTAATTGTGTTCGGTGGCGTTGTCCATTGATGGTTTCACCTGGTTTTAGCAGCTCATAATACAGCACACCCATCTGATACTACCAAATACAGAGCATTAGCTTCGCGCCATGGATATTCGGCTTTGCCGTTGATTTGGCTGGTTGGCCGGGTTTTACATATGATTTTATTTAGCTTGGGGTTGTCGTAATGGATCCATTTTTCACCACCATTAAAAAATCCGTTGCAAAAAAAATGACTTCCTTTTGTGGCTTTCCAGCAGCATTTCGGACATACAAAACCGCCTTTCGACGTCTCTCGGCTTGAGTTCATGTGGAACCCAATTTCCTTGCTTTTGAATATATCCAGCTGCTTTTAAACGTTTTGAATGGCTGCTTGAGTGACACCCAAAGATTCTGCGAGCTCTTCTTGTGTTTAACAACAATCTTCATAGAGTAATGCTCCCAGCTCTTCATCTTCAATCTTTTTTGGCTGCCCAGGACGTTCATCGTCTTCCAAGCAACCACTTTTAAATCGTACAAACCACTTTTGGCAAGTTCGCTCAGCTAGTGCATGTTCACCATAAACTTCCACCAAAATACGATGACCTTCGGCGGCAGTTTTCTTCATATTAAAGTAATGAACTCCCCGCAAAAACACTTTTTCAGGCACAAAGTTCGACATATTTGAGTGAAAAAAAATTATTGTTCTTTACGCTTCAAATGAATAACATATACTGAAATGACGTACAATGACAGTAGCTTTCCAACGCATGTTCCAATAGAATAATAACAATGGAATAATACAAGTTACGCCATCAGCACTTTCTTTTTCTTCAAATGCGGCCGTTTTTCTGCAATTTCGTATTTCAAACGCTCCAACAACGCAATGTAATAGTCGCTGTTGATACTCTGCCCCTTTTGGAGATTGTCGATGAAAACTATTCCATGTGTATACCAAAATACGGATGCTATAACCTTGCCAGGTGACTGTTGAGTTTTTGGTCGTTTCAGACGGGGTTCGCCACTCAGCTGACTGACGACTTGACTCTGGTGTGAAGTGATGGAGCCAAGTTTCATCCATTGTCACATACCGACGCAAAAATTCGGCTTAATTAAGGTTGAACAGCTTTAAACACTCCTCTGAATCGTCAACACGTTGTTGTTTTTGGTCGACTGTAAGCAAACGCGGCACCCACTTTGAACAGAGCTTTCGCATGTCCAAATATTCGTGTATGATAACGCTCTTTTGATATCTTCAGAGCCTCAGCTATCTCGATCAACTTTACATTTGTAATCATTTTGTGGACTTTTTTGATGTTTTCATCTGAAACAGTCTCTTTTGGACGTCCACTGCGTGCATCATCTTCGGTCTTGTATGACCACTTTTAAATTTTTCAATCCACTTGCGAATGATTCGTTCGGCTGGTGCAGAGTCCGGGTAACACTTATCAAGCCATTTCTTTGCATCGGCTGCATTTTTTCCCATCAAAATCAACACACGAAATTGCTTTGAATGCATTTTTTTCACAATAACAAAAGTTGCTTCACTCACAACGCTATATCTCGAGAGCTAATCGTCCGACAGCTGTCAAATTTATACACGTATCTTTTGAAGGTTGGTACTAACTGAAAATGGTATGGATTTAATTCAAGTGGTGCCCTCTCTTAGAAACGGCACGGCCCATGTATTAATCTATATTTTCACTCCTTAAAGTTTAACAAATAAATATAAAACCCATCAATTGTGTTATTTATACTCGTATATCAAATTTTTGATTAGATTAGATTTTTTTAAAGCGGAATATTCCATTTATTTATTTTTCCTGATAATCTTAAGATATTTTATATCTATTATATATAATTCAGCAAGGCGAATTTTCAATTTCGTTTATACGCCTTACTTTGTATTTTGAAATTGAAGAAAACAGCATTAAATTACCAAGAGGGAATATGGTATGGTATGGTATGGTATGGTATGTGTTTTGTTAATTAATAAAAAAAAAAACTTTTATAAAGAATCAGATAAAGCAATATCTAACAATCAACGAGAGGAAGTAAGAGAGCTGAAACATAGATTTATGAACATTATTATTTGATTTTTTTTCAATCATTTCACTAAAGAACAAGGTGTTGTAGTGCGGGCTATAAATGTAAGTAAAAAGTAAGTTGACTGTATACCTTAAGACCCATTTTCAAGGTCAAACGAAAGTCACTTTTGATTTTTCAAATAATAATTCCTGATTTTCATTGCTCAGTCGTATTCCTCAATGGGGTGCACGAGTTTGTCTCAAAGGTCTTATTCATTCAGTGCTAGATACCACTGCACTGGCACGCCTATATCATTAATCGGTTTCCAATGTTGTTAGGGTGTTAGAAGGTCGAGATTTGTTTTGAGAAAGTCATAATTGCCTCGAGTGAAGTTAAAACTCAAAGAGATTTCAGATAGAGACAAATTGTCCTAAACTTATCTGAGAGTGTATGATGTGCACTCTGCCCTTTTCTTCTACTTGAACGGAACTGTACTTCATTTAGAAGTTCGATATTTGTTTTGAGGAACTGATTATTATTAGTAACGTTTTCCAGATTAATAATGCAGGCAATTTTAATTCAAGAGAAAACTGAAATGATATTGATTTATGGAGAAAGTGGAAGGAACATCGATGGTGCTGTTGTTCTTTACGCCCAACGTTTCCCAGACCAGATATGATCGCGCGCTTCCTTTTATCGGGTCATCCAACAATTCACTGGCGAAGAAAGTGTGCAACCAAAGAAAAGGAATCGGTCAGATAGGGTGGCTGTTGAGGACAATGAAATAGCAGTGTTAGCTGCCGTTGCACACGATCCTCACATTAACACTCGCCAAATAAATCGTGAATCAGGAATTTCTCAAACGACTGCCTGTAAAATATTACATCGGCATAAATATCATCCTTATCGTGTTTTAATGCATCAAGAACTTTCTAGTGAGGATTTTCGCAACCGGGTTTCCTTTTGTCAATGGGCACTTCAGAAAATTGAACGAGACCCCCTTTTCTTCGCCAAGGTGTTATTCTCTGATGAGTCGACTTTCACCAATCACGGTACGGTCAATTGACATAATATGCATTACTGGGCTACCGAAAACCTTTTTGTTGGTTGCGACGAGTAGAACACCAGCATCCTTGGAATGTTAATGTTTGGGGGGAAATAATTGGGGATAAACTAATAGGTCCATATTTTATTTAAGGCAACTTGAATGGCGAAAAGTATGCAAACTTCTTGTGGGACCATCTTCCAGTATTACTAGAAGAACTGCCATTGGAGTTGCGACAAGCAATGTGGTTTCAACATGATGGTTGTCCAGTCCCTTACTCCTAAGTTGCCCGGGGCGTATTAAACAATGTTTACCATCAACGATGGATCGGACGAGGGAGTCCGAGGCAATGGCCTGCTAGATCACCTGATCTTACGTCACTTGATTTCTTCTTGTGGGGCTACTTAAAAAGTGAGATTTACAGAAAAAAGCCAACAACACGTGGTGACATGAAAAGACGAATAACTGAAGCTTGCCGGAAGATTACGCCAGAAATACTTCTCAGTTCTGTTGGTTCATTTTAAGCGCAGATAGACAAGTGTATTGAAGTGAATGGTCACATTTCCGAGCATTTGTTGAAACAGTCTCGGGAAATAAACGTCGAAATGGGAAGAATTCAATGATTCAACAATGGGTGGCAAGGGGACCCACTCTAATTAATCACCCCGCAAGAAACAAAATACTGCTACGTCCACGTCGTTGTTTCTGGGTTATGCTAAAGGCAGTATGCAAAAACAAATGACAAGCCTACGAGCAATACGACTGAGCAATGAAAATCAGGAATTATCATTTGAAAAATCAAAAGTGACCTTCGTTTGACCTTGAAAATGGGGCTCAAGGTCAAACTCGTGGTCACCATCTTATGTCCCCTTCAGAACCTTGTGACTTTTGTCCGAAACATTTTTCGCGATATTTCGTACTTTTCCAGTAATTTTGATGTCTTAAGTTTTATGGCGCCCTCTGACGGGAAAAGAACGCATTTTTGAAAAAAGTATTTCATGTAAAAGAATTGTAATTTTTCAAGCAGATTACGAATCTGTCAAAAAATAGGGGTTCCCATTAAAAAGTCAAAAGTGACCTTCGTTTGACCTTGAAATGGAGCTAAAGGTCAAACTCGTAGTCACCATCTTATGTCCCTTTTAGGACCTTGTGACTTTTTTCTGAAACATTTTTCGCGATATCGCGTATTTTTCGAGTAATTTTGATGTCTCAAGTTAAAAAACTCACCCTGTATACAACGCGAAAGTATTAGTACATTAATTAAACAGTATTTGGCACGAGAGCAATTTATTAATGAATGGGTTGCTCAAATGTTTAGTGTACGATTAGATAACAAATTTTATCGTAAGATAAATCTCAGCGAAGACAACACCCGATACCACTGAAACCACGTAATAAACAAAAATTGTGTGCGTAACAGTCTGTATTGGATCAAGCTAGTATCTCTTACTCTCTGTATTTTGCCTTGTCATTTTGCACAGGTCAAGAAAAGACCTACGATACCCTCCAACTTCATTTGTGCTCATACGGTTGTCGTGGGGTGCGCATCTATTTGAAACTATTGCATTTGCCATAATCCCTATATAAAATCAATTGTTCGGTGTGTTCACAAAATATTGATAGAAATTATTTAACTAAAATAAATTGTAGTGATGGCAATGACTTACACATTACGCATGTGTCAATATTACAAAAGAAGATGCTGAATGTTTTACTTCAAATGGCAATAAATTCCGTTATGATAAATGTTCAATATTTAGGCGACGTTCACTGCATATACCAGTGTCGAACGTATCCAAAAACAACAATGCATCGGCCACCGATACCGCTAAAGGTTAACAACACTCAACTGCTGAATTATATACGAGTAAGAACAGCGAAAGTGAATGCACTCTCCAGATCATTTAAGGATTTTAAATTTGAGGTAGACAAATCGGCGTTTTTTACAAGAATAGATGCTTTATGAACAGAAAATAAGGAGCTGTGAATAATGACACAAACACAATCAGCAAGGCAAAACTAATTTTTAAAAAAGTCTTGTCTATCGATATCTCTGGCGGCAAGAAAGTGCAGAACAGAGCTTCGAAACTAAAATCTGCGTAAGATTCGCAGATTTAAATACAGAACAGCGAATAATGTGTGCAAAAAGAAAAAACAAAAATAAGCTGAACATACAAATGACAGGCATTGATGATGTTGCAACCTGCAGCAGTAATAACAGCACCAGCGCAGTAGAACTGCAATTTATATAAGATAAATGATTCTTTGACGAAATACAAATTAAACAATTAAAAGTTAATGTAAATTATAAAAAAAATTATTTATTACAACCTTATGCCTTCACGGCTAACTTAGAACTAACTCAGAAACTGAATTCAAAACTTAAATCTAGGTGCTAGATTAGGACTGAATGTCTATTGATAGCTCACTTGTCTTTTTGCTGTCGATGTCTCACCTGTTTGCGGGAAGAGAATTCGTTGCAGTCGATTACGCTTGAAGCTTTTGCTCGTGGGAACCGTATCTTGCCCTTGGCACATGATGAAATGTTTTTGATGCCATGGGCGCATTATGGAATGTTGTTGACGTAAACATACACACAGGCTCTTTTCATGAAGGCGAAAGAGACAGTTAAGCAGAATTCTGTAAAATACATTTGGTACAAAGATAACAAAATTCTTATTAGAAAGGTGGAGTGAGGAAAAGTAATCTCAATCAGATCCTTTAATGATCTTGCACTTATTTAGTAACTACTTAAATTTCACCTTAAATGAACTTTGAAAACGATCAGATTGATGACTTTTCCACCCTTAATCCAATTTGGTTAAACTGTAATAATATCATTTCAAATGACTTCGCTCCCAATAAAATGATTATTGTATTCTTAGGTATTACTTTGTAGCTAAAACAAACGAAAATTACGCTACAGGTAGACGGGCGGTGTCGTATATTTTGTCAAAGAGGAGTACTAAATTGTTGATATTGACTGTTTGAACGCTATGTATTAAAAGTTTCCATTGAGATTAACAATGAATTATTTATCATATTTGTTTCTTAATGTGTCTATAGACTTATGTTTAATGTTTTGTTTATTAAAGAGTTTTCTAAACTCTCTTCGATAAGAAAAATCAAAAAAGTTAGTTATTATGAGTAATTTTAATAATAATATTTTGAAATATAGTGAATTTGTGTCTAGTTATTTGGCACCAATAGCATCGCATGGGCTTGCGTGCTTCAAAGCCGTTCCATTATGGAGTTGCGAGAAATGTGTACTCAATTTTATGATAATATAGTTATGATACCTTACCTTCTCAAAGAACTACAATTAACTTAATTGAGCTTAAAAACCCTATATTACACGAGTCTTGGTCTGACGTAGATTCTTGCAGTGGTATTTCTTTAAAATTGTTATATATTCCCTTAAGGATCATATTTGAAACTTTTCTTCATCTCTGCCCTCCAAAAAGTTGTTAAGAACACTAAAACTGCAGATATGCAGGTATTTACTAATTACAGTTATAGATAAAAACAAACTTAAAATGAAGTGTAAAAACTGTCCTGGTTATTTGATTAAAGATAAATTCCAATAAACCGTGTATGGAGCTTAAAAAGGAGGTTCCAATTTGACAGATACTCACGTTAAAATTTAACTCAGGAAAAGGATATTTAAAAAGTTAATGGCAAAAAAATGGTATTATTTTAGAGGTTTTAAGCTGGCAACACTGTTTCTATAGATTGTCAATTTGACAGTTGAAAGGTGATTTTTGGTTAGTTTTGCTAATTTACTATGAAACGACAGAACAACACGTGCAAATTGTGCAAACTTATTTTAAAAATCATGGTCCGGTTTGCCAAACTCGTCTTGCGCTACGTCCATTTTACGGTCGACATAATCGTTTATCTGAGCAAGTTATTCGGAACACGATAAATCGTTTTCGCACCACTTACACCCTAGTGGATAATACGCATCCCCAAAGACGAAAAACAGTGCGAACAGAAGAAGTTATTGCCGTTGTGGAGCGCAATATTGAAGAGAATCGAATTAAGTCGATTCGTTATCGTAGACAGCAATTAGAGCTATACCCATCTATTTTGTGGAAGATTTAACGAAAAGATTTTGACTTAAAAGATTATAATGTCTCGCTCGTGCAAAAGTTGAAACCGCGTGACCATAAGCGTCGTAGGTTCGGTGAATGGGCTAAAAACGTGATTCAGCTTGATCAACAAAGAACGCAAGATTTTGTTTTCGATGAGGCCCATTTTTACTTAAATGGATATTTAAACAAGCAAAATTGCCGAATTTGGAGTGGAGAAAACCCAGAAGCCTTTGTCGAGACGCCTTTATAACCATTAAAACTCACTGTTTGGTGTGTTTTGTGGGCTGGTGGAATCATCGGCCCATATTTCTTTACGGACGATGCCAGATAGAATTTTACCGTTGATGGAAAATGATATAGAAACATGATTTCTGACTTTTTCATTCCTCAGTTGACTGGCATTGACGTGACAAAGCTTTGGTGTAAACAATGTGGCACAACACGGCTCGCGACAATATCAATTTATTGCGGAAAACATTTGCTGAGCGCATAATTTCGCGTAATGAACCTATGAACTGGTATCCACGATCCTGTGATTTCACACCTTTAGATTACCTTCTTTGAGGGTATGTGAAGTCACTAGTCTATGCCGATAAGCCAAAAACGTTGGATGATTTGGAAGTCAACATTCATCATGTAATTGCTGATATGCGGCCCGAGTTGTCGAAAATTGATCTTCACGATTGCACTTTATTAGACCTAGCCGTGGCGCGTATATGTTCGATATTATATTTAAACACTAATCGCATAAAATTATCTTTTAAATAAAAGTAATGTCATAGACATTAATATTAGCTTTAAGAGCTTGAATTTATATTGAATTTGTATATCTCTAAAAAAAAAAAAAACACCCTTTAGTTAGTAGCATAATAAAAAAAACCAACTTTTCCGAAAGAACCCTCTATTTTAAGAGTTGATGAAATTGATATACATTTAATAGCTATTTTTCAAACAAAGGTAGTAGTTTACGATTATGCTCTGTCAAAAAGATCTGCTCCCTCTGTTAGTCAATTTGTGGCTGCGCTGAACCACTGGAAAGTCGTTTTGTTTTTATGGATTTTTCAAACTTTGTTCTTAAAACATTTCACATTTTGGCCTATCTCACTTCTTCCTGCTTTCAGCATAATATCATTTTTGAAAAATTCATGAAGAGCGGGAAAGTGAGCTTCTTAAATAAAACAAAGTTCGTCAATCCAGTTCAATTCGTTCTCAAATAATTTCTAATTATTTAATAATTAATAATTGATATAACCAAACCGTTAGAAATGGTCAACTACAAATGTTTATTAAGGAAACTAGAAAAAGCTAGGTTTCATAGTTTTATGCTCAATTGATTACGCTCTATTCTAAGAAAAAGGTAGCAAAGAGTACGATTAGATGAAAGAAAGAGTGATACTATTTAAGTCTATATAAATTTACTATTTGCTCTAAATTACAAAGGTTCACTTACTGCTTTTGCGAATAATATTGGTTTCACTTACGATTTAAATAGTCATCTATACCTGGTATAGATATCAATTGGAACTTAAACTTTTTGAGATATTGGTTTGCCGAATACCATTTAGTGATAAGCTTTAAAGCTAAATTAATGTTCTTCGGCTTATTGTCTTATTGTAAGTGTAAGTTTCTTATTGTAGTAGTTTATGTTGCAGTGATAAATGTTTTTTGATAGAGTGCGTAGACCATTTTTAATACTTGCAGCTAACCCTTTATTCTAAAAATGTTTTATATGTATGCCTAATGTATGCTCAACTAATCTTTTAAAAATTATCTATGACGCAATTTTTCATTTTAAACCTCAGTATGGAATTGTTGTTGATGTGGCGTGTATAACTACAATATATGTACTATCCCTTCGTTTCAACAAGAAATTTATTTTGAGAAAAAATTTGCCCAAAAACCTCGTAACCATCCTAGTTATTCTCTATTCTTTAGGGAGATTCATCGTGAGGTTTGATTAAAAATGTAAAATAAAATACATAAGTTTAAAAGTAAACTTAAAATTTTTATAATTAGTTTAAACAACAATTCATGGCATTTACCTTTTAGAAATGAGATCTTGTAAATGTTGGCCATGACTATGTCTGAGGTGGTCCATTCGGACGGTCCAATTTTGGGCGACGGGTTTCTCGCGGATAACATGAGTATTGTTGGCTTCCAAAGCGGCAATTGTAGCTGGCTTATTCCTGAAGACCTGAGACCTTACATATCCCCAGAGAAAATAGTCCAAAGGTGTGATATCGCACGATCTAGGCGGCCAATTTACCGTAGCAAACATGAAATTAAGTGCTCACCAAAATGATTTCTCAACAAGCCCATTGTTTCACGCGCTGTATGGCTCGTAGCGCCGTTTTGTTGAAATCAGAGCTCACCGAGACCATGTGCTTAAGTTTTAGGAAGCACATAGTCCGTTAACATGGCGCGATAACGGTTATTACCTCATTTTTGAAGAAATGTGGACCAAAGTCCATAAACCACACCATACCGTTGTTTACAATGGATGAAATGGTAGCTCTTGGTACTCTTCGCGTTGCCCATATACGGCAATTTTTTTATTAACGTATCCATTGAGAAAGAAATGGGCTTCATCACTGAGGCTGAGAGCCTCACGTAAAATACGCGAAGCTATCGAATACGCCAGGCCAAGCTGTTGAGAACGACGACGAATCGATTCGTAACGGTCTTCGCGTACACTCTCAGCTACAGCTGGCATAGTATCTTCACTACGTGCTGGATGTGGTCTTACCGGTCGAGTGTTATTCACTAATGTAAACTTTGACTGGGACTTTGCTAATGGTATTGGCAATACTGGTTTCAGTAGGTCGATTATGCGCTCCGTAAGTTCCTCGAATCGCACAAGAAACATTTCTCACAGAACGCTGATTTTCGTAATAAAGCTGAACTATTTGGAGACGCTGTTGTGGTGTGAGTCTTTCTATGATGACTTGCCAAATGATACTAGACAAAAATGACAAAGCAGTTTGATAGGAATCACATGTAATTTGTCAAAAAAGCCTCAAGATGAATCACCATATACGACCTAAAAATTCCCAATTCGTCACTTGTATTGCTTTAAAGTATTAAAAACATTTTTTATGAAGTCTGGTAATTGCAACATTCGTTATACTTGAAGTGATCATTACAGTGGTATTCAAATCTATATATTTTTTTTATATTTTTATATCTTAAAATACCTAATGTAATTTTTTTTTCTTTACTTTTAAAAATTTAATGAATTTTTTGTATATTTTAAAACCTAACGAGAAATAATAATAAGCAATGAACTTAAGCTAACTAACTAAAAACTTACTCACTAAACTAAATTAGAATAGATTTATGGACTTTTGCAAAGGAAATGTATTTTACATTCGAAATTTTCCCACTACCCATCGAGAGGGCTTAAAAAATCGATTGATTTTTCTTCTTTTTGGTATTGGCCGAGTTTTTGGCACAGAATTTCTTGTAGGAGTAGTGAGGGCTTTCACTTTCAGTGCGTTTCTAATCAACTGATTAACACTTAAATAAAGGCAAACAATATTTTATAATTCGATTAGCTAACTTAAAGGGTTACATGGGTTGAGAAATTTCAAATTTTCAGAATTTGAAGAGTGACATGATAATCATTTAGAAAAAAACCAATGCAGTTCCAATCAGCAAGGACCAGTTGGTAATATGGAAGTTTCATCAAAACTCTGTTTTTGAAATCGATGGACACAATTTCTCAAAAACTGATTCACCGATCTCAACATTTTTAACACTTCTAGATAGGGTTGTCTAGTGATAAAAAAAAAATTCGAACGGTTCGAACGGCAAAATCGTTTAATAAAAATTTTGCAAAGTATTGTTAATTTTTTTCTTTTATATACAGGGTGACCAGATAGCAATGATAGTTTTTCCAATTGTTTTATTTCAGCAGCTATCAAAGTTACCAATGACATCTAGCTCTTAAAATATTCAGTAAAGTTTGCCATATCATCAAACATTAGTTTACGCTTACCAAACGTGCGAAAATTATTAAAAAATATTTTAATTATTAAATATTATTATTAAAATAAATTAATTATGGAAATTATTATGAATATTATTAATATTATCGAAATTTCGGATCAGTTGTAAATACGCAACGTGAATTTCGTCATGAGACCGGTCGTAATCATGGCTTCAGTGTACAGGCAATTCGTGCGAAATGAAGAAATCATAGCCGCCGTAGCGGCCAGTATCGAAACAGACACAGAAATGTCAATTTGGCGCCGATCAGTTGAATGGGCCTTGCCAGAGAATCAACCCATAGATAACGCCGATCGAAACCCATTTTTGACTCACCGGCTTTATTAACAAGCAAAATTGCAGTTATCAGAGCGAACACAATCCACAAGTGTTCGACCAAGCATCTATGCATCCACAAAGATTGACTGTTTTGTGCGGTTTGTGGCATGGCGGCATAATGGGACCTTACTTCTTTCGAAATGAGGAAGGAGACACCGTTACCGTCAATGGTCACATGTATAGAGCGATGTTAACCGACTTTCTTTGGTCAGAGATCAACAACATCGATATATCCAAGCTTGTGAAGAAGAAATTTGGCGACTCTCTCATCTCGTGGCAAGCGTTCATCAATTGATCGCCGTGATCATACAATGTGACACCACTTGTTAGTCTACGCTAACAAACCAACCACATGAACTTAGCTTCAAAATAAAACCAGAATCGATTTTATATCTTACAACGTTGTTGTTTTATTTAAATTTTTCTTATCTGTTCACCCGTTAGTTAAGAGTTTAAGTAAAGCAAGTATTTTATTACCATATACTTATAAAAAAATTTCAAAAAATTGGTCTTTTTTTTTTAACTTTCGAAACCCATGTAACTCCTCAATTTATCTTATTCCAACTTACTTTTTGTGAGCTCTCTGATTTAAAATTAATATGGCTTCGACGTATGTTACAGTACATATATTTATGGCAATAATTTATTAGTAGAATTGAGAGAATAATTGTTGCAAACAAAAACACGGTTTTTATAAAGTTGAAGCTTTTATTCGGCTAACTTCACCTCCTCACAACCTATTTAAAACATATTTATATAAACATGTGGACAGTCTTTTTTTTAATTTAAAAAAAAAGTACATTATACTACATATTTATTTTGGTGGGGGCGAAAGCCCCCATTTATTCGGCTTATTACAAGCTATAACCTAAAATTAAACTTAAACTAAAACTTAAAACTAAGGTTGGTTATTGTGGTGAAGGAGAACCGATTTGTGGTAGGAAGTGGTGCGGTGGAAGTCAAAGACGCTAGGGTTTGAATTAATTTTTCGTAGCATGCGGGAAATTGGTTCGTTCGTGCCATAGGTGGTATGGTGGGTTGGGTGATAGAAGTGACGAGGGGTACGTAGATTACGAGGGTTAGTGTTGAGGAAAATAGAATTGTGAAGGGACGTGCATTCAACCTGACCTGAAAGAAGTCGATGAATAAAAAGAAAGTCGGCTGCATCTCTGCGTTCCTCAAGGGTGTTTAGGTTAATAAGGTTGAGACGGTTTTGATAGGGGGCGGAGTAAAAGAATCATCCCAGGGCAAACCTCGAAGAGCGAATCGAAGAAAACGGCGCTGGATGCTTTCGATTCTCGAGATATGAACGCGATGATATGGGGACCATACTTGACTGGCGTATGTTCACGTATGGGTTGGTGAATTCTTTGGACCATCGTTTTACAAAACATAGTGCAGAGTTGGCTTTAAGGATTATCCCATCCATATGCAAACGGAAGTTGAGTTCCCTATCATACAAAATTCCGAGGTCGCGAAGAGATTCAACGGAGGAGATAGGTTGGTTGTGGAGAAGGTAGAATCGGGGAGGAGATTTGAGCCGCTTATGTGAAAAAGTGATGGATTGGCATTTGGTGATATTGAGTTCCAAACAATTTTTAAGGCACCAGATCGAAAAACTATCAAGGTCTTGTTGAAGAAGGAAGGAGTCGTGGGAAGAGGAAATGGTTTTGAAAAATTTGGTATCGTCGGCGTAAAGGGAGACGGACGAGTATTTGATGATCCTATCGCGATCATTTATGGTTAATATAAAGAGAAAGGGGCCGAGATGGCTACCTTGAGGAACTCCAGAGGTGGCCAAAAATGGAGCGGAGTGGGCTGACCTAAAACGAACACTATAAAAACGGTTTTCGAGGTAAGAGGATATCCATTTTAACAGTATGGGTTCAAACCGAGGGCAGACAATTTGAAGAGTATTAATCGATGAGAGATTTTATCGAAGGCTTTGCTAAAATCGGTTGCAACTACATCGACTTCGTTGCCGTTCTCTAGGGCAGAGATGGCAAAGGATACGAATTCAACAAGATTTGTGGTGGTTGACCTACCCTTTAGGAAGCCATGTTGTCTAGTGGAAATAAGTGATTTGCATTGGAAACTTAGAGCTTCATACAAAATACTTTCGAGGAGTTTGGGAATATGGGAGAGTTTAGCGATTGGACGATAGTTTGTTATTTCGTTCTTTGATCCCTTTTTGTGGATCGGGGTTATAAAGGAGGTTTTCCAAACCTGAGGAAATTCTCCTTGTGAAAGGGATAGACGAAAGAGACCAGAAAGGGCAAGGGAAAGAGACGAAGAACATTTTTTAAGAAATATGGCAGGGAGGCCATCTGGACCGGGTGTAAATTCGTCATTGAGTTAATGTAATTTATATTCGATATAGGAGGGGTCCAAGATGTGAGAGAGAAGTGGGCCGTTGGAGAAGTTCAGTAGGTAACGAAAATAGGAGGGATCTGGTACAAAGGAGTCGTTGGTGAAGGATTGTTTAAAAAAGGTGGCAAATATAGTAGGTTGACAATGGTGAGTGGATCGGTTGATGACTTGTTGTTGAAAGAGAGGGAAGGAAGGTAACCATCGGACTTTCTTTTGTAGTTTACAAATTGGTAAAATGACTTAGGGTCATTTATAAGGTTGACTTGCGCATTGTTAAGGTAACGCTGGTAAAGGGAATCGTAAAGTTCGGTGAAATGAAGATAAGCACCAAGATAGTTGGAATAGTCGTACAAGGATCTGGTACGCAGGAAAACAGCCTATAACTTGTTTCTCTTGTTTCGTAAGGAACGAAGCTTGCGATTATAATAGGGAGGACTAGTAAAAGATGTTTTAAGGCGGGAAAACGGAACATAAATGCTGAAAGAACTAAATATTTCTTTATAAAAAATGGATAAGGCATCATTTACGCTTAGGTTGTGAAAGTTAAAGGGGGATCTGCTAAGATAGTCACTGATTTTGTGAAAGTTTGCTTTATGAAAGTCGTAGGATGAGAGAGTTGTGGGAGGAGTAGAGAGAGATAGGGGACAAAGTAAGACTGAGGAGTTAATTGAATCTACTGTGAAAATAAGGTCCAATTGCCTGCCCATATAGTTGGATACACCACTGACTTGGCATAGACTTGAGTCTGTTAAGCGATCTAAGAAGAGACATTCCTTAGCTGAGTTGGCATTTAAAGCGATGAAGAACGATTGATCGTCTGATGGAATCCACTGTAGCTGAGGAAGATTAAAGCCGCCGAAAACAAAGATATCGTCAGTAGAGTCAGACAGGTCAATTAAATAGTCGATCGCATCGACAACAAGTTGGTAAGATTCGGTAGGTTGAGCTGGCAGGATGTAGCAACATAAAACGTAAAGGGACTTTAAGGGGAGTGATATTTTTATAGCGACAAAGTCGACTTTAGAGGATGCAGAGTTAAGGCTGTTGTGGATCGCCAGTAAGACGCCTCAACAGGGGAAATCATCATGTGGGCGTTTAGGATCGTCGTCGCGAAAAACATTAAAAGTAGGGGGGAACAATTCCTGGTTCTTTATGTCGGGAATCAAATTGGTTTCAGTCAAGGCGTAAATATCAAAGGGAAGAGAATGCGATTGACGTAGGACAGCATTGGTTTTAGAGCGAAGACCTCTTACATTCTGGTAGTAAAATGTAAGAGGGATGTTGTGGGGTGGAGATGTATGGCGGGATGGTTTAAATGCTGACGAGGAAGGCACGTTATGGACGAAAAAATTTATCGTGGTCAGCTCGGCTTCGCTGTAGGTGTGAGACTCCTTTAGAGTGAACGTAGTGGCCGTATGCAGCAAGGTCGTCTGCTACTTTCTGAGGGGACATGCTAAAAATCTCATGGTACCTGACATAAAGGTTCCTGAAACTGATAGGGTCGGTAGGGTGGCCTTCCTTCTGGATGGATACCATGATGCTGGTTTTGGTCTTCCCTTCGTAGCAGACCGAGTCCGATTTGTCGTGTAGATAGGCGAGAAAGAGACGAATGTTTTCATATATCTTTCTCTCTCTAAGCCTAGAGTAGTTCCATTGGTTTGCTGGGTTAGTTTAACTGTGGGGAAAAAAGAGGATCAAGAATAGGGGCAGTGGAGGAGGGAGATGGAGATTCGTGGTTGGATATGGAGTTGGGCGCCGGATGAGATGTTGGGTTTAGGGTATGGGAGTTAATAAAATTAGGGTACTTAGCTCCAGTTTGTAGGTCGAAGTTAGGAAATGAGTTGTTTGCTGGGATCGGTGGCGTAGAAGATTGAGAAGGGATGATATGGGTGGTTGGGGTTAAGTTGAAAGAGACGCGTTGGCGCGGGGGCTTGGGTGGAACATTGGAAATTAGCGGATTAGAGGATTGGTGTGTAAGGGCTTTGTGTCGGATAAGTGAGGAGGGGGGACTAAAATCGGGGAACAAGTTCGTTTTGAAGCTCCATTTGGGATCGGGATTAGAGCTTCGTTTTTTCTTAGCGTGCTTTCTAGTTAGAAGTGGGTTTGGAGGTGGTCTTTTTTTAAGCTTATCGTTGCATTTATTTTTAAAATTTTGGTTGTCGTCGAAAAGTCGGTTTTCTCGTTCCTCAGAGCATTTGGTGATACTTATCTTCCCAGGTTTAGTGGCCTTACCAGGGGAAGTGGGGAATAACCATGAATATTTGGTTGGGATGCTGGTTTTGAAGCTGCAGGAACTATTGGAGTCAGCAGGGGAAATCATCTCGCACTCTCAATGGTGATGGCATAATTTCGGTGAAAGACATTCCGCACCCAACTAACATCAGCGTGTTGAGGAGCCCCTTCAACGTAGAATGGTGTATGGTTTCCCTCTTTCAACTTTTCGAGTCGGCTTTTCCATTCGGAGGGGGTCCATGAAGTTCCGAATTGTTTGAACAGTTTGCGTGTGGCGGGGGCGGGCGGGATAGGCAGCGCGGTTTCGGTTTCCATTGTTAGGGCGGCGGGAGGAGTATTTAAAAATGACTCCGTGTCTACTAATTCATTTTGAATTGAGACATTGTACGGGGAACTAGCATGGAGTTGAATTTGATCAGGGATTCCATCGATTTTGTGGGAAGCCAATCTCACTTCTTTACCGATTTCGGCAACGGTCAACCGAGTTGCTATGAGTTTCTCGCTGACGTCTATTATTTTTAGGGTTAAGTCATCGAGCGTAGAGTCTGATGGATGCGGGGTGGGATGTATTGTTTTGGAGGAGGATTGAAAAAGCAAGTCGAGATTAGTACGGAGAAGATTGATAGAGTCGTTTATGTTTGAGAGTACGTTGGATTTAAGGAGGTTGGCGAAATTTGTTTTGAGGAAAGCTTTTAATCCATCCAAGTGATATTTGATCACTTCGCTCTCTTTGTCGTGAAGAGATTGATTTTTAGACAGATTGTGGATCGCTGTCAGTTGCTTTTCTATCATTCTTCCTGTGGACTTGTAAGCTTCCACATTACTGTCAATGCAGTTTACTGAGTCTTCAATCTTCTCTATTCTGTCGAGAATATATGTGATTGTTCTCGGTTAGCATCGCATTGATAGACTATTTATTGCATTTAATTGCCAGCATAACGTAAGCCAAGGTGATCTCTTTGCACTCGTCGCAGTAAAATTTGAAAAGATTGCAATACCCCTTGAGGTAGGTAATGGATCTCCGGGTTAGTCCGATGCATATGACATGGAATGATTTTCCGCAGAGACCATTGCAGGCTACCCATTCCGCGTTGGGGTCAACAATTGAGCACAAAACACTAGCACAGCACTTTTCCTTTTTTTTTTTTTTGTTTTTTTTTTTTTTTTTTTTTTTTTTAGGGTTATTTATTTATTTTTTTTTTTTTTTTCAAAACCAACTCTGAGTACATACGAGGGCTGTTTGATGAATACCCAGATTAAAAATGACAACGCAACTTTTTTAGGTTTTGACAATTTATATTTCAACTCGATACACTTTTCCCAACGGTGCTGCAACTTTTTTAACCCCTCCGTATAGTACGAATTTTGTTGGCATGCAAAATACTCCCTTGCAGGGAGCCAAATCCCGAGAACACGAAGTGCAATTCGACCAATTTGGTTGTGGCGACTGTGGGGTGTGAGCAGATGCGGTATCGTGGCGGAAGAGCACTTTTTTCTTTGTTTTTACTTCAAGTCGGCGTTAAATCGGCCCAGTAAATTGACGTAGTATGCTCCTGTGATTCTTTTTCCCTTCTCCTAATAGTCAACGTGAATCACAACTCGCGCATCCTTAAAGCGGTGGTCATTACCTTTCCGGACTAAGGCACGGTATGCGCCTTCTTTGGTGCACGTTCACCGGGTAAAACCCATTGTTTCGATTGTTCTTTGGTCTCTGGTGTGTACCAGTGAATCCATGTCTCATTGACGAAGCGACGCAAAAACTCCTCCGAATTTTAATTAAAAAGGACCAAACAGGTCTTTGAAGTAGTCTTACAATTGCGCTTGTTCTCCGGTGTTAGCAAACGTGACAGTTGAGATGCCTGCTATCTCAGCCAACTCACGAATTTTCACTCGGCGGTCCGCCAATACGCTATCATGAATTTTGTCTACGGTTTCCTCTGCGGTAATCGTTTTTGGGCCACCTGGGCGCGGTTCATCAAAAACCGACGTGCGGCCACGGCGAAACTCTGCGAACCAATGGTAAACGGTTATACGGAAAGGTGAATGGGTCCCATACGCAATATCGAGAATGGGTTTGCCACTCAAGAACAAGAATCGGATCACAGAGCGATATTGCTCTTTTTCCATGGTCGCAAAAAACACTAACACGATGTTTTGAAGTGGATGTCAAAACAAAAATAAGACGCGGATTATCACCAAATTTTAACAGGCGGTCTAAAAGAGGTTATACTTAATGATGGTACACTCATTTTGGCCCAGTACCGCCACCTATCTTCCAATCCGGGTATTCATCAAACAGTCCTCGTACACGATATTTGATATTAACTGATTTCACTGAATAAATGTGTTCCAAGACGTCATGTTTAATTTACAAAAGTACTAATGTATGTTTGTAATTAGCACGACTGCACATGTTTTCTCTCAGCTCTTCCCAAGTCCCATTATCAGTTCTCTCCAAAAAATGTTAAAATAGATTAAAGATACCTTCATGAAAATTGCTTTGCTATTTATACATATAAACTGTTGTGGTCAACTAATCATTAAATCTCAACTACCTGTTATGTTGCCTGCTCTACCCCAATCAACAATTTACAGTACAAGCCATCGGGGAGAGCTTCTTTTCGAAAACGGGTACATATCCCTCAGTTTTCAATTCAAAATACCACAAATCGCCACTGTAGCGCCACTGGTTTACATTTAAATAGGTGTTGTAACTCCTCTAACAATGCGATACAACCCCAATGCGACCAATCTCCCTCGAAGCATAAATGAATATACAATATACAAACTACGATACTACTGCTCCTAATGAATTTGTAACCCCATCATCTGCCAAACATACGCTGTAAATGAATTACCAACTCTTGTGCAAGCCTGTATATTACGCTGCACGTGAAAATTTTGACAGCAATTTATACGTAAATTCACTATGCATGTGTAAAATGCATAACTTGCATGTATAAATTATGAAGAGAATTGACATTGGTTGACAATCTTAACATCAACAAACAGACAGGGTGACACGGATAGGAGCAATAAGTGGATAGTGGTTTTTAGAACGGCCAAAATCATCAATGTTAGTCCACCATTGCCCCGAAATCGCGTATACAAAATGATCAGTTGCATGTGTATCCGCCATTAATAATTATAGCTTTGAAAGCTAAAAAACAAAGTTTAACAAAACCAGATATAGATTCTTTATGCTTTTTCTCGTAATCTGCATAAGAAAAGAGTCAATTTAAAAAACTATCCGGAATAGGTGCGATTGATGGGTCACGCCAAAAGCTTCCTGATAGAGAGAACTTGTTGTATCCCCCGATGGTTTTTAATATTTCGTATCCTACTACAATTAAGGACAATTTAATGTGAAAATGATGAAAAAACAGGTTAAGCCTAACCAGTTAAGCTTGAATGATTTTGGTAACGCCAAAGAAAAGATCCTATATTTAAACTCCGAATCAACATCAATAGTTGGCACTATCTGGCCTGATGTACTTTCAACTAGTTAAACAAAATAAAATGGTAAATGCTGTAATTGTGCTCAGCTTGATTTTTTGAACAAAGAAGACCTCAGCAACAATATATGCCTGATATCGTACGATTGCAATATCACCTATTCCGATCTCGCCGTCAAGAGCGGGCATTTATTTTCCAACTCATTGGATAAGCTTCCAAAGCGCTTGCAAACAGATTCAGCCAGTAAAGTAAAATACATTTCTTACAGACTAATTTTTGAATAAGCCAAAAGAAAATTATTGTTTCCTTTTTTAAAAAGAGACTTATCTTTGAGAGCATTTCCATATGTTTCCATACCTCTTTTATTCTCTTTTATCTAACCAAAACCTACCACCCACAAAAGTTTGACGGGTCATATGTAGAACTTTCTGTATTAAAGAAATTTTTGAAATCGTTCTAAGTACTGCAGGACGATCATTATTACTATTCCTTAAATAATTAAAATAATTCTGGCCCGATTTTTCGAAATTTACAGATGCTGAAATATACGGCGATTCATCGTGAGGTTTGATTTTTAATAGGCTGTTTTTGACAAATCACGTGCGACTCCTTTCAAAATTTTTGCCATTTTTATTCAGTATCGCTTGGCAAATCATTATGAAAAGATTCACACTAAAACAGTGTCTCTAAATTCAGCTCTATACCAAAAATAAACGTTTTGTGGGAAATGTTTTCGAGGAACTTACGGTGCTCATAATTGACCTACTGAAACCACTATTTCCAATACCATTCGCAAATGTGAGTCCCAGTTTACATTAGTGGATAATACTCGTCCGGTTAGACCACATCCAGCACGTAGTGAAGAGATTCTAATAGCTGTAGCTGAAAGTCTATGCAAAGACCGTGACAAATCGATTAGTCGTCGTTCTCAGCAGCTTGGCTTGGCGTATTCGACATTTTGTTGTATCTTACGAGAGGTTATCGGCCTAAAAGCGTACAAATTTCAATTTGTGCAAGAATTGAAGCCAGGACTCTAATTTGCGTCATATTTTCATTGAATGGGCTCTAAAAAAACTCAATGAAAATCCGGTGTTTTGTCGTGAAATGTTGTTAAGTGATGAAGCCCATTTCTGGCTAAATGGATATGATTAACGCTTTGGAAATTGGCATTACTCGTGTTATCCGCGAGAAACCAGTCGCTCTGCTCGAACGAGTCGTCCAAAATTGGACCTTCAGAATAGACCACCTCAGACGTGACCAACACTTACATGATATCATTTTCAAAATGTAAATGTCATGAATTGTTCTTTTAACCGATAATAAAAATTTTAAGTTTACTTTCAAATTTATGTGTTTTATATATACAAACACATACATACATACAGGCTATGTTGTAAGCTCGTTGGGATAACAAAACGAAAGGCAGATGGATATACGAACTTATACCGACAATCCATGACTAAGTAGAACGTTAACATTTAGACTGCAACCCTACGCCGTTCCTGTCTGGCCACGCTTCATTTCATGGAAAACTACTGTGCCAGCCCGTCGCTAATCCTCGATCAGATGTTGCAGTCGAAGGAGAATTGGGCGAAAATATGTATTTTTATAACATTTCTACAAAATGAGCTTGGGAGAATAGAACAGCTAAGAAAAGTAACGGCAGAAGCCTCAGAAGCAGGAGCCATAACACGAATAACTTCATTTGCCTACCACCGCCGCGAAGTAATACCTAACGGCAGTCCCGCGGGGATAGTGGTCGATGTTTGTAGAGTCTGGTTTAGTAACGTAGGCGTATTCCTGGAATCGAACAATCAGGCTAGCAAATCGTGCATGCTGGTAGCCCGGGCTACTGGTATCCTATAAGATTACACATCCTTTAGCGCAAAAATACTCACATACACACTGTACTTATCAAACGAGACCGATTTTAATTTAAGATTTCAATGTTTAATTCAGATTAAAAAAAATATAAAAAAAATAAATAAATGCGAATACAAAGAATTAAATGTGCAATGAAAGTATGATAGTAATACAGCGGGAAAATGAAACGTATGAGAAGAACTTTGACAAACGGAAAAGATTAACAATGTTAACAACTAAAAAGCATTAAATTGCATTTTATAAAATTTAAGGATGCGGTTGCATCATTCCCTCTGATCTAATTTATCTTTTCACTTGGAACAAAACACGCTGCTACCTTAGACTTTCTGTACGTCTTTGATTCACAGATGATGTAGATTCTGTCTTCTTCTTCTTCTGTGCCTTTGGTGCTTCTTGAGTGTCTAAAGCCGGTGGTGTAGATTCGATACTTTGTGTTGTTTCTCGACCGTCTAAAGACTAAGGCATCTCAGCGTTATCACTTGAATTACAACTTGGCGATGTTACTGGCACTGTGTCTTATTCAATATCAAAATCTTCACTGGGAATTTCGCTTGAGATTTCTCCATGCTCGAAGCTGGTTTTGATGTCGCTTGACGTTGCCTTTAGCTGTTTGAATGAGGTAGTTTACAATTCGTAATGCTTTAGCAACCACTCCAGCAATCCAATGATTTCCTCTTGCGTACGACCTCGCATAGACTCGTTGTTCTATTTTGAATTTTGAAGCGTGATGCTGACTTTGCTGGTTGCGTGGAAATACCATAAAGCCGAAAATATAGTACGAGGCTGTCGACCGTGCAACAATTCTGAGGGTGATTTTTTTGTCAAAGGGTTACCTGTTGCTCGGAAAGTAATAAAATATTTATACAAAGCCTTTTCACGGTCATTTTCTTCGTGCTTTATTTTCTTGAACGCCTCCTTAAAAATGTGAACTGCTCGCTCCGTTAAACCGTTTGAAGCGGGATGGAATGGGGCTAATCTGATATGTTCGATGAAATTAAGTTCTGCAGAAAGTGCTGAAGTCAGTTGATCAAAATTGTGGTCCATTATCACTGACGATCGTTTTCGGCAGACCTTCGATTGCAAAAACCTTTTGTAGGGCATAGATTGTTGATCTTGACGTTGTTGATGACAAATCGAATGCAAATGGGAAGTTGGAAAATTAATCCACAATTAGTAAACACATACGAGAGAAGAAAAGGCCTGTAGAATCGATGTTCCTTCTTTCCCAGGGCTGAGTAGCTTCAGGCCATGCTGAGTATTTGTGATTGGGTTGACTGGCGTTTAAGCTACAAGTGGAGCAAGCTTCGGATGAGATTTTTATTGCGATGTCAATGTTGGGAAACCAAACGTATCTGCGAGCAAGTTGTTGCATGTTTGTCCCCAATAGACCTCACGCAGCATTTTTAACACTTTCTCCTCGAGCGCCTTAGGTATAACCACGCGAGCATATTTGGTTTGAAGCAGTAAGACTCCGCCTTGAAGTAAAAACAAACCTTGGCAAGCTCTGTAGCCATCAATTTTGATAATAAATGCGATTAAGAACTTTATCTGTTTTGGTGTGTGCTGCGAAGACGTCTGAGCTGATGGGATAATCTGCAACGACAGATTCATAAATCTGTTGAACATTTCTTTTTCTTTTTTGTCAAATTCCACGTCATCTCCAATGGGCAAACGGGAAAGAACGTCCGCATTTGCATGCTGTTTGGTGTTACGGTAGTGAATCGAATATGTGTATGCCTGAAGAGTAATCGCCCAACATTGTAGACGATGAAGTGTCATATGTCATAATAGGTACTTTTTTTATAGCTGAAAGAGTGTGACGAGAGCCTGTGATCAGTAGGAAGTTGAAATTTTCTGTTGTAGAGGTACTGATGAAATCTTGTGACCAAATACTATTGATAAAGCTTCTCTTTCATTTTGAGGGTATTTTTGCTGGCTCTCAGTCAAATTTTTTAATGCGAATAAGATTGGTTTTTCAGATCCATCTGGAGAAAGGTGCGACAGAGCGGCACCAATTCCAATTTGTGATACATCCGTTGCAAGAACTAGAGGAAGCTTCTCATCGAAATGAACTAACTGTACTACTTTGACAATGTCATCCTTAAATGGCAGAAAGCCTGGGTTTTGTTTACTTCCCCATATGAAATCTTTATTTTGTCCTGGGAGCTGATTCAAGGCTGACGCCTTTGATAAGAAATTAGGAATAAACTTGTGGTAATAATTGATATAACCAATGAATGACTCTAACTCGTTTATATTTTTTGAAGCTGGCATGAATTTTATTGCTTCTATTGTTTTTTCAGATGGCCGTATTTTATTTGATTCGCTTTCGTGTCCGACATGCTCAATTTTTTCTTTCGCAAAATAACATTTTCCTGATCTGCATTTGAGACTATGTGCGGGTAATCTTTCCAAAAGTATTTTGACATTAAAACAATGTTCTTCATTATTTTTTCCGGTGACAATAGTATCGTCTAGATAATACAGCACACCCTGGTATGCAATCCACAATGCCTTCCATAATTGAAATTTTCCGAAAAATTCCAGGAGCGATCGCTTATACTGAAATAATCCAAAAGGTCTGTTGATGACCAAGAGTTTTTTTGACGATTGAGTGAATTCCATCTGCAGATAAACATTACTAAGATCGATTTTTGTGAAAAATTTTCTACCCGCAATCCTTGGTATAGGATAGCGACCGATTTCAATTTGAGGGTTGACATTAACTTTAAAGTCAGCACAGATTCTCAAGCGTCCATATTGCTTTTTAATGACAACGATAGGTGCTGCCCATTCCCTCGCATTTACTGGCTTGAGAATATTAAACGACACCAAGCGATTGATTTCAGCTCGAACATCTTCATAGATTGCAAATGGTAGATTATATGGCTTGTTAATCTTATCTTGAGCATTCGGTTTAAGCACTATGTGTGCCTTAAAAGATGAACAATGTCTAAGATCTGATGACAACGTTGTTCGAAAATCATTTTTATCTTGTTTTACGCTGGAACAATCACGATCAGAAGAATGCGAATCATGGGTATGTTTGATTATTCTAGGAATCCGAATAGCGAAATCCATTTTCCGAAACCAATCTATACCGAGAATATTCGTTGCACTTTCACTGTCGACTACTATTAGATTTAAATTCTCATTTTTAGAACCCAATGCTACTTCGACCATAATAGTGCCTTTGACTGGCAAGGTACTTCCACCGTACGCTCTTAGAATTTTTTCCCTCAAGGCCATTTGTGTCTATTTGAAATTTGAGAGTCTTTCTATTGACCGTTAAATCGATAAGTAGTTTGCCGGAACTAACATCATTATTATTTATTAAATCGGTTTGTAATGATTCAAGAATATCAACGGTACTATAAGTCTCAAATTGTCTAATTGGATGGACGTTTTCATTACTTTTGTATTTGACGGCATCATGTTTTTGATTAGACACCTGAATTGATTGATGATAAGACTCTCGTGATTTCGATGACATACAAACTGCAGCAATATGTCCGACTTTTTTGCAAGTTTTATAGACTGATTTATTTTTATAATGAAAGCACTGTGATCGCTGATGACTTGTTCCACATCTAGTACACGATTTATTACCCTTTTATATCACACTCTTACTACCAACACTTCCTTTATACCCCCGCTTACCTTTTGATCCATAATTGTTTGATGAACAGCATTATTCTCTGCTCCGCTTTGATCGTTCTTCAGTTCGCTGCGATTTTCGTGGTTTCTTCGTAGAGTTGTGCGATTTGGAGAGCCTCGTCCAAAATTGGATTCTCTTTTTGGAGCGCTGTTGACCGAACTTTGTCATGAGGAGTATAAAGAATGATCATATCGCTAATCTTAGAGTCCACATACGATTCTCCACAATTTTCTTTTCCGCAAACAAACACGCAACTCTGCAACCCATTTAGAATAAGTTTAATTAGGTTGCATGAACGTCCAATAAAATTTAAACCTAGAAGCAAGCATGTGGGGCTTTTTCTCAAATTAAAGGAAATATGTAGTCCACGATTCTTTGGATTTATCAAAACTCTTAAAGGAAGAAACGAATGTCTGTTACACAGGTTTTCATTCCACGATCTTTAAAAACTCTTGATTAGCTCTTTGAAGTTTTTGTAGAATTGCACAGTTCAGTGTTTAATTCAGATAAAAAAAAATATACAAAACAAAAATAAATGCGAATACAAAGGAATTAAATGTCCAATGAAAGTATGACTGTAATACAGCGGAAAAATGAAACGTGTGAGAAGATTTTTGACAATCGGAAAAGATTAACAATGTTACCAACTAAAAAGCGTCACACACAGTTATGCACATACATAAGCACATACGTTTACTGAAAACCATTACAAAAATATCGTAAAGATATCACAAAATTCCCATTTTCAATTTTCGAGTTGAATGCAAGAACTTCTCTAGTTAATAATTAACAAAGTTTTGTAATTTATTATACGAATATTCTGCAGAACCAACTTTCATAAGGCGTATAAAGTTGGAAAACTCTTTTTATGTAAAGATGCGTAATGTTCAATATTTTTGGAACAGGTAAATATGATCAGCTTAAAATATATGTAGTTAAGATACAAGAGGAAGTAGAACTGTAAAATATATGTACAATATGTTGAGAATTTAGTAAATAATTTCGAAACCAAATTGTAGTTGTATTACTAAGGTCAATAAATAGTTTCATTATAAGGTCATTCAATGTCCAAAAGGCCCGATTTTACAAAAAAATACAGGTAGTCTTAAAACCTTTTTATGATGCTATATACGTTTAATAAAAGTTTTATAACTCGGCCAACTCATAAAGGAATGCGTTTTTGTTCTCATTCATATATATATGTAAAGGGTGTCCCAAAATTCAAGGAAGATTTGAATTTTGAGTCATTTGTGCGGTTAAAAAGACAGCTGGAATAAAAAAAATGGAGCGCTGCACCCAAGAGTAACCCGTTTTCATTACTGCGCAATATTTTACGTTTGGCAGCTACAGTTTTTTCTCGTTTTGGTGATCAAAATTGGAGGCCCTGATTCACTTAACCACGTTAACTTTTCTGGTTTGAACTTATTTCTTTGGGTTTTTTTACGCATAAAGTTTATGCTAACAAGTCCACAACTACCCACGCCTTGAAGAGGCAAATTGAGAGCTGTATCAACGAAATTTAACCACATTTATGTAAAACTGTGGTGGTAAATTTCGACAAAAGTGTGTATATGTGCCAGCAAATCTGTGGAGGCTATTTACCCGATCTGTTATTACACACTTAATCCTATACTGTACAACATATGAATCAATAGAAAATGGTAAATTTTTAACTAAAAACCTTTGTTTTCTATCAAAATTATTTCTTGCGAATGCATAAACTCTGTTTCTAATTTTCTATTTTCTTTGATTATGAATGGCTACTGCTATTTCAAAGGAGTACTTGATCAGTTGCAAATGTTTTAGTTATAATTAGATGGAAAGAATAGTGGTATCCGCACGACCAAGTTCTAGCAGAATACGAGCTCACAATGTACTTATATTTACACGAAACGTTTTGAGGACTTTTCGATGTTAATCACTGAATAACTGATCAGAGTACTAAGCATAAAACAGGCAGAGTGCTCATGTTAATAGAGTGGTTTCGTTCTAAATGCAGTATTTTTTTGCACGTATTTATTGTTTTACTTTGTTTTCTTACGCCAAAACTGAGAAATGGAATTCTGTGAAAACATGTTATGTTTGGTCTCTAAATTAATCAATTTACGAAATATTTTTAACTTTAAATTTATTAGATGTCAAAAGAAAAGTTTGGAGACAAAAGTATTTACTGAAAATAAAAAATCAAATTAAAAAAGATTATCAACTGGACTCCAGGCACCATACAGAAAAGGAAAGGGACTCATAACTACCCACATCGCAAACTGGACAAAAAAAAAAAAAACTTTTATGCTTTGTTTCCAGCAAAAGTTTCGATTTTCATGAGAATGTGAATGCCTCAGTGTATGAAAAGTTATTTAAAACATTTATAACTACTTATCACTAAAAAAAAAAAAAATCAAAGCGCCTTCGTCTTCCAACAGAAACGAAGAAACTAAAACGCATCTTAGAGAAAATAGCATAGCTTTCGTTGTTGGAGTTTGTCATATGCCACAAAGATAAACTTGAGATACATGTAGTAGATGATCTGGCTCAAATGGCAGGGAAAATAGTGCTGCAATTGCCGCCTTACCACTGTGAGTATAGTCCCATAGTGTTAATATGGGCTCAAGTAAAGGATTCGTAGCGAACCAAAACAAAACTTTTAAAATGAAAGACGTTAAACTACTATTAACATAAACAGAAACTCGAAAATAAAAAATGGCTTAATTGCGTCAAACATGTTAAACTAAAAGTTTGGCCTAAGATGTAGGATGTAGCTGTTTTCCCCCAAACAGCAACAGTGCAAATTGTAATAATTTTAAGTTATGAGAACTACAGAAGCAGTATTTTTTTTTAGATTACTTTTTCAGATTACTTTTTCAGATCACATTTTATACTATGTAACATAAAGAAACTAACTTGTGCAATTTTTTTTTTTTATTTTTTTTTTTATTTTTTTTTTGTTTCTCGAAAACATAATACCTAATACCAAAACAGGTATATGACAACACTATGACAAAATAATCTTTAGAAATTTCAGGTATATATGTATATCATGGAATCTATATGTAAGCTTTCAAGAGCGAAGTGCTTATAGATTTCATTGTAAACAGAGTAAAAGGCAATGTTATTATCTTCTCTGTACTGTAGATTTTTGCTTAAAAAAGTATAGTTCATTAAAAGCGATAAGCCTCAAGACAGAACAGTTTTTATTTTTCACTCAAACCGACAGTATGCTTACTAAAATTTTTATTGCAGTGCTAGTTATCAACTACGCGAACTCATCGTTGCAGGTATGCATTTTCGAAAATTGTAATAAATATGTTTTTGTTTTTTAATAATTTACCTTTTATCCATAATTTTATAATTGTAAGCTGTGTTAAGACAATGCAAGTAAAAAAGGATTATTTACATTTTGATCAAAAATAGGTTATAAGCAGAAGCCATTTGTGAAAATCTATATAAATTGGATTTCATTCGAGAAGTAACGACTTTTTACGTCGAATGATAGTTAGACGTGTTTGCCTCTTCATAAAAGAAAAATTAGAAATGCAATTTGGCTGTCACTATAGCTGCAGATATTTCACCACCTCCATCGATTTTTTACAATTTACATATAATCTTGGCCAAAAGTGTTAGGCACCCTTGAACATTTTGGAAAGTAAATAATAATTAAAAAAAGAAGAATTAGAAACAAATAATGGTATGCAGTTACGTTGAATATTATAAATTAATATTTAGTTCACCCACCTTTGGTTATAATGACTACTTCTATTCTTTTCATTTTTTTCTCGCATGGATGTTATAATCTTCCGCCATTCGAAATTTTTTCGTTTCATTGTTGTTCCAAACTCTTTTAATGTTATTAAGTGTTATCGGATATTACATTACAGAATACCCCAAATGAGCTTAATGAGATTGAGATCTAGAGAAAGCGCACACCAAGAAAGCAAATGTATGCTATTTTCGGAAAATCATAACACATGGGCTGAAAAGTCAGTGCCGTTTTATGGTAAAACACAATTTTTTTTGCAAAATTCAACTTTATTTAACAATATAGTTACCTTCGAGGGCGATACACTGATTGAAACGATTTTTCAATTTTTCGATACCAGTTTTGTAGTACGATTTCGGTTTAGCCTCAAAAAAGGCCTCTGTTTCGGCGATTACTTTTTCATCGGTCTTAAATCTCTTTCCGACAAGCATTTCTTTTGAGTCGCTGGGGGCCAAATCTGGAGAATACGGTGGGTGGGGAAGCGATTCGTAGCCGAATTCATTCAATTTTGTCATCATTTTCATCGACTTGTGACACGGTGCATTGTCTTGATGAAACAGCACTTTCTTTTTCTTCAAATGCGGCCGTTTTTCTGCGATTTCGTCCTTTAAACGCTCCAACAACGCAATGTAATAGTCGCTGTTGATATTCTGCCCCTTTTGAAGATAGCCGATGAAAATTATTCCATGTATATCCCGAAATACGGATGCCATAACCTTGAAAGGCCACTATTGAGTTTTTGGTCGTTTTGGACGAGTTTCATCGCCTGCTCGTCACTCAGCTGACTGCCAACTTGACTCTGGTGTGAAGTGATGGAGCCAAGTTTCATCCATTGTCACACACTGACGCAAAAATTCGGCTTTATTGCGGTTGAACAGCTTTCGCATGTCCAAATATTCGTGTATGATATATCCAACATGCTCTTTTGATATCTTCAGAGCCTCAGCTATTTCGATCAACTTCACTTTACGGTCATTCGTAATCATTTTGTGGACTTTTTTAATGTTTTTATCTGAAACAGCCTCTTTTGGACGTCCACTGCGTGCATCATCTTCGGTGCTTGTATGACCAATTTTAAATTTTTCAATCCACTTGCGAATGGTTCATTCGGCTGGTGCAGAGTCCGGGTAACACTTATCAAGCCATTTCTTTGCATCGGCTGCATTTTTTCCATCAAAAAGCAATTATAAATCAACACACGAAATTGCTTTGAATCTATTTTTTTTTTCACAATAACAAAAGTTGCTTCACTCACAACGCTATATCTCGAGAACTAATCGTCCGACAGCTGTCAATATTTATACACGTATCTTTTAAAGGTTGGTGCTAACTGAAAATGATATAGATTCAATTCAAGTGGTGCCCTCTCTTACAAACGGCACGGACAGAAACGGCACAGCCCATGTGTTATCTTTGAAAGAGCAGACTGGTGGTAGAGCGCATTATCTTGCCGGTGCGACGAAAATCTTACTAAAAGGTAGAAGCAGCATGTTTTCTATGACATTTATGTACTTTTTTTGAGTCCATACCATACGACCTCTCTTCGTAACGTTTATGCTACACCAGGGGTATCATACAACTGAAATCATCAAAATAATTATATATTTTAAAAATTAAAAAAAAGGCTTAAAAATTGGAACGGAAACAGCACAGCCCATGTGTTATCTTTGAAAGAGCAGACTTGTGGTAGAGCGCATTATCTTGCCGGTGAGACGAAAATCTTACTAAAAGGTAGAAGCAGCATGTTTTCTATGAAATTTATGTACTTTTTTTGAGTCCATACCATACGACCTCTCTTCGTAACGTTTATGTTACACCAGGGGTATCATACAACTGAAGTCATCAAAAAAATTATATATTTTAAAAATTAAAAAAAAAAGCTTAAAAATTGAGTGCAACTATTAATGTTCACAGTAACATGGTGCCGATATGTCGCTTACCTCAAAATTTGATTTATCAGACTACAAAACGGTATACCAATCTTCATTAAAAATGTGCTTTTCTGTTTATTCTAGGCGACACTCTTTATTTTTCCCGAGAGCCGTGATTCTTTACTCGATCGCCCAGATTTTCCTCCGCTCTTTTTTGTTAGGTGAGCAGACAACTGAGATTTATGAGATAATGTTTCAAACATTTTTCAAAAATTATGGTATTAAAAATAGCATTATCTATAATGCGATAAAAAATAGTTAAGAAGAGATTCGACCAAGATGAATTAAAGCAGATTGAAGAGGACTCTGCTCCGCAAGTAACTCTTGTTACCCAACCGCCATAATATGTCGATTCGTGTACGCCGTGTTGACTGAGCGAGTTAAGCATCTGAAAGCACCCTCAGTTTCGATAAAAAATTCTTAACAATGATGATGACCTTCCTTTTTTTCAGAATATACAATTTTTTTAAGGCATAGGTTTGACCTGATCACTAAGATATACTCGTAACACTATTCATAATTTCTACTTCATGTCGTCCAATATTCGCATGTTCTTTGTCTCAAAAACTTTATCCTTTTTTTTTTTCAAAAACCCGTTTTTATTCAAAGTTGTATTTCCTCGAACAAATTTTTTGAATAGCCTGAATCTTTAATATAAATACATTTAAGTCAAAATAGTAAGTTAAAGCGGCCAGAATTAAATAATAGGAAAGGCGTTACCTTCCATCCTGACTATGTCAGACCACACACATCTTTAATGACAAAACAAATGAGAGAGTGTGGCTGGGAAGTTTTGATGCATCCACCCTATATCCTGGATCACAAGAGGCCTATGAAAATCATTTAATTCAATTTTCCTTCCTGAAATTCCAGGAGTTCCACAGTGATGATATAATGGTCTTATATTGTCAATACCGCAGTTTTTATAAATTAGAAACAAGCAACAGGACTTTTAGAGACAACAATGTCTTTGTGAAGGAAAATCTTCTGATTTTTCTTTCACAAAACAAACTCACTTTCATTAAAACCATTATGGAACTTTTATTTATTTTGCAAAAAAACGGTAACTGTTGATTTTTTATCCCGTATCGATGTACGCTTATGCCGTGTGATTTCGCCTCAAACTTCAGCAACATATTCTGGCGTCGCTGCCGACGTAAATGGTTCTTACAGCACTCTTTCTACCAATGTTCCTTCTTGTCTAAATATCAAAGTACGTGCTGAAAATGCGATCGGTGATTCAGCGCTTTTAAAATATTGCTGACAGTGAACGCGTGATGCGTTCCCGACTAGTAACTCATATCTACCCTTAGATCCTTGAATATGCGAACGACACCTTCCGAGTTAACGTTACTATTTTTTAAACATTTTTAATTTTAAATTGAAATTTTTCTACTGGACATCCTTAATAATTTCTTAGAGTTCAGCTTCCTCATTGCCTTTCAGCTAGACCCAAGTTGAACGCAGGATATATTGGTTTTTCATTGTGGAACACCTATAAGTTCACATATAAACGAAAGTAAGCATATGTGTTTCATGCTGTTGATGTTTTACCGAGATATATAAATAAGTATTAGTAAATGCTGTTACAGCGAGCATCATAACATAATAGAATTTTAATCTGAAACTTGACTCTAGCCACAAACAAATATAAAAGCAGCTTCTACCTCTTGGAAATTTAACCCAAAACTCCAGCTTTATGATCAACACTTAAAAGTCTTACCTAAAAAATCGATCTCTGGTAATGTAGCCGCGGAAATTTTATAGAAATTGCTGAAACATGAATACAGATGTTTCAAAAGTCAGATAGCGAAAGATTACTGTGGAAATATGGTACAAAGGGGCACGACAATACTTTCGAACGTCGCAAATTTCGTTCAAATACGATATATGGTGTAACACTGTAACTACTATGTTTTATTTAGATCTAATCTATTTAATCATGCGAAGAAGGGAAAGACTAAACGCTTTCATCGGTAGTTTAAGACTAACTTTATTAATATGAAAATGAGACTTATGGTAATCTCTTACATGCTAGGAGAAAGTGCTCAATTACATGAAAGCTATGTAATGCATAGTGTGCTTTTATTCAGTGTAGCGTTTAAGAATGGTTACTTTTAATATTCATGACACTCCTCCAAACTTAAATAATATAAAATTTCAATTAAATTATCATAAATTCATTGAATACTTTATTTTTATTCAGTTCACAATTAAGATTATTTTTTTTAAGTATTCATGTTTTTTCTTATTTTTCATTTCAAAAGCTTGATTTTAGTTATTATTTTGCATTAATTTCAAAAAAGTAAGGAATGAAGCTCTTGCCATTTGGTTCTGTGTTTAGCCTTTAAACTAGATACAAATACATGTTTCAAAAATTCATAATTTAAATTATTGTATAAATTCTGAAAAAATATTTTTGTATACATATATGTTTGAAGTTATAGCTTCCTTGTACTTCAGTTTTAATCTCTTTGAAATACGTGGCAAACTTCTCTTCTCACATGGCTCCTTAAATGAATACACTTTATTTGTAGGTGCAAATGAAACTTCTTTATATTTAACGTTTTTAAATTATTTATATGTGCGGATCGGTGTACATACATAATATAAGGTTTTCTAATAACGACTTGACAACTGTTTTTTTTAAATAAAAGGCAAACCATTTGAGATATTTTAAAAGCTTTATTATTGGCTTGAAGTACAATCAAAACATTTATGAATGGAACTCGACTTCGTTCATATGGCCACCGCGGGCATGCTTGCAGCGGTCGATTCGTTGGACTCAATTTTCAACGACTCGGCCACACATTTCGGCCGAAACGGCAGCTATTTCGCGTTCAATGTTGGCTCTGAGCTCTTCCAACGTCGTCGGCGTGTTGGCATAAGCCAATGACTTAACGTAGCTCCACAGAAAATAGTCAAGCGGCGTTAAATCGCACGAACGAGGCGGCCAATCGACTGGCATATGTCTTGAGATAACACGCTCACCATACTTACTCTTCAATAAATCGATTGTAGCGTGTGCTGTGTGGCTTGTGGTACCATTCTGTTGAAACCATATGTCGCCCAAGCCCATATCTTCCAATTCGGACCAAAAATAATCCGTGATCATGGCTCGATATTGCTGACCATTCACAGTAACGTGACGATCGTTATCGTCGACGAAAAAATATTGCCCAATAACGCTGCCGGCATGCAAACCGCACCAAACAGTTATTTTTTGTGGATTAAGTGGTGATTCATGAAGCACATGTAGGTTTTCACCCGACCAATAACGCATATTTTGTTTATTGACGAACCCATTGAGCCAAAAATGAGCTTCGTCATTGATGATGATTTTGCGATGAAATTCATCATCTTGGCGCAGCTTCTCCAGAACCCAATCGGAGAACGTACGTCGCTTAAAATAGTCTATCGGCTTCAATTCTTCAGTCAGCTTGATCTTGTATGGGTGTAAACCAAGATTCTTACGCAAAATACACCATAATGTGGTCTGAGCGATGCCCAATTGTTGAGAACGCCGTGGAATTGACTGATTTGGATCGTTTGCTACGGACGTCTGAACGGCAGCGATATTTTCGACCAACACAAATTTTTTCACAAAACTTGTTATTGCCTGTCTACTAGGACGAGAATTACGACCGAAAATTGGAGTTAACGCACTTAAAATTGCAGTCATCGACTCCGAATATCTGTAGAAAATTTTTATAATTTGCAGACGTTGCTCGTTAGTGTACTTTACCATGATGAAAATGTTGAGTTTACTGAATGAATTGACAGTGACAGTTTGATGATTAGTGAAAGAGTACGTTCACAAATTAAATTCAAAGTTATCAAGTCCCTATTGAAAAACCCTATACATCTGTATTAATAGCAAAAATAACATTTTCTATCTTCTTTACAATTATACCAAGAATCTAACTATAAGCATGATTATTTTCGAGCTGATGCAAAATTTGCTCGCCTGGACTAAAAATAAAAGTTTAGGAATGATACTTGATACTTCATGATGATATTTCTTTATTTTTAACACATTTTATTTTATCTTTCGACCCCTCGTTACTACCATTTTAAATTTTAGGATTTACACCATCTAGAAGTGTTCCTGGACTTGTTTTAAATATAATTTCGTTTGAACACAAACTAGTGATTGTTGTAGAAGTTGATCGGTATTTGAGATGAAAATTATTCATAAGTATATCTATCGGGATATTGTTGCCGTTTTCATCCGTTAGCATTTTCTTAAGGGTAGTTTGTACTGCCTGTTCCGCAGTCCCATTAGACTGTGTGTCATAGAATAGGCTCTTCAAGAAAAAAAAATAAAAATGTTTTCGAGTCCGGCCATGGTTCAAGATGCTGTGACAGTGGTTTGTTTCCCGAAAAAGTACACGATTTGCATTCTGTCACATATGCCTCGATTTCATAATTGATTCCTGCCCACAAGAAATATTTTTTCGCTGACATTTTCTTGAGAACTATGCCGATATGTGATTCATGAAGAAGCGCTAAAATCATTTGATGTAAGATGTCTGATATCACCAATCGCTGATCATAAAAAACACATTTCTTCTAGCAATTGCAGACGCTTATGATAATATCTTTAAATTTTCAGGTACACTGTTTGGCCACCCAGTATGTATCATACTCAAAATATTACTAATTTTCAGTCCTTTCCTGAGTCTTCCTTCACTTCATTAAGCTGGACATTAAGGTAACATAATTATGACCCTTAAACATATTTACCAGCGAATTACATTTCCCTACTTTTGTAAGATATGTTAAAGGACAGCGGGATAGACCGTCTGGTTAATTTATTTGCGTCCCTTTCTTTTACTCTATTTTATATTGATACAAACTTAGTATCAAGGCCCATCGATGAATTCGGGCCGCTGTTACTGTCGGTGTAGACTTCTGGGGGTTAAACCATTTTAGGATTGGTTATCTATGTAGATCCTAAACGATTTCTCATAAATATATTCTTAGCTGTAAATAAAATGCCCAATGTTTCTCTGTGTAACTAAGAGTAATTTTTCTCTGCAGGGTTAAGGGTACCGGAGGCAAACAATACCGGTCATTCCACTCCATCTATAAGCGATAAAATTCCGCCCACTCCGTAAGAGCTGGCGTTCCACTGTAAGATAATGTCTATATAGAAGTCATAGTGAACTAAAATTCTACTCCTTAAAATCAAGTCCTTACTTTTAGCAAACGCTTCTTCGCATTCGATAGGCCAGAGAAAACAAACATCTTTCTTCGTTAAATCGAAAAGGATTTTTATTTCTGAGCAACGGTTCTGGATGAATTCCGCATAGAAATTTAACAGCCCAAGATATGATTTTAACTGAGCTACAATTTCAGACTAAAGGCATTTCTTATTGATTCTAATTTTTTTTTCACTAGGGTTAATACCTTTTCCATTTATAACGTGACCGAAGTAGTCTATTTCTTTTAAGAAAAATGGAATTTATTCATTTTCACCCTAACCTTATATTTTTCCAATCTTTCAAGGATTTTAATTAAATTTTCCCGACAGTCTTCTAAGTTGAAAACTCCGACGATAATATTGTCGGGGTAGCACTGCACTTTAGGAATGTTCTTTAGAATTTTATCCATTATGGATTGAAAAATAGCAGGTACACATTTGACACAAAAAATGAGACGACGAAATCTAAAAAGCCCCGTATGGGGATTAATAGTTAACAATTCCTTGCAGTTCTCTTCCACTTCCACTTGTTGGACACAAACTAAATACGAATTGCCCAAACTTGCAAATATGTCATCACACCGTAGAAATTAATAATGAACAGTGCGTACATAATGGTTTATTGTCAGTTATCAGTCGACACATAAGCGAATGTCGCCATTGGGGTTTGAACCCACTACCACAGGTGAGGCCCGCTCAATGAATCGAACTGAATATATTACATACTTTAAGGAAAATTTAATTATCTGTTCGATTTGGAAACGTTGCTTCAAAAATAAATATGTATCGCAAAGTGCAAAACAAACTTCGTTCCACTCAACCGCAACGTCGACAATGCTTTACGGAGCTCAGGTATGGGGTTACAAAGGCTACGATGCTGTGGAAAAATTTCTTCGTTACTTTTTGAAGAAGATTTTCCGCTTACCAAAAAATACCCCGAACTATATGCTACACCTTGAAACGGGAACTCCTCCTTTGCTCTTGTACACGCTCAAAATTCACTTCAACTATATCCTAAAAATACTAGAAATGAATTAATGCGGAATACCAAACCTAGTTTTAAGAATCATAATTAGAACAAACGGAAGCATTTGCGATGAATGAAAGAAAACAGCTTCTGAATGCGGATTAAACCTGTCTATTTAAGTGAACGAGCATCCTCATCTTTTAAGAGAAAAATTTAACTTGGTTTTGGAGAATTTTGGCAGACATACATATGACCAATATGTCGAAGAAGCTGAATCGTCACTGTTTAGGAACTATTACAGCAAACTAAACCATTTTCTAAATGAAAAAACATACTTCCTAGATAGTCACGCAGTTGACAAAATAAGTACTATTTTCAAACTGAGAGGCGAACTCGTTCAACTAAACTTTATACCCCATAGACCAGATTTACCAATACTTTGTGACCTCTGCAACATAAAAAAGAAAGAAGACATCTTACATTTTCTTGGTGTTTGTCTGATTTTAAAAGAATTTCGACTATCAATGTTCGGAAAACATGATTTAGACGAAGATGAAGTAATGAGCATTTTAAATGGAGAAAAAGGATGGAAAGTTTTATATTACTACTCAGTAGCAGCACTTTGTTCTAGAAAGCGTATCGTAGATGGAGATTTTTAATGTAAAACTTAAGTATGTATTTTGTCAACCTGGTAGACGGTCAGGTTTACATTGTAAAACATTTATTGAAAATCAAAGTCAACTAACTAAACTAAAACTAAACTAAACTTAAACTTAAACTTAATATTACATATGCCACTTGATTTCTTCATATTACATTTAGAACACGACCGCAGTTTCCAATATTTCTTTTTAGATAAAAAATCATTAAATATTTTCACATGCATCACTGAAGTAAATACATATGTACATGCACCAGAATCAAGTTCCATCCCTATACGCTTGGCATTACAAACTAAGGTGACAATTAATGGAATATTACCGCACCGCAAATTGTGTATATAACTTACGTCTATCCCTTGGTCTCTTTCTACTTTTGGCTCTTATCTAAAAGCACTAGTGTTATTATCTTTGTTCCCTCTATAATGGTATCTTGATCTGCTTTTGGAGTTGTTTCGGTACCGCTTGTCCTTGAGAAAACTGGTGTTTTGAAAAAGTCTCCACTGTATATTCTCAAGGGCTCCCATTGCCGGCCTTGCTGATTGTCCATGTGCTTTGTCTTCCGATGTTTTTCTCCTACTCCGATTACTCACCTCCCTCGAACACTTTCACTCATCCATATGTTTCATCTCGGTTTAATTTACCGTTTCACATGCCTTTTCAAATGTGAGATCATCAATGTCAATCAATTTTGACTGCATCTTTTTATTTTTGATGACCACCAACAGCCTATCTTTGAGAGCCTCCTCGAAAAATTCACCATACTTGCAATTAGTGCCTAGCTGCTACGCAGTAAAATCGAATATAATTTCTGTCTAATCCTGGATACGATTTAAGAATTTTAATCGTTCCGCCACTATGGTTGGTAATGGACTTTGAGTTTGTTTATCAGCTCGTCTTACTTAAATTCGTCAGGATTCGGTGGTGCTGCTGGAGTCTTAACAATTCTGTATATCTCACTTCCTCCCATTCCAATTTAGGACGATATTTTTATATTTTCTTTAATTTTAACAAATTATAATAAAAATTCTTATAATAAAAATTATAATATTGTAAAAATTATAAATAATAATTATAACAAACGATCAGCCTTTTAATAGACTCATTGAAATTGTCTCCCGCACTAAAATATTCAATGCGGCCTATAAATTGGTTCTGTTTCTACAAAATTAACAAAAGAAATTCGTACAATTTATTATGGCGTTTTCGTTTGGGCAGTCAGAAGCATTTTTCACCGATTTTATTAACAATGTTAAACTAAAACTTCTTTGGAACTATCATTACTTTTAATATCTTCGAAAAGGATAATAAAATATTTATTAATTGTGCTTCCATTATCTTTTATTTTTTAAATATATTTGCTTGCAAATCAATTTGAATACTTAAGAATAATAAATTGCACAAAAACACAGCCAATTGCACGAAAACAGGAATCTAATTTGACTAGCAATACTTTTTGACGTTTATACTATACATTTTGACATAAAATCCAGATGAGAAATTTTGTTTCTCAAATGAAAACGAGAAGTAAAATTTTGTTTCTGAAAAAATAAGGGGACCTGGGCTTACGTCACTTTTTTTCTCCGAATCACGGAGAAAAGCCCAAACGAAATTGTCATTAATAACTTAAAGAAAAAACCGGTTTATTCTCCTCGCCAGTTTGGTACAACTTAAGACTAAATTTATTGATATGAAAATGATATTAGAGTGTTCATTTATGATACATGAGACCTATGTAATGCATAGCATACTGTTATACAGTGTAGCGAACAAGAATCATTACTTTTTACATTCATGACATTTGGTTAATGTAATGTAAATTAAGCTTCCGATTAATTACATGAATGGTGCAGAATTAAATGAACATGCCGAAGAAAAACTAAAACGTTTATTTTTAGATATATTTATAAAAGCATTATTTTCTGCATTTCAAAAGTACTAAAAAATGGGTAAAAACATAACTTTGTTAGATAAGATTATTGTTATAAATTATATATATTTATAATTATATAAATAAATTAAAGCAATAATAATTATAATTATAATGAAAAAAAAATAAAAAGATGGATAGTAAATACAAAATAATTTATTGATTAATAATTACGTAAATAAATACACAATTAGACGAATTTATAAGTTAAAAAAAACCTAAAAAAAACAATATTTTAACTAATTAATCTGCTCATAAATGTTTCATTTAGTGTGTGTATTCCGTCCGAAACCAGCTGAACGTGAGCTTTAGCATGTACATAAGTCTAACGTGGAGTGATGCCAAGTGATATCAAGCATTTTTTTTTATAATTTGTTTTGGCATACTTTTAACTGTTTAATGTGACACTGAGCAAATTGGCAATTGTACAAGAAAATTAGTTCGAAAATTACTTTTTGAATTATTATTTTGTTTCTAATTGATAATAATGACTTCCTGTTTATAAAATGATATAATACCCTAATAGCGATATTTATTTTATTTAGTGTCTGTGTGTTATGTTTCTTAAATGTTAACTTTAAGTCAAGTTGTATTCCCACCTGATGGAGGGCTTTCAAGGAGTTTGGTGTTCATTAATTGATTTTATCGTTGGTCGGGGAAAAGCAAGATTTTCTTTTTCGTGAAAAAAAAATCGCTTGCATATTTTCGACACTTACTTTTATTTTCCACATTTTATAATATTCTAGCAATACTTCCGTCACATTTATTAGGTTCAACTTAAGGCCGAGACCAAGTTCATGTGACGAAAATATTGGGGTGTCGTCAGCGAAATTTACCGTTTCACATTCTGTTAGAAGTGAGTAATCAAACGTATATATTTTGTACACAATTAGTCCCATAACAGAACATTCACGTACACTAGCTGGAGAATCAGCAGTATGTCTGCACATACATGCACCCTATAAAACCGATATAACAAAAAAATTTGGGTAACTTTACAGAAAAAAAGGGAACAATTGAGATCTTACAGCTTATATAAGAGAAAGTTGTGCCATACAGAGTCGTTGCTATTTTCCACGCATCTGGAAAACATTGCATTTTATGGCATGCATTAATAATTCATCGTGAGGTTTAATTTCCAAAAGGCTTTTCTTGACAGATCACGCGTGACTCCTACCAAACTGTTTTATAATTTTTGTTCAGTATTGTTTGGCAAGTCATCATAAAAAGACTCACACCACAACAGAGTCAGCTGTATTACGAAAATCAGTGTTCTGTGAAGAATGTTTTTCGTGCAATTCGAGGAATTTACGGTGCGCATAATCGACATACTGAAACCACTATTGCCAATACCATTCCCAAACTTGAGTCCCAGTTTACATTAGTATATAATACTCGACCGGTTAGACCACATCCAGCACGTAGTGAAGAGAATAGAGCAGCGGTTTCTGAGAGTGTACGTGAAAACCGTGACGAATCGATTCGTCGTCGTTTTTAGCAGCTTGGCTTGGCATTTTCGATAACTTGGCGTATTTTACGTGAGGATCCTGGCCTAAAAGCGTACAAAATTCAAAGCGACTTGAATTTGCGTCATATTTTCAGTGAATGGGCTCTGGAAAAACTCAATGAAAATCCGGTGTTTTATCGTGAAATTTTATTCAGTGATGAAGCCCATTATTGGCTCAATGGGTACAATAATAAACAAAATTGCCATATTTGGGCTGATGAACACCCCGAAGAGTACCAAGAGCTACCATTACATCCATTAAAAACAACGGTATGGTGTGGTTTATGGGCTGGTGGAATTATTGGTCCATATTTCTGAAAAAATGAGGCAAATCAGAATGTTACAATCAATGGTAACCGTTATCGCGCCATGTTAACGGACTATGTGTTTGCTGATATTCAAGCACATGGTCTCAATGAGCTTTGGTTTCAACAAAACGCCGCTACCAGCCATACAGCGCGTGAAACAATGGACTTGTTGAGAAATTATTTTGGTGAGCACTTAATTTCAGGTTTTGCTACTGTAATTTGGCCACCTAGATCGCGCGATATGACACCTTTGGACTATTTTCTCTGGGGATATGGATATGGTCTTCAAAAAAAAGCAATCTACGAGTGACGCTTTGGAAACCAACATTACTCGTGTGACGCTCGAACGAGTCGCCCAAAATTGGACCTTCCGAATGGACCACCTCAAACGTAGTCGTGGCCAAGATTTACATGATATCATTTTAAAAATAAAATGCCATGAATTGTTTTTTTAACCGATGATAAAGATTTTAAGTTCGTTTTTAAATTTATATGTTTTGTTTTACATTATATATCAAACCTCACGATAAATCACCATATATATGTTAAACATTTCACTCCTATTTTAAAAAAGTTTTTAAGATAAACATTCTTAATTTGGTCAAGTCCACCTTTATACTTTCCCAATTATTAAATTGTCCAAAAAGAATTTTTTGTCTATTTGGGGTACAAATTCGACTGTTGGAGTTTCAACTTTAACTGCATTGAAGGATTCCACAGCAGTGTTTACAAGTATGTCGGTACTTTCATCCTCTAAATGTAGAGATACATGGTGGTTTTGTGCAAAATTTAAAGCAAGTGCTTGGGCCTTATCGGTATTTGTAAAGTAAACAGTGTTTGTACCATTTTGAAGGCACGGTATTTATTTGTTTTTTATTTCTTTTGACTTTAGTTATATTTCAGAAGGGTTTGGAAGTTTTGTCTGAAGCACATAATTGGCGTCGTTATTTTTGAATACATTGATACTGATTTGTGAAAGCGATATTTCCTGTGCATATTTCTTATTTCAGCTAGCTCCAAGAGGTGAGCCAGCATTTTAACATAAACGTTTTTTTTTTTTTGTAACTTTCGGTATTGCAAAATCACCAAAGGTCAGGACATGTTCAAAAAATCAACATCTCCTTTTCTTGATATACAATAGTTTCCAGATTTGTGGATACTTTTTTCTCACCCGACAAGTGAATACGATAGTTAAGCTTACTATTGCCAACCAAAAATAAATATAAGCTGCTGAAAGAGTTGTTCTTCTTTCGATCATGAATACAGAGTTTACGTTAAGCACAAGGATCTTGAGATTAATCTCATTCAAAATAGCGAACTTTACATATATCACTGCACCGATATGAACAACAAAAAAACTTGGTCCATTATACAGCGAAAGACAAACGAACGACAACGAACAATTTTTTTCAGGTTCTTTCCGGCTATCTATGGCGTATTTTTTATTGTGATTAAGCCACCATTCAGATCAACAATACCATACCAAAAGACTGCTACATATTTAAATATCGCCGATTCTTTGGACGCTTCTCTTCTCCGTTTATCTTTATTTGGTCCTAATTTTTTAACTTACAAGCTTACGTAACCTTATGGTATTCTCTTTTCACATTAAAGCGAACAAATTTACCTGCATTAGCTGCATTGCTTATTTGGCTGTTTCTGTTGTTGTTATGGTCATTGCTTTTATTGTTATAGCAACTATTGTTTACTTATTGTTTGTTGAGCTAAGCTTATACTCATACATATTATACTTATTTTCTGTTTATCATATTTTTTTCCTTATCATACATTGAACTTTATTAAACATTTCTATACTCAAAAAAAAGTCAAGAAATGATCACTTTTGCCCCAATTTTTACTAGAAAATTACAGTCATGCGCATGAAGCAGACAATGCCACATTTCACAAATTAAAAACCTTTTCGAATACCACCTAACCACTATTTTCTTATATACGAAACACGGCGAAAGTGAACAAAGTTTCCTTTTAAAATAAACCAACTTCAATTCAAAATAATGCATAAAAGCTTATTTTTAACAAACGTGCGGAGCTTGAGCCTGTAGTTGTTTTGATAACTAACTTCTTTTTAAATGGGAAGTCTATATCTTGTTCCGAGAATTATTCTGAAAAATTTTAATTAATGTACTATATTCTCCTTTTCAGGCTTCAACACTATCATCTTCTTACTACACTGCTGGGGTAGTAGAATTTAAGCGTGCAGCAGAAACTCTAAACTCGATAGAGCAAGTAAATAACAATGTAGCTGCATATATTGAGATAATTACATCCAACGAAGCTCTAGAAACTGATATAATTATCTTTCCTGAAGCCACTCTTAATGGAGCTCTCCAGCTTACATACGTTCCAGACCCAGAAAACAAAATCGCACCATGCAACCAGTCAGAGTATGCCGAATTCCTTCAGAAGCTATCGTGCCAAGCGAAAACTTCTGGAAAATATATTGTAGTGAATGTAGTAGAAAAAGAAGATTGTACACAGGAGACACAAGCAGCTAAAAATGATCCAAGGCCCTGCTCAGATTACAATCTTAGTTCTTATAATACAAACGTTGTATTTGATCGAAATGGTGTGGTGATATCACGCTACAGAAAGTACAATTTATATTATGAGCCATGGAATATTACATATTCGCCCGAGTATGGACAATTTGATACAGATTTTGGGGTAAAGTTCGGGCATTTTATTTGTTTTGACTTGCTCTTCTACACCCCTGCAACAGAATTGGTAAAGAAAGGAATTACTGATTTTATTTTCCCTACTATGTGGTTTTCAGAACTACCTTTTCTCACAGGTTTGTATTCCATATCCGTTTTAATATCCTGAACTATGGTATTCGTATTTTAATTATTTAGCTGTACAGATTCAACAGTCTTGGGCATATAGTTACGATGTTAATTTGCTAGCCGCTGGTGCTAGCAATCCATCAGTTGGTAATACTGGATCTGGAATTTATGCTGGTAAAAAGGGTTCCATTATCACGGTTATGAGCAGCACACCAGAAAGAAAGCTCTATGTAGCGCAGGTTCCTAAGAAAGGAGTTTCTTCATCCGATACGAAGCAAGCGAAGAATAGAAGAAGGCGAACTATTACCAGTTACATGAAAAGTGTTTTGATTAAGAGGGATTCTCGAATTAATGCATTCACAAGCGCTGCGTTTAATGTTTCGGAAGAGCACACTCAGTTATGTCATGATGATTTATGTTGTCAATTTATGTACAAAGCAACAATGTTAACACCACTCCCAGATTCAGTATCGTATCACTATCGGCTTGTAGCGTTTGACGGTGATAGAATTTATTCTGGGATAGATCCTTTGGGTTGGTCAGTTTGTTCAATAATTGCATGCATTAATAACACTATGGAGGGTTGTGCTTTGGCCTTTGATAAGACTCTTACTGTTTCTCCACAGTATAGATTTGAAACATTATCGGTGGAGGCTAATTTTACAAAGACTGAAAATGCGTTGGTGATGCCAAATAGTGTGGATTCTGATCTCATGCCTTTAGACGTTGATAGCTTTCAATTTAACTTAGAAGACAAAGGGTGAGAAGGCCATTTTAAATAATGATATTCGAAAAAGATTTAATTTTATTCATTTAGGGACAAGAAAAATGCGCGTTTGCAGCTTCTTACTCCAAGAGATAATCTGATCAGCTTCGGAATTTATGTGAACTACTTTAGAGAAAAATCATCAGCATCAGTTATCGCAACATACAGACTACTTCTAACTTTGTCTTGTGCCATTTGCTTAAGTAACATTTGGAAATAATTTTTATCAAATAAGCTTAAGTAAATTAGCAAGATAGAACAGTCTAAATAAAACACATTAAAAGGTTTTAAACAGTTTTTTTTTTTCTGTTTTTATTAAGAAGTGGCAACCTTAATGTTTTTCCCTAAGCAACATTAACCTAAAGTGCACAGACTTAGTCGATTAATTCTTTCTAGGATAATCTTATAACTCAAAAGTTTAATTTTTTTGACAATTTATTTCATATTCTGGACATAAATATTCTGTTTTTATATATTTTATTAAAGCACATATATATCTTGAGAGAAAAACTCTTAGCACCAGAAAGTTAAATAAGCTCAAACTTGGAATAAACCCAAATGATGTTTCTGGAATTGACGAATTATTTTTCTATGTAAATTTATTAAATTTTTAAGCGATATTAATGATATTTGTCTCGAATACACTGAACAGCACCCCAACATATATCATTTCGCGAACAGTCTTGAATGAACGCATTACCACCATGCTAACAATTTTAAATAATGTAAAACGTTGAGTTAGGAAAAAGTCAAAAATTCTAATTTTCTAACATTCACCCTGATGGTTTCTGTTGGCGAGAACAATGAAATAATAAGTTGCTTCCAATTAATCTGACATTTAATATGCAGCACAATCCAAATAAACAAAATATTGAAAACATTCAATTTAATTAAATTCATACATTATTACATGTTTTTTAATTAATACAAATAAAACAGATAATTATATACACGTCAAATTGTTTGACGCCAAAAACTTTTATTTAAATGCAAAAGTCGAAAATAAATGTATGTTAGTCAATCAGAGGACGTGTTTTTATTAAAATTAATTATACAGACACTTAAAAGATATTATCACCCAATAATTCTTGGTAAGAACTGTGGTCATTCGAAGCCAGGTATTATGGATGTGCTTAGACAGGGAAAAAAATGCAATAAAATATATAAAAAGTTAAAATAAATAAAACACGCTTATCTACGAACCGAAGTGATCGAATCAGGATCAGGGGCAACGTTTGAAATTGAATCAGTTGCGCAGCAACTCAGAATCCCTAATTATCGCATTCATGTGCAGGCACCCGGGGTTGAAAAGGTCTCTAGTGCACCTCACGACAAAAAAAATATACAAAAATGGGTTGCAGCTAGCCGATATAAACTTCAACAAACCCGTATAAATAAATTTTCTGATTTCTATATTCAGATCTCATCCTTTCGGAAACTATTAGGATTGACGACACCAATACATTTATCGACCAGAGACCAAACTAGGAGGGATTGTTATAGGTAGGGTTTGCAAAGAAATACCACGTACCATTCAAACTTCTGTATAACTTGCAAATCTTTATACAGAACTTAGAAAATTTTAGGAGGTTGAAGAAGCGAGAATCAAAACTAGAAAACAGGTATCAGATGGTTGCTATCAGGTAACACTTCCTTTTAAATGTGTAAAACAACCAGCATTACGTTTCTGTAGAGAAGTAGAGACGTTTATGTACAGCCAGTGTATCATGGAGTATCTAACGATGTAGTGATTATATTTCCTTACCCCATGTGGGAGAAACACATCAAGCTGTAAAAAATAAGCAAGTTCAACCACAAAGCCCCAAGAAGTGTTTAATGCGGCAGCCAAAACAACAGACATAACACTTTTAAAGGAATATTCAATGATTTGTACTAAGCTCCAGAGATAGATAGCGGTCGTTATCCTTCGGTGGAGAAAACACTTGAACATTTGAACAGTTTGAACACTTTTATTACAAAGGGTAAGTTCATAAGATATTTATTATCAACAAATCTTATGGAGAGAAAGCGAGAGTCAACAGGAGTCAAAGACCTTCAAACTCAAAATGTTAGAATTTGACACAGCATACGCAGCTTATTTGGCTATGTACGACATGTACGTAGATGGCCTCATAAGCGGAGCTGACAGCTTTCGGGAATTCCTTCAAAAACTGAATGAAGTGCGTTAGCTGTTAGCATCAACTTTATTTAAGCTACGTCAATGAATATCTTACCACAAGGAATCCGTCATGGACGTTCCGGAACCGGATCCGAAAATCGAGTTTGTTCTGTCTACAGTAGTGGCTAAGGCTGCATATAACTATGCATTATTAAGGCCAAGATTCTCATGCAGTAGCTTTGGCAGCGCGGAAGTGACTGTGATTAGTCAATTTAAACAGAACTTAAGCACGAATAGGACAGCTTCTAACGGGAACTTAAAAACACACAAAAAAACATAAAAACAGTAAAAGTCTTGAATTGCATAGCTTCGGCGACAATTCAACTGAGGCCTATGCTACACCAGTATACCTACGCATATTAAACAACACAGAAAAAACAGAAGCATCTACTTATGACGAAAACAAAGATCGCATCCCCTTATACGAGTACTTTCAGTCTTTCCATATTAGTGCTTTGCAGCGTAGTCATGGTATCCACTCTGTGGCATTATATAATGGGGGTTATTGAGAACACCTCGAAAGCTATGCGTGGTCAGATTTCACGATAATCCTAGCTTAAATCAATGCACCTCATTCTAAATGTACTACAATGCGTTTGTTATCAAAAGCAAAACAAGGAGATACATTTTTACACACGACAACCCTGCAAACTTATCATCCTGAAGTATCTCTTCATCATAATTTAAGGCACAGAACTTATTGTGGAAAGGTATATCCATTTTGTACAAGAATGGGAAAATCAAGAACCTGATCTGCTATAGCAAAATGAGCGAACATGAACCGATTAATCCATGCATTGACAGACAAGGCATATTCGTGTAAGAGGACGAATTCAGTTTACACTTTTACCCTATGAATAGAAGCTTCCAATTATATTACACCCAAAACATTACTTCACATAACTTGTGATTAAGCAGGCACATAATCGTACTTTTCGCGGAGGGTTGCAGCAAATGGTAGCACACCTTAGCAGCAAATATTGGATACTTCACGTCAAAAGTATAATAAAGAAACAAATCTACAAATGCTTAACTTACTTCCGATATAATACACAAAAGATGCAACAATTGATATACATCGAGATCTTATCAGATCTGGCTGATCAAACCTATTTTGGCTGCCTTGCGTGGTATACAGCGATTTAGGAACCAATTTTGTCAGATCTAACACATAACTCGACTGCATAATGAAAATTGTAAAGCATTATTGTGCAGAAATTGCAGAGATCTCTTCCAATCAAGCAGTTAAATGGAAGTTCATCCCTCCCGGTACACCTCACTTTGGTACGCTTTGGAAGCCGGAAATGAGAAGCTAACTTTTGGGGAACTTTATTCACTACACAGAGTAGGTGGAGAATTGTCTTCTCCTCCTCGTCTATGCAGCTTATGCAAAAATCGTTCGTAAAGGCAAGACACCAGTGATGATACCACATGAGTGCGCTGAGATGTTTCCTATTTTGCAAAATCAAATTCTTTGAGCAATTCAGATCCAGCTTTGGCAAGATTTGTTTGGTCGTAAGACATGTTGATCCAATAGTCCACTCAAGGTTTATTCTTCTATTAACATCCAGCTTTAGTTTGCACATAGCGATCCAAAACGATGATCGACAATCAAGGGCTGTTTTAGACTTTTGTGAGACTGAGTATAGGAATTGCAGCCTGTCTATCACACTACCGTGATTTTGAAAGCGGAAGGAGAGGCTTAGATCAATATTATTTCAGAAAACACCACCACAAACCCTGCTATTAGATTTGAATCAGCCCCCATAGAAGATTGACTTGTTATCAATGGAAGCATCTTCCTCCAAGAAGGATCTTGAGAGGATGCTTACACGAAAATCTTTGTCGAACCAATATTGGGGTATAGTGCAATCGATGTTCTCTGAAAAGATATCCAGTGTCGGAATCCCTTCAAATTAACAATTTTAACAACTAACTACAAGTGCTTAACATAAAAGCAGTGACCTACCAGAAATACATTTCAGAAACTTTCTTTAAATCAAAGCATTACATGGAAAAGGTATGAAGTCATCCACCACGAGGTGTCATTTAAATCAATAGAAAAAAGCCCCATATTTTTAATGAAAAGTGGTGATGTTTTTATTTTGATCCAGAGTAAAAACTCTGAGGTAAGTAACAAAATACAATATCTGCCAAATGTCCGCTTTGGCTCTGCCTAGAAATAGTCATTTTTTTAATTAAATGTTCATCACGTTTTCGCATAATTGCGGCTGTATGTCTCAAAAAGTAGTTTAGATATTTTATTTTAGTTCTTGAATCGTTGGGGGAGATTTGGGTTATACTTATTTTTAACATAGCCCAAAAAAAAATTTTTAATAGTGTTAAATTGCACGATCTCGGCGGCCAATTCAAGTGTCCATTTCGATAAATCACACGTCCAGGAAATTTGTCAGCCGTTGTTTCACCAGCTGTGTGGTACGTGGCGCCTTTTTGCTGACAATAAACGTCGTCCACGTCCATGCCATCAATATCAGTTCAAAAAAAAATAGTTAACATCGTTCGATAACGCAATTCATTCACTGTGCAAAAATATCACTCATTGTATATAGATGAAGAGGTTGGTCCACTATTTCTTTTAGGTTTTCGGACACCCACACGGGACGATTTTGTTTGTTAACACACCCAGCCAAATGGTAATGAAGCTCATCATTCAGAATAATTTTGTGTAAAAATCATGATCTTGTTCGTTCATTTGCAGCACACAATCAGCGAAAGTTTATCGTTGCGCATGGTCTCCTAGCCTCAATTCTTATGTCAACCAAACCTTATAAGCATATACATGCATATAGTAAATGCGGTGAAAAGTGATTTCGGGTGGGCACAAATCATGTGATCATCTCGAAATAAACGCACCTCGGTTTTGAGTGAGATATTTTCAGCTGACCTTGCCGGAGGAACACGAGTTGGAGTATTCGGTTTACTATAATTGTTCGAAGAGATATCTTATGATGAACCTTATGACTACGAACTTTACGAAGCGTTTCCGCAATATTTTCATTTATGTAATGAATTGTCACTATTTCATCACATCGTGTGATTTTGTATAATATAATTCATATTATGTTATCCATATTTAATGACCTCCTGATTTTTACTTATCAAATGTCATCGCAGTGATAAACTGAATATTGAGAGATCAACAATGGCGCGAAATTTAAAATAACCCGTCTTTTTGTATGATCCTCTATTATCTCATATGCACTCCTTGCGCTCACTGCTTTATTTATAGATACGTTTACGCAAGACATCCTTTATGGAAGGGTGATGTAATAACACCCCAAGGAGAGTGAAGAGATTGAACGGGGTCTGCAACGTACCGGCGATGACATTGATGCAAGTATTAATCGCCTACAAGCGGTAGTAAATAGACGGGAACTACTCACCAGCTAGGAAAGGTATGAGTGCATCCTTCAAAATATTGATGAATAGAGATTTGTTAATTTATTGAGAACATACTTTTCTCTTGTTGGTTGAAAAAACAATCATCATCAGAGATTACACAGTCTTTGGTGAGCAGATGCTAAGAGTACAAGCGCAAATGGGCAGATACCCGCCAAACGTTTTTAAGTAAGTAGTAGGAAATTTTTTCGTTCTTTTATCACACTTCATCATAACTCAGTAGTATTAAATTTGGAATAGACAAAGGACTTAACGTTGAATCTCGCCCATCGACCAATTCGAAATGCACCTCTCCCGAATTTTATGTTCACAAAAGTGCATATGTAAAACAGTAAAAAAAAATCTACATTAACCATTTATTTTTACAAACTTTTTTAAGCATTTCACTTATAAAAATAAATAATAATAATAAAAAAAAGTATTTTTTAGATGAGGCTTACATAAACATTGTACTAACCGATGTTAAAGAAGTAAGAAATAAGAAAATTTACCGGTTCTTTTTGTAAGCTAATTTGTTATTATTGTAGAATGACTGAACCATAAATCAGTCAACGTTCTGTCTCCAACGCTTAATCTCAATAGTTCTGACCTTCTTCTGACCTTTCTCTTTACGATAAGGAGGAAGCTAGCTTTATCTAGTGCTTAAATTCAGCAATACACATTCTCTAAAAAAGCTTAGTATTTGTATGCTATCCTGGGTAGCAAACTGCTCTGGACTAAACATGTAACATTGAAAACCTCAAAGACGCTCTAGGTTTTCTGGGAGTGCAAAGAAGGTATCGAAAAGATATGGGCCCTGTCATTGACAACGCTCCTTTGACTGTATACGGCTATAATAAGGCCAATAAGATTCTATTCGTTTTTTATGTGGTCGTGGGGGTTTTCCGTAGTACACCTGCCTCTGCTCTATACGTATTGATGAATTTCCCTCCCCTTATATTCATATCATAGGCTGGACTCTCAAAGTAATCTTAAATTTAAAAAGAATGGTCTTTGGTATAACAGGCACTGGATATGTCCTGATGATGTCCTTTCGCGTAGACTTTCTTTTGACTCTGGTCTTATGAGCATGCTATCTGCTTCTTTGAGTTCCTACTCCGGAAAAAGTATGAAATCGACTTTTCCCATGTCCAAAAATGGTTTCGCATACAATCTGAATTAGGAAAAGAATGTTGTCAGGTTTCGCGGATGGCTCCAAAACTGATTCAGATTGAGGTTCTGTCGCCTTTCTGAAGGACGACAACGTTAAATCTCAGTGCTCATTAGGAAAACTGTATTCCAATCGGAGATACGCGCAATTTTGATTACAACGAATTTTATTTTGAATGATCAGGGAAAGAAGCGACACATTTGCTTTTCAGATTTTAGAAATGAAGGAATGCAAGAATTTGTAGTTTTAATATGAAATAATAATATGATATAGGTAAAAACAACATATGCAAAACGTAATTTTTAGTCGCATTTTTATTTATTAATCTATTTGAATTAATTGAATTTCTCTGTGTCATCCGACAAGTTAAATGTTAATGTTAAGCTGTAAGACCGTCCATTAGAGTATATTAGATACAGATTATACCAAATCCGTTTACTCGCTAGACCTATTGAGCCACTTGTTCACCCAATTTTAGCTATTTTAGATGGCATCCAGCTATAATACAATATAATTTTACGTGCATCTTATTTCTGAATATTTATCTGTTAGCATAAAGAAGATCTAGCTTTTGGGAGAAAATACACCCATCCTCCTTAGACATTTTATATGGCGATGTTAAATAAATTGAATTGTATTCCAAAAAAGCCAAAACTGTATATTCCTCCCAAAAGGTAAAGTGTTATGAAGATTTTTGTTGAGCTGTACTCAGGTGTTTGCCTGCGTTTTGATTCCGCACAATTCTTTTAACGAGCAGCACCGACACCACCCTAGTTTGTTGTAAACTACTCTTGGTAATCAACAGAAAGTTAAGTCAAAATCGAAGATCACATATTAAGTTGGCACTATGATAAATTTTATACCAAGAACAATTTTTTGTAGGCAAATTTTTATCGGAATCTATACAAAATGTTAATTCTAACTTATCAAACGTTACCTCGTAAGCTTAAGGTATGTGTTAAGTATTGTTGAATGTTTGGCATATATCACATTTTCAACAAATTGCTTATATCAGCTCCTTTTAAATACGCTTATACTAACACCAAAGTCGATCCAATTTATGCGTACCACAGATTTTTTCAGCATAAGGTAATCTGCAACAGCGTAACTAGTTTTTTCGATAAGTAAACCCCATTTCCTGTAATATTTAAATGTCTGACATAATTACAACCTTTTCATTGGTGATAAAAACTGGCGATGCGATAACAATGTAACGTTGTTGACAAACTGTCCATTAAATCACTTAATACTAAGCAAATGCGAGGTGATAAAAACAAATGTATTAGATTAGTTCCAGTCCTTATCTAAATAAGTTTTGTGTTAGAGATATTGCTAATTTTAATAAAGAGAAACCTAGTTATTACCTGCGGCTTCACTCGCCTATCAGTACTTTTGTTGTAAGCTAGTAATTTCATAAGTATTTACTTACATGTAAGTAGGCGGGTGTATAGATATGAATGTGTGTATGTACAAATGGATATGTATAGGGTGATTCATCGTGAGATTCGATTTATATTATAAAATAAACCATACATTTGAAAGTGAACTTAAAATTTTTATTATAAGTTAAATAAACAATTCATGACATTTACTTTTTGAAAATGATATCATGTAATTGGGGGGGTCAATTTGAAAGGTCCAATTTTGGGCGACTCGTTCGAGCATAGCGACTGGTATCTCACGGATGACACGAGTAATGTTAGCTTCCAAAGCGTCAATCGTAGCTGGCTTATTCCTGAAGACATGAGACTTTACATATCCTCAGAGAAAATAGTCCAAAGGTGTGATATTGCACGATCTAGGCAGACAATTTACCGCAGCAAAACGTTAAATTAAGTTCTCAACAAAATAATTTCTCAACAAGTCCATTGTTTCAGGCGTCCTATGGCTCGAAGCGCAGTTTTGTTGAAACCAGAGCTCACCGAGACCATGTGCTTGAATTTCAGGAAGCACATAGTCCGTTAACATGGCGCGATAACGGTTATCATTGACGGTAACATTCTGATTTGCGTCATTTTTGAAGAAATATGGACCAATGATTCCAGCAGCCCATAAACTACACCATACCGTTGTTTTTAATGGATGTAATGGTGGATCTTGGTACTCTTCGGGTTGCTCATCAGCCCAAATACGGCAATTTTATTTATTAATGTATCCATTGAGCCAGAAATGGGCTTCATCACTGAACAAAATTTCACGATAAAACAGCGGATTTTCATTGAGTTTTTCCAGAGCCCATTCACTGAAAATATGTCGCAAATTAAAGTCGCCTGGCTTCAATTCTTGCACCATTTGAATTTTGTACGCTCTTAGGTCGGTATCCTCATATAAAATACGCCAAGTTGTCGAAAATGCCAAGCCAAGCTGCTGAGAACGACGATGAATCGATTCCTCACGGTCTTTGCGTATATTCTCAGCTACAGCTACGTGCTGGATGTGTATCACGCACTAATGTAAACTGGAACTCAAATTTGCGAATGGTATTGACAATAGTTGTTTCAGTAGGTCGATTATGCGCACCGTTAGTTTCTCGAATCGCACGAAAAACATTTCTCACAGAACGCTGATTTTCGTAATACAGCTGAACAATTTGGAGACGCTGTTGTGATGTGTGTATTTCTATGATTATTTGTCAAATGATACTGAACAAAAATGATAAAGCAGTTTGATAGAAGTCACGCGCTATCTGTCAAAAAAGGGATATTGAAAATCAAATCTTACGATAAATCACTTTATACATGAGGAATGTGTATCTACTTCTTTTTCGTACGTCGAACTTATAAAAATATTTGAAATAAAAGATTAAAATATTATTTTTTTTTTTTGTTAATAATGATATGCATTGCAAGATTTTAACTCAACAAATTCAAAAAACAACGTTTTTGGTCCATCCTTTTTTCGCAAGGACATTAAAGCTTGGATACATTCGAGTACAACACATGGAGTTACCCATGAGAAAAACGCGATCTTTCTTAATGCACACAGGCTACTTTGAGTGTCTAATCGAGATTCGAGGGATTAAAACACTTTCTCCTCTAATTTGTCACTAATTATAATATCCTCAATAATACTTCGACCCAGATATGTAATTTGTAAACATGTACCATTACATAATCTGGATCATAAACCTTAGTTTATGAGAAGGTACACCTGACAATTCCAAGGACTTAAGAAATTGCATAGGCTACAGGGTACCTTCTTCAGTATTCACAATATTATTCACAGACAAATATTCTATTGGGTATGTAATTTAATTCGTGCGGTTTTTTTTTCAAAATTTGAACGTTTATTTCAGAAAAACATGTACAATAGTATTATTCAAGGTATTGCCCATCTGAAGCTATGACTTTTTCCCATCTTTCTGGTAATTTGTGGATCCCATCCCAAAAGAACTGCGCCGGCTTGGCAGCCAAGAATGAATCAAGCCAATTTTTGATATTCTGCTCTGATGTGAACCGTATTTCAGTGAGGGTGTTCTGCATTGACTGAAACAAATGGTAGTCAGAAGGGGAAAGATCTGACCTATAAAGCGGGTTGGGTAAGACTTCCCATCCACTGTTTTTCAAATAGTTCCTAACCGAAATAGCAACGTGGGGCCGAGCGTTGTCATGATGGAAAATTATTGCCTCGTGTCTGGTCGCATATTCCAGGTCTATAACTTCTAAGAGATAGCGTAACTTGTATAATTCCATTGTTATTATTCCATTGAAACATGCGTTGCAAAGCTACTGTCATTATACGTCATTTCAGTACATTTCATTCATATATATATATATTATATATATATTTCAAATATGTCGAACTTTGTGCCTGAAAAAGTGTTTTTGCGGGGAGTTCTTTTTCATTACTTTAATATGAAGAAAACTGCTGAAGAAAGTCATCGTATTTTGTTGGAAGTTTATGGTGAACATGCGCTAGCTGAGCGAACGTGCTAAAAGTGGTTTGCACGATTTAAAAGTGGTGATTTTGTCTTGGAAGACGATGAACGTCCTGGGCAGCCAAAAAAGTTTGAAGATGAGGAACTGGAAGCATTACTCTATAAAGATTGTTGTTAAACACAAGAAGAGCTCGCAGAATCTTTGGGTGTCAAGCAAATATTTCAAAACGTTTAAAACCAGCTAGATATATTCAAAAGCAAGGAAGTTGGGTTCCACATGAAAGGCGGTTTTGCATGTCCGAAATGCTGTTGAAACGCCACAAAAATAAGTCATTTTTGCATCGGATTGTTAATTATAGTGAAAAATGGATTCATTCCTACAACCCCAAGCGCAAAAAATCATATGTGAAACCCGGCCAACCAGCCAATTCAACGGCAAAGCCGAATAACCATGGCGCGAGGGTAATGCTCTGTATTTGGTGTGATCAGATGGGTGTGCTGTATTATGAGCTGCTAAAACCGGGTGAAACCATCAATGGACAACGCTACCAAACACAATTAATCGGTTTGAAGTGAGCAGTAGCCGAAAAAAACGCCCGGAATATGCGACCAGACACGAGGCAATAATTTTCCATCATGACAACGCTCGGCCCCACGTTGCTATTCCGGTTAGGAACTATTTGGAAAACAGTGAATGGGAGTCTTACCCCACCCGCCTTATAGCCCAGTCCTTGCCCCTTCTAACTACCATTTGTTCCGGTCGATGTAGAACGCTCTCACTGAAATACGGTTCACATCAGAGCAGAATATCAAAAATTGGCTTGATTCATTCTTGGCTGCCAAGCCGGTGCAGTTCTTTTGGGAACCATTGCCAGAAAGATGGGAAAAAGTCATAGCTTCAGATGGGCAATACCTTGAATAATACTATTGTACATGTTTTTCTTAAAAAAACGTTCAAATTTTGAAAAAAAAACCGCACGAATTAAATTACATACCAATACGATATGTAGATATGTACTTGTGACATAATTTTTTCATTTATTTGTCTAGCAATTGCATTATTCGGCGCCAAAATTGCCCTTTCACAAGACCAATCTTTACTTTCCATATAAGCTTGCAGTTTAGGATAAACTTTGCTTACCAATTCCTCTGTTCTGTGAACAATATTACAGAATTCACGATATAAAATCATCATACCGTTAACATATGAAGCACTACGATCTCGGCCTTGAGCACAAGGATATTGTCTTGATTCGTCCAGGATCGGTATTCTTACTTATGTAACAAATATTTAACATACATAGGTGTTTCTTCATTAGCTAAGTTCAATGGCAGCATATTTAAAAGAAAAGTCTTGCCAGTTATTTGCAATAAAAAGAACATACCAGCTTTATTACTCTTAACTCAACTCAAGGTTAGGGAAAAGTGGCTGTTGGAAAGAACAATCCATTAAGGCCTATTGGCCCATTGTATGCCACGTGGATCGGAGATCCTTCTGCTCTTATAACCAGTTTGAGTTTATGATAAAGCGTGAGAGACTGTTAACGTGTATATTCTATAGATCGCTTAAGTCATTGTAGAAGAACATTCCTAAGTACAGTTTTTTCTTGGGAGATAGCTGGGCATGTACAGATTAAGTGGAGGATTGCCTCTTCCTCGTCCTCGTCCATGCAACTTCTTCAGAAACAATTTTTTTAAAAATGGCAAGCTTTTTTGCTTATAAGGCAGTGTCAAAAGATGATGCCAATGATGGCACTGAGATGTTTTCTATTTAGAAATATCAAACTCTTAGAGCGATTCAGATCCAACTTTGGCCAGATCTGTTTGGTCGCTAGACATGTTGATCCAACAGTCCAGCTAAGGTCTGTTTTTTTGTAAGCATCCACCTTTAATACTAATTTAAAAGTAGCGATTGACATACCGATGCTACACTTTTCCGGTAGAATAGGTAGAGTGGTTCCAATTTTGGCGAGTTCGTCGGCCCTACAATTCCCTGGAATGTCTCTGTGGCCTGACACCCAACGTAGGTGAGATAAGCGATGATCGGCAGTCAAGGGTGTTCTAGGAAAGATGTAGATATCCTTTGCAGATATCACGTTTTTCTTCAGCCAGAACAGAGCTTCTTTAGTTGCCAAAATTTCCGTCGGAACATGCTGCAATGATTTGGAAGAAGGAAAGAGAGGGTATAGTGTGATCGATGTGCTCTGGAAGGATTCATGGTTTATTATTTATTCATAAGCGTGGCCAAATAAATTATTTGTCCACTGTGTGTATGTCGTAGCTTTAGGGCGAATAGCTGCGGACGCAGCTGGTTGCCTGCTGAAGTTTTCGAGGGGTGTCAAGTGAAACAGAATATTCAGTTGATTGCATTGTCTAAGGCCGTCCATCACCCCTTAGATGAGTATCGATCTTATAATTGTGATGTATAGCCAGTGAGTTATGTGAGATTGAGGGCCCCATTTGTCCATAGCATCAATATCAGTTAAAAAAATCAGTTAACATTGTTCGGTAGCGTAATCAATACACTGAATAGGAGGCACTGTCACTCGCTATAGAAAGGATGTTCCACTAATTTTATTAGGAGCTCGGAGTTGGAGCTCCAAATCCGACAGTTTTGTTTGTTTACGTATCCAAACAAATAGAAATAAGTCTCTTCGCTTAGAATAATAAGTCAAAATCTTTATGCATAATTCGGTGCAAAGAGGTTGAGAATGTGCCCATTGCCAGGAAATCCAAAAAGACTAAATCTGTAAAAGGCTGCTAAACTTATCTTGTCATCGACTTTGCTTAAAAATTGTTGATATAAGTTATAAAGTGTGTCACATAACATACATTATTGTTGCACCTTACGTTCTTTGGATTTAAGATAGTTCTTCTTCCCTGGGCTCATTCTTGTGTTTTCATGCTTCTCTAAAATATTAGTAACGTCGTCCTTTACTTTCTTTATTTTAGTGCTTATTTTACGAAGTTTGAAAGTATCGTGTTCAAAAAGTGTTTTTGATAAATGCAATAACCTATATTTATGCAGTAACTTCAATTTCAAAAGATTATAATTTTTTTCTTTTCTCGAAATTTTTTTTCAAAATCATCGTCTTAAGTCTCTTCATTGTACTTGTCCGAAAATTACCTTTCTCTTTACAATGCTAGGAACGTGTACATTCTTCAAGAGCAAAGATACTTTGGCTTCAGAAGATTCCAAATCGGCATTTTTATCTTTCAGTCTCAAATATCTTTTTTTTTTGTATTTTTCACTTATTTCACCCTTCTCTTATTTCTTTAGATATTTTAACCTTTCTTATTAACCCAATTTTTTTCGCTTCAGTCTGTTCAAAACAAAGTTATATGTATAGTTGTTGACAAACATCAGAAAAGTCCAAACGACGATCCTTAATACCATATATCATATAAAGATATTATGATATAACATAATGAAAATTATGATATATTATAATATATTATGGTGTATACCATATAATGATATAATCTGAAAATATTTCGGTTTTTTCTTTTTAACAATACTAGTGTATTCTCGTATAACTTGCATTTAAATATAAATGTCACATCGATTATTAATGCACGTGACACAGCACCAGAATTTGATGAGAAATACCGGTATATATATTTTGTCTTTATTCTCATTTAACAGAATTCTATCTTCCACTTAACGATATCCTTCTCTGATATCAAATATTTCGATAGATGCTCTTTCCGAATTTTATAGAGCAGTGTTCTTTATTTTTATTCTAAACCGAGGCACGAGTTTGCCAAAACTTGACATGGCTAATATGGAGCATCTCTATAAAGTCCTTTGCAAGTTCTTTTAATTTTTTTGTGGAACTTGAGCACATTGTTTAAAAGCACTCTTCAATAATTATAATTATAATTGAACACGGATATGATCGCTGCCATCGGTTCGCTAGAAACACTTACGCTACGATCTCTATTTCGACAATATGCCTAGCTCAAGATCTGAGTTCAGTTATTTCTGAGCCTGTATCCAGTGTCTTTTTATTTGTGGCTTTGCACGCTAATCACATAAGCCATGCGTCTAAAACTATTCGAAGTATTGCTATTTCAGTTAAAAGACTGGAATATGTGAATATATGATACATACGTATCATACCTATTTACTTAGGCACTTTCGAAGAAACTTACATTGTATATATAACGTTTAATATGTCATTTATACAGAACAGGAAACTTTAACAGCTATCATAACAAATACTACTCCAAATATTATCGTAAAGATTGACCTTGAAATACCATCCGACTTTGATTTTCCATCAAAGTAGTTCGCATAAATTCCAAAAGTCAATAAATCGTCACACTCCTTATAAAGGGTAAGCCTCACATGTTTGCTATTTCTAAAGAAAAAGAAAAATTGTTAGTATATTTAAGATTTTGAATAATATGCAAATACTTACGATTTTTCTGTGATATCAAATTCAAATTGATCTACTTTTAGTGGGTCCAAATGCTGATCCAAGGTATTTGGCATAAAAAGAACTTTTTCAGCATTTGGAAAATCACTCTCAATCGTAATAGCTTCAAAAGAATGCTCAGGACTTACGTTGATACTATCATCGAAGACGTTACCACAACTTTCTAAAGAACTATTTGTACAAGCATATACTGCACAGAATCTGTATTTAGTATATCCATTGCCAGAATATTTTCGATCTCCATCAAAAGCAGCCAAGTGATACTTATATGAATAAGTACCTTTTGGCGGAGAAAGTTTTCTTGTTTGTATACGAAAATCGCAGCAAAAATTATCATGACAAACTTGCTCGATAAAATTGCTGCTGCTATTCATCTTTAAGTACTGAGACGTAAATGCTTCCATTCGATACTCTCGCATAAGATAAAGCCCATTAAGGCTTCTTTTCGTCGATTTTTTCCCTCGATTAATGCTTTGTGCAATATTTGATGACCAGTGAGAGCTTTTTGTCACATTAGCTACGTATAGCTTTCGCTCTGGTGCTCTAGCCATTATTGAAACCAAGGTTCCGCGTGTGCCAGCATAAATTCCAGAGCCTGTTGTTCCAATTGATGGATAGCTTCCGCCTGCAGCTAATAGATTTACATTATTGGCATAAGCCCAGGACTGATGAAGTTGAACGGCTGTCAGAAATGGCAATTCTGAATACCAAAATGCAGTGAAAATCATATCTTTTACACCTAACTTAACTAAATCTATTGATGGAGAGTAGAAATTTATGTCAAAGCAAATGAACATGCCAAACTTAACTCCAAAATCTGTAGTGAAAATCGACAACTCTGGCAGATATGTTGTATTTCTTGGCTCTCCATAAACATGGTATTTCCGATAGCGAGATACAACTCTCCCATCGCGATTGAATACGACGTTTGTGTTGAAACTGCTTAAACCATCCGCTGAACATGATCTTGGATCATCCTTTTCACCTTGTGATTCAGCTGTACAGTTTTCCTTCTCCAAAACATTGATGACAACATACTTTCTGAGATTTTTAGCAGCACATGAGAGTTCTTGAAAGAACGGAGCATAGTCTCTTTTATTGCATGGAGTGATGTTTACTTTTGGATCAGGAACATAGGTCAAATGTAATGCGTTGTTGAGAGTAAGCTCCGGAAAGACTATAATATCTAAATTATTTGCTTCAGGTGATGAAAGAATATCTAGGTATCCCCGCAAATTATCATTGATTTGATCAAGATATGGTTGATTTACAGCGGCTGGTTCGAATTCCACAACACCTGCTATGTAGAATGAGTCATCTGGATTGGATGCCTAAAAAATTAAATTATGTTACTGTTGGTCTTAAGATAAAATATGTCAAATAAAAGTTTGTGAAGCTTATATATGAATAGAAAATGTAGCGGATACCGCAAAGAATGAACAATAAGATCAAATTGTTCTACAAAAATAAATGTTAGAAAGTATCAATTTAACTTAAAGCCCATAACGACTAGATTGAGTAAATGACATCTTGCAAGTCTTAAATCAATTTTGTTTGAACATGTCATCGAATTTTAATAATAAAAAAAAACTCATAATGGAAGAACATCTATCATTAAGAGTTTAGTGGATTTAACTGATGTTCACTTCAAGTTAAAATGTTCTTGCAATATTTTCATTGTAAGGTGTGACCAAATAAGGACGATAGAGAAAAAAATTAAATAAAACAACAATTATGACTTTATTTTGAAGATTTATTCATGCCATTATGGTATGTGTGGAAAAGCACGTAATTCAAATAACCGCCATGGCTTAGCTGGCAGTGCTTTAAACGGTCAATTTTATTTTTGATGAATTGGTCCAATGTGTGCGGTGTTGTTCCGGCAATATAGTGTCAAATGTTGGATTCAGACGCGTCCAAAGTGGCTTGCTTGCCAGCGTTGACCTAGGACTTGACGTAGCCCCAGAAACCAGAAAAAATAATTGAGTTGTCTCAAATCGCATAATTGCGGCGACCAATTGAAGATGGCCGTGAGGGTCATCTCAGTCGCCAAATTTCTTCTTGTGAATTGTATTCGCTCCAATAACTGCAATTTTGCTTGTTGAGATAGCCACTGAGCCAAAAGTGGACCTCGTCCGAGAAGATGATTTTTTGGCCAAAACCGGATCTCTGGCTAGCATTTCCAACGTCAGGATAATCTTATACAGACGTAGGCACAAATCCAACCGTAAAATAAGCCGGGTTGACTCTCTGGCGAAGCCCAATTCAGCTGATCGGCGCCGAATCGACATGTCTCGATCTTCTTCGATACTAGCTGCTACGGTGGCTGTTTTTTTCATTTTTTTTTTTTTTTTTTTTTAGTTTTTTAGTGGGTAAAGATCCAAAGGAACGAACTCAAACTCAAACTTTTCCACAGAACGACGAATTGCTCGCACGCTGAAACCATGATGACGTTGCGTAATATATTTAAAACTGAGGCGGAATTTCAATAATATAGGATGATTCATCGGGAAGTCGATTTATAATGTAAAATAAAACACGTAAATTTGATAGTGAACTTAAAAATATAAAAATACATAAAGCCTATAAAACATTATATAATATTTTCCCTTTATTTCCTTATACTGGTGGTGTTTGAATGTGCGTTTTGTTTTCACCATTCTGGATAAATACTGGCACTCGCGTTCCATGTGTTGTTCCATTGTCAATGGTGCAGGTAGTAATAATGTATGTAGGTCTTTCCACGATAAATCGCCGAAGCTATATGGGGAGCTCTGAACGACAGCCCTCCGATTTGGCTGAAAAGTGGTAGAAATACTCACTGGAGTGGTACGAATCATAAGGAGAAAAAAGTTTTGCAGAATTCGATATAGTTTGTGTGTAACGGAACTTCAAAAATTGGCAAAAAATCAAAATTTATGCTTTCTTTTGTATTTTAAAAAATCATAACTTTGGCTCTGCTCATCAGAATTTGATAAAATATACTTTGTTGAATTCAGGAAAAGGTGAACTTTCAAAGATTTGGAATAATTTTTATTTTCAAGGAAGAAGGATATTCCAGAATATTCTTTTTACATATATCCTTGAATAATTAAAAAAATGGTATTTTGTTTTTTTTTTATATCTTATAGAAAAATTCGTCCTCCATTTCCATTTCAAATTTCAAGTTGGGATCTTCGGCCAAAATAATGTTTTATAGGCGGCGAAATATTCTGTAATAAATATTTTCATTTAAAAAAAAGGCACACTGGGGCCTTTGTGATTAAATCTTTCTTGACGGCATATCTTACAACGATTTAATTTTTCTGACTTATAAGATTTACTATTCGCTTGATGACACCCCCACAACGTTCACTTATAAAGACTAGAAGAATATAAATTTTAACATTTTATACAGATATGCTTATGAAATATTTTGGATTCAATTCATGTTCATTGCTGGAGCTTATAAAAAATTATCATTCTCTCAAAAGTCTGAAATGTCCCTGGTTTTCTTCTGAGGTTCTAGTCTCCATCAATAAGCGAAGGAACTCTATCACAAATGAAAAAAATGATCAACTTCGAGAAACTCGGAACATTTTCGTCGGGCCAGGAGCTACTCCAACAAACGCCATTGCTACCAATCTGAATTGAACATATCATTAGATTTCAAAGCCCTTTGGATAACTTGCGTAATGCTTATGTTGACAAACAAAATAACTTATTAGACTTATTAGACCCTGACAGTTTAAATAACTTATTCTTATCGAATGTAAGAAGTAGTCATCACTTCTCCCTAGATTATAATTTATGCAGTAATTTAATCTTTAAAGCTATAACCAATCTTAAATAAAACGCAATCGGTGAATACGGATTACATCTTCGGTTTTTAAAATGAATTTTTCAATACATCTTTGATTCACTGACACAAATTACACATATAACACATAATTTCTATTTCATCTCATCGACTTTTCAGGATTTTTGGAAAATGGCTAGGGATATACCTGTTCATAAAAAAAACCTAATCCAAAGGAGCCCTTTGATTATAGATCTATAAACATACTTCCAATTCTTTCTAAGGTATTTGAGAAGTTAAAAGCCAAATATATCGCCAATAACCTTCGCCCTATCAGTCGGGATTTAGACCTCAACATAGTTGTGCAACAGATATGGCAAAGGTTTTAGATTATATGAGACAAGAATTTAATTTGGAATATTTGGCAGTCTTATTACTTCTTGACTTCTCAAAAGCATTTGATACGGTGAATCATCAAATGCATTGCAAAAAACTGCATTTTTATGTTGAGCTTAGTCAAGATGCGTTGAATTTATTGTCAAGTTATTTTCTTGGTCGTATTCAACGGACCTATAGTAATGAAGATTGATTTTTATCTAGATCTCTACTTCAAGGTGTTCCACAGGGTTCTTTTATATATTGGACTTGATTGTTTTCTACATATATATTAATGATATTGCTAGTTATTTTTGAAATGTACCTACATATAACCTACATATCTACCTCTTAAGGCCTCTAAACATAATCTTAAACCTTTTTTATAGGGTAAATGAAGACCTACATGCAATTTGTCTTTGGACTGTTGAAAACGCACTTGTCTTAGAACCGCCTAAGTCCCAGGCAATATTGATTTCTAAAATTCAATATGAGGGTTCAATACACAAGGGTTTCTTTACTATCGAACATTACGTGTCTGGATGTCAAAGTAAGTTGTCAGCTGTTCTATACTTACCAAGTTAACCACACGGATAGTCGTATTTAAGCATGTCTTCGGAAGATTTGGATATACACTCGTGTCATTTTATTTAAACCAAAAAGTCAGTTGATAAAAGACTACTTATACCTGTTATCTCTTACCCTGAAGTATATACTATCATAATGATTCAGTATCTACAATAGAAATAAGCGATAAGTTGCCTTTAACAATATGTTACAATATGTTAAATAAGAATAGTTATTTCTTGCGCAGATATGACCATGTTTCACTATTTACAAATGAGATCCTTGGCTGTACCTTTCAACAATATTTAAATGCTCATTACAGCATATTCTTACATCTTATTAACGTAGCAATTCGCCAGATCATCTAAAATTTTTAATATTACAACTAGACCTTTCCTCAGTACAGTAGAGGAACACTTTTATTTTTCCTATTTTCTTCTTTTTTTTTTCTTGTTCCTTACTACTATTTTTCATGTTCCTAAAAAGGCTTTACTCTATTTCTTCGTACTTCATATTTTTAATAAACATTTGAATGAATTTATTTAAATATCAGCTGAATTCATTGTTTACTTTGTCTGTGGCAGCCGCTAAGGTTAGACGCGTTTTTATTACCTCGGCGATTTGCGTTTGCTAAAAAAAAAAATGGATCAAAGAATTTGTATCAAATTTTGCGTAAAAAATTAAATAAAGTGTAACAAAATGTGTGAAATATTAACATAGGCCTATGGTGAGTCTGGTATGAGTAAAACAAAAGTTTACTAGTGGTATAAGCGTTTCCAAGATAGCCGTGAAGACGTTAAAGATGACGAACGCCGATCACATCAACAACTGATAAAAACGTGGAAAAATTGAAAGAAAGGATTATCAACGAACGCCGAATCTCAATCCGAGAAGTCGCTGATGATGCTGGTATATCAATTGGCTCATGCCATGAAGTTTTTCCGAATGTTTTGGGTATGAAACTCGTAGCAGCAAAATTTGTTCCAAAATACTTCGTTGCTTGTTCGTGAATTTTTGGCCAAGAACAATACTGTAACGATGTTCTCCATATTCACCAGACATGGCTCCGTGTGACTTTTTTCAATTTCCAAGAATAAAGAGAACCCTAAAAGGCCTTCGTTTTAGAAGCATAGATGGCATTAAAAGCGCATCGTTGAAGGAGCTAAAGGCTAATCCAAAGACTGAGTTTGAGAAGTGTTTTGAGGATTGGAAGAAGTGCTGGTACAAGTGCCTTATATCTAAACGGGACTTAATGTAGACGAATAAATACATTTTAAAAAAAAAAGCAAAAATTCCCATATACCATAGTGAATGATGAAAGATTGAAGTATCTAATATCGGTTTCTATTTCTACATCGCATTGCAAGTCAACCTTTATCATAACTAACAGATTCTTGCACAGAACCAATTGAACAGAACTAGTTCATATACACTCAACTTTACGCATATACAACAAATTTCTGCTTAGCAGCAAGTTATTTCAAGTTGAACCATTCTTGAGAAATAATCTTAAGTCACCATAGTTTATGGCCATTTTTCAGTTCAGTTTACAATAAACAAAACTAAAAAACTAACTAATGCACGAGTTTTATTTTCTTATCTTGTCCATAGGCGTTGGTGCCCTAAATAACCATATTCAATTGTCTAATGCCACACATGAACAGACGTTGGATAGGTTAGAAAAAAATACTGGACTCTTGTAAAAAACGTTATAAAAATTCCTTTGCCTCCGAATACAAAAGTAACAACACTTTAAATTATTTAGAAGAGGATCCGTGAATGATTAACACGTTTGTTATCAAAGTGGATTCAGAAACTCTACTGCTTGACTGAAAATGAAAATTCAAAAAAATCCCAAAAACACTATGACGTGTTTGCGGCAGACTTCACTACCTACAGCGTTTGGTATAGTTCCTGAGCTCCGGAAGCGTGTTCGGTTTCTAAAAAAATTCTGGATCACTTGAATACTTTTTCGCAAAATTCTATAGGGTGATTCATTGTGAGGTTTGATTTTCAATAGGCTTTTTTGACAGATCACGCATAACTCCTATCAAACTGCTTTATCATTTTTGTTCAGTATCGTTTGGCAAGTCATCATGCAAAGAATCACACCACAATAGCCTCTCTAAATTGTCCAGCTGTATTACGAAAATCAGCGTTCTGTGAGAAATGTTTTTCGTGCGATTCGAGAAACTTACGGTGCGCATAATCGACCTACTGAAACCACTATTGCTAATACAATTCGCAAATTTGAGTCCCACTTTACATTAGTAGATGATACCTAACCAGTTAGACCACATCCAGCACGTAGTGAAGAGACTATAGCAGCTGTGACGAATCGATTCGTCGTCGTTTTCAGCAGCTTGGCTGCTTGGCTAGAATTGAAGACAGGCGATTTGAATTTGCGTCATATTTTCAGTGAATGGGCTCTGGAAAAACTCAATGAAAATCCGGTAACAATTTTGTTTAGTGAAGAAGCCCATTTCTGGCTCAATGTATACGTTAATAAAAAAAAATTTGCCATATTTGGGCTCATAAGCAACCCAAAGAGTACCAAGAGCTACTATTACATCCATTATGGGATGGTAGAATCATTTGTCCATATATCGCCTAGATCGTGCGATATCACACTTTTGGACTATTTTCTCTAGGGATATCTAAAGTCTCAGGTCTTCAGGAATAAGGCAGCTACGATTGAGGCTTTAGAGGCCAACATTACACGTGTTATCCGCGAGATACCAGTCGCTATGCTCGAACGTGTCGCCCACAATTGGACCTTTCAAATGGACCACCTCAGACGTAGTCGTGGCCAATATTTACATTGTTACATTAATAAGTGAATGACATGAATTGTTCTTTTAACCAATATAACATATTTAAGTTCACTTTCAAATTTATGTGTTTTATTTTACAATGTAAATCAAACCTCACGATGAATCACGATGGTCATTTTGATCCTGCCAGAATCTCGGTAGATTCCTTCATTTTATCAAACATAACTTGAGTGATGGCATTTGAATAATTCAGTATAAAGGATTAGAATTTTAGCTTCGCTAATCCTTTATTCAACCAACTCAGTGCCGCAAATATTTTTGTCGGTGCGGATAAGGTATCTTAAAATTTTCTAGATAGAATATCTCAAAGATCAACCAATTGCCTAAAAGACTTTCTTTAGCTCTTTGGGAAATCGACTGGAAATCTGTTTTCCTAAGGTCACTGAAGAACAGTTTTACACTACTTGTAAAACCAACTTTTTTTCAAAATTAAATACAATATATTAGAAAAGGTGCCGTTGCAGGTAAACGGAAAGGACAAGGGCAAATTACATCGGGTAATTTGCGATGGTTTGTGTTATTAAAAGAATTGTAAGGAGACGCGCAATCGACAGAGCCCAAGGGTAGTTGATGCATGAAAAGAATGTCTACTACCTTCAAAAGTATTTAAATAAATACAGTTGAGATGTTAAAGGAGAAGCCGCTGAAAGCAAATAGAAGAAAACTTCGTTGAATAATTTTACTTCTGGGTAAATAAACTCGCTGAAAGAGGGACTATCCTTGACTGTTGTAATCACACAGAGGGTGAACAAATGTAATGTAGAGGGACCTGGTTACGGAAGGACCACCGTTTGACAAAGCTAGGCGATGAGTTTAGGCTTAAATTTTATTCTCTTAATGTCTGAACCACATGGGACTGGTGCCCCCTTCATATTCAGAAAATTTATTAGCATTTATCGACATTAAACTCTAGCCAATTTTTAAAACACCTTATAGAAAACTTTAATAAATTATCTTGAAGAATGTTGGTATCTTCGGGGGAAGAAATAGTTTGTAAAAATTTAGTATAAGCGCAGAGCGAGAGAGTGTAATATCCCTATCAAGATCGTTTATACTATAGTTTGAATGAAAAAAAAAGAATTTAAATACATAACTGCTTGGTGAAACACTATAATTGATCTAAAAGCATCTGAGAGGGTGCCCCTTGAACTTAATATAATTAACGTTTCCAGGGATGAAAACCATTTTTTTTAATAATATTGAATCCAAGCCGAGGACAGCCACTTTTAAAAGAATTAAGAATTACATTCTCATTATTTGTACTTATTCATATAAATTTACAATAACATTATGGTATCTAGGTTACATAGTTTCAAAAAAATATATATATATATGCATAAATATTTTTAAGTTAATATGAGTCGACAAAAATTACTGTTAATCAAAAATGTGGTTGTAACGATTACTTTTTACAAAAGAAACAAGCAAATTTTTAAAAATAAAAAGCAAACTACATAGATTGTTGTATGTATGTTTTATTGGTATGGAATTCTAAAGTCTTATAGCATGAACAAAAAACAAACGTTGATTGTTCAAAAAGTTATTGTAAAATAAAGAAGATTAATATTTTGGATACGATTTGAGTCAGCCAAACTTAGCTTCTCGAATAGATATGTCGGTTGTTTAGTTTTGAGCAATTTATACAGAAATGTGCATTTTAGTATATTTATGTGTTGTCTAAGGGTACATCCGGTGAGCTTAAGGGAAAATCTCGAAATGTGGTCATATTGACGGAGACCATATTGGTAGCGAACCGCCGAATTAAATGCTAATTCTAGTTTCCTAAAGGACATTGCATCAACATTACTATAAACTACTGAGCTGTGGCTTATTGTATAATGTTCATAAACAGAGCTCTTACGATTTTAAGCTTTGTTAAGGTCGGGATAAAGGCGGATGAGATATAAAGTTAGCGTAGACCACCATATATTCTTTTGATAATATAATTGATATGGCTTTCACAAGAAAGTTTGCAGATGATAAATATTTCTAAGCTCTTCACCTCATTTTCATATGAAATCAATTGTCCCATTAGATGTATTTGTGGCAAGCAACTGGAAAAGTGGATAAGTCCATATATCCCGAAATAAGGTCAAATTAAGCATCTACATGATAATAACTTCGCTTGTAAAACGGGTTATGTATTATAGTCGTACGTTTTCTACAATGATATTGAAGTTAATGTTGTTGAAAGATAAGTCATTTTCATGAAAAACTGTGCGTGAAAATAGGAACATGTCCAGTTAACTTCTTTTTCAATATTTTTCTACGTTAACAATTTCAGATCAATTTATTCAATTAATAAGGATTGAATCCATAGGAAAGAAAATATTACGGCTTTACAAGCTCAGTAAGTCTAGATTGCAGTCAATCGCTTGCACAAGAAGGTCCGGACTTTCTCCGAAAAATGGAAAAGTGGATTTTGCACCACGATAACGCACCGTCGCACAGTGCCATCATTATTTGTAATTTTTTGACGAAAAATGCAACAAATACCATCCAACAACCACCGAATTCACCTGATTTGGCTCCCTGTGACTTCTTTCTGTTCAATCGAGTTAAAAAACCACTACAGGGAACGCGTTTCAGCAGACGAAAGGAAGTAATGGAAAAATCGCAGGAAGCACTGATGAACATAACGAAAACCGAATATAAAAAATGTTCGAGGATTGGATCAAGCGCTGCCATAAGTGTGTTGTAGTCGATTCTTTGAAGGGGACAATGTAGATTTAAATGAATAAACAAGTATTTTTAATTTTCTGAACCAATTCCGGGAACTTTTTATTCAAGTTGATGAATATTAAATTTACAGCTAAAAGTATGTATATGTTTGTATTCACAGTATCAAACTCAAATTCTAACAGGCTAACGAGCTCATCGAATCCAAAGATTAATTTAAGAAGTTGACACCTGTAAGCAAGAGTAGAAATAATTTTATCACCTACAAAATAAAATTACTAAAAAGAAAAATAAGCGAAATATTATTAATTCGTACCAGGAAATAATATAGGCTCAGCTATACATAACTTTACAACTTTAGCATGTACGCAAAATTTTAATGCGATGTAGCATAGAAAATGATTTCAATTCGAAACAATATATTATGTTTTACTTTGACTGAGGTCTACCTGTATCTCAACCCAATTTTAAACTAGTTTCAACTGAAACATATATACACACTGTATACTGTTAACCTGTTTATCAAATATTTTGTTTTAAAGTTAAAGTTAGATACTTTTTAATCTCTTGTTATCGGAGAGTCGACTGGCTGCCTACCATATAAGCTTAAAACACATAATTGTTACCTAAGCGAAATCACAATGTACACTCTACATACCTGTAGAAACGAACAAGCAAAACTTATGAACAGAAAAACACAAAAAGCTTTCATACTTCCCCGTTAAATACTTTCATATGACTGAGTAAACTACAAAATAAAGTTTCTATATTACGATCAAAATACTTTAACAGTCCATGGTTAAAGAACATGAGAGTTATTGTTCGTACGAGTACTCGTATATACTCGTAGGTGACCGTGCTTACCTTTCTCAGAATGTGTTTTCAATTGTATATGTGAAAATTACTGATTCTGAAAATAAAAAAAAAATAAAAAAAATTATTGCTTATTTCGATACGGTTTTTTTTTTCTTAACAAAAAAAATGAAATATTACAATCAACTCATAAAATGGTTCTATTGTTATTTAAAATAGAAAATTAAAATTAGTTGATAAGCTGTTTCTCCTATTTACTTACCCTTTATCACCAAGTGTAAGCCCGCCTTATAAATATATATATTGGTATGTAGAAACGAAATGCTAAGTATCAGTAGTAGTTTTGGTCTCATATGATTCATTCATTTTTTCCTTTTCAATACTAATTATGTTTCATCTCAGATTGCCTTTGGATTGTTGACCGCCGATTGTGCTGATTATCAATGCTTTAGTTATTTGTTTGTATGTTATTTTTTTGTTTTGTTTTCTCGATCGAATAACGACTGTGGTAAAGCGAGTACCAAAAAGATGAAATGTGTGAAGTAAAGCTAAGAAGTAAAATAAATATAAAAGGTAAATTAAAGCTAAGAAGTACAATCAAGCTAAGAAGGTAAAGTGAAGCTGCGAAGTTGAAGTGAATGCAAGCCAGAAAACGTATTAACAACCATAAGAGAAGACAAAGACGAATTTTCGGACACAAGCAACGACCAGTCAGAGATCAACGACTGTAACTGTGGAAAAAGTTGTTAAAGCAGAAGAGTGCTTAGCGCATGACCAGGAGAAGGCAGTAGGAACTACGCTAAATGGGAGAAAAAGTTCGTGGATATCGCTTCTGCGTGCAAGTGGAATGAGGTGCAAAACTATCTATATACATGTGACAGAAGGAATCACTCATTGCCTAAAATTGAAAGCGTGCTTGACAAAATAGTTTGGAAAGCAGACATCGAGCATAGAGCGATACGAAAAGCAACATCTGAAAGCTATCTGGAGTATCACTACGCACACAGATAGGCCAAAGTATAGACGAGACATCACTCGTAGAGTACACAATTAATGGGATTCCGGATACAGTAAGTAATAACACAGTACTCTATGAAGCTTCGATACTGGAGGAACTAAAATCCAAGCTGGTGACGTGTCAGAGGATGCAGAGACAGATGCCAAAGCATCGAGGCGAGGCCAACAGTCCTACCACGGGTAAGCCAAACTCGTCCCATGGAGGACGTTCAGTTGCGGCCAGACGTTGCCATAATTGTGGGCTACATTACACTTGGCAGTGGACTGTCCCAATAAGGCCAAGGAAGCACGGTGTTTTACATGCAACCAATTCCGACACATTTCTCCCCAATGCCCGTATCTGAAGAAGGAAGATACTGATTCGAGAGGTGTTAGCAAAGTACAGCGTATTGACTCGGATAGTAACTACGTACCAGTTAGGCTTGCAAAGAGACCATGATTTCGTCGATAATGGGAGTGACGATTCTATTGTAGATAGGTCATTCGTCGATGAAATCAGGGGAGTGAGGGTGAACAAGCCAGGAATGACTCTAAAAGGATGACCCTAAAAAAACAATGGGTTCCTGACTTTTGGAGGTACGAGTCGGCGCAGATGAGCACTGGGTTCGTTTGCAAGTGGTTCTGGACAATTGGATTGCAGATTGTGTATTGCAAAATATATCTTACAAAATGTTGATAAGTCACGGAAGAATAAAATATATGAAGAAATGGATGCAGCGAAAGTCGAACAGGGGAAGTCATACGAACTGTAGGACATAGTTGTTCTTAGAATAGGAGTAGTTCACGTCGAGGAGGACACAGGTGGGAGCAGTCTGCGGCTCAGCAACAACAGTTACAGAAAAGTCATCTCCGACATCGTTTCAACCTTGGAGTCGTGCGTAGGAATGAACCTGATACTACAGGACGAGGTTCCAATATACCAGAAGGCAAGACGCCTTGCTGTCCCAGAACGAAAAATTGTGAATCAACAAATAGACTAATTGTTAGGTGAGAGTATCATATGGCACAGCAGATTGACAGCCCTATCGTGTTGGTGAAGAGAAAAGATGGTAGCAATTTGTTGTGTGTGGACTACAGAAAAATCAGCACGAATATAATAAAGGCTCGTTACCCCTTACCTGTCATGGAGGAAGTTTTAGCGAAACTTCATAGTGCTAAGGAATTCAAAACACTTGATTTGCGCAACAGATTCTGTAACGGAATCGTGGTAGAAGATAGCAGAAAAGATATGGCCGGACGGACAGTGGGAATTCTTGAAAGTCCCCTTTGGACTGTGAAACTTACCCTCCGTTATAGCCAAGCCGTTGTCAGATCTGACGAAGAAAGACATTTTGTTCAACATTGGGTTGGATTAAAACGCTGCGTTTGAGGGAGCTCAAGGATTTTCTGTGTGGGAAAACTGTACTGAAGCTATTCCATTTAGGAATCGAAACGGAGTTGCACACCGACGCCAGCATGGTAGGATACGAGGGCGTGCTGCTGCATGGCGTGCAGGCCTTCATCCCGTGTTCTACATCAGTTTCAAAGCGACGGCAGCAGAGCAGATTTATACGAGTTACGAACAAGAGGCACTAGCGGTGGTAAGATGTATCAAAAAGTTAAGGGTTTATACTGATTGTAAGGCATTTAATGCAACTTGTGTCCACGAGTTGCAATATGGGCATAGATACTGCAGAAGTTTAATTGCGAAATTTTACATCGAGCCGGAACTGCCATGCGCCATGTGGATGCCCTAAGCCGCTATCCAGTTGTTATGCGAATCGACGATGGCATCATCCCGACGATTAGAAACGCTCAAGGTAAGGATGAACATTGTCGAAAAATAATAGATATTTTGGCCGTTTCAGGAGAATATCAAGATTTTGAAGTGAGGAACGACCTCTTGTATAAGTTTCTGGCCGGAAATCATATCTTGGTGGTACCAAAAATCATCCCTGATTTGTCAACCGCCGTAGAAAAGGTAACCCCCAATTGTGTCGCCCGTATACTAGCAGCGAGGAAGAAAAACCGAGGTATTTCTAAAAACTATCGAAAAAAGCAATCAACCTCTACACACGTAAGTAAGCTGTACCGGTATGTCTTTGTGGTCGTTGATGCATTCACCAAGTTCACGTGGATTTATCCGGTCAAGAGCACTAACAGTGAAGAGGCCATTGAGAAATTGGAGGCGCAGAGTAAGGTTTTCGGAAGTCTGATAGGGGGACCGCTTTCACATCAAACCTTTTTAAAGAGTTCTGCGAAAGAAATAAGATAAACCTCGTGCTAACGACAGCAGAAATTTCTAGGGGAAATGGACAGGTTGAGAGGATGAACAGAATCATCATCGAGTAGAAGACCTCCGGAAATGGTATAAATTCGTTGGTAACCACAAATTACATTAAATTTCACAGTATCAGGAAAAGAAGCCCTTTCCATGATGAGAAGAGAATCTGACTCTGAGATTAAGACGCTGCTTGAGGAAGCGATTCTGGACGACTTTGAAAATAGCAGGAACGCGATGAGAAAAATAGCTAAAGATGACATACTAAAGGTCCAAGAAGAAAATAGAAGAATCTACAACCGAAAACAACCGAATTAGCCACGGCAATATGAGGTGGGAGATCTAGTGGCAATCCAACGAACTCAATTCGAAGTCAGTCTGAAGTTATGCCCAAACAACGCATATTAAAAGTAACGAGCGTTATGAGCTACGAAAAGTGGGTTAACTATTCTGAAAAAGATGATGATGACGTGCTCCAGTTCGACTGAAGACAATCGAAAATTCTAGGTTATCCGTGTATAAAAGAAATGCTGTAGTTATGATTCATTAATTTTTTCCTTTTCAATACTAATTATGTTTCATCTCAGATTGCCTTTGGATTGTTGACCGCCGATTAAGCTGATTATCAATGCTTTAGTTATTTGTTATTTAAGTCGTCGCCCACTCGTTCGTTGGACCTATGCGCTGTGTTTTGGATTTGTTTACATCAGCTGTTGCATCGATAAGGAATTTATACTGACCTACATTAGCGAAGAATAAAAGCAGAGATACAGTAGGTGTCGTTATCGCAGTAGGATGATGACTTCAGTTGTATTGACCTACATTAGCAAAGAATAAAAACAGAGACACGGACGGCGTCTTTATCGCAGCAAGATGATGACTTTAGGCAAGCTAATGTTATTCGTACTTTGCATGTTTATATTGACGTGTGCATTTAAATGGAAGACTTGGTAAAAAGTATTAAGTTCGGTGCATTTGTGTGACTGGCTAAGATGACGCACCATGAGAGTACAACAAGCGAGCGGAACATGAAGAAGAGATATGAAAAAACGGAGAATCTTATACAAACCACAATACGGTGCGATTTGGCGATCCGGAGCATGTAGAATTACTCTTAAATTTATGTTTTTACTGCCCATTCGTTTTCAATTGTATCAAAAAAAATTGTTTTAAATATCTTATAGGTATATTGTAGGTGCGCAGTGGTAAAGCCGTATAAACTACCGTACACCTATAATATACGGTCAGAATGATAATTCTTCCTTCCAAAATTCTCGTGTGTACGCTTCGATCCGTAAAGCCTGCAACAGCATATTTCTATGCATGTTTTAATTTGAATTTATTAACTTTAACAAGCTTAATCAGCAAGTTGTAAGATTATTATTTAATTAATTAATGTGGGTGACGCGTATGCTGTAGTTAGGTTGCCTATCCGTAGCTGTTCGAGCGAAGCGAAAGATTAGTAGCACCCTTTTCATATTGAACTTGAAAAACCTTTTGGAGGAACGAAGCCGTTAAAGGTCATATTCTTGTGATAGATATAATTAGATTGATGACAACTTAGCGGATAAAATTAATTTTCGCATTGAGTTCTTTATGGCCTTTATGTTACGTATCAATGTGCGGGGCCATTCGTAAAAGCCGAATTCAGCTGTTAAAGCAAATTCTAGCTTTTTTCCATTTTGTCTCATGTCCTATTGAACATGAACTTTCGAGTTTATTGTATTGTAGTGACAAATGGGGTATCAATTTACCAGTAGTTTACATTTTTAGTAGAAACTTTTTTCTTAACATGAGTTAGATTAGATTTTAGATTTCTTTTCGTAATAATAAATTGCACATTATAATCATTAAGAAAAAAAACTGAATAAATTAAAGCATGACATTTATGTCGTCTGCCTGAGTAACAACATTTTCATAAGTTTTACAATATATTAATCACTAAACGAAATTTTAAATGCATTTTAATAACATTTTCATGCTTAAACAATGATAGGTTTGAAGGAGACTCTAATATAATTTTGGGCTCTTAGTTTAGCTAAAACAGAAATGTATTTTTAGAGTTTAAAAACTTTTAGTTTGGTTAAAAACAAATTATGGATGTTAATAATTATGTTTGTTAAAAATTTTCGTTGATTATTCTTATTCTGAAGGCACCGGCTTCGATATAATACATAAAGAATTGTATCCAGTTTGAACCGTTAAGATAATATTGAACCTCATCAATATTAAGAATGTTCGTTCCAAAGTGCAAACGTCTTAACTGTTTCAGTACCGGACAAACGTCAATGAAATACAGTACGTCTTCCCTCTCATGTAAGTTGCAAAGAGTGCAATTGCTAGTCCCTGCGTTTCGATGTGGTACATAGTTTAGTTTAACCATCTCTTCTCTAATTTTGAAAATTGTTCCAATCATAAAACTGGAATAGCTGCTATGGAAGTAATTGTTTTGATGTAGTTATGATTAACCTTCGAATAGTATTGCCTCTCTGTTAACTCCCGCGCTTTTTCAATAAAGGAGTACCTCTCATTTTCATTTGTAAGCCTGATTACCTCATAAAAAGCCTTTTCCCATCCATCATCATTATTTTCGGCGAAGTTTATCGTCATACCACAGTCCGCTGCTAATTTAGTCCAACCTTTAACAAAAAGAATTTTCTTCAGTATTGCGTATCGCAGAATCAACTTTGGTAGTCTGGAATCGCTCATTTTTAGAATCCTTGCCAGATAATCTGCGTTTAGTTTTAGAGATAAAATAAACATTGTTGGAAGACCCGATTCCAAATGGTACATATATTTCAGTGTACTTATGAGTAAGTAGAAGATTTACGCAGAAAGAGGTATACGATGATTTCGTCCCTCTGACCATCCCAAACCTGTTCACCATACAAAAGGATAGATCGCGTTATTACATTAAATACGCTAAATTTAGCATATATGCATAGACTTTTCAAGCAGAGGGTCGCGGGTTCGAATCCCGTGCAAGGCAATTCTCTGAAAAAGTAATTTCATGGAATTTGTATGGAGTGGTTGCTGACTGGGCTATATTTAACAAACCAACAACTAGCACGTACTAAGACCCACTGGTTGAGGATACACTGCCTCGTCCCGTCCAGTTTGACAACCACCTCTGGAAAAAATATCGAAACCAAACATACCTGAGTTTCAAACTACTACATCACCCGGCCGCGCCCTGGCGAAAAGCCAGTAAAAGGGTATTCATATCCCCTTGGATTTTCAATTGCGCCTCTGTTGGGTACCTTTGTTTTCTTTCTTTTTTTTTTTTGGAACAGCCGATATTATATTATGGTGAACTGTTCTGATTGATACAGTGATGATTGTGCAACAAACCAAAATTACATTTGCGTGAGCGCATTCGTATAAAAAATCAATAAACCCGAACAAATTTTATTGTAGAATATCTTTTTACCTAATTGTTTTGTCGAAGCCCATCCTTGACTGGTTTGGTAATGTTGAGTTATTTTTTGGCCTTCCCATTTAATTATATTATTTATTTATTTATTATATTTATTTTTACATGTATTTCAACGTAAGCTGAATAACCCAATCAGGGCAATTGATCCCACGCAACTTTTATTTATCTATGGAAGTATAAACTAAGTGAACACCCAAAATTGTCCAACATAATCTAGGTGTGTTGTTCTGAACGGGATTAATTTTTTTTTTTTTTAAGAACTAAGCATATCTTTATGCATATTTTTATTTTTTAGAAAATCTATGGTTTTTTTTCATAGCCAAAAGCCAGTGGTGCTATTAATTATATCTAATGTCTATCACTACCCTAATTGCCCAATTTTTTCATGTATTATCGCATAAAGTTATCCTCCATTTCAGCAGGCACATAAAGTAGGAAGTGATTTAAAATAATCTTGCAGAATATAAGATTATACAAGATTATAATGATTTAATGAATCAACTTCCAGCTTTTTGCAGCTGCCTTATTGTTGGGTCTTGGTATTGAAACACTTAAGCTGTAGTCGTAATATCTTTATAGTCTAGATAAAAATTAAATGAACAAACAAATATTTACATGGTAATCATCGCCAACGCACATATGTCTACTAATAATTTGAATTGATCAAATGACCTGTTGCAAGTATATTCTTTCGTACGCAAGGAAGTAGATCCTGATTTAACTGTCTAGGCTTGCAGTATGTAATTTAAACTAAAAAGGAAAAACACTTGCAAGCACCTGTCGCTACATACGCAAATAAAATAGTGAACCGCACACTACCTAAAAACTAAATGTACATCAACTACCACACTAACTATAATTTTGACAATTATTTCATTACCCTCTTGCACTCCAGTTATATAGGTATAACTCTTTAAAAATCATTAACACTTACCGCAGTAGACTGACTGCATAGCGCACAACGCAACGAGGGTAAATCGGAGGTTGCCTAAATTTATTATTCTCAGTGTGGCGTTGTGATTAATTGAACCCCAAAACTAATTTGCAACATACATACATATTTATTTCATATAACCAGCTCCAGCAGTCCCCGACTATTGGCTGAGCCCAACTCTAATTCAACCCCACGGGTTTAATTTACGATTCTCGTGGCGTCTGCAATTGATGTAAACCGTTATAAGGCAAAAATCAGCCAACAATTATGAGCAGGCATAACACGCCAACAATGAGTGCTGCCGTGTGCGGGTTTTGTAATTTACAGCCGCCTTAATTCTACCTTAATTCCTCCCAGGCACGTGGAAATTATTGTTAATATTTTTCACTTTCTTTCCCTTTAGGTTCCTTGTTATATTTCTTCAATGGCAATAAATAAAAATCACGGCTTCCCATCGTATTTTTTCTGAGTTCACTGTAATTTTCTTCCGGAACGCATTCCAGCACGAAGCCCTTCTGCGCCGCGGTATGACATAAAATGGCTTTTTGAATGTACATAATGGACCTACTCGGGATGAAAACACTGAATTGTATTTTATGCGCTCGTTAAGGTCAGTGGAAGATATGTTAACGGAAGTTTTATATGAATTTAATGTAGACTATTTGCAACAACCCGAACAAAAATTCGACTGAGAAGCAGTCAGCGCAATAGTTACGCAGCATATAGCTACATTTAGGAAAGTTCCTCAAAGGATTTACACTTACCTTTCTCACTTATGTGCATCTTTGATGAAGGCCATAAAATAGTCGGACTCCTTATCTCGGATTACTATCATTATATTGAAATTATCATAAATATTGAAATGGAGCATACATATAATAGGTATTTTTTCTACATTGTCGACTTTACAATAAGGATTTAATATCCAATCAGTTTTCGCATTGACGTGCCAAACTTTACTTAATTTCAATACAGTATCCCATTCCATCTCAGAAGGATTGACGCCACAACAATAATTAAAAATTGTTGAAATTTATTTCCAAAATCGAAGCTCTAATCACGAAACTTATAGAGAACTTCATATATTTACTGTAGACATCATCGGCCATCTGAACGAGCTACTTATCGAATTATTGAAAAATTGTACACTCAATTTACCCTTTTGGATACTCACACACTAGCAAGGATGAGAACAGTGCATTGGGAACAAAATATCGCGGCTATGGAAGCTTGTCTTAAAAAGGCCCCCAATTTATAGATTCATCATCGTTTGTGGCAACTTATCCACCCACTATCTGAAAATTCTGCGTAAAGATTTTGGTCTCAAGGCTTGTAAAATTCAATTGGTGCAAGAACTAAAGCCAACGGACCATTTATAGCATCGGGTGTTCAGTTGATTTAAATCAACTGGAAGTTGGCTTAGTTATTTACCATAAAATTTTGTTCAGTGATGAGCCTCATTTCTGATTAAACGGCTACGTATACAAGCAGAATTGTCATATTTGGAGCGAGGACAATCCTCAAGAAGTAGTTATTGGTTATTGCATCTAGAAAAATGTACCATATGCTAGAGATTGTACGCCGGCACCATCATCGGCCCTTCGAGAATGAGGCCGGAATATAAGTTACTGTCAATTGATACCGGTACAATGTAATGAGCAACGATTATTTGTTCTCAAATTGTCGTGACATCAATGTGGAAGAACTGTGGTTTCAATAGAATGATGCTCCACACCAAACTACCAACAAAACATCGATTTATTGAAAACGCGGTTGAACCTCGTCAATTAGGCACAAAGATCATGTGATTCAACAACAATTGATGCTTAGGAGCTAAACGTTGTTCGAGTAATACGCGTTATACGCCCCCAATTGCTCAAAAATTTAACCTCTAATAATCTTTTGAATGCATTTGATAAATGTTAATTTTTTGTGTTGTATTTAAATAAAAAAATATAAGCTTTCAAGTAATTAATAAATATAATAAAAATAATAATTAATAAATAAAATTACCCTTTTTACATTTTTTTAAGTATGTAACAAATATTAATAATTTCGTGTTACATGAAATTATTATTATATAATATTATGTTATATTAAATTTTATTGTTAAATCAGAACTGAGTTACGAAGAAAATTTCCGAGACTTCGAAGTCCAATCGAATTCGACCACAAAAGGCAAACACTTTAAAAGGAGAAAGCGTTGGCAGGTTGTATGAATATCGCAAAGAAGTACGCCCTCTGGGTTGGACTTGAAAACTTTCCTCCTCGTTTTACACCCACTACAGTTCGCTATTGAAACGTTTCCTTTATCCTTCATTGATCCAACCAGGACTGAAAATTACCCAAAGAACTTTCCTCTCCGAGCGCCAGAGGGCATTTTCATCGGCTTTCTTTAGTGTACAAGCGTTTATACCGTAAAGCAAGACTGGCATGATCAATGTGTTGTGTAAGAGAGTCGAGATAAATAACGTCCCTTACTATATCAAAGTTGTAGCTATCCATCGTGACGTTTAATCCGAGGCATCGATCTTGTGTTTCCTTTTTTGTTGACAGCATTTATTAAACTTTTGTTTTCCTTCATTGACAGCTTAACCCATTTTTGCCGCTTCTGCTTCAATAGTTGCAAAAGCTCCATTGACAGCTCGATGTTCCTATTTCATTACGTCGATGTCGACTGCGTGCGAGTGTAACTGGACAAACTTTTGAAAGATGGGGCCTCTAGAATTGACATGTGAGTTTCGCACAATTCCTTCAAGAACGACATTGAAAAAGTCACATGACAAACACAATACCTTGTTATTCTGATATTGACATTCTGACCCATCTGTCGGTACCGACGTTGACGGAGCACCGTACATTCCACATCAAATCTACTTTCCTTAAGATCGGAAAAACAATGATTTGATTCCATTGGACAGGAATACTTTCATCGACTCAGAGATGAGTTGATGTATGCTCTGTATCCATCACCCGGTGTTTTCAACAGCTCGACAGTTAAGAGATTACCTGAAACTCAGGACTTGTTTCGTAAATCTTCTTCATAGGACGAATCCGCATCCTAATAAACACTGCGACTGCTGTCCTTGTCATCTGGTTCTCTGCAACATTCTTAATATAGTACTTATTACAGTTTTTGTCCGGTCCATCTTACCGCACTATGCCTGCTGAGTAACAGTCGAGGATATTCATTAGTTGGAGGGCCGCACGCGGTCTGTTAATGGTTGGAACATTGCACGTGCAGATCGTTGTCCTTTAATTGTTTGCCAGGATCATCAAAAGTAAATCCGTTATTATCCAAGCTTGTTAGCTAGTTTATTACATTTTTTGGTCTGTTCCGTACAGGGTTGTAAGCTCTGTGATAGCGTAGGCCAGCATCATGCAGCTGTTCGAGCATTTACTTACTATTTTAACCTGCATGAATAAGGATTTACTTATGATGTCAACGGCGACCATCACTGGGAGGTAGAGGAAGTACTACGCTACAAACTTGATTTTTGTGCTGCTGGCCTAATCTATGTTAAGTTATATTGCTGGTTGGTGAATGGTCGTGACGCAAGTGGTAGTGTATTGACTTCCCAATTGGACGGTTCGGGGTTCAATACCAGCCGTAACTGAAAGACTTCTTTTCAGCCAACTAAAATCTTGTGAGATGAATGGTTACCTAAATACAACATCAAGTCAATTTACTCTAATAATTTAGCCTCCTCATAAAATGTTGGATGCCACCCATGGAGCGAAATAACCACTGAGCCCAAACATATTTCTCTATCCGTCAATTTTTCTAAAAACTTAAAAGGTCCTCAGGCACTTTAAATGTAGTCATACAAACTTGAGTCTTAAGTTCTTAAAAACAAAAAAAAAAGAAAAAGCTAGTTGTATTTTGTAGCCACATTGAAATAAAATAACAAATCACAGAATTTCGCAAATCGTTAAAAATTACGAGTAGAAAAATGGAAGAAAATGATATAGAAACTACATATATATATGCATAGCTTAGTATGTACAGTACCCCACAAATCTGAAATTCAGGGCGAGGTACAGATATTACAGCATCTAGTATCTATCCATCAAACCACATTGATTTTAATATTTTTTAGCTTTTGTTTAATACAATAAATGATGTGTGTGTAACTCTATGTATATACTCGTATGTATACTATATGCTACGTACCCACAACTTTTCTCAGATTGCTTTCATCATTTTTTTGATTAAAGTGATTACCCAGCTTAAAATTCTCCGGCATAATAGCAGGACAACAGAATGATGACCCCAGAGCCTTAACTTTCAGGAGCCACGCGTTTAATACGCATTGCCGAAACTACTGCAATCTTCGTAATCAAGTCGTTTCACAGATACAGATACAAAGGATTTCCATTCAAACCTATTAAATCAACACATGAATGGACGGAAATTGCTATTGGGAAAAAAGAGCAACAACAGACTTGAAAGGTAAATTACATTGTACTTAATCAGAGCTTTGTAAGCTTACCATTCCCAGGTCTTAAAGGAGCATCCATGGTGCAAGTAATTTTAGATAGGTATTCGGTTACGGATCCTACGGGAACACTCTTTGATTTCTAGAATAGAAGACACTGAAAAAGTTGAAAGAGTTATATCTACAGTGTGCCCCATTGGGAGCCTCGATATAGAAATGTTTAATAATTTTAAGAAAAAATAATACCTTTTATAATGTCGAGAGTTTTTATTTAGTTTGGTCCTTCACAATTTATGTGAGCTATATGAACACAATACCGATTAAGTGACCGTCTTTGTTGCTGGCATGTTTCATGCTCTTGACGCCGGCCTCCCATATGCCTCCAAAGTTCGGAGACTTTGGTGGAATGAAGTGCCATGAAATACCGTTGCACGAAATGGATCGGGCGCCTTTCTCTAAGCTTGCCACCATGCATATTACACGAATGCCCTTGGTCTATAAGCATCTCAGTAAATTTGCTTTCCTTAGGTAGTATAATAGGAAATTGTTCACACATAAGCAGCCAAGCGTTTCTTAGTCATCCATTCAATCGTATGATGCCACTTTCGTCGATAATTGGATTAATTTTTATTGTAGTAACTTGCTTTTTGAATTAATGGGGTAACTTTGAGAGAGACAAGAAACTTCATTAGCAAATTGTATTTTTTGAACAAACCTTATCCAGAAATTACGATGGCACCAGCATGTAACTCCAACTAATTTGTCGATGTTGGAGTATCTGCCGAGAAGACCCAGTGCTCCAACATTCTCCGTCATTTTGGATGGGGCTTGCGTAAGTTATGAAATTACCTCAAGTACCTATTTGACGTCGCAAACTTGTTTCGGCCAATCGTTTTCTTCTTTCTTTAGCCAGTCTGGACAAGTCCACCATACCACCTTGATCAAAAAAACGGAATAACCACCGTGTGGTGCTCCCATTGTTCCGATTTGAGTTCTGTTTTTTTTTTTTTTTTTTTTTTGTTAAGTTGGTACATCTATTGTTGACATTCCATCTAAATCTTAGCGTCATAGCTTAACATTTGCTAAAGTTACGTAGCCAAGAGTACATCTATCTCTGTGTATGTTGGAGATTTTTAACAATTTTAGAAATGGATTTACATAAATTTGCAACAACGAACTTGTATTAAATTTTGCGTAAAAAACGGATTTAATGGTGCGTGAACGTTGGAAATATTAAAAAAATGTTTGAGCAACGTTTCTCTAAAGAAAAAGGTCGTTTACCAGTGGCACAAGCGGTTCAAAACTGGTCGTGAGTCAATCGAAGATGATAAACGCAGTGACACTTAACCGCAAATACCGCAATAAACGCAAATTAATCATCAGAGAGATAGCGGAGGACTTAAAAATTGCCTATGGATCCGTCCAGGATATTTTGTTTAATGATTTGGGTTTTCGTCGTGTAGCAGCAAAGTTGGTGCGAAAAGACTTCAATTTCATGCAAAAAGGAGACCGTGTTGACGTCGCAAAAGAGATGATTTTCGAGGCTGAATCCGATTTCACATTCATCAAAAGGATCATTACTGGAGACGACACGTGGGCTCATGAGTACGACGCGCAATCCAGACATCAGGCAAGTGAATGGCGTTTACCAAATGAGCCGTGACCAAAAAAAAAAACCGTTTTCAGTCAAAAAGAAGGCAATGCTCATGGTTTTTTTGGATTACAACGGTGTAGTGCATCATAAATTTTTGGCAGAAGACCAGGGAGTTAGCAAAGAGTATTATTTGGACGTTATGAGACGTTTGCGTGAAGCAATTTGCCGAAAGAGACCAGAATTGTGGGCAGAAAACTCATGGATTTCGCACCATGATAACGCCCCGTCGCACAGTGCCATCATTATTCGTAATTTTTTGACGAAAAATGCAACAAATACTATCCAACAGCCACCCAATTCACCTGATTCGGCTCCCTGTGACTTCTTTCTGTTCAACCGAGTTAAAAAATCAATACCTGGAACGCGTTTCAGCAGCCGAGATGAAGTAATGGAAAAGCACTCATGGAAATACAGAAAACCGATTACAAAAAATGTTTGGATTATTCAATCAAGTGTTGGCATAAGTATGTTGCAGTCGATGGGGACAATATAGATTTAGATAAAAAGACTTGTATTTTTAAATTTCTGAATATATTCCCAAATTTTTTTGGTCAAGGTGGTATGTCGAGGTTCCTAGTTGGGAAGGATACACACCACGGGAGGCTACGTCAGCAGGGTTACTATGAGGTTACTATCCAACGGTCAATAGCTGCCAGCTCTTGAACTTTGGTTATCCGATTGGCAACGTAATACTTCTTCTTTCCAGAATTTGACCGGATCCAGCTAAGAGTTGTCTGTAAGTCGTAATTGACGTCAGCTTTAAGGTGTCGAGCACTTTGGAAGCTACTTTTCAAGCAAGAAATGCTCCATTGAGTTCCAAACACGGCACGGTGATCTTCTTTAAAGGTGCTTTTTTAGTTTTGGCCATGAGAATCGACACTTTAATTTCACTATAAGCTGTATTGACTTGTAAATAGGAAACGGCAGCATAAACGGAGGTAGACGCGTCGGAGAAAACATGTAGTAGTTCGAGGCCTTTGGTGACGAGAAACCTTGATGTCGTGTATCCGTCGAAGCTCGAACCCAGTACTGCTGATTAGATTCCGGAAGTGAATCATCCCAGGAAATACCGGAATCCACAATTGTTAACAGATTATTTTGCCTGTTATCAGGACTGGAGCCAGCAGGCAAGTCGGATCATAAATGTTGGCGACATCGGAAAGTTGTTGACGTTTTGTTATTACCGACGAGACTTGTGACGTTCACCTTGTAGCCTATGCAATGACTTTTACAATCCCAGTAGATTTCAAGTGCCTTGGTTTCACGGTGCAAATTCATATCAAACCAAGGGTCGCTCAACTTGTCGTCAGTGCTTATTTCTTTAAGAAACTCAGTCGAATTCCATTTTCGTAGCAGGAAACCTCCTCGTTGTAGTAACTTCTGCAGTTCTATCTGTAGTTGTTGAGCAGTCTCAACATAATCAGTGCCACGGAGGCATTCCATGTTGAATGATTCTCGGAGTATTTTAGCAGCTTGAGGAAATTCAGCTTCTTCATTATTACGGCGAGGAGTTCCGTATGTAGAAGAGAGCAACAATTTAAAAAATGGTTTGGTGTCAATTCGCAGAACGGGCATGAGATGACCCAAGAGCGGTTAAATTAGTGTTTTGCAGTTAATGTTGAAATCAGAGTCTCTGAGAGAGTTCACAGAAATATCGACCAGACCTGTTGATTTAACCACGCTCGATTCCCCTACCACAGTCTCTGGCATAAGAAGCCGTGTTCGGCGAAGATGAAGTTGTTGAACCGCGTACTCACTAATAAATAAAGCTTGAGAACTGGTGTCTCCAAAAGAGCTTGAAATTTGAATACTAGAAAGACTAAAGTAGTCAAATGACCACAGTCACATATATTTCCATTGTAAAGTGTAGAAGTTTGCAAATAAGTTATAATTTTTCAATATTCAGAGACAAAGCAGAACTTTATATTTATTTTATTGTTTTAGTTTTAGTACCTCTCTTTGCTTTACAGAGCACAAATGAATGTGTAAGGAAAGGAAGAGGTCGAGGTCGAGGTTATCGTGGCCGGAGTCAACAGTACAAACTGAAATTCTTTATCAGAACACTGATGTTGCGGTATCTTCTAGCGGATTACATGGAGCTCTGAAAACTTATCGGCCTTGAATCCACCTGGTCGATGTTTTGACAGACGAAGCTGGACCCACTCTTTTTTCAACAAGGTGTTTCAAAGGAAGCATTTTATCAGCATGGAAACTTATTGTAGATGACTCCATGTTACGGCATATTCAGGAGTGTACTGAAATTGAAGCCCATCGTCAGCTTGGAGCTAGTAGTTGGTCAATCTCATTGAATGAACTTGAGATTTATTTTTGCAATTATCGACGCTCATGGAGCCTGTGGAGCTAAAAATATTGCTGTGAACGACCTATGGGATAAAAATTGGAGAATTTAATTTTGTTCACAAAATATGGCACGCTTTCACGCACGGTTTCAAAGAAATAATGAGGTTCTTTCGTTTTGATGTGCGAACAGAAAGGGCTTAACGTTTGCAAACAGATAAATTTGCCATGATTTCTGAAGTATGGAATAAGTTCATTAATAGCTGTATATTTTGTTACAAGCCTGGTTAAAACCTCACTGCTGATGAATAGCTATTTTTTACAAAAGTTGGTTGTAGATTTTTACAGTTCATGAGTAACAAATCAAACAAATTTGGCATCAAATTTTGGCTATGTGTTGATGTTGATTCTAAACAGTTTTGCAATGGATTTCCATATTTAGGAAAGGATGAAAGTCGCTCACAAAATCAGAGTTAAGGCGAGTGTGTTGTTTTACATCTGATGGATCCGTACTTGAAAACCGGTCGAAATATTACAACCGATTATTTTTTTACTAGTGTAAGTTTGGCTAAATAGTTGATTGCAAAACGCAAAACAATAATTGGTACAGTAAACAAAACACGACAGATGTACCAACAGCCATAAAGACTGCTTTCCTTAGTTTATATGAAACACGCTTGTACAAGTATGATTCTGAATTCACTTCACTCTAATGTATTTGTCAACACAGAAGAAGCAAAAACGAAACCGAATACCACGATATTTGGTGTCGATGTAATAGATCAAATGGAGAAAAAATATAGTGTCAAAGCACCTTGTCGTCGATGGTCCGTGCAAGTTTTTCACAATATTTTGGATTTAGCGGCGATTAATTCCTAGGTTTTGTACAAAAAACTGACAGATAAAAAAATCAGTAGAAGAAAGTTTATTCTTGACTCATGATCAGCTGACTTTATCGATCTTACAACCTAGTTACGACATACCCTCAGATTTTGATGTAGAACATAGCTTAATAGGGAGACTGTGTTTCATGCAAAAGTGTAGAAACAAAACCAATAAACAATGTGCATATACAAAAAACCTTTATGCCGCTCTTGCAATGTCAACAAGGTGTTCAAACGTCAGCAGTGAACTTGAAATTTTTTCTTTAAAATACCTAAATAAATATTTTTTTATTTTTAATAGTATATTCATTCGTGCCATTCGTGTGTTACTTTCATTTAACAATTTATAAAACAAAAATATTAAAACATAACATATAAATAAACGTAACAATACATTATATGTCATTTGACCCATGTTGGTCTTTCTCGGTAGTTAAAAGTATCGGTCTTCCTAGTTTTAAAAGATGTCCAGTAGCAGATTGTACTCCAATTTGAGCTGTAATCAGCAGAACGGGTTCTGGCTTTACAAGTGGTTTGTGATAACGTTGGGCTCTTGAGCCTAGATGCTGTCATGCAACATTGTGTGGTGGTTTTGGTGACACCTTAAGCAAGTAAAATCTGATGGAGAGTGCTGTTGTATATGGTTACCTTTGAGACAATTTCTGCACATCTTCGCTTTTATTACAAACGTCAGTCTTTGTGTTGGGGTTTGTTTTCTGAAATCAGGGCAAAAGATTAGAACATGCTTACTAAACAACTTGGATATCGAATGACATTTGCTTGATGTTCAAAAAATTTCTGGGAATAGAATTCGGGCCCCAATACGATTCAGTAGTGATTAGCAGCTTAACGATATCACGAAGGTACTGTTTAATAAGCCTACTTTGTAAAGTATCACAAGCGGTCTGAAAGTTGTCATCTCTAATCGAAATATTTTTTAACACACTCGCAACACTACCACGAAGGCTACAAATATATAATATAATCGTTGCACATTAGAGAGTAATGTATCATTGATTACGAAGTTAGTAAACATGTCTTTGAAGTTCAACCGTTAAAAAATCCATCGAGGGTGGACAGCTGAAGTTTTGGCAAAGTTGATTTGGCGTTGCTGCCGCCGCTTACGGCGGGACAGGTCGGTGTTGAACTTATGGTATCATGCGCAGTCGTGGAGAGCTCGTATATCAGATCATTGAGTTCTCCTAAGGCTTCGCAATATGCAGATTCAATTTTAGCAAAACGATCATCCGATAGAATCCTTTGAAGATCCTTTTCATTACCTTCTGCTATCTCTGTTGATGAGATGCAATCATGGGAATTATTGAATTTGCTCCATTAGTCGACCAGGAGTTTTCTTCTGCCCACGAAGTACCCTTCTGTCTGCTTTGCCTTGACGACTTATTGTGAATTAGTTGTGAAGTTACAAATAAGCTTCGCAATAGATTTTTCCTTAGCCAACGCCATTGTTCTTTGAAAAAATACTTTTTCACTAAGAAATACGAATATTTTACGCGGAAGAGGAAGGTGGCCTGCAAGGGATGTCAATCTTTGGAAGAAGGGTTTCTTTTCTTTTCGGTTCTTCTCAAGTTCTCAAAAAACCCTTCTTCCAAACAGATATATTGGAAGTAGTATCACCACTATGTCGATAGGTGTATGCTTATAATGTCCATCTCGCCAAAGATGATATATTTATGTTAAGTGCCATTTTTCTCCAAATTCTTTTTGACTCCACACACCATACCACCAATTCCCCTTCCAAATTGCTTGTTACGCTTTGCAGACCTCCAGTGTGCATGAAAATCTTTAAAATATGTTTTGAACTCTTGTAGTATTTTTTATTTCTGGTAGATGCGTTTCAAAAAGTATGAATTGCTCGTAGGATGATATGCTAGGTATAAGTATAAAGAAGTGAGAAAAACAGTATTTTTTTTACTTTCCAAGCACCTTGTATTAAACAATTTTTATGTTTGTTATTTCAACAATTTTATTATTTTCCTTTTTATTAAAATCTAAGATTGAATTTTAGTAATTTATTGTAATATCCCGCATACCAGCTCAGTCTGATTGTTCGATTTGAACCATTTGGCATTCAAGGTTATTGTGCCTTGAAGTCCGTTCATATTTAGGCAGACATACCAAATTTCAATGCGATACTGTCTTTAGTTATGTTTTGACAGCTGATTGTTGTTGACGTGTTTGGCATCATGTGGAGTATGGACAAAAACGATTTTCGTTCTCTCGAAAAACATTATTTTTTGAGAGGCAAAACGGCGAAGGAAACAAAAAAAAAGTTGAATAAATATTATGGGGCTAATGCTCTGTCAGATTACACCGTCAAATATTGGTTTCGAGAGTTTCGTGGTACACAGAGAAAATTTAGTCAGATTTGGAAGGCCTCTTTTATAATCCCTGTACACAAAAAAGTATCTAAGCATAGAGTTATCAATTATCGTTCTATTGCTTAACTCTTTCATATACCTAAACTCTTTGAAAGTATTTTATACATAGCCTTAAGCTTCAAATGCAAAACTTTTAGGTCGCCCTCACAATAACCATAAACCTTGTTGAATTCGTGTCTTTTGCTTCCGCAACCTTAGAAAATGGCAAAGAAATTGATTTTATCGTAACGGATTTTTACTAAATCCGCTAAATCAACTGATCTTCTTCAAATTTTCTACTCTTGCCTTTGAACCTCTTTTATTAAAATGGGTTTCTTCTTATTTGCTAAACCGATATTATAGTGCTCGGCTTGAATCCACTCTTCCTGTTCCTTTTCTAGTCTCATCTGGAGTTCCACAAGATAGCCATATTGATCCTCTTCTTTTCATTCTTACTACTAACGATCTTGAGAAGTTCATTCAACACTCCTTCCTCTCCCCTTACGTTGACGACACAAATTTTTTTTAAAACTATTTCCCCTCCCCATGACTCCAACCTTCTTCAAGAACTTAGAACTTAATATAGCCAATGCCAGTCTATCTTTTTTCTCCCGTAAATGCAACCCGTCTCCTCCCCGGCTTAATTTTGTCTACAGTTAATCAATTCCCCTAGTTCGAACTTATCAAGACCTTGGCATATTATTCGACTATGAGCTAAATTTCCGTTCGCATATCAATAAGATGATCCTTAAAGCAAACTTATCACTCGGCTTTATTAAACAGTGGTTCAAGGAATTTTCCAACCCGTACGTAACTAGATCTTGCCTTTATTCGCACCCTGCTTGAGTATACCAGCCAAGCTTGATCCCATTTTTCAACGAATTCATGTATCCCGAATCGAGGGCATTCATTTGCTTTCCATGGTGTGCCCTACAACGTTCCTTTAATCTTACTTTCCTATCAGGGTCGCCTCAAAACTTCTCAATATGATATCATAGGAAGAATGTAAGAATATTGCTGACATTGTTTTCATTCATCGACTACTCTCAGCTTCCAACGACTGCGCATCCCTTTTTAACTCTATTTCCTTCATAACAAATCCACGTAATCTACGTTGTCCACGTCTCATGTCTCTACCGCTCCACCGCACCTCTTATAGCTCCAATAAACCGATCTCCGAAAGCTTAACTAAATTTTTTTAAATTTTCCGTTTTTGATTTCAACCTTAGCACTCCTCGTCTCAAACGATAATATAATGTTATGTAAGGAATTAATAATTGGAAAAGTCAATTATTAATAATATCAACAAAAAACAAAAACTTTCGTCTAAAAACCCAATAAAATATGCCAGAATTCTATTGGATTCGCATCAGAACTTTGGGACGGCCAATCTAACGTTTCTATACCATTTTCTTCTTTCTGATGGTGGTGTTTTTTGATCGTTATCCACTTGCAAAATACAGTCGTATTTGTTTGGTCCAGAGATTCGGTGTCCTTTAGCAAACCCTTCTGGTATAATTTTACAATAAATTGTGCATCGTAGTTCTGTGTAAATACTCTGAATTCTTCTACCGAAAAGCATCTATAAGCATGAACTTTCTCTGGACATTTTACTTTCCGTGGCAGAAACTTTTCATCTGCAAATATGATGTTATTACAGACCCGGTCTAAATTCAGCATGGTCAAACATTGCTTATTTTCAATATATTCAAGAAATATTCTGAAAAAATGAAAACAATGTGAGATCGGCAATTGAATGCAGAAAATTATTTGGCTGTAAACATGGGTGATTGAGTAAAGTAAAAGAAGTAATTTAACGCACGTTTTTCTGGAGCACATTGTAAATAACTTATATCTCACATCAATGGTCATTTATTTCCTTCCATCGTAGTTTTTTTATTGTTTCTATCGGTAGTTTTGTTAGTTATGCTTAAGATAATTAATAAGTTTATCATATTATGTAGTTGCTCTCTTAAAATCTACTCCAGTTTTCTTCAATTTTTCGGAAATGGCATCACTGATCTGATTCTGATCTGAATAATACATATTTATGCACGCCTAAATTCGTTCTTAATAACTGAAACCCAAAATTAAGATGTACTCTTAGTACATCTATTCCAAAAGCACCTTTTACTTTGCTTTTAATTTCTAGATTTGATTTAGTGCCACCGTTAATAAAGACAAGTCTTCTTGAGCACAGGAAATGACTGACTTTCTCCACCTGTTGTCTAGCAACATTAATGGTCGTTATGAAGTAAGAATGATTAAGAAGTTTTTTGCAGTATTTATTTTGAGTTCAGTTTTGCCAATTAGCAGTAACACCGGTAAAAGTATGCATGCGGACCTTACTTGACTTTGAACTCCAATTTTCTCTAAGAAATAACAGTAATATAGGTTCCGGCATTTAGCTTCTTAAGTTATCTTAATAAGATCAATACCTTTTTTTGAAAAACCCGAATTTCTTCAGCTTTTACATCTTAACAGCATCCCAGCCCAAAGACAACTATGTTTAATTGGTTCCTTGGCCTAGTATTGCAACTTTTGTATAACTGAAATGTATTTTAGAAAGATAAGAGCACTTTGTTAATGTAACGCGTGGCCGTGGCTCAAATGGTAATGGACTAGCTTTCAAATCGAAAAGTTCATTGTTCGAATCCCAACCGCTTCCGAAAGACATTCATTTCTTCAGTTCGCAAAAATCGAGTAAGACGAGTAATATTAGTATGTAGTAGTATAGGGTGATTCATCGTGAGGTTTGATTTTCAATAGGCTTTTTTTGACAGATCACGCGTGATTCCTATCAAACTGCTTTGTCATTTTCAATATCGTTTGGTAAGTCATCATGAAAAACTCACATCACAACAGCGTCCTCAAATTGTTTAGCTGTATTACGAAAATCAGCGTTCTGTGAGAAATGTTTTTCGTCCGATTCAAAGAACTTAATCGTACTGTGCGCATAATCGACCTACTGAAAGTTTACATTAGTGGATGATACTCGACCGGCTAGATCACATCCAGCACGTAGTGGCAGCTGTAGCTGAGAGTGTACGCGAAGACCGTGAAGAATCGATTCGTCGTCGTTCTCAGCAGCTTGGCTTGTCGTATTCGACAACTTGGCGTATTTTACGTGAGGATCTCGGCCTAAAAGCGTACAAAATTCAACTTGTGTAAGAATTGAAGCCAGGCGACTTAAATATTTCTTCCAAAATGAGGCAAATCAGAATGTTATGGTCAATGTTAACCGTTATCGTGCCATGTCGACGGACTATGTGCTTCCTGAAATTCAAGCACATGGTCTCGGTGAGCTCTGGTTTCAACAAGACGGCGCTTCGAGTCGTACAGCGTGTGAAACAATGGACTTGTTGAGATATCATTTTGGTCAGCACTTAGTTTGCTACAATAAATTGGCCGCCTAGATCGTGCGATATCACACCTTTGGACTATTTTCTCTGAGGATATGTAAAGTCTCAGGTCCTCAGAAATAAGCCAGATACGATTGACGCTTTGGAAGCCTCGAACGATTCGCCCAAAATCGAACCTTCCGAATGGACCACCTCAGACGGCGGAAGTCATTGCTGCCGCGGGGGAGTATTTTGCGGGCCAACAAAAGTCCGGGTTTTCTAATAACGACTTGACAATTTTTGTTTTTAAATAAAAGGCAAACCATTTAAGATGTTTCAAAAATTTCATTATGGCCTTGAAGGACAATCACAACATTTATGAATAAAACTCGACTTCGTTCATATGGCCACCGCGGGCACGTTTGCAGCGATCGATTCGTTGGACCCAATTTTCAGCGACTCAGCCACACATTTCGGCCGAAACGGCCGCTATTTCGCGTTCAATGTTGGCTCTGAGCTCTTCCAACGTCGTCGGCGTGTTGGCATAAATCAATGACTTAACGTAGTCCCACAGAAAACAGTCAAGCGGCGTTAAATCGCACGAACGAGGCGGCCAATAGACTGGCCCATGTCTTGAGATAACACGCTCACCATACTTACTCTTCAATAAATCGATTGTAGGGTGTGCTGTGTGGCTTGTGTGGCACCATCCTGTTGAAACCACATGTCGTCCAAGTCCATATCTTCCAATTCGGGCCAAAAATAATCGGTGATCTTGGCGCGATAACGCTGACCATTCACAGTAACGTGAGGATCGTTATCGTCGACGAAAAAATATGGCCCAATAACTCCACCGGCATGCAAACCGCACCAAACAGTAATTTTTTGTGGATGAAGTGGTGATTCATGAAGCACATGTGGGTTTTCACCCTACCAATAACGCAAATTTTGCCTATTGACGAACCCATTGAGCCAAAAATGAGCTTCGTCACTGAAGATGATTTTGCTACTCCGAATATCTGTGGAAATTTTTTATAATTTGCAGACGTTGCTCGTTAGTGTGTTTTACCACGATGAAAATGTTGAGTTTACTGAATAAATTGTCAGTGACAGTTTGACGATTAGTGAAAGAGTGCGTTCACAAATTAAATTCAAAGTTGTCAAGTCCCCATTGGAAAACTCTATTATTGTGGCCAACATTTACATGAACATTTTTAAAAAGTAAATGCCATGAATTGTTCTTTTAACCGATAATAAAAATGTTAAGTCCACTTTAAAATTTATATGTTTTATTTGTATTTTTATGTAGCAAAATAACCACTGAGCGCAAACATTTTTCCTTCTCTCTCTATCCCATTGTATTCTTTAAAAGCAAAAAAACATATTACATAATTTATTTTGATGCAAAAGTCCATTGAATTGTATAACAGCGTTACAGATTTAACCAACGGATATTTTTGAAATCGATAAATCAATAGTGTTAGAACCAATAAAAATATCAATTCTCTAACGGGATTCTTCGTTTTAAGCATCGGAAATATACAAATGAGAATCGTTCCTGAATCTCTTCTATATTGCATTACACTTACTGGAAGCAATTTCAAAGGCCCAAAAGTACGGTATTAACCCCAGACTGAGTTCCAATAAAAATTGCAATTTAAATCTCTTCCCACCCGAAGCGACAGGTTCGTATTCGTACGGATATTCGTACCTAGTTTAAGTGTAAACCTCCAACTCACTCATCCTTTAGTGAGTATCTATGCAAGGAACCTTCCAATAATTCAAAGTACCAGGTTAACCCTTGCATATAAATACTTTTGAAAACAAAATAGAAACTCAATTCAATTGCGTACCCAAGGGGCGAATCATACTGAGGGACCAAGGCAGAAAAAAAAAGATTATCTTCCGTTCTCATATCCTACCTACTTTCTTTTATAGCAAAGCAAATTAAATAAAAGAACTTCGAATAGGAAATCCAGTTTCAATATTCAATGCAAAGCAATCACAATCACCCTCATCTTCGCCTTTGCAACCAGCAAAAAAATCCATTGACTTTCTTATAAAAAACTGGCCAAGACATTATTTAACTGAGAAAAAATATTCCTATATATACATACATACAACATAACAAATGTACATATACTCGTATACACCAAAGAATGCGACACGTTCACTGCATAAATAATTTCCCCTCTAAACTAAAGTCATTGTCCTGACCCAGAACTCCCGAGTTCTGAGTCCTGACTACAGAGTAGGCGTTTAAGGTAGCCAGCAGTAAGGGCTAAAGGAAATGAGTGTCCGATGATCAAATCAGGTGTAGACTACTTACAAAGGCTAGGTCAAAAAGAAAAAATTGGATATCGCATTAGTGAGCTTCAGGATAAGTTGAATTAAGTTTAATCGCTTGGAATGACTTCAAAGAAGGGTGAGAAGGCAAAAAAAGTTCTAAACTCCATTGATGGGTGTGGACGTCCAAATTCCTGGTAAATGTGAGGATCAAAACAAGGCGGAAAGCATAGTGAAAATGGACAGAAGTCGAACCGGAAATTAAACGTTTTTTTCTCTCCAGTCTTAATAGACCGGTTGGACATTTGCCAAGAAATGATGTTACAATCGTTAAAGAGCTAAAGAGTTAAATGTAATTTAGATGGATTTGTAAATACGTACGTGAGAAGCAGTGGCATGTTAGCACGTTGTTAAAATGTTGCTGTTGATTTTTATTAACGTTTCGTGACAAAATTCTCATTTACATCTAAATAGTCAAATTGAGTCGTGAGTTTAATAGAGCTGGCGAGTAGTATGTACCTTGTTATAAGGCTAGCTTTAGGTCCAAATATAAAAGGGAAATTGATTGGGTATTTTCTCTGTCTTTTTTGTGAATGTTCGCAAGACTTAAATGAATTTGTACTTCATGATGACAATGAACTGGAAGTTGAGAACAAGAACACTTTTTTTTTTTAAGTTAATAACCCATCAGATGATTATAGGTTGTCCTCCAGTTCTTCTCATTTTAACCAGTTGTCCATAAGTCTGGAAATTAAGACCTTACCATTTGTCCCTGAAGAGTGTTCGGATGTCTTTATACATTGAATACTATTCATAAAGATGTAAAAGCTTGATTGTTCTTATTGTGTAGATCTCTCTTACTAGAAAGAATTTTGTAATCGTTATCGATCCTCATATATACATATTTCTTCTTAGATATAAGTAGGGTTGGGTGTAGTAAGTTATCTATCATATAATCTAGGGTAACATATTTTGCACGTTTGTTGTTAATTTTATTCTTATCATATAAATTATTCCCTGTAACAGATTCTCGTTTTGTTTCCCCGACTTCTGCTGTGTTCTATCGGTACTATTTGCAATTTTGTGTATGGATTTCTGTATTCTATTTTATAGATTAATTTTATTGTTTGACTATTATATTCCCAATAAATTTTCTGCTATTATTCCAAATATTTTTCTGGGATCTATATACTATTTAGGATACTTGGATTAAGATTTTACCTTAACTTAATACGAGTAATATCATTGGTAGTTTGAATTTGGTTCTTCGTGGTGCTGGAATAAGATCTGAGTTATCCTAATCCGCATGCATTAACATACTTATAAGATAGGTGATATTAAGCTGTTTGCTAATTTGAGTCTTAAAAATATACTTACTTTACGTTCTCTTTCCCTTTACTGACCTTTGATCATTTAAGATTGACATATGTGAATAAGAATGAATATAATTAGTTGAACCAATAGAAGAATTTAATGTATTTATAGCAAGCGGATACGGCATCTCGAAAAATGGTATAACAAAAACTATTAATCGCTCTTGGATCTTCCATTGATTGAATAAATTGATTCGAATAAATTTTTTTTTTTTTTTTTTGGTTTTATTCAAGTTTCACATCAGATGCATCAAAGGAATACTTTGAGTTATTTTTTAGATTTCCTAGATGTATAACTTTTTTCTGGTTTTATTTTTAAATTGATTTAAATTGTATGCCCTGAGATTTAATTTTATCTTTTAAAAATTCAATTGTTAAAGCTTACATCTAAATGAGCATATGTGAATTCCATAAATACTGTGTCCACGTTTTTAAACGCTCTTCCCGTTTTCTCAAAAAATATGAAGCACATCTTTCCGATCCTTAAAGCCGCATATTCATATATTTAGATCATGGTGGAAAATGTACTTTAAGAAATATATTCAACTTTCATCTTTATAATATCTGTGGTCACAAGAAAAAACCGCTAAAGTCTGATTTACTAATTTTCAGGAGAGCAGATTAAATTTTCTGACAAACGCGTGAAATAACATAACAAAAGATAATTTTACTCTTTCTTAGTTCAAAATTATATATAAAAAAAAAAGTTTTAACAACTTTACTGACAGAACTATCACTTAAGTTGTTAGAGCCTTTTATGTTTTTCAACCTTAAAAATCCTATCTGAGGTTTAGTTATTTTTCCATTTCAAAGAAAAAATTTTTTTTGGTCTAAAGTCTACTTTAGCTGTTTTTTCTTCTCCATTGTGTTAAATTATCCAGTTCTTAATTCGATTGAAGTTCTTATTCCTAAATAAATAATGAAAAATATCGACTTTGGATGTGTTGTCAGCAGAGAATGAGACCAAAATTTGAACCTTGAAATGGAATAAATTTTTATTATTTAAAAACTTATACAATTAAAAATACAAGAACAAAAAAAATTGTACTTCATGCAATGTAAATTAAAAAAGAAAAAATAATTTACATAACTAAGTTAAAAATCTAAACTAAAAAAGTGGTTTTTAATCTTCATCGTCACTTCTCAAATCGAGTTGAATGTTGAGTTCGGTGGAACTAGGTTAGAGATTTTTATAAAAAGAATGAAAATGTGGATTTATGTGCTGTAGTAAATAAATGAGATATTTTTTCGATGTAAATTTCTATGCTCCTCGTTTGACTAACGGTTAAAGGTTAAATGGTTTTTCAGGACCTAAGTTTGTTTTATACAAAATTTGGTTATAGTTGTTTGTATAGCGAATCCACCTTACTGAGTTCCATATAAATTGCTGGCCTTTTGAATTACATCGTTTCCAATTAAAATTAAAATTAAAAATTATTTTTCGAAATTCCACTAAAGGTGAAGAAATCACTTTCTTTGCTTTCAACAACTTTAATTTTTGAATCAATACTTTCGATGAACTGATACCAGTACCTGGGCACATTTATTTCAACATTGGATTTTTTCTTAATCACACTCGAGGTGGGTGTGGCCAGGTTACAAAAATGTATAATCTATATATTTCAATGAAGGAATTTCTTTAATGAACAGAGGGAACATAGCAGAAACAAACGAATTTTTATTTTGGCCGGAACATGAGGCAAATATTGTAGATGTTTGCAAACGCATGAACCAATCTTATTTCCAACCCCCCGGGCAATTCCCTTGTGCCGCATAAAACAACCTGAATCATTCGTTTTTAAATTATGAGTCGTGAGATTAAAGGTCCAAAGCTGCGTTTTATTAAAACTATCCGAGTTTCTCAAGAATGGTGTTGGTAGGCACTGTTGTAAGTCAAACGCAAACGCTCCCATATCGTTGTTTTTTCTACCATTTTCCTTATCGATCCTTTTTTGTTCAAAGCCAAAGTCTCCTTTTTTTGTTTCTACTGTACCAAAATTTGTTTTTTAATTTCATACAGCGCTATTTTTATCTTAGACAAAAAAGACACGTCTAGTTTGGGAGCTTTGAATTTTAAATACCAAATATTTCTGAATATTTGGTAAGACTTACAGGATTCCAAACTTCTTTACTATACATCCAATGCATTATGAAAAGATTCAAACCGCCATGAATATATTTTTTGGATGTGTGACGACGGCTGTAATAGCATTCATACGATGGGAACTTATTTATGTGGTTGCGAAATTCCCCTTTTAGATAAGGTCTTAGTTTGTTCACAGGAATTCCCTTACCCCGACAATTCTTAAACTGTTCGTTTGGACTTGAAACTTTTTGGCTATTACGTTTTTAATGAAACTTTCCGTTTCAGAAAAACAAATCGCAAAATGTGTTCTACAAACTTTTGTACGCATGCCATCATATTCCAAAAAGTACTTCACTGAAAAGTATTAAAATTTGTATGTCCTATAGTCATAAGATTTCCTCTGTATAAAATTCTCTGGTGCCAAAGCCCAATACTGGTTAAAAGTTGTTTCATTTGCTCGAACGAAATTTTGTCTTGGCAGTTGCCTGGACACTTAACAAAGGGCTTTGGAGCTCTTTCGAGCTTAAATTTTCTAGAAAGTGTTTTATATTACCTTCCAGTGTTCCTAAATGTCTGACGTAAGCGTTTTTTATTCTAAATTTTCGATTGGAGATCGTCGTTGTTGAATGGAATATCCAAAACTTCGCTCCTTTCACTTTCTGGGTGTGGATCAAAAGAATTAAAAGTATTATTTATTATAAAATCAGGGTATTCTATGGAATCATTGGAATTTAATCATTCTGGCAAATTATCATAAGTTGTATTCGCTGATGCAGATATTGTGTTTCTATATTCATCGTCAAACTCATTTGAATTGTCTTAAATAATGAAAAACTGAAAATGTATCCTTAAAGAAAAAAAATAGTGTTCTTACTTTTGAGCACATCTATATCGAAGACAAATCCGTTGATAGATGGTCTAGTTTCATTAAATTTATCAGGAAAGTAATCATTTTTGTCTGATATAATATTTTCGTGTGACGAATTCGAATATTGATAAGTTGCATTTTTTGTGGCCAAATGCACATTAAATTTGTTTCCGGGGATTTAGGGCATGTAAACGAACGTGATTCAATGTTTCCTGTGCAAATCAAAAAACATGTTCAACACTTCTTAAAAAAAAGTAAAATATATATCGTTTTAACAATCTTTTTATTTGGTTCTAGTGTAGAATCACAAAAACCTTTTTGAACGAGCCTCTTTTTCTTGTAATAAAAAGTGTTAAAAAAAGTTAAAAAAAAAAAAAAACATTAAAGAATATAAGTGCCAACCACGATAAGGTTTGAATCATAAACGGCAACGTCTACTTCTCGCAACAAACTTTCTTGCTTCAGCCGACGACCTACACTCTGATTTTCGACGTATGAGTCCTTTTTTGGCGCAATTCTCTTACAATCAACTCCTGCTTTTTCTTTAAGCATTCGCGCCAATGCCAAAAGTCTTTACAAACGAGACATCAAATTTTTCATTTAGGTTTTTATCAAAACAAAAACAAAACACAAGGAATAACAAAGTTCATTTAAAAACACAGGAAACACAACACTTAAGTCTACTTTAGACAACACTTTCTCTTTCTTTAAGTATGGAAAAAGAGCTTAATTATGGTATATTTAAGAAACACTTTTAACTCTTGCAAGAGAAGAACAACCAAACTCGAGATTGGATTTTCACGAACTGAATAACTGACGGGGAAAAAGAACTAAATAAATTTCACAATTTAATTTAGAAATAAGCGCTAAACTGCAGATAGGAAAGCCTTTTTCTCATTCCTTCTTTGGAAATAACCACTACACTGAAGTTTAGTCGTTATTTCCTTTTTAAAAAATTAACAAAACAAAAAATCTTAACACTGAAAAGCAGCTAAACTCAAGTTAACCTATTTTTCTTCAACAAGAAAATATAATAATTGTATTAATTTAATGTAGAAAAACAGCTATAGTCAAATTAAGTCTCTATTCCTTGTTGTAAATTCTAAAAAAAAATTATCTTAAATCCACTTTAGATAATAAATTTCCTTTTAACTAAAAAAAGTGACTTAAGTTGTTTTGTTTTCTTTTTTTTTGAAATTGTGGCCACATTTTTATATATAGAAAGATTCGAGTACGCTGAATCTAATGGCATCAAAATCTTATTTTCGTTTTAAGTCGACTTTAGCGTTTATGGTTTGTGGCCACAGATATAATAAATTTATGAAGTCTAGTTTGTGTTTGTAGATACAATCCTACTCTTTTTAATTATGGACAATGAAAAAAGCAAAAGTCCTTATTAAGCTGAAGTAAAAAAAAAAATGAACGGAGGTCGGGCAATCCAACCAGTTCACATAGCATTCGTAGTACTGGTGACAGAACGTCGGGCCTATTTCTAACAAGTCCCAGGGCCCTGACTTCCACTGTCACTTATTTTTAAAGGTCCCGGTTAGGACTTCAGGTAGTCCTGCCCAACTTGTCCTTAATGACTAGTAGGATGTAAAATTACTGATGAAGTAGTAGCAGCCTTCGATTGAGTCAATCGGAAAACGTTTACGATAAGTTTGCTTTACCCCCATCAATTTTTAGACTACGTTATTAATAGACGAAGCTTTAATACTAGTAACAATCGAAAATCTTCGGCTTAAAAGGCTCTTAATTTTTTGAGCAAATATCCTGGCTTACAAGTTTATACAATTTATGTAGCTCATGGAAATATTGGAGTCACTGATCATCGTAGTACGTGATTCTTACGTACTAACTTATGGTTAAATGGCAAGCGGCAAAATTGCCACTTTTAAAGTACTGACTATTTTGTTCCAAATTGAATGGCATTAATGTTGAAGAGCTTTGGTTTTGACATAACGGCGAAACATGCCACAAAACGCGCGCCATATTCAGATTATTAAAGTAAACATTCGATAAATCAATAATTTTGCCTAATGGATCTGTGAACTGGCCTCTAAAATCATGTGATTTTACAACCTTTGTTTATTTCCACTGAACATATGTACACATATATGTGTAGTCGATATTTAATATAAACCAGAGATGATGAACTACTTGGGCGTGAGCGAAAAATTGCCTTTCATCTTGCGCTTTATTCGAGTAATCCCCCAAAATGGCATTCAGTTAAAAGCGCTAATGGTCTAAATTTTTTCTCCAATAAAGGAAATAGCATGGTCAAAACTACGGATCTTACTACATATATGTATTTTATTATATTTAAGCAGCATAGAACCAAGTTTGTACGAAGTGTTTGCCTTATGTCACAGTGGTCTCCGGTAACTCTTACTCTAACTCTTACTTAGTAGGCTAAAATGTCAAACACATGCCCAGGCAGCAGCATTACACTGGCCTAAGCTCTATACGGAAGAGGTTAAAATATGTAAATAAAATAATGGACTCACTGTTGGCAATCCTAGAAAAAGTTTAAGCCTTCGGAATTATACCTGGAATGTTCGTACACTTAACAGGCCATGTGCAGGCGAATATTAGCAGAGGCCCTTGACTACTAGCACGCAGATATATAATTGCTATAGAGAAAGAAACAATGCTTACTCGGATGCGGATTTGACATATGCGACAGACAAAAAGTCTTGAGCTTCCGACACATGAGCGAACGTCTCATTACAATTCACATCAAGGCTTAATTCGCTAACATAAGATTAATATGCGCACATGCCCCTATGGAAGACAAGGACGACGCCACCAAAGAATGTTTCTAAGAGCTCCTCGACATGACATATGTTCAATGTCCGATTTTTACGGCAGGAGAGGAAAGGAGGACATCTTTGGTAGCAAGATTGGTAAGCATAGGAGACAGTTTGCGCTACACGTAAGGCATAGACCAAGAGCCCGCAGTATATATTTGGCAGTGAAAGATAACCAAAAAATATGTACATTCATAGGTAGTATTTATTAGTGTTATAACAAATACGGCAGTTTGGCTGTTCTCACTGGCGGACGAGAAATATAACAGTACTTTTAAAATGCGGAAAGTAATAGGGGAGATAACCATTTAATTTTTATTGAAAACAATATAGTAGAATCTACGTGCTTTAGATTCATTTACCAATGGCGTTTAGGATGCGGCTAAGGCCACGCCAGAAGCCATCAAAGTGTTTGAATTATTCCTAATTTTGCATAAATAAGTAAACCATTTAAATGACGATTTTTTTTTTCTCTCAAAAGATATTTCAACTCTTCCAGATTACAAAAATATGAACACCAGACGTTTTGCGCGCGGCCAAGTTCTTGCTAGACTTGGAATACATATGCCAAAATCTGTTCACAACTCGTATGCTGCCAGCATCAAATGCCGAAGACCAGTGTCAACGCTGAAACAAAAAGCCGCAATTGACGTACTAGGTTTCACCTGACTAACACCGGCAAGCACATGCAGCTACACAAGAAATCTACAAAACTATGCTTCAACGAAGGACTAGAGCTGCTCGTGAGCTCTACGAGCAGAAGAAACGGGAATAACATCTAGTTTTCCAGAAGAACAGAAGAAGGAAATAGACCACGAGACCCGCGTGACTGAAGTTATTGAGAGATTGTACTCCAGAAATAACGTTAAGAAGTTTCACCAACAGATAAAGAAATTGTGACAAGGCAAGAAAACCCGTCCAGAAATCTGTAGAGATGAAGCAGGAAACCTTATAGTAGGGTCACAGTCGGTGCTGAAAATATGGAAAAACTTTTTCTGTAGACTGTATAGTGGCGAAAAAGCCATTTTAACTAAGATGATGATAGCCAAAACCTCCGTCACCAAAACGACGTAAGTATAGCATTATCTAAGTTTAAATCCAACAAATCTGCTGGACCTAAATGTTTACCGGCCAAGGTGTTCAAAGCTGCTGTATGAAGAGTATGCATCAACTCATTTCTCAGATCAGATCAGAAGAGTGTATACCTGATGGTATAGCACCATATGACGGATCCACAAGAAAGGAAACACCCTTAACTGCGCCAACTATAAAGACAAACATAAGTCGCGGATACAAGATCTTATCTCCCATATTGTGTGTACGTCTGAATCCCTTTTTCCACAACCTGATTGGTCTTTAACAGTGCAGTTTCAGATCAAGAACGCCAACAATCGATTCAAATCTTCATACTTCCACAAATTTTGAAAAAAATTCACAAGTTCAAATAAATACCCATCATCTTTTCATTGATTTAAAGGTCGTAAGTGACAGCATTTAACACATGGGCTGAAAAGTCCGTTTTATAGTAAAACACAAAATTTTTGCAAAATTCAACTTTATTTATCAATATAGTTGCCTTCGAGGGCGATACACTGATTGAAACGATTTTTCAATCTTTCGATACCAGATTTGCAGTACGACTTCGGTTTAGCCTTAAAATATCTGTTTCGGCGATTACTTCTTCATCGGTCTTAAATCCCTTTCCGACGAGCATTCTTTTGAGGTCTGCGAACAGGAAATAGTCACTGGAGGCCAAATCTGGAGAATACCGTTGGTATTCAATTTTGTCATCGTTTTCATCGGCTTGTGACATGGTGCATTGTCTTGATGAAACAGCACTTTCTTTTCCTTCAAATGCGGCCGTTTTTCTGCGATTTTGTCCTTCAAACGCTCCAACAACGCAATGTAATAGTCGCTGTTGATAGTCTGACAGTTTTGGAGATAGTCGATGGAAATTATTCCATGTGTATCCCAAAATACGGATGCCATAACCTTGGCAGCCGACTGTTGAGTTCTTAGTCGTTTTGGACGAGGTTCGTCGCCTGCTCGCCACTCAGCTGACTGCCGACTTGACTCTGGTGTGAAGCAATGGAGCCAAGTTTCATCCATTGTCACATACCGACGCAAAAATTCGGCTTTATTGCGGTTGAACAGCTTTAAACACTCCTCTGAATCATCAACACGTTGTTGTTTTTGGTCGACTGTGAGCAAACGCGGCACCCACTTTGAACAGAGCTTTCGCATGTCGAAATATTAGTGTATGATATATCCAACACGCTCTTTTGATGTCTTCAGAGCCTCAGTTATCTCGATCAACTTAACTTTACGGTCATTCGTAATCATTTTGTGGACTTTTTGATGTTTTCATCTGAAACAGCCTCTTTTGGACGTCCACTGTGTGCATCATCTTCGGTGCTTGTATGACCACTTCTAAATTTTTCAATCTACTTGCAAATGGTTCGTTCGGCTGGTGCAGAGTCCGGGTAACACTTATCAAGCCATTTCTTTGCATCGGCTGCATTTTTTCCCATCAAAAAGCGATGATAAATCAACACACGAAATTGCTTTGAATCTATTTTTTTTTTTTTACAATAACAAAAGTTGCTTTACTCACAACGCTATATCTCGAGAACTAATCGTCCGTATCTTTTGAAGATTGGTACTAACTGAAAATGGTATGGATTTAATTCTTCTTAGAAACGGCTAAGAAACGGACTTTTCAGCCCATGTATTATAAAGATGAGCTATATAGGGCCATGTTTAGTTTTGAAATCCCTGCCAAACTCATCCGTCTGTGCAGAATGATGATTAAGAACGTTCGCTGCTCGGTCAGGCTTCGTAAGGACTTAAACGAGACCTTTGATGTCAAAAAAGGTTTCAGACAATATGATACGCTGTCATGTGACTTCTTTAACATTATACTTGATAGAATTGTGCGGAACTCACAAGTGAACACTGGGTGCATAATCTTTCAAAAGTCTGTGCAACTACAGTACGATAATAATATCGACATAATTGGAAGAATTTTAATGGCCGTCACCAGTATTTCGCTAATATTGAAATGGAAGCTGCCAAAATGGGTTAAGCGGTAAATGAGGGCAAAACTAAGTATAAGCTATCGACAAGAAGGGACACATAACATCGACGAATTAGACAGAACGCCATAGTCAACAGCTATGTATAATGTCAAGGTAGTAAAAGACTTCGTCTACCTTTTATCTACTATGCCAACAACGTCCCAGTAGAAATGAAACGAAGAATTATTCTTGCCATTTGCTGTTTCTTTGGGCGAAGAAGGCAATTGCGTAGTAAGGCCCTGTCTCGAAAAACTAATGAGTAGGGGTATCGCTCATAGTTGATACTAATATCAGTCAGTCAATTGACACCCTCGAACACCGACGTAATATATCCTGTCTCACTTAATTTTATCGTTATTTCCACCACCAGTGCTCAGGGCAGTATGCCCTCAAGCTCACTTTCGAATGTACTATGAAATATCGTGATTCATTTGAAAGCCGTATAACTCGCATAAGGAAAACCCTGCCGGCTCTCTATTTTCTATTCATTATAACGTGCAATAGTTTAACACCAATTAACATTGGTACCTAAATTTTCTTCGCCTAGCACATAAATTATTTCGAATAATAACTCATGGCTTATGAACAAAATTTATTAATTGCCAATTTCTCCTTTGCATTGTTTAATTATTAAAAATAAGAATAAGAATTGTGACATTGTTAAGTTGTCATCTTGAGCATATAAGCGTCTGAAAGGCTTTTTTACTTAACTTTACATTGGCTTGACATTTCAAACTTTACATTAGATTTTCATCACCTTTAGCATTATCAAACATTAATTATTCCACAGCTTTTATTACAACGGAGGATGATGGCTTCTATCGCTTTTTATGAGATAAAACCATACGTTTACTCATACTTTTAGCTTCTTGAAACAAATAAGCATTTTTTCAATTTAACAATTTTTTCAAGATAACAGTTTTACACTGCACAAAGCAACATTTAATAAAATAGAAGGCATCTCTTTTTCAGTGGATATGTTCCCCAACTTAAATTGAATTGAAAGCATAATTAACATTTTAGCAAAGTCTGCAAAAAGTCGCCTCAAGTGTGTCCAAGTTTTATCTTCGCTCAACCTATTGGATCATCACCATTAACATAACGGACTCGTAAAATTTTTTATAACGCCTGCCTTAAAAAGGCTGTTGATACTACTCGTATTTGGCAGGATTTCAAATTTTCCAAAAGACATATTTGTTTCGGACTATAATGCTTTTATATTTTACCTTAACTTATGCAAGAGCACAATGTGGGATTCGAAAACAACATAAATTTTACCCAAATGGAAAAGCCTCCTTTAGGTATAGGAAGTCATTTGATTAAACAGACATACTGCTTCAGAGCCTACTTAAGGTACTATACATGCTACATATTTCCCTAATGACTCAACAACCTCCCAAGTATATGTGTAATAAGAAGCAACTGTCAGACATGTAGATACCTGAAAGCTGGGTAAGCCCCAATATCATCAGCACGAAGGATGGTAGAAATAACGAAGTGAAGTATATTTATTCGAAACCACCAGACAGTTTGGGGTAGTACTTGAGGTTAACAACGCAATCAGTGGTAAGCCTTAATCTTCTATCCCAATACTATACTTGGTACGTAGGTACGTGGATTTGCAATAAAGGGTGTGCTTTTACATAAACACTGTTCTACTTTATTGTTCAAGGTCGCCTATGTAAACCAAACAATTTTATACGAGTATTTCCGAACGGAATCACATCTGTTCCGGATTACATTTTATTAAATTGGTTCACTTTGCACTGCTGCTTAAGATACTCGTATCACATGCTTAATAATCCGATTAGTGGCTTCTAAGGAACATCATCATTTTGCCTCCTTTTTGTATGTCAAATTTTACAGGCTTTTAATGATGGCCAATGAGTTTCCACGTTTGTTAACAAAACAAATTTGAGTTATGAAGGCATTTTTGTGGGAAGTCGTAAGAACGATATAAATCAGCTCAATATTTACTGTATATACATATGTACATATGTATATACTTAAATTTCTTGATTTTTGGAAAGCAAAAAACTTCAAAACGAAATGTTGCATGTTATATCAGTGGCTTATCAAACAGACGAGTATCTAGATAATGAACCTGAATCAGAAGTACACGTTGATTTCTAATGGTTTCAGTTATACAGTGTCCCCTAATTCGTCAAGGATAATTCGAAAAATGATTTTTGGATATATATATATATCAGCTTTCTGTGAGAAATGTTTTTCGTGCAATTCGAGGACCTTGCGGTGCGCATAATCGACCTATTGAAACCACTATTGCAAATGTGAGTCCCAGTTTACATTAGTAGACAATACTCGACCGGTTAGACCACATCCAGCATGTAGTGAAGAGACTTTAGCAGCAGTAGCTGAGAGTGTACGCGAAGACCGTAACGAATCGATTCGTCGTCGTTGTCAGCAGCTTGGCTTGCCGTATTCGACAACTTGGCGTATTTTACGAGAGGATCTCGGCTAAAAAGCATACAAAATTCAACTTGTGCAAGAATTGAAGCCAGGCGACTTGAATTTGCGTCATATTTTCAGTGAATGGGCTCTGGAAAAACTCAATGAAAATCCAGTGTTTTATTGTAAAATTTTGTTCAGTGAGGAAGCCCATTTCTGGCTCAACGGATACGTTTATAAACAAAATTGCCGTATTTGGTCTCGGTGAGCTCTTGTTTCAACAAGACGGCGCTACTAAAGCGCGTGACACAATGGCCTTGTTAAGAAATCGATTTGGTGAGCACTGAATTTCACGTTTTAATACGATAAATTGGCCGCCTAAATCGTGCGATATCACACCTTTGGACTATTTTCTCTACGAATATGTAAAGTCTCAGGTCTTTAGGAATAAGCCAGCTACGATTGAAGCTTTGGAAGCCAACATTACTCGTGTTATACTCGAGATACCAGACGCTATGCTCGAACGAGTCGCCCAAAATTAGACGGCAAACGTAGTCATAATATCATGATATCAATTTCAAAAAGTAAATGCCATTATTTGTTCTTTTAACCAATAATAAAAATTTTAAGTTCACTTTCAAATTTATGTGTTTTATTTTACATTATAAATCAAAGCTGACGATGAATCACCCTTTACAAACGAACTGTTACCTTCAACGTTCCTCTTCACTTTCAATTGAATGTGAATAATGAAGAATACTCTAAGTGTGTTCTTATTAGATTTCACCGTTTTCCTATTTAAATTTTGTAATTATATTCTAAAAAAATAATTAACTTTAATTATGTTGTTCTATTTCAAAACTATGAATACCTTATACTTCATATTCTCATTTAAATTGATTATCAACAAATTGGCTCTCTCACAACTTCCAAAAAGAAGACTGCAGAAACTAATTTATTCCAACAAAAAACAAAAATAATAATAATAATAATAATAAGTAAATAGAATGACTTTGTATTAATTGAAAAGGGAGCTTGGCAACGCCATAAAAGCAAGTTTAAGATCATACTTTCATACAAAAAAACTCGTACTAACAAAAGCTCATATTGCAGCTAAAAGCTTTTACTAGTTTATGATTCACACCCAATTATTGCGTGGGATAAATATAAATTCGAAATGGATGACTTTGGAATCTCATTGACGACAGGTCGGGTTTGTGCCACACTTGCATGTGAAAATACTGCGGTGATTTATAAAATTCAAATTTTGAGTTTGAGTGATTCAACAGTCGATTAATTTTTTAATTTTATTTTATTTTATTTTTTTGGTTTTTTTATTTTTTTTATTTTACTTTTTCTTTTACATTTTGAATTTATTAAATTTATTATTTTTGAATTGAAAGCGACGAAGATGCCATAAAAAAGGGTTTCCCTTACTCTTGGAAGGAGGTTTGAGCAACTAGTGGCAAGGAGTAAGGGTTGAATCCAAAACCTGGTTTGATCTCTCGATCAAAGGTTCGCAAGAAGACAGACGACTCTTGTGTGAAAAACGAGCACTGCTTGCAAAACTGATCCACGGTCTGCTACATATCCGCGTACGTGAAGGTGTTCCGTGAGATAGTTTTTCGAAGAGATAAGCTCCTTTCAAAAGCTAAAGCCGTGGAGTTATCCATTGAAGAGAAGAATGGAATAACAAACCATATAACCGAATCTGTTTCAATAACAAACCGATGTAGTTTCTGTAAACATCCAGGTCATACAACAGATAAATGTAGGAAAAAATAAAGGTACAACGCTACAAAGAATACATCCACGCAACCTGTGGAAACCAAGATTTTCTGCTGTTCATGCAAATTCCCTGGGCTAGTACGTTCCACATGCCATTAACCGTCTACCGTTTCCATTAATTCCATAAGAACATCACGTGGGACAGATTTGCCAACCATCCCAATCGGAGTTGGTGGTGAGTCAAGCATTGCTTGTATGCAGTAGGTACAAGCGTTGTGGGAAGAGAATATTTTATTCAGTTGTTGAACAATGGAATCAAATTCTTGAAGTTCAAAACTGACATCACAAAGTTTTCCTCAATTAGTTCAAGACAATATACCCAATCTCTCCACTAGCTTCAACTCCCAAGCCACACTTTAAGTTTTACATCCAAACACTCCACGAAGGTCAGTTGTAACATCAACGAGAGACAACGACTACCCGCCACACTTGATCCAAAGAAATTTCATCGACAGCCTCAGAAATGAGCATACACCAGACCGGAAACAGAAGCTACAACAGCTATTCCCTGCAATGGTGTGGTCAGAAGAGGAAGTGTTTATCGTACCATTATTTACAGAAAATTTAGTGTTCGACATTGCACTACGTCTAGATGAGACAGTAGAATTAAATGTATACGAGAGAGACAAGTTGAATTAATTGCTTGTATAAAACGAAGCACTGTTCGAAATGCCAATGGAACCAACTCCATATGCAGAACACAAGATTAACACCGGTAACCACGAACCAATAGCTACAACACCTTATAGGCTATTACCCATTCGAAAGGAACACCTCAAAGAAGAACTCTAGAAAATGCTTGAATTGAACATAATTGAAGAAAGCGAATCTCTTTGGGTAGCTCCAGTAGTGCTGCTGCCGAAAAAAGACACATGAATACGTGTATGTATACATAGATTACAGAAAAATAAACAATGTGACTCTACGAGACAAATAACCGCTTCCTAGAATAGATGACCTCCTGTACTCAACACACAAAACTAAATTGAAAACCACCCTGGACCATCAAACTAGATACTACCAGATAAAAATATTTAAATGTGAGATCGAAAAAACGGCCTTCATAACCCTTTTTGGCCTTTATCATTTCAAACACATGCCATTTGGTCTACGAAACGCGCCAGCGACGTTTCAAAGGTTAATGGACAAATTCCTGAAGGGGATCCCTGAATCATATCTATTATTTTATCTAGATGATATAATAACATGTTCAGACAGTTACGAGCAGCACTATCAGGACTTGAAGAAAGTCTTCCAGCGCCTCAAAACATTTCATCTCAAGGCAAAAAGATCAAAGTCCAATTTCTGTTGCGCAAATATTAAATACCTCGGTTATATAATAACAGAAAAAGTTATACAATACTAGTTGACCCGAAGAAAATTTCAGCAATCACCAATCGACCGAAGACAAATAATGTCAGACAAGTGTCGTCATTTCTACAAACCTGTTCATGGTATCGCCGATTTCAGAGGATATTGATAGCTGAAGACATAGCAGGCAGATGGGTGGAAATGTTCCCACTCAAAGAAGCCACAACAGAGAACTGTGCAATGATCCTCCTTCAAAATGTTTTTTTTCCGTTATGGCATGCCAAGGGTTCTTTTAACAGATAACAGCCCTCAGTTTGTGTCGGTTCTTATGCAACAACTGGCCGACTATTTTGGTATCCAACAGACCCGTCTACCATCCAAAAGCAAATCCAGTAGAAAGAAAGAATAGAGATTTGAAGGTTCAACTTGGAATCCTGGTCGGCAATAACCATTCCACCTAGCAATAAGATTTGCGATAAACACAACCAAATGTCAAAGCACAGGATAAACAGCATCTTACCTGATGTTTGGTCGAGAGCCAAGAACAATAGGCGACGTTATTCATGATTTAAGACCCATAGAGCAAGATAAGAATTTCACAACGACAAGTCTGGTTGGTGTCACACTTGAGTGAGAAAATCCTGCGGTAATTTGTATAACTGCAAATTTTGAGTTTGAGTGCTCCAACAGTCGGTTCATTTTTACTGCTTTAAACACGAAACACTCATACACCTTTTTTAATATTATATTTTTTATTTTTTATTTTAACTTTTGAATTTATTATAATCATTACTTTTGAATTGAATTGTTTTCTTTTTTTATAAAAGATAAGATTCTTTGATTGTCTAAGTTATTTTTTCTATTAATTGAATACTCATTTGCTTAACTGCCTGTTCGGCGTATGCTGAGGTCTTCGGACAGCACAAACCACGGCAGAGAAAATAGCAAAACAGCGCTTTCAAAGGTCGTGTCCTTCGCTTACGACAAAATCGATTGAGGAACCTACGAGCCTGGAGTATTCGAGAACATCACTCATATAACAAGACAACAAATAATCGAGCCTTTATAATAAGTTCGCTAACTATCCGTAAACAAGTCGTAATTAACTGTAAATGTCGGACTCTTTGTTTACCGAATTTCGTCTCAGCGGTGCAGTGAGGAGTAGGAATCCGAAAATTGAACACGCTTTCGTAAGGAAATCCATCCAACCTTCGCTAAACCTGAGAACGCAAAAACAAAAAAACAATGTAGAACTGCAGCAAATTTAAAGGAAAACCAGAATGTATAGACTTTCTAGTATAAACCAAACACCTTTTTACCTGAGCACTTTTAGGTTTTCATCCTCATGAACAGGGCCGTTTTGTATGCTTCTCGTTAAATGCATTTCCTCTCCAGCATTCTTCGTCAATTCAAAATTGAAACTCAGCTTTTCGCAGTAGACACTTCTGCTGACCTAAGTCGATTTTTTACATTTGATAGTGGCGGCATAGGAATCAGAAAATTTTTCATTCCTTCTCCTGCGCAAAATTAATCACTCTATCGGAAGATGGTATAATTCTTGCAAAAGACGACGAACGTCAATCTTATTTGACATTTGTGAACAAGACAGCTGCATAATTATGTCGATATTTTTGACCATTAATCAGTCGGTGGTATAAGCGCAGCGTGAACTTCGACGTGGATTTCCTTATCGTGTCGCACCAACTCCGCAAAGATTCTGGCGCTTAGCTGCTCGACTCGACCAGAGTGGAATCACAGGAGAACATGCAGGGCGTGGCCGCCATCGGACTGGTCGTTCGGTCGAGAATATCGCGGCTGTGGTGGCCGATGTCGCCGAAAACGAAAAAAACATCAACCAGACGACAGGCCACGCAAATGGACATAGCCAGACGGACCCTTCATTGAATTTTAGTGAAACACTTACACACGTTAACATACAAAGTGCAAACAGTGCATCAGTTAATGCGTCCTGACCGTCAATCGTGTATGAATTACTGTAAAACTATCCTCAATCTCAACAACGAAGAGCTGTCGGAAATCATCATGAGCGACGAGATGCATTTCTACCAAATCGGTTCCGTCAATAAGCAAAATCTTCGTTTCTGGGGCACTGAATATCCGCGTGTGATGCTCGAAGAGCCATTACATCTTCTCAAAGCCACTGTATGGCTCCCCACGGGAGGAGTGAGGATGGTGTATATTTTTGAGGACGCCACCGGCAATACTGTTACTGGCAGAGTCCATGATAAACGACTTCTTACAACCGAATATGTGGCTTCAACAAGACGGCGCAACCGCACACACAGCACGAGCCACAATGGATATTCTGAAAAAAGCGTTTCTTGGTCGCGTAATCTTCCGTTTTGGCGATTTGGCATGGCCAGCAAGATCACCCGACTTAACCATATCAGACTTCTTTCTTTGGGGCTACTTAAAGTCGCAGATTTAATCCTACAAGCCTCAGAAAATCGCAGCCTTTAACGAGCACAAATGTGTATCAACACAGACGGTAGCCACTTGGCGGATATCATCTTTTCGACTTAACAAAAACAATTATAAAGACCAAAATCCACCACACAAAATCAATTCTTTTATTCAGTAAAAAAGTAATTCAAAAACAAAATTGGATAATTAATTTTGCGCAACCTTGTATTGTAGTTATTGTCGTTTGAGGGATATCCGCATTAGTACATTGGTTCGAAGTCTATCGAGCTGATTTTTACTGCTCTGCTGTTTAAAACATAAAAAATAGACCTGTTGCTTATTTTTTAAGTCTAGATTTCCTACTTAACTTTTGTGTACATTAAGGTGCAAAGTCGATCAGCCTATGTCCATTGATAGACGTTGGTTATATAGGTCTAAACTAAGACCACAAAACTATGCCTAAAACAATCTTAACCCCGTTTTTTAAAAAAATCTTTGTTGCTTTCACTTACCACGGCTTTTGATGCACTTACTAATGGCTGCTCTTTTAAAGTAATCTAACACATGGGCTGAAACAGGAAATAGTCGCTGGGGGCCAAATCTGAAGAATACGGTGGGTGGGGAAGCAATTCGTATAAATTCATTTAATTTTGCCATAGTTTCCATCGACTTGTGACACGGTGCATTGTCTTGATGAAACAGCCCTTTCTTTTTCTTCAAATGCGGCCGTTTTTCTGCGATTTCGTCCTTCAAATGCTCCAACAACGCAATGTAATAGTCGCTGTTGATAGTCTGACCCTTTTAGAGATAGTCGATGAAAATTATTCCATGTGTATCCCAAAATACGGATGCCATAACTTTGCCAGCCGACTGTTGAGTTTTTGGTCGTTTTGGACGAGGTTCGTCGCCTGCTCGGAACTCAGCTGACTGCCGACTTGACTCTGGTGTAAAGTGATGGAGCCAAGTTTCATCCGTTGTCACATACCGACGCGAAAATTCGGCTTTATTGCGGTTGAACAGCTTCTAACACTCCTCTGAATCATCAACACGTTGTTGTTTTTGGTCGACTGTGAGCAAACGCGGCACCCATTTTGAACAGAGCTTTCGCATTTCAAAATATTCATGTATGATATATCCAATACGCTCTTTTGATATCTTCAGAGCCTCAGCTATCACGATCAACTTAACTTTACGGTCATTCGTAATCATTTTGTGGACTTTTTTGATGTTTTCATCTGAAACAGCCTCTTTTGGACGTCCACTCAAGTGGATATGAATACACTTATAATGCATCAGCAAGTGTTAAGTTTTTTTTGGAAAATGGGATAGAGAGAGGAAGAAACATGTTTGGGCTCAGTTGAAATATATAGTGGAAGTTGGCTTGTTAATGATTTCTAGTCAACTACTCATCTTACTTGATTTTTGTTAACTGAAAAAATGAATGTCCTTGGGGTGAGGTTTTTATTCGAACACCGAACCTTCCGATTTGGAAGCCAGTCCACTACCACTTGAGCCACGGCCACCAGTATTGGATTGGATTACCTTACGTAAAGTCTTTTGACTCTAGACATGATTTGCCTTGCAAGCACGGGCGAAAGCAATTCTATTGGTACAATTAATCAATTTTAAAACCATTTCCAACCTTGTTGAGAGCAGGTAGACTAAATTCACTCAGTCCTTATTAGGAATCAGAAAAGAATAGGATAACGAGAAATGAAATCGTCAGTTACCTTGCTAGGCGCTGCTATTATAGAATATTTTAAACATATATATTTTATTTTATTGGTATAGCCTTAAGCTCTTCCATCGATGCCGTTTTTATTTCCTCAGTCGTCACAAATCTCCGTCCTTTCATATGCCTCTTCAGTTTTGGAAGAGGTCCAGGTATTCGTCACCAGTTATGACCCTTTTGAGCAAGTCAGGATCATCATTGACGTCATTCAATAGCTCCTAAGCGATACTCATGCGACGGTTTTTCTGACCAAAATTAAGAAGTTTCGGAACAAACTTTGCTAACAAATGTCTCATGCACAAAATATCCGTAAAAATTGCATGACACATGAGCCGAACGATATCCCTACATCCTCAGAAACTTATCTTATGGTCGTTCGACGGTTTCCCAAAACAATTTTCTTCACAGCTTCGATGTTATCAGCTTTTGTTGATGTGCTGTGACGTCCAGAGCGAGGTTCATCATGGCATTTTCTCGGCCATCTTGAAAGATCTTGTACCACTTGTAAACATTTTTTTTTTACTAGGAGCAGACTCACCGTATGCCATTGTCAGCATTTCAAGTGATTTAGAGTACTTGATTCCATTTTTTACACAAAATTTGATGCAAATTCTTTGCTAAATTTTTTATAATAATTGAAAATCGCCGAGCACAACAAAACATGTCTAACCGTTCTATCTTTGAACAAACTAAGTATGCTAAAAACTTCAAACTGTCATATATCATATGTGTACCAAAACAGAAAAAAAAAAAACCGATAATCGAATGTACTTTGTCCGCGAAAATTCAAAGGTCATCTTACATCTCGTAGAACGAAGAGTACAAAGTACATACGAAAATCTTTTTGCACCAATAGTATACCTTCCCTTTTTCGGAATAGGTCTTTTCCCTCGCTGGCAAAATCACTGCTAAATTATCCAAATCTTTAGGGCTAGTAAATGGAAAACGGTATTCGTTTAGTTCGTCTCTAAAAACGGCAGATCTTTTCTCTCCTCCTACAGAGCTATTGCACTTACGTCAATTCTTTCCAAGGTCATGGAAACACTGACTAATAGTCAGTTCATGAAATAGGTACTTCAAGAAACAGACCCGTAATTTCCCTTCGCCTGCGCTGTGTGCAAACATTTCAAGGTTGTTCGTAATTTTAACATGGTTGCATTATAAATTTTGAGGAATAATATTGAAACATGTAAGGTTTATCTTTACATCATTTTGACCATTTGGGTAACAATATTTGGCACGTTTAATACTGTGAAGTGAGATGAATAATGGCTATTTCTGCTGCTTCTTATGTACGAAAAAGTCTGAGGTGGTAAATGCATAGGAGAAACTAAAATGGAAAGCAAATGAAGTTTCTTTGAAATACCTGTCTGCCATTTCAATTTGAACTTTTATTCACTGCTTTTTTCTATCTACTCGAACGCTTATTCTTTTATACCATATAAGCAATTTGGAATTTAAATAATTTGATTCTGCAAGAATTACTGTATTTTACGTCAAATAAAATATGTACCTTTAGTAATGTCTTAATGAGCAATCCATTACCTTTTATATAATGCGTATAAGTACAATAAATGCATGCATTTCAAGTTCCGTGAAAGAAAGTTTATTATTTTTTCACTTTTAATTCAAGCCAACAATAATTTCTTATCTTTTTCATTCAATAAAGTTCTTAACGATTGGCAACAAGAATAATAATATTTGTCAATTTGCATCCTCAACCTCAATGCACAAATATTTCTATTGAAATAATACTTGCAAGGGAAAGAAATAAACAGATATAGAGTCTGTATCAATGAATCAGTTTCACCAGTACTGGGTACATCGATCGAACTCAGAAACATCCTCGTACATTATAAATAGTTTTGTTTTCCACGCCATTTTTCATTCACATCCACCATGTAATGCAACGTCCTTCGACTTTGGATTCAATGTAATTCATTCCCCACCCACTCGCACCTGCATAGGCAAGAAAAGATTACGATTGATCCTTGTTAGGACTCCACTTTTCACTTTTATGGCACGTTAAGTCGTTTTTTTTCCTCTTCTCTTTTTGAATCCTTGGGCGGACTTTAGAAGTAGATGAAGTGAGATACAGATACAGATACTTTTTCTGCTGCTTTGATTTATTAAGGACTTTCGAGTAATGTTTACCCGTAAATATTTCAAAAGTGAAATGTAACTTTTTGTTAGATCTATATTAAGACGTTTTTGGGTTTATATACAAGCAGATACTTATTTTGCTTTTCAATTTAAATACGTATACATACATACATACATATATCCATAATATACATAATTTTTTTAAAGAACTAAATTTTTTATACTATTCACAAGGTATCCTTTTTTAAAGATACTCGTATCATATATTCATTTTGTCTTCGCTTACCACTAAACTCATCTTTGTCGGTTATATTTTTATAGTTCCCAATACTCCTGTGACTCTCCGCTTCCCGTAGTGGTAAAGCCATTAGCATATGCGAGGAGTATGTGTGCCTACCGCATTGGTTTGAGAGTTTTGCATAATTCCTTTGATAATGATGTTAAAAAAATCACACGGCAGTACGAATCAAAAAACACTTTTTTTACATACCGACCTTAAGAGGCAGCGATTGTCACCTAACATCGTCCTTCATAGCTAGATAAGTTTCGCAGGGATACAAAAGCTAATCATGACTCTATACATTCCATTCATATAAACGCACCTCGTTAAATTTAATGAATAAGTATTGCTTTAAGGTATCTTGGTTTCTCGTAGATCTACGGAGTGTTTATTGTTTATAGAACGATGCTAAGGTTCACAGAGCATATTTTCATCCGGCCCTATTTTACAGATAAATTAAGCCTGTCTGGTTCAGATGTCTTATTAGTCTAATAGTTTGAACATAGTTTTCCTTGCCCCTTTCTTGGTCAGGGGGCTGAATTGTAATTGATCATCATTCACATTGCATGGTTCATACTCCGTGACAGTAGAATACCGACCACCTTCGTGGTTAAAAAGTGTGCAGAATAATACTTCCAAAATACTTGAGCACCAACTCTGACTCTGACTTTGACTTCATTTCCATCCCTACGTAGTTTTTTTTGTTGTGGTTTGTGTCCTTAAGATGATTTACATCTTCAATTTCGTAGTAGCACATCTCTCGATCTGTACCTTTCTATTAAGCTCTTTTCAAAATTTTTTTTTATTTTTTTTTTTTTTCTTGAGAGACTGAAATATCTGGGCGCATCTTGATTAATTTCATGCGGTTGTAGACACACCAACTGGACGTCATTCATCTCTATGGGAGCATAGGTGCATATTAATTTAACTTTAATACGAATTGTAATCAAGCTTTTAGTTGCATGCTTACAGTTCAAGACTTCTTGCTTAAGCCTTACCTTGATGATAACCTAACTTTCAAATAGACCTTGGTTTCTCTTCTATATCTCACAGGTTTCCATCTCTCTTTTTTTCCACTCGATCTCAATGCGTGGTGACAATATCTACATTAAATTGGATTCCACTAATTGTGTATCTGCATATAGCTTGTTAAGGTCCCTTTCACATGCATTACGGAACGTTGTTCTAATTTTTTCATTTACCGAATTTAGAACAGTTAGATTTCCCATATTGAATGGGTTTTTTCAGGCTTAAAAAGCTAATCCGCTGGTATAAACGACAGCCTAGAAATCCAAATGAGCGTCGCCATTGGATCTTTGGGAACAACTGCTATCATTGTTTCTTTTTCGAATTTCGGAATGATGCTGAACAATCTTTAAATAACTAATCTCTGAATGTGTTTTAGTAACTCAAATAAATTGCTTTCACAATTTAAAATTTTTAAGAAATCTGTAGAAGCTATAAGAATTAAAAGAGAACGCACAAAAGCAAATTAAATCTTAATCTATATAGCAAAATTAGATACGAAAACAGACCCCTTACCCTAATTCTTTTTTTCAATCATTTTTTGTAAATCATTTTATTAAGATATTTTTTACTATTTTATGCTGTCAGCTTCTGCTTTAATATGGTATATTTCAAGACAGTAGTCAATAAACGAGCCTCCGACCCATTAAAGATTTTTGCATGAGCCTCAATACGAGTACACCAAAGCCTTCGATCGACACTCAGCTTACAATTTGTTACTCCATGTGACTTTACATCCACTCTGGCTTAATTCTTTAACAAAACATTGTTATTCATCCGGTGTCCCTTGACATAAGCCTTGGGCTATGCGAATAATATTCGAAAACCTTTAAGGACATTAGCCCCTTTCACATACAACACCCGTAATACGGCAAACAATCTTTATTTCCAAGTACACTATAGAATCATCTCTGCTTTTTGCATATAGTCCAGTCACGAAATTTAGGCCAAAACCTAAATATGTAGCATGGATCTGCTGGTACAGTTTTAATCGGATGATCACTCGAGTGTCATACGAGTATATATAAAGATAATATTAACTCTGAGGCTTGAATCTCTTTAGTAGTTCGAAATTGTAGCTTTCGGCAGTGACGGTATGGCCCAAGAATTACCACTTTTGCCTTTTCTAAATTCTTCGTCATACTTTTAGCTAAATATCATGTAAAAGCCGTTAGTTAACATAGTACATGGCCGTGGTTCAAGTGGTAGTGAACTGGCTTCCAAATCGGAAAGTATTAATTATTGCAGTCAACTACAATTAAATTTAGTAAGATGAGTAGTTGACTAGAAAACAACATCAAGCCAACACCCACTAACAATTTGATTTCCCCGTTAAATGTTAGAACGAAATAACTACATACTGAGCCCAAACATCCTCTTTCTCTATCGAATTTGAAAAAAAAACCTTAACACCCTAACCTTAACACATGCTGAGGCATCATACCCACTTGCGTCTTACTATACTTGTGAAAAAAGTACATTCTGTTTTAATACCTTTCTCACTCACGAATTACTATTATATTATAAATATTGTAGAATAAAGTTTATGATAGCGTATCTCCTAGTTCCGAGGAAGTGTTTCCAAGTTCCGTATCATTTCGAATATATTCCATCACCAGATGGGAATTCCTTAAAAGAGAAGAAAAGACTCCAATTTCAATGACCTTCTTTAGGATTGGCTGTGAAAATTTTAAAGTCGGGGCTATGTACAAGCCAATTTACGTTTTTTCTTCTGGATATTAATTATTGAAGGAAAATATCACAAACATGTGGCCGTCTTGCCCCGTCTTCCAATGATTAAAACCAGGAATTTTCTACAGTTCAACCACCAATAAATTGTTGAACATCTCCACAACTCTGAGTTGGCTGGAACTACGCATCCCTTCCATCTCTAATTAAGTACGGGCTTATCAATCGCTGACATTGTACCCCATACGGTAATCTTTGATGAATGTAGTGGTTTCAGGAGTTGGAGAACAGTTGTTCTGCTTATTAACGTGTCCAGTCCATTAAAGAGAAAATGTGGCTTACAATACAATTAATTGTTGTTCAATGTTGGTAAACTCTCAATTGTATTGTAACGAATTCAAGTTTCTGACTTATAGCCTTAATTTTTGCACCAATTGAATTCATTGCGCGAAAGGGTAATGATAATCTAGGCACATTTAAGGCACTTGCTCCCTTACTAACTGATAGGTCTAAATTATCACGAATGGATAATAAACTACTGTACTCGTTATTTCTTGATGACATTGTATCCAGATTTAGGTTTGTCCTTAATTAGACCAGGTGTTTTGGCACTTAGTGAAACACAGGTAGATCCCCACCCACACCTCTCAAATCAATCTGATCTGGCTACGAACTGGTATCATATCATCATTTTTTCTCACCGCGGTTCCACCATTTACGTGCGTACTGATGTAGCTTACCAAACTTCACCACAATGTAATCTCTGTTCTTATATAGAATTCAATTTCATGCGGTGAAAAAAGTCCAAGCGAGCCAAAAATAGCTGCAACATCTTTCTCGAGCATGTGAAATTTCAATACGAACAAAAACTGAAGCAAAAACTACTACAATGTCCCAAAGGTGGTAAATATTTTTGGTCGTTCGTTAAACACATTAGAAATTCTGTTTTATCTATCCCAACTCTCATTTACAATGGCATCCTAGCTGTCAGCTGTTTGCACATGGCCAATCTGCTTGCTGCATACTTTGCGGCCAATTCAACACTTCCAGATTGTGTTTTTTATCTTCCTACACTTGAGTGCTTCGAATCTTCAATGGGACGAATTTACTTTCGCAGTCATGTTGTAGCAAGAGTACTTAAAGATATTAGCATATACAAATTCACTGGTCCAGAGAGTATATCTCCCCCTCTTCTGAAGAGGTGTTCTTTCACGCTGGCAAAACCATTGCGAAAGCTTTTTCATCAATCCCACTATTTAGGACTCTTTTCGTACAGATGGAAAACAGCATTTGTTCAGCCTGTCCCTAAAAAAGGCGAATCTTCTTCTCTCTCCTCCTACAGACCCACAGCACTTACGTCCCTTCTTTTCAAGATCATGGAAACGCTGATTAACCGCCAAGGTTTACATCCATCTGGTAAAAATAAGATAGTTGCACTTGATATTTCAAAGCCGTTCGACAGAGTTTGGCATCAGGCTCTTTTGTCGAAAATACGTGCATTTGGAATAGACGGCTCTCTTCTTCAGTGGATTAGAAACTGCCTTTCGGAATGGTCAATTCAGTTGTCTGGGGTGGTTTCAAATCAAATAATCACAAGATAAATGCTGGTGTACCACTGCACTCCGTTCTGTCTCCGACACTCTTTTTAATTTTCATCAATGATCTCTTATCTGCTACTTTTAATCCAAAATATTCCCTTGCTGTCGACTGTACTCTCTGCTTTTCATATTCGTTCCCGGACTCACGTCCCTGCTCTTCGGCTGTGGAACGGGAACGACAGAGCACATTAAATTCCGATATAACCCATATGAGGAACTCTCAACAGAGTGGAATTTAATGCTTCCAAATCACAATGCTGTCTACTGTCGTTAAAACAAAATTTAAATACTTAGCCATTATCCATGAATGGCAATTGTATCGTTGATAACGAAAAACTTTCCATTATCGGTATGTGTGTCAATGACAACTTACGTTGGAATGACTACATATTCGATGTCGCCAAAAATGCTGCGAAATGTCTAGGTTTAATCAAACAATGTAAGAAACATTTCACATGTGCGTTTATCCGCACAAAATTGGAGTACAATGCCCACGTCTGGCCAGATGTCCCCAAGACCTCCTTGCACTTGCTAGATAGGATCTAAAATCGTACAATAAAACTCATAGGTGATGGGAATACAAGCCAGTCATTCGACACCTTCGAACTCCAACGTAACGTCTTCTAGCTCACCTTGTTGTGTAGCTATTTTCACCACCGACAATGCCAATAGCAATCCGCTCCTTTAAACTTTTAACCGTAAAACCCATCTCGCTATATTTAATATTTACCGATACACCCGCAAGCCACTCTTTGGATTTCCAAACTAAAAATATAACTCCACATTCCAACCTACTATACAATTTGCTTGCACATACATAGATTATGTACTTTTTACACATAATACAATACTATATCAAACATATTACTTAAGTAGGTACATATTACGACCTACATTGTGATATTAATAGATCATAATATACTTAAATTAAGTGTCTATAAATTCACACTGGTACACGAGTACCTTTAAAGTCATGTAAAATCACTTATACCTAAATACACTTACATATGATACGTGCATCTATGTATACATAATGTTTTAAAATACTAAGTTTTGTTGAGATGCGCTACTGATCTGTGTTCAAGAGAGTTTTCTAGAAATTATTATTATTATTGTTATTATTATCTTAGTAAAATTAAGAACAAGCTAACAATGGTTCATTGATATCGACTAAGTGCTTTTGGAGAGATTCTCCTGGTGTCAAGACTTCAATGAGTTTGGAAGGAAGTTTTTGGTACCAGCAATTGAACAACATCATTTGTATACTGACAAGTTCATTTTTCAAGATGATTCTGCACCTTGCCATCGCGCCAAATCCGTAAGTAAAGTGTTATAAATCAACTTAACTAGAGTCTTTTAATAATTTTCTACCAGAGTAGACTAGCCAGCTTAAACTCAAGCCCTTTTTAAACGCAATCGAACACTTGTGGCATGTAATGAAACGTAAGGTGGCTGAACATAAACCAGAGAGTAAAAGAAAGCTAAATGAAGTTCTGGAACATGTATGGAATACTGAAATTTCAAGGGATATTACTGAACTTCTAGTAAACTCGATGCCTTCTAGAATAAAAGCGGTTATAACCACCAAAGGAGGAGTAACTCGGTATTGATAATTTTTTGGCAAAAGTGGCATATCTAAACATCTTATGTACACATACATAAAAAATGTATCGTTTGATTTTGTTAAAAAATAACTGTATTAAAATATTTAAAAAAAATAGAAAATTAACTGGTTTTTCTTTCTTTGTTAATATCTTTTTTCAAACAATCAATAAATAGATGAAATTTAGATAGAAATACTTATAAACTACTACGGAGTACTCAACAAAAATTTCAGTTCATTATAAAAATTATTATCGTAGTTATCAACAATTTTTCAATCATTTTGATATGGTGCGGCTTTTATGACCGCAAGTGTATGTGCATGGGCTTATTCCTCAAGTATGCGGGGAATCCTACCTTATATTCTCTTAATTCTACTTATTATCAGACCTATACCACTTTTGGCTTTTTTTTTTGGTTAGAAAAAAAAAGCTGTGGATTCTGTGAGTTGGAATCATCAAATGTCACTATGAAATATCTTTCGTCGATATGCCTTATTGGTTCTTAAAGTTAAGATAGATAGATATATTTTATTTTGCAAAACAATTTCAAATGTGCTATAGCCGCTCATTTTACAATTCAGAGATTTGACTATAATTATCTTACATCTGAAACATTATCGTAACACTATTATAAAAATATACAAAACGGAAATATTATTTGTTTGAAGCAAAATGCGATTAAAAACTTTCAATTTAAAGTAATTAGAAAAGAAAAGAATGATAATAACTAGACTGCATACAATTGAATAACCAACATGATTGAAAACAAAATAATAAAATTAATAAACGAAAAATTAAGAAAAAATTAACATTTAAACATATAACTATGTAAATTAGTAATAAAAAAAAACAAAAAGAAAATTAATATATAAATAAATAAATAAATAAATAAGTAAATGAACAAATAAATAAATTAATTAATTTATAAATAAATATTGTACTAATAATAAATAAATACAAAATAAACAATTTAATAAATACTTTACAAAAAGAAAAGAAAAGAACAAAATATAATATATGTAATACACGTATAGTCATATAAATTCTTTAACAAACAAAAAATAAAATAAGAGGATAAATATTTATAAAAAATATATTTATATTTATTTAAATATAAATATCCCAATTACTATGCATACATTTGGTTGATTAGTAGGTTATCAAAACTATTACAGCTACAAACAAAGTTATTTCCAAGTCTTTGAATTCGTTCAGTAATCAACTCAACATTCGATTTTTTGTGGAAATATATAGTCGAATGATGCCAAGGTAACATAGATTAAACATCAATCCAAGCAGTCTATTTTGTGAGACCTGAAGTCTTTTTATGTGACTGTTAGCAGCTTTTCCCCATACAGGACAACCATAAAGTAATATTGCATGGAAGACTACCTTGAATATAATGATTTTCTTTCCTTTTGTTAATACAGAATTTCGATTAAGTAATTTTATTGCTAGACTTATTTTCTTCAGTGTATTATTAATATGATAGTTGAACGTAAGTTTAGTATCAAGGTGTAAACCTAAATATTTTACAGACCTTTCCCAATTTATGTCTTTTCCATTGATTTCCATTCCAGTAAACTGCTGTGGAAATAACAAGAGTTTCTTTTCCGTGAGAAAAATAAAGCTTAAAATTTAAAAAATAAAGCATTTAATTTTATTTTCCATATGTTATAATAAGTTTCCAATATTTCAACAGTCAGTTTTAAATTTTCTATTGAGGTCGAATTTGTCTGATGAATATATTGCTGTGTCATCAGCAAATAAGGCTGATTCAGAAATACCACAATCGACATAAACCTTATAACACCTGTCTGACAAGAAACTATTTTACATATATATATAACGGGAACTTAAATGTAATCATTTTATATATGTATAATTCCTTTACGCCAGGCAGAACCAAATGCCTTTTCTTTACCAAGTAAAATCATTCCAGCTGACTTGCCTTGTGCACAGTTGTCCTGAATATGCTGACAAATTATTTTTACCTGATGAGAAGTGCAGTGAAACCTTCTAAATCCGAATTGTTCGTCAGGGAATATTCTTTTATGATGAACAATTTTTAGGATTCGGTCTATTAAAACCTTCTCGGAGAGTTTTCTTATGCTGCTTAATAAACTAACTGGCCTATAACTACTAGCAATGTCAGGAGCCTTTCCAGCTTTGGAAACAGGCACAAATTTTGCATTTTCCATTTAGTTGGAAAATATCGCATTTTTAAACAGGCATTTGTAATAAAATTCAGATATTTTATACCACTTTTCGAAAGATGTTTTAAATAAATATTTTTAATTTGATCTAAGCCTCCGTTTTTTTTTTTTTTATTTGCAGATTGCTTATAATGATTTTAATATCTTCATCCGCAACGTACGCATTCGTACGTGAAAGTGTCGGTTTATTGGAGACATCGATCTTTTTAATTGTTCTATTCACTGAACAATTTGTTTCCTTGTCACCTAGATTTTGTAATACCAAGTGGTTTTTTTGATAAATGCTTTGCAAATAAATTAGCTTTATCCAAATCTGCGCAAAATGTTTTATTCAAAAACGGAACTTTATTGTTTTTGTTTTTCATTATTTTTACAATGTTCCAGAAAGGTTTGCCATTTTTATCAAGAAGCTTTAGTTTATTATTCCATTCTTCAGTACGGAATTTCGAGATTTCTCTAGAAATAAGCTGGTTTAAATGAGAAACTATGTTTCGACAAAAGGGCTGACGATATTTTTGCCAGCTTCTTCTATAAATGTTCCTCAATTTAATGAGTTCCAGAACGTGGACCGGAAGTTTCTTATTTGAACAATTGCCTTTTTTTATTACTTAAGGAACACATTTATCAACCGAAGCTAAAATAGTTTGTGTAAAACCTTGAACAATACATTCAACATCAGTATTACAAGAAACATTATCCAAATCAGTGGATATATTTCGAAGAATTGTATTCAAGCTTGTTTGAAACATTTTCCAATTAGTTTTATATAATTGTTGTATATATTGCACTTTTTTTATTCCCGACCAAAGGACATAACATAAAACAGGGTTATGATCAGAATACAAGGCACTAAGAGAAGTTGGTTGCGATATTTGACTAGGAACATTTGTCAGAAATAAGTCTATTACGGACGGAGAACCACAAGAACCAGCAGGGAAATACTTAGGATTAGGAGGGAACAAAATAGTTACTAATAGGACAAGAGGTAGATCTGCTAACACATGTAGCATTGCTATAAACATAAGCAAGCTCTATTGGAATATGATTCAATAACAGTTTTTGTTTTTTCAAATTAATGTTTTTCGACTTGTACAGTCTTCTTCTACAGTAACTATATATATATTATTTCTAAACTAAAATGCAACGTTCTTAGTGCATCTGATTTGACAGGTACTGAATAACAGATTGTAGGTATCTATGATGGCTCCACTAAATATTTAGTATCCTCAACAGAAGTTTCTCGTGGAGGGTCGTGGGTTGCGCAGCTTATTGAAGATTGAATACCTATACGTTCTACGCATTAAAATTGAAATTTACAGAAATTCTGGTTCAAAAATTTCTTGCTCACACTGCAAGTCTTTTTTTTTTTCATATTGCATGGAAAATTTCTTCAATGAAATGAGTGCTTTATGATGCGCAAATAATTTTAAAGGTCTGACTCATATGTCAAAAAGTGACGCTACACTTTAAAACAACAGAAATACCATCAGCAACAACAAATGTAATAAACTACAATAAACGACCATCAATGTCGCAGCCAACTGAACATGATAAAGGTGAAGAAAGTAACGTTGTCAACGGCCTCGCCACACTGAAATCATCGGTTCCCACTAGATCACCGAAATCAAGCAGTGTTGGGCGCGGTAAGTACGTGGGTGGGCGATCACATGGGAACTCAGTACTCCGCATGCTGTTGACAAAGCGCTTCACATCCGGCATTAAATCCCGGATCTACAAATTAATTTGTATCGTTCCCTTGATAATAATAACAATAATAATAACTGAAGTGAATGCAATATATTATGTATGGAACACAATATTCGATAAATGTCCCCCTCGTGACTGATGGCACATGTTGGTGCTTTTGACGAAATTTTAGATGACATTTTGGCATGGTGTCGGCTCAATTTCATCAATGTCGTGAATAATTTTGTCTTTCAGTGATTGTTCTAGAGTTATTGGCACACATCTTTTCTTTCTCTGCGATTTTTTGAAAAAAAGGTGTATACTTACACCCTTACGATCACTATCTGCCATCATATCATGCAGGTAGAGAATATCGATCAAAAGTATAAGGTTGAAATTTTGGAGAATAACTAAACAAATAAAATAATGTCAAGATTTCCGGAAATAAAAGTCTATTTGAAGCTCGACAACTTAATTACACCCAAGTTGCCCTTTTTGCCGATAATGTCCTCTTATTTATAACCGTGAAAAATATTGATGAATCTGAACGCAATATACAACAGGATTTGTATATAATAATTAAATAAAGTATTTAGGAGTGGTAATTGACCATACATAAAAAGTAGGATTCTTTGGAAGAATAGAAGTAAGATTTCGTTAATGTGTGCAATACAAATATATTAAAACACCCTGATTAAGCCGCACTTTAAATACCACTCTTCAATACTATATATTTCATCTAATAGCGCAGTTGGTAAACTGAAACATCACCTAGCCTATTTTATCAATGAGCCGACAAGATTAATTTTATAAATTTGTTTACACCATTTCATGGAAGTTTCACAAACTTCTTCCGTACACTAGAATTGTTTTAAAACGTTTAAAATATTGGCTTTTTGATTTTGACTGTGAGGGCGTAGGAAACTTGTTTTCGGATATCTTTTCGGATTATTTTGTTGTTTTTTTCTCTTCCATCATGCTACGAGTATTTAATTATAATTTTACGGTTGTATTTGTAAAGTGGTCTCTAAGATATGTATTATCTACATGTTATTTCTAAAAAATTGTTCTATCTCTGATTAACTGCAAACTACTTATTTGAATAATTATATAGAGTCACCCAATCCACATACATCTTTTTAAGTTGTAAGCCCATTAAAGTGGCATTTCACACTAGATTTGTACCTTTGTACACAAAAATACATAATTCCTGTTGAAAATTAGCTGTTACCCTGTGTTTTCTAGATATTTTCTACACTACATGTATTTGCAGTTGTTCATTTTCCACTGAGTGTTTTATTTTTAGTATTACATTTTGGTGCCAAAACTCGGGATGTCAATATCATTAAAAAGCTGTTGCATTGGGAGTTTTCTTTTTCATAAAGTTCACTTCCAATTCAAAATGGAGTTTTAAACATGTGCAGCCAATAGAAAAAAAGTGACATTGATACCACTGTCAATGTTGATTATTTAAAAGATGATAGTTCAGAACGTAAAAATGCTAAAGTGTCCAAACTGGACGAAATAGAAGAAAAGCTTGTTTCTCTAATTGAAAGACACATGGCTGCGAATGATTGCCTTAATACGATTAAGAAACACCTGAAACAAAAAAGGATATTTTCATTCTCAACCGACATGAGAACTGATTATCATTACCAAATAGAGGAGGAACAATAATTGGACGAAGCAAAACTATTTTAAAAACAGAGTTTGTCAACTCTTTCATAGATGGGTGTCGATGAGGTAGAAACTATTTGTCGGTACCTAAAACGGGAAATCGATTCATAACAAAAAAGTGGAATTACACATTCCAAAACAAAGCCAAGAGAATCTATAGGGTTTTCTAATAACGACCAGACAACGTTTTTTTTAAATAAAAGGCAAACCATTTGAGATATTTCAAAAACTTTATTATTGGCTTGAAGTACAATCAAAACATTTATGAATGGAACTCGACTTCGTTCATATGCCCACCGCGGGCACGTTTGCAGCGGTCGATTCGTTGGACCCAATTTTCAACGACTCAATGTAAGCTCTGAGCTCTTCTAACGTCGTCAGCGTTGGCATTAACCAATGACTTAACGTAGCCCCACAGAAAATAGACAAGCGGCGTTAAATCGCACGAACTCTTCTTATAAAACGATTGTAGTCTGCTAAGTGGCTTGTGGCACCATCCTGTTGAAACCACATGTCGTCAAAGTCTATATCTTCCAATTCGGGTCAAAAATAATCTGTGATCATGGCGCGATAACGCTGACCATTCACAGTAACGTGACGATCGTTATCGTCGGCGAAAAAATATGGCCCAATAACGCCGCCGGCATGCAAACCGCACCGAACAGTTATTTTTTGTGGATGAAGTGGTGATTCATGAAGCACATGTGGGTTTTCACCAGAACAATAACGAATATTTTGCTTATTGACATTAAGCCAAAAATGAGTGTACTTTAACAGGATGAAAATGTTGAGTTTACTGAAGAAATTGAGAGTGACAGTTTGATGATTAGTGAAAAAGTGCGTTCACAAATTAAATTCAAGGTTGTCAAGTCCATTGGAAAACCCTATACAATAGCTTCCAGTTTAATAATCGCTAGTAATGATACTGCTTGTCTCTTTTGCAAATTTAAGTCTCCTATTACGAAATGATGCGATAGCGACACCATTCCCTCAGAAAAATGAAACATCTTACGAGCGATATTTCGATGCTTTCGCTGCGCTTAGCGCGGACTTTTCATCACAAAAATGCCGAGGCAGTAAAATTCTCTCATGTATGGGAATTTCTCTCATTTTATGGGAAGCATATCACATCTATGTGCGACACGCAGTTCAAAAGTTCCTTACAATTGATAGATAGCAAAATTCAAAAGCAACATGAATAAAAATCAAATGCAACTCTGAATAGTGTATTAAATTTGTGCACACATAAAATTAAATCCAATATTTTTTCGAAAACAGTGAGGTGTATTGCCCGAAAAAAATATAAGGTCATTTCTATCCGGGCAATAATACATATATGCAGTCATACACTTAGTACATTCGTGAAAGCATCGTCAAGTCAGTAAGTGAAGTGAGCTATCTGTCATCTTATTTGGGAATTTGTGAATTCTATGGAAAAGTATAGCAAGGTTAAGATCACTCTGCGGAGCAATCTGAGCATTGGGGATTTAGTTTATTTGGAAGCAGTAGTGGTACCAGAAATTTGTGTCGAAGTAGTAGAGGTTGAGAACGGGTTGAACCTCCTTGTTGGTTTTGATTTTTACTAGTCCATCATAACATGCAAGCATAATTCTTGCTTCTCTTCTAATAATCTTCTGAGCTTAGCGCTCAGATTTAATGATTTACTTTGGGCGAGAGCCAATTTGTTTTCGGATGTAATGATGGTACTGTTGAATTTTTGCCTGGGTACTTACGTGGTTTGGAATGAAGTCATTTTCTGATATGCCAAAGTACTCTGAATTTAGGATGACCAGAGTCACATTTGGCGTTAGTAGTAATTCGTTCCTCTTTTGTGTCAACTTCCAAAAACTTCTCGAGGAAGAATGAATTTACACAAGTGAAATTCGAATAGCACTAAGGTCCGTAAAGCTATGGCTAGTAAGGAACAGATGCCTCCAGCTATACAGAAAGTTATTGGCCACTTTAAGTATGTTCACAGCTATGGATTATCTGTACCCATGAAGTCTGTGGAAGCAATGTTTGAGTCAAATGCGATCAGACTAACCAAGCGCAATATTTTCCAAGCAATTACTAGGGTTTTCGATTCCTTTGGTATTCTTGGTCTTACTATAATAAAACTAAAAATTGTCTTTTAAATTCTATGAGCAAAAATACTTCACTAAGGGATATAACGTTTTCAAGAGCAGCCTTATCATATTCGTCTGACAAAACTCTGATTTAAATACACATTTTCGCTGACGCCAGTATTTAAGCATACTATTGCGTGCATAAGAAGTGCTGCGCCCAATTATCAAGTCTAAGTTAAGTTTCTGTGCGATAAGAATCGAATTTCTCCCTTAAAAGGTAATGGGGTAACGAATTGACTTTACTAAAATTGGAGCTTACAACTGCTCTCATTGCTTCATGCGTTTCTGAAGAAATCTATCAAGCTGACTGACTTGACGAGCTCTGGGCGGATTCACAGATTACATTGAATTGGATCCGAATTGGAAGCCATATATCCAAAATAGCGTTGAAAAAAATAAGCGACGCACACAAATTATTCAGGGGTGGTATTGTTAGTTAAAGGAATACACAGTAGATCTTCTCATCAAAGGGGTTTCAGCCGAAGTTGTTTGGGTTGATCGCCCGCAATAGCTGGTAAGCAGCGAAGGCGTATGGAAAACCAACTTCATGTATGAATCAATTTTTGTCGCTGCTGCTCCTCTGCCGGGAAATCCACTACCAACTTTCTCCGAAGTAGATTCTGTTATATCATTTAAAAGTTATAGCACTTGGCATGGATTGATTAGAGTAACAGCTTTCGTACAAAGTTTCGTTCGATATACGAGGGGATGACAAAATAGTTCAATCCTACATGAAAACCACACAATAGTTTCATTGACAGCTGCAGAGATTAGACCGCAGAAAATTATTGATTCAGATTCGTGCAATCACAGAATTTGTATAATGAAATCTTGCATAAATGGATCGAGAATACAGGAAATAAGACCATTCTTAGACTCCGGTGGGTTTCTTAGATTAAGCAGTTGACTTTAAACATACAAAGCATGCTCTCATAATTTCATCGGATTCCCATGTCGTCAACTTAATCGTTGGTGACTGTCATCGGCGTGATCTCCATGCAAATGTTAACGCTGTCCTGACTGAGTTCCGGAAGAATCTGTGGGTTATCACAGGTCGACAATATATCAAAAAGCGTTTAAAAAAAAATACTTACCATATTTGCAAGAAGCTCTGGATCCAGCATGCCTCCCAACCATTTACACCGATAAAAAGAATAGTCTTGTCACGACCTGTTGATATATGCTGATTGTTTTTATAATTACAAAGAAAAATGAAATGATGCTAAAGTCTACATCACCGTCTTTACTTGTGCAGCAGTGCGTGCAATACATTTGGAACTAGTTACCAGCCTTTCGACTGAGAACTTTATAATGACCTTAAAGCGTTTCATTAGATGAGAGGTGCACCATCACTGTGTGCACTGTGCGACAATGCAAAGACGTTCCAGAGAGCTGCGATGAAGCTAACAAAGATAGAAGGATTTTTTTCGCGAAGAAATAAAGTGGCGTTTCATCTTTTAACGACCCACTGGATTTAGCCACCTTGACGCCGTCAAATTTTTTAACTAGCCGGGACCGTTAGTTGCTAGTTCAACAGTGAAACGATTTGATGAAGATTTGCTTTATGATGCATGGAAAAAGCATAAAAAATATTCAACTAAACTTAAAAGATGACATTTGGAGTACCTTTAACTTTTGCATACGTTTCAATTTGGTCCAGATTTTCCTTCTGTTCCGCTGACAGCGGGTGATGTGGTATTGCTGTCGGATCTGTTAACTTCAAGAATCCATTAGAAAATAGCTGACTGACGGAAATTGTTGAAGCAATCCATACAATTACTCTACTCGCTTGAAATTTCATCTTCCCCGAGGGAGGATGTTGAAAATTAAATGTCGTCCAATTTTTTCTAACATTTGGGGATTTCACAAACTTTCTTTCTTTCATTTCCCTAGTTGTCCTTATAAAAACAAATTAACATAATACGTTCGCAAGTAAAAGCTTTACCTAACTTTTGATTTATTAAGCAGAAAGTGGTCAAAATATATTTTAATTTTTGCATAATTCTTTTAGCTGTCCATTTTCCACTTGGTGTTTTATTTTATTAAAATGTCATTAATATTTCTTAGTTAATTTATTATGTTTACCAAATTCAATGCACAATTAATATAACAAAAAAAAAATAGTATCTGTCTATCTCAAAAATAAAAAAAAATAAAAATGCTCTCATCTGCCTTTTTTCAGTGCTCTTTCTGATTATTTTGCGTTATTTCAGTATTTTATCAAAAGTGGCGACTTTAATGCTAATTGATTCAAAAATGACCCTTATGTCTTTTAAAACAAAGATCTAGTATCTTTTTTGAACTCCAAATCGTTAATGACCGCAACTCTACGCAATTTTCTGACAGTTAAACTCAGCCTACTTGACCTTTTTATTGTTTCGGATCAATTATGTGTAATACATCTTGACCATCTTCCTCTGGACTATTAACTTTTCTCATTCCTCTTCATCTTTGTCCTTTATATAGACAGATTTTAACACCGTTGCCATCCCAGTTTTACCCCAATTCGTTCAGGTCCTTGGTATGGATGCAGGTTAGATGCTGAACCTAACGAGAAGCTAAATTACTTTCTACACTTTGTGTGTAAACCTTATGATACATATGTACTAACTAAATCATTAAACGTTGGTAGCAAGAATTGTCCTTCGTTTACGAGTGCACTTGTTGGAGAAGAGAAACAGGTCGGTAGAAGGGACACCCACTAAAAAAAAACAACCTCTCGGATGAGAAAATGCGGCCTCTGCTTCCGTTCCGAACATTTACTCTCACAAGAAAAGAAAGAATCCAGAGAACGAGACCGGCTCTTCTCTTGTTGTGAGGTTAGACAAATCTTCTGTCGAGACCATAAAGTCTTGGTACCACTAACGTCCCAATCTGCATTTTGGAAGGTTTAATTTCCACATTTTTTCTAAATAAGTGCAGATCAACTTTTAATATTAAATACGTAGAAACCTTTTCATATTATATACAAAACCTCACATAATATGTATACTCATGGGTGTGGAGTTTGAGTTGCTGCAGATATAAGCTACTAAACGAACGTCTACTTATTTTCCCTTTGATTCGTTATAACCACCACCACCGAATGCGGTAACCGAACTGGTTGAATAATGTGATTCCAGAAATATGGGACTTACCATATTTGCGATGATGATTCTCAGAATATTTTTTGAGGCAGTAATAATTACGTGAGAGATAATCATCTCCTGGATTTCATACCATTGTCCGACTTGGTTGTCAAGAACTCAGCTACGAGTTCTTACGAGAGTAAGACAGCAAGTAATCAACTTAACGATATCCAACAGGATTGCTAAGGAGATTACTGGATGAAAAGTTCTATCGGAAATCTCTTTATCAGACCATAGGTACATCGAATTCAAAATCGGACGCAAAGTCTAGACCTTGCTGAAGAGGAGTAATCCGCAGAAAACCAATTGGAATCGGTTAAAGAAGCAAGCTAGAGCAAGCTGTTCAGAACCTGACCTGTACTCTCGCCAAGTGTTTTGAAATGGCATAGAAAGATGTCCTGTAGATTTTTCATTCCTTGGTGGAAAGCAGATCTACAGTGTCTTCATAAAAAAACCAGAAAACTTCCAAACAAGTGCCTTCAGAATAATTTGCGGGAAATCTTTACAATCCGAAGAAAAAAGAGTACTTCTTATAAAGACTTATAAGAAAAGATCAAAACTGTCAGTGGAACCAGTAGACTGGTCAATGTCCTCAGAAGGGGAAGATCAACCAGGTTGGAACCACTCAGAAAATCGGATTGTACCTACATTGAGTCGAAATTAAAGCTACTTGAGGCTCACTTTCCAGGTAATCTAATCAGAACCATTTTACAACCATCTCCTATTAACGAAGCTGATAGTGAGCTGAATAACACAACACGCCGTACATACATATATCTCATCGGTGACAGCTAAGGACATTAAACAATTGACTAGTATACCATATGCCTGGCACTGATGGCATATACCCAGTTAAGTAACAAGAAGGTAAAGATCTGCTGATAGCAACTCAGAAGAGAATCTTTACTACTAGCCTTGCAACTGGCATACATAAATCAGAATATATTCAATTCTCTGTTTGCGAGAATGCGAGAATCTTATAGCAAGAATTAAGGACGCACTAGGCAAGAAAGGTATACGACGTTAAGGTTCTCTTCATACCATTTTTTCCTTTTTACTTCTATTCTTTATCTAATTTTAATTTTACTTTTATATTAGTTATTAATTTATATTTTGTATTGTATTTTACATTAACAATGAATTTTATAATTTCTCACATATGTAATTGATGAGTTTATACTACTGTTTCTATGCTTAGTTATGTTCTGAGTGCTATAAAAGAAAACGTACTTAATGTACAACTTAAAATATGCCAATAAATTGAAATTGAATTTGACATCGAAAATGACCTCCATTACGCAGTTTTTCTGTAACACTGCAATCGCAACTTAAGTGCATATGCATCTCTTCCAGTGCTTTAGTACCGCAAGACAATTGTGGTTGAAACTACTGCACTATGAATACCGCATACATTAACATCATCTCAAATACTAAATCTTACCGCAAGCATAAATTACGTCAAAAAGCCAGGCACGTTAACACACAACTGGAACTCCCTGCAAGTCCTAGCATCTAAAAAATTACTTTACGAGCTCTAGACGTATTACTCTTTGATAACAGTAACAACTCAATTACAACCTACCAAGTACAGATCATAAACGTACATGTACTTAGGTACATAGATTCAATTTTAGAGGGCTGGATTAGAGTCCTGCTACAGTTGTGATGTTTTAAGTGGTTGGGGGCATTTTATTCTGAAATTTGGAGCTGCACATTCCTTTTCGATGTTCACTATAGACTTTCTATGATAAATATGCCCAAGGAGGAACAGAACTGGAACAGTCCTACGTATGTATGTATAAGACAAAGAGTGTGATAGGACGTTTAACCGAAATAGAATCACAGACAGTTGGGGTTATTTCACTGAGAAATAAAAAACGCATCCTTTTATCGTTCTGCATATACATACATACATATGTATGTTAAATGTTCGAATGTTCAAGAAGTCACAATTTGGAAAATTCTATGCTGTACCCGTCCTAAGATTGTGTATGGATTATAATTGTTCACTCCCGACAAACGAACAATTTTGAGGCTGTGATTTATGTGATTTATCGACTTGTCTTTTAACTCATAGTATCACCACTTGTGGTATTTAAACAAGAAAATATTCCACATTTCCTTCCACCAGAAAGGGCTGTGTACGGAATTAACATATACGAGTACATGCTTGTATGTATAGGGTGATTCATCGTAAGGTTTGATTTATAATGTAAAATAGAACACATAAATTTGAAAGTGAACTTAAAATTTTTATTATCGGTTTAAAGAACAATTCATGACATTTACTCTTTAAAAATGTTATCATGTAAATCTTGGCCAAGGTCCAATTTGGGCGACTCGTTCGAACATAGCGACTGGTATCTCGGGGATAACACGAGTAATGTTGGCTTCCAAAGCCTCAATTAAAGCCGGCTTATTCTTAAAGACCTAGAACTTTACATATCCCCAGAGAAAAAAGTCCAAAGGTGCGATATGGCACGATCTAAGCGGCTAATTATTAAAATGATTTCTCAACAAGTCAATTGTTCCACGCGCTGTATGGCTTGTAGCGCCGTTTTGTTCAAACCAGAACTCACCGAGAACATGTGCTTGAATTTCAGGAAGCACATAGTAATATGCACATGGATGTAATGGTAGCTCTTGGGCTGCTCATTAGCCCAAATATGACAATTTTGTTTATTAACTTATCCATTGAGCCAGAAATGGACTTCGTCAGTGGACAAAGTTTCACGATAAAACACCGGATTTTCATTGAGTTTTTCCAGAGCCCATTCACTGAAAATGTGACGCAAATTCAAGTCACCTGGCTTCAATTCTTGCACAAGTTGATTTCTGTACGCTTTTAGGTAGAGATCCTCACGTAAAATACGGCAAGTTGTCGAACACGTCAAGCCAAGCTGCTAGACTAAATTCTTAGTGGAAATTGGCTCGTTGTTGATTACTAGTCAACTACTCATCATCAAGTAAGTTGTCTGAAAAAATTAATGACTTCTGAATTAGAAGCCAGTTCACTACCATTTGAGCCACGTCCACGTGTTTAAAAGACAGGAGGATTACTGTTACTCCAAAAGTAAAATAAAGAGCTTAAGAAGCACACGAATAAAAATTAAGATACTCCAGGATTGTGTACTTATGCTTTTTAAACAAAATCCTCCCAAAGGAATATAATAAATACGACTGAAATCTGTAGAACTGAATTTAGTATTATGTGAGTCGGTGCTGACAAGTAAGAAAGATGATGATCTTGATGATGATGATGAAGAATAAGATTTGATTATGATTAAAATATAGCTAATATGCATTATTACCCATTTACATAAAAAAGAATAAATCATACAGATTCCAAATAAACTAACATATTTATATCTTAAGAACGGTGAGCATTATCTAGCCCTTAATCAAACTAGCCTTTGGATCCGGACTATTTAATTCCTGTAATAATTAAAGGAGTAGACAAATGACTTAGTTTGTCACAACTTTTCTGCAATATGATATCACATTCCCCATGAATAAAATCTCAGAAATTTTTTTTTTGTTTTTGGTCTTACAAAAAAATAGCATTTCTCATCTAACGAAAAAAAAAAATTAACAGCCTCTTAACCATTGAATAAAAAGACTTTTCTTATTTCTTTGATGGAGAACTAGGTCCACCGGGACTAGAATGTAATATAAGGAAATAAATAACCGCGATTATAACAAGTATCTTTTAACAGCCAAGTTCTGGTCTCTGAAAACTACCAAAAAAATCAGTTAAAATCCATATATTTCCTGGCTCTTAGAGTGTTCGAATTAAATCAGTTCTTAGACTTCTAACACTTACGTGCACTTAATGGTCCGAAATAAACTTTGATCCCAACCTAATCCTTACAAACATTCGAAACGAACGTACATCGTTACCTCCTTTTCTTTCCAACCTTACTTGCTTTTCTTGAACTCAATCTGCTTTTCATTGGAAATTTTATTTTGGCAAGATATTTCGGAACTCTGCTTTGGATTGCTTTCCAATCTTGCACCAACAATTTTGATTTTACGGAAAGTAATGTAAGGAAAACGGTCTGTAATTACTTTTTTCGTTTTTGTTTTAAAAATAGATAGTACAATTGCACTTTTTAGCATATCAGGAAATACTCAAATCAAATTATGTGCCAAAATATCAACAACATTAAGGGCTATTTTAGAAATTCCTCGAAATGTTGAGGAAGTTTGTTATTTTCAATAACTCAAACCCTGCAATCGATACAAAAAGTGTTATTTACACTGAGACCGGTGCGACAACAAGTGCAAGAGCTTGATGGATCATTAGAAAAAGATAGGGAACATATTCATTGAACTTGTTAGCAACTTCAGCAGAGTCTGTTTCAGAAATGTTTCCACTTTTAAGTACAGAACTATGATTTATGATATTACGATTAATAATACTGCATTACTATACTGCTTTCCATTATTTTTTTTTTTTTTAAATTTCCTTGAGCATTGCTTATTTAGTTTTTTCTTTGTTCTATACATCTAATAACTCATATCTACTTTTCTAACTATTTCAATGTCTCTTTATAGCTCGCAGAGTCAGCTATTATGTCCCCTCAACGCAAACAGGACCAAAAACCGCTGGAAGAATATTGTGCTCAAAATACGACCAGATGTGTTTTCATTAGACTTCACTAATGTCTATACTTCTAAAACTTAGAACATAACTGGATGTTAAAAATATTATAATTATTTAGCCTCCTTAAATTTTCTTTTTACTTAATAGCCTTCTTAGACCAACAAAATATAGGCAAGTGTTACCCTATTTCCAATAATGCAAACATTATCAGAGCTAGTAGCGGAGCCGACGTAGGCAAAGTCTCAAATTGTCTAATTGATGTACTTTATAACAAACTGTCCGATTCGTCTTCTTCTTAAAAGCGATTAGCTGGTTTTGATATAATTTACAATATTCGTATTCTAAGATGAAAGTGGCCATTTTTACATCTAAAAGGACGCAGTTAAGCTTTTCTTAAACTGAAAATTCTTCCAGTGGAAGCTATATCAAAATGTTAACACCGCTCTAAAAAATTGATATACGTTGACCCCATTTGCCAGTCTAGCGCAAACAGATGGCGATCCTTTTCCAAAAAAAGTGGTCCCTAGTACTAAGCAATTAGAACAATTAAATCAACCTAAATCAACTTTAAAGACAAAACTATAACGTATGTCAGAACGCTCGGTCAATATAACTGCAAGTAACCTGCCTGCGACTCTAATAGTTCGGAAGCTGTTAAAAATATAAAAAAGTGTTTATAAATAATGCTAAATATTTGAAAATTCGGTTGTCCTAAATTCCAACTTAATTCACATTTTTAAGTTCAGGAAGTCTCAATCAATCTATAAATGAATGTGTGTTAAACCATTCCGTAAAATCTTTTCGATTTATCCTATAAAGAATATAATTTCACAATCCATACCAATATTTTCACAAGTCAATATAAACGAAGCACATCTGGTGCCTTAGTGCGTTGCAAGAGGTTGATTATATTAGCTCACTCCAGTTTACTTCATTCGTTTGCTAAAACCATATGTTACTACTGAAGTAAATTGCGATGTTAATAACAATCATAAATCCACTACAAATTCCAGAGGCAAATCTTCACGTTTCTCTTGTTGGATTAACCCTTTTCGTAACTGCTGTAGGCTTAACCCGAAGACCTTTTTTCAGCCACTAACCAAGCAATACCAATACCCAATCAATAAATCCCTACGACTCCAATTGAATAATAATAGTTTTTTTGCTCGCCCTATTTCTCTTGGTCATGAACACACGACGCCGAGGTAACAACATAGCGCCAGACCTGTGTTCCGATGATCAGTTGTAAAAAACAAAATGTCCAACTCCCCTTGTTTCTTACAAGCCGAACGATAATAATCAGTTTAGTACGATTTATTTCTATCCGCAGTGTGCTGCTCTACAATAGTACATAAGGACAAGTGTAGTCGAGGTTGTGGTTACTTTTTGGATTAACTGGATAGAGAAGTTCTTTAAGTTCAATGCTACTGAAAAAGGAAACGTTTTCCAACTTTCAAAAATGGGATTAGGGAATATAGTTTTTGTCTCTTTGTTTGTGTCTCTTTTTTTCCTTCTTTTATTCTGCTTAAAGGATGGATTACTTATGTAATCATTTGCCACATCAGGACTTCAGTATAATGACTAAGAAGAGAGGCAGGATTTACATATTAAATTTTCCTTTTATTCCATCTGCTTTCCTTGAAACTTGAGGCGGTGAGGTTTCATCATAATTTAAGCAAAAAACTTTTAAAACTTTTTTTAACAAAATGAAGAAAAAAACGGCATGCTCTACTTTTATTTAGTTTCCATTCGGTGGGATTTTTCCCTTTTCCCCTTTTCATTGAAAGAATGAATCAATGTTAATCATTTGGTGCATGAAAATATAAAAATCACGAAACTCCAACATGCAAGTATTTATTAACTTATTTGAACAAGTGTGCGAATTTAGGTACCAAACAATTTTTTAATGAATTTTTCTTTTTCCCACAGTATTGAATTCGTTAAAAAGCAGATTGACAAAGTGCATTGAATTCAGATTAAAAAATAAATAAATAAATAAAAATATGAATAAAAAAAAAAAACTAGAACGTATACACAAATATGCCACAACTTCTCTACCGATCAATAAATTTTCATCTTTCTTTTTACCTGTACATACATATGTTCTAAGCGCATTCAAAAGGGAGTCTTATAGTTTTGGAAAGAACAAAGAACAATCCTTGAGATCGATTAGCGATGCGGCTTTAATCTATTACTAAGGTTACCCTACAGACCGACGTGGGTTGGGGCCTGAGCGTGCATTCCTCTACAGCTAGCGCAGTCTTTTGCAAGCTGCCTCCACTTGTACAAACAAAATCTACTGAGGTCACCTTCCACTTTTTGCGCTGCCTATGATAAGGTTGTTCGCATCTAAGTCTAGTTATCTGATTTTTTCTGAAGAAGTCGGTATCGCTATATATCCCATATGAATCGTGAATTACCCGAAGAACTCTTCTCTCTATGAGCCCGAGAGCATTTTAACTCACTTTCGTCAGTATCCAAGCCTCTGGGCTGTATAGCAGGACTGCGATAATCAAGGTATGGCTTAACTTCTTGATTGCCTTCTAAGCCCAAAATTCAGTAATAAGCAAGGGTGTTTCTGCTCATTATTTCCGCTTTTGGATAAAAAACCTTAAATTTTGAGAAAAAATTTATAAAACCAAATGCATTCTTAAAAGCAAGAAACATATTGAACTGTGGTTCTAAAGTTAAATATGTCGACACTGTAAAGAATCTAGGCATACTATTCAATGCCCACATGTATACGGCCGTTGGTAAAGTATATAGAGTACTACGCCAGCACTATGTATTTTGCAGGCGAAAAATCTTACCTTCCTCGTTCTTACCTAAGAATACGAACTTTTTTGCAATTATAAAGTGAATAGCCGACGAAAACTTAATTACGCTTTCAATATCACTGTTCGTTATACCTTTTGACAGAATCTCTAATTACTCAAAAACACCTTACAACATGTCGTTTAGTAATCTCCTTCATATTCTACTATGTATTATCATACAAACCAATTAGCCTAGTTATCTTTTTACTAAGTTTCGCTTTAGTGTCATGTTCATGTTATGTTATTTATCCGTTCCGTTTCTTTGATACGGTCTGTCCAAGCGAGCGGTGGTACCACGCATTTTTTAACGGAGCTAAAGTCGTTTTTCCATAGCAATAATATTGACTAATATCTAGTTTTTATATAGGTAATCTGTAATATAGATAAAGATGACTGTAAACTTTAATAAAATTTAATATTTATGTTTCTTATTTATTCAATTTATTTTTTTTGTCTTAAATTAATCATTAAATTTAATTCGTTGTTTAATTTTTTTGTTTTCGTTTATATCTTATCATTGTAAATATTTAATACCTATTTTTCGGACGTACAGATGATTTCAATTCACTCCATAATATAGCTTGTATAATACTCGTATGTCTGTACGCTAAACTCACAATTAGGGTTGTATTTATTGTTAATAAAGAAGCAGTCACTTTCAAAGAAGACAGATGCATGTTATTACCAAATGTCATATTTCTTGAAATCGTTTGCAGCTATTACCATCGAAGATGCCTGAATGAAGGTCTTTCCCAAAATTTTAGCAATTGACGAATTTAACTACTTTTCCTGTATTGTTGCGGAGCCAAGCTCGATTTTATCTTATTGAATCTTATTATCTTAGTGATGGGCTTTTTTTTTTTACCTATCCGGTGGGTATTGTCGTGAGAGTAAATACATTCTATTTACCAGGTACATACCGAGATCTGTTTTTAACTACCCAAAGTTAGGTATTTATTTTAGGTAAGTGATCTTTCTTTTTTCTGCTTCTTAGTAGTACCTTACCTATTTGTACCCACAAAGTCATGCCCTAGATCAGCAATACATAATAAACAAAGTTAAAAGTACTGCAATCTTGTTGGTCAGCTTCTGGAGCCTCTTAACAAAGAGGCGAAATGCAAGTTTTGCGGAAAGACTTATTTTCCTAACGTAAATAAAATTACAAGGCATTTGATAAATTGCTTCAAATATCCGTCTGACGTTAAAAACTGTATAAAAATGTGGCAAAATGCACTGCGAGTGAAAATAAAACCAATGCTGAGTTTTCATGTGACAGCATTGGTGCTAGCAACACAGTTTTAACAGTGATCAAACAGATGTGACTTCTTTAAATGCATCCCATTCTATATTATCAAAACCTGAAAACGTAGGATATTTGTTTTTTTAATAAATAATGTATTCTCATTTCACTTAACACTTTTCAGCTAACTTTGAATAAAATGTTAGCAAGAGCCATATAACACATGGACTGAAAAGTCCGTGTTTTTTTCTTTTTTTTTTTGTGTTATAGTAAAACACAAAGTTTTTGCAAAATTCAAATTTATATTAGTAACATTCGAGGGCGATACACTGATTGAAACGATTTTTCAATCTTTCGATACCAGTTTTGTAGTACGATTTCGGTTTAGCCTCAAAATAGGCCTCTGTTTGGGCGATTACTTCTTCATCGGTCTTAAATCTCTTTCCGGCGAGCATTCTTTTGAGGTCTACGAACAGGAAATAGTCGCCATCGTTCTCATCGACTTGTGACACGATGCATTGTCTTAATGAAACAGCACTTTCTTTTTCTTCAAATGCGGCCGTTTTTCTGTGATTTCGTCCTTCGAACACTCCAACAACGCAATGTAATAGTCGCTGTTGATAGTCTGCCCCTTTTGGAGATAGTCGATGAAAATTATTCCATGTGTATCCCAAAATATGAATGCCATAACCTTGCCAGCCGACTGTTGAGTTTTTGGTCGTTTTATACGAGGTTCGTCACCTGCTCGGAACTCAGCTGACTGCCGACTTGACTCTGGTGTGAAGTGATGGAGCCAAGTTTCATCCATTGTCACATACCGACACAAAAATTCGCCTTTATTGCGGTTGAACAGTTTTAAACACTCCTCTGAATCATCAACACGTTGTTGTTTTTGGTCGACTGTGAGCAAACGCGGCACCCACTTTGAACAGAGCTTTCGCATGTCCAAATATTCGTGTATGATATATCCAACACGCTCTTTTGATATCTTCAAAGCCTCAGCTATCTCGATCAACTTCACTTTACGGTCATTCGTAATCATTTTGTGGACTTTTTTATGTTTTCATCTGAAACAGCCTCTTTTGGACGTCCATCTGCATCATCTTCGGTGCTTGCATGACCGCTTTTAATTTTTTTAATCTACTCGCAAATGGTTCGGCTAGTGCAGAGTCCAGGTAACACTTATCAAGCCATTTTTTTGCATCCTTAGTAGAAAATCCTGTGTATATTGAATTTTTCAAGCGTTTGCATCCATCATTCAAATTACCATCAAGAAAACAGTCAGCAAAAAACTACTTAGAGGACGAGTATCATGCGCTAAAGTCGAGTATTGCGGAACAACTAAACTATGTCCAAATTTTAAATCTCCACCTCTGCAATGGAGGTGTTATCAATTTTGTTGGTGGGTTTTTTGGTAATTTAAAAATCTGATCCGATTTTTGTGGACTTTTTAATAACGGAAGATAAGAGACACAGAGCGGAGTACTTGCAAGAACAAATGCAATTGATCCTAGAAAAATATCCACCGGAAAATTTTTTTGTTGTGATTGGAGATAATGCTGCTAATATGTAAAAGGCTTTTCATTTGCTTAGAGAAAAATATTATTCCACTAGGATGCATAGCACACACATTACATTTGTATTGTAATGACATAATTAAATGTAGACCTGTAAAATATCTTATTGAAAAGACAACTGATTTTATTAAATCAATAAGGCGCAGCCAGATCCTCAGTGTTTTATTTTTCAATAAAATAAACAAGGAAAAAGGCGTAACTGCATCATTGAAACTTTCGAGTAAAACCCGATGAGGAAGCTACCTATCCAGCCTTGAAAGCCTGGTTACTAACAAAGTCAGCTTACAAACTTTTACCATCAATGAGTCTTCCTCCCTCTCCAAATAAAATAAATTTGCATTGCTGGATGAATATTGCTTTTGGAGAGATATTATCACAATAATACATAGAGATTATTAAGCCAATAGTTGGGTGGATAGCGAAATGCGATATGAGATGTGCCCAACTCGCCCTGGCCTCAGTAAACTGCCTTTTTAATTCATTGTCACTTTCTTTAATCGCCACAATCACTGAACAGCTTCCTGCATAGCCTTCGCTGTGCTACAAACCGTCGAAATGCCGCGAGAAATTCTTGCGTTGTCATATCACTGACCAGTTCTATGTGAACTGCCTTTACTGCCACGCACACAAAGATTGCAAAATATCTTTTAAGGGTTTTGGCATTCCGTCATTTCCAAATTTTAATCTCAATGGGGCCTCCAATCTGAATCTATAACATATGGTATATTGCAACTATGTATATTTTTTTTTTACAATTTTCTTTACCGTCCATGTCCAGAACTTGTGCCGTAAATATTCTACCATGTGTTTCCATATAGTGTATTCATGTGAGCCTCCTCGATCACTAACTTTGTAGTCCGATGTTTTGGTATCATACGAAAGAGCAGAACTACCGAGGCTACCACGAACACGATTTCGTCCGTAAATTAGACGAAAAACCGATTTCATAAGCGCGGTTTGAAGCTCGTGTGTAGTGAGATGCACCTCACGATGCCAAATCGGCTGGATTATATTCTGATAGGATGTGCCCCCATTCTTCTGGATTGGTGATTCGTTCTGATCCAGTAGAGGGTGATGACAGAATCCATCCAAGTCCATGCTTTGACTCCGTCCAGCTTCATGATGCGACCAGTTTTCGCCATGAGAGTCGCCAATAGCATTGCACCGCACAACTCCAATCTTGGCAAGGTGACAGATTTCAACAGGGCTACCTTGGTCTTACCGGAAAGTTGATGCATGTTGACTTCACCGTTGTCGTTTATCACTCTTATGTAGACTGCTGCCACATATGCTCGTTCCGAAGCATCGCTGAATCCTTGGATTTCTATGTGCTGGTTGTCTTGTGTTGTTTGGATCCACCGTGGGATACAGCCTCATTCCTCTCCGTTAGTTTCAACAGTACACGAATCGCCAGAAATGGCGCACAGACAGTCCCTTAAGTCACCGTGTTGAGTTGAAATACCTGCAACTCTTTACTTGGAGAGATGATTCCAGACAATCAACTGGTAATTTGCATCGGTATTGTTGACATGAATCTGTCGGTACATTTTTTCGCTCTCATTAGTGGAGGTATACTTGTACTTTCTCCATCGAAGTATAATATCGATTACATCTGTTTGTATTTTAGGGCCAACCATCAACATGTCATTTAAGCAAGATCCAAACGATGGTTTAAAGGTTGCGTCAAATACGACCCTTAACCTTGTTGTAGTACTGGATTCCTTAATTACGGCGTGATGCGGAATAAAAAAAATGAAATAGAGAGTATAACATCTCATCAGACCATTCAATTGGACACATATGTCCCAGCTGTAGGTATTCTGAAATATACTTGGAATACTCCTCGTGTTGAAATGGGTTCGCCTGGAGTCTCTTCTCCAGCTGCAAAAATCGCCTTGCTTCTTGATACCAGCTCCTTGCTGGTAACTCCGCCAATTAAAGGTTGGTCAAATAAGGCCATTTGTTGAAATCAATTTTCTGAGCCAGTAAAAGTCTAGTCAAGGAATTCAAAACTAGAACCTTGCTGCAACCTTGGAAAGATGAGTTCACCAATTTGATCTGTAAAGCAACGATCTTACGCGCTATCCCACTGCTGACCCTTCCCTCCACAGGCTTTCCTTGCCGTCACATTTAACCTTTAAATTGCTGATTCTATTATAAAGGTTGCTTCTGAACCTGAATCAACAAATGCTCTTAGTGTCACGCTCCCTCCTTGCGGAGTCAGGACACTAACCAATGCCGTGGCCAACCGAATAAAATGTGTTGACATCGGCTAGGGCTTGACTTGAGTGTAGTTGAAATTCTGGAGCATTGGGGTCAACAGATGCATAATGGGAGTGTGTTTGGTTATAAGAGTGATAAAAAGTGTGAGAGGGTCCAGCGGTGTTGGAAATATTTGGTTTTGCACAACTATTTGTTGTGCCTAACGGTTGTGTAACTGGATACATTGGGTGCGTACTGTTGTTCGTATTTGCGTGTAGCAAGGTGTTGTGGCACTGCTTACAGTAATAATAGCACGTCATGGTGGGGCAGTTGCATCTGAAATGGCTATACGCCAAGCAATTTTCACACACCCGTATGTTATGGACAGTTCGTCTTCTTTGGTCAACGTTTATCTGCAAGAATTTCTTGCATTCTCTTAATGCATGTTGACTTTTCTTGCAGGCCACACAATGAGTTTGATTGTATTTGTCTTCCTTGGAATGAAAAACTCGAGCTTCCGATTTTGACTTCCCTTTAGCTTCAGCTGCTAGTTGCTGCTCTACCGCTTCAAATGCACGAAAACGATATTCAAGAAAATTTAAAAATTCTTTTAATTTCGGTAGCTAGTTGTTAATACCAAGTCCCAAAATCCCCCAAGCCTGCTGGTAGTTGCCCTTATCAATGGCTAGATACTGGAGAAGACGTTCTGCCTCACCACTGACAATCGATTTCAGGTAGTGTATCATTTGAACCTCTGTCAATGCAGTGTTGTTGTGAATCAGGGACACAAATATATTAGATCATGGAATAAACTCCATGTCTTATAATTACCCGAAAATGCATTAATATTGATTTTGGGTAGCCGCAACTCGTTGTGCCGTTGCTCGTTCAGAGCTTCAGCTGTTGTGCCTGAAGTGACGACTCTACTGTTACTAGCTGAGGTTTCCCCAGGTGGCAACTTATCTATGGCATCAAGTACATCATCAAGTTGTTTTTTCATTAACAACTTCCAGATTGGACACTTTCAAATCTTCTTCTAACTTTCCAGCGCCCACGATTTGTTCGTTGTAATTCTCTGCGGTGGTTAACGCTTTCTCCATAATCTGAATCCGGTTCTGGAGGTAATTGGACCGCTTAAGCCTGCTACTGTCGGCTTTCAAACAATTATCATAATCCTGCCTCAGACGTTGAAGTAAACTCATTTGCAGTTTTCCGTAACACATTTTATTTAATATGTACTTATATACGATTATATTTGTAGGTACACACAAGATATGCCGGAACTACATGTATATTTATATATATTTAACTGTGCAACTTACTGCGATCCTATTGCGATGACACACTTTGATCTTTCTGATGACGACCGCTTTACCCTTGGATGATGCAGAAACTCATTGTACTCCTGTTGCTATGACTTCATACCTTGACCTCTGTGATGATCTCTGCTCGGATTGCTCGCATTATGTAGCGACCGTTTGTCATTAACACAAAATCTCTTAAGCCGTGTGTGTTTCCTTCAATTCCTAACTTTTCACAGTTCATTCTAATTCATTATATCGGTACACGCACTTATTCCAATTATTTTAAAACAAACAAACGTAGTACTATAATGCTAATGTTCGGCATTAGTTTTATCTAAAAAGTTCAAATATAAATAGTTTAAAAGTAGGTATTTGTTTTTTGACGGATATTTAATTAGGTAAGTACAAATTTAGTTTAACGATCTATACTTATTATAATAAAGAGGTTACATTTGTTTGTTTGTGTATTTGTTAAGGGCGGGGTAATCTCTGCAACTAATTAAACGATATTGATGAAATTTTGATACGGATATAAAATGAAACCCTAGGAAATACATAGATTACCTACTTTTTGTGCGGGAAGAAGTCTCATTCCCACGAGAACGAGTGGATAATTGTGAGTTTTTCGTGCAAATCTAAGCACTATGACGAAACATAAGATTTTTAATAAAGCATTTCACAAGTATTCTGCAGCCATATCAATGTTACCTAGATTTTTCGATCTTACTTCTATCCTGAATATAACGCGTTTTTGGTCATCCTCCCTCGTTATAACGAAGTTTTATTGCATTTATTGTAATTTATTTTTAGAAATGTTTGGACTTATAGAGATTTATATTGATGCAGATTTTATTTATTACTACTTAATTGATTAGTACAAAATGTCTGAACATGTTGATCCTATCAAAAGAAAAACATCTGGGTCAAAATATAGAAACCGGATAGCAGAGAAAGAAAAGGAATTTCAAAAAAACAAAAAAGTTTATGAATATATGTAGATTAATATATCATAACCAAAAATCGAGACGTGAATCTACAATACATCTAGCATAGAAACGAATTTATTGGCAGTCTGACAAGTCAGATCAGATTGCTGTTGAAGAGATTGTGGTAGAAGTTTCCCGAAATGAGGTGACAATTTGTGCTACAATTATAGATGCTGCTCAGGATGACTCCATTGGTGATGTACAACAAATACAAATTCTAGGTGACGTTAGTACTGTTGTTCCGAATATAATATATATATAATATATATATAATATACAATATCAGATACAGCCATATGGCCGCTAGCTCGAAATAACGCAATTATTGATCATATAATAACTAGTGGCCCAGAGCAAACTTACATTGATAATTGTCCGAAAAATGATATAGGACGACATTTTTCTAATCCTCATTTCACAAAAAACTTGCAAACAATGAAATAATTCAGCTTCGTTGGTTAATAAGCCCCGTTTCTAAGGGTCGAGTTTATTATTTTTGTTTCCGGCTATTTGATAGCAGCTCAACGTCAAGTTTAGTATCTGATGGATCTAAAAACTTGAAACACTTGTCTGATATGTTAAATTCATAAGAATTTTTACCTTTCATGGATTGATGCTGAACTACGATTCAAAACAGGAAAAACAATAGATTGTCAAGAGCAACATTTGATTAGAAATGAAACCACAAGATGAAATAATGTTTTGTCTATATTGATGCATATTACACTTTATTTAGCTAAAAACATTCGGAGCATTCGGAGGTACTTCCGACAAATTGAAAACGGAAAAAAACGGAAAGTTATTGGGCTTAGTGCAACTACTAGCCAAATTTGATCCAGTTGTGCAGGAGCACTTGCGATGAAGGGTTATGTTTCAGACCACTACTACGGAAAATACATTCAAAATGAAGTAATAGAGCTGATGGGTGAAAAAGTGAAGTCAGAAATTATATCACGAACAAAGAATTGTACATCGGACATTAGTCATGCAGAACAACTTTCACTGACAATACTATCTGTGGATTTATCATCAGATGATGAAATATCAGTAAAGGAGCATTTCATAGATATAATACGTGTAAATGATGTTATTGATGTTTTAAATAAATACGGACTGGAATTGAACGATGAGAGGAAAAAATATTGGGGTTCAAAGGAAAATTCTGGAGATAAATCCCTAAGCTGTTTTTGTACCGTGTGGCTGTCATAGTTATAATCTCGTACTATGCTATTCCGCTTAGTCATTCGTAAAATCATTCACTTTGTTTGGGGTACTTAAGTTATTCACATTGTTTTCAGCTTTTGTTCATCGAAGGAAAATTTTAACCAATCACTTGTGATTATATACTATTAAAAAGCTCAGTGACACATATTGGGAAGCAAGAATAAGCAGTGTTAAAGAAGTCTATTTTCAAATTAGTGCCATCCACGACGTTTTTATTACTTTGGCTATTGAAACTCAGAAAAATTAGCTGCTGTGGAGATGAATACGAATGTACAACCACACAGTTTGGAGTCTCAATTGACACCTTGGTGTTCCTTCTCTATGTTGCTGAATATATTGAAATCCTCAACGAGGTTATCATTCAGATTTCGCCAGGAGATGAGGAAAATGGTGTTGTTCATAAAAACGAAACTCTTCCATTTCGAAATGCTAGCATCCATACAAATGTTTTGGTGATCGACAGATTCGCCGAAATATTCCTCGCACTGATTGAGAACAAAAACCCCATGGATGTTAAAGCAACTGGCTTCAGTGGAGTGAACTCATTACAGGAATTCAACACCAAAAAATAACATCTCGTGTTATAGGTCGCTAGTTGACCAAAGTTGTAATGTAGTCAGACGGAATCTCCGAAGATAGGGGAAAGAGCAACAGATTTCCATCCTCACATAGAAGAAGCAGAGTTACAAAATTGCCAAACGGAGCCAACACGTCTTCAACTCTGAATAACTTAAGAAAAAAACTAAAGGGGAAACAACAAGTAAATGAACCAACGACAGTGCCCGTAGCAGGTCATATCGTGGGGCAGCGAAGGACGGCGACTGAACCCAAGTCGCACCATAGAAACACAAAATGTCAATGCCTCAAGTATTCGAACTCAGAAAACGAAAAAAAAAAATTACATAATTTATCAAAAAGTTATAACTTATTCAATAATAAGTCCTCATTCCAAAGAAATAAAGGGTGATTCATCGTGAGGTTTGATTTATAATGGAGAATAAAACACATAAGTTTGAAAGTGAACTTAAAATTTTTATTATTGGTTAAAAGAACAATTCATGACACTTACTTTTTAAAAATCATATCATGTAAATCTTGGCTACAACTACGTCTGAAGTGGTCCATTCGGAAGGTCTCATTTTGGGCGACTCGTTCGAGAATAGCGTCTGGTATCCCGCGGATAACACGAATAATGTTGGCTTCCAAAGCGTCAATCGTAGCTTGCTTATTCCTAAAGACCTGAGACTTTACATATCTCCGGAGAAAATATTCCAAAGGTGTGATATTGCACGATCTAGGCAGCCAATTAACTGTACAAAACGTCAAATTAAGTGCTCACCAAAATGATTTCTCAACAAGTCCATTGTTCCACGAGCTGTATGGCTCGTAGCGCCGTTTTGTTGAAACCAGAGCTCACCGAGAACATGCGCTTAAATTTCAGGAATTGTGGTTAGTCTTTCCATGATGACTTGCCACACTGTCACTGAACAAAAATAACAAAGCAGTTTGATAGGAGTCACACGTGATCTTTAAAAAAAAAAAAGCATATGGAAAATCAAACCTCACTATGAATCACCTCTTATAACCATTTTCCCAAGGCAAAAGCAAATTTAACGGTAAATTTACGAGCTACTTAGACTGCAGTAAGGTTCTTATCTGACACATAACATTAAGCCTGGTAATAGGAATTTTGAAGAACAATACAACAGCAATTAAAGGAGAATTCAGGATCAGCACTTAGACTGAGAAATCTCAAACGATTTTCTATGATTTTTATTTAAACAAAGAATAGTTGAAATGCATTTCAATGCATCAGTTTGAATAATATTTTTTTATAATTTAGAATTCAAAGTCAGCGTGTTTTAATATGCTTGATGTATGATCAGTTGTTTACTTTTCGATTTTTTAATGATATCTCAATTTACAAAGAATTAAATACGTATATATATATATCTTTATTTTAGATAACTAATAGCGACACATCAAAGTCTTATTGTTGTAGTTAAAAGCTTTCAACCATAGCTTGATCTATAATCCGACAGTGTCAGTTACTGATATATACAGTAGTATGCACATTTAATCAAGCACAACAAATCTGTGAATCGAACAAGCCTTAAGATATTCCAGCTGCAATACTCATAACTATAAATACTGAAGAGTATTTCAATCCCCTTTATCAGTCAGCTTAGATCGATTATACTGCAAAGAAATTATTTTTAATTTTTTCATCATGTTGAAATACGTAAGTCAAAGAAAACGATTGCATGGACAGCAAATACATATAATCGTACTTATGAATAATATGAACTATTTTTTGCATAGTTGATCCTAGTTTTGGTTGTCCTCGTTGCTCTTGCCGCCGCAGAACCAGATGTTCTTGTGTCTAACTTAGCATATCCAAGTGTTGCTCGGGTCGGAGTCGCATATCCGGTTGGTGGATTGTACACAGGAGTACTTGGTCGTTAACAGTTTCTACGTTCGACCATGGAAGAATCTCTGGAATCGATTCTATTTTATGATTGAAATAAAACGCACCTTGATTCTATAGCAAGAATACAATGTTTAACGTTTTTATTTTTAATTTTCTTCCTTTTTTGGCTAGCTACAAATATTTTCATGAGTCGATTCAATGCCCGTTGCTGTTTTACGTTGCCCAGGTAAATTTTTCTGCGACAGATCAATGTTCCCTCTTTTTCTTTTAAAAAGAACTTAAAACTTAAAAAACTTAAAACCAGAGGATATGACTACTTTTAAAATGCTGGAACACGTTTTAAAATTTTGTTGGAAAATTAACTAGGGATAGAAAAAAGATTTTTAAGCTTAGTGGCTAATTCGCTGCATTGGTGGCATCCAAAATTTAATGGGGAGAGCAAATTATTAGTGTTATTGGACTTATTGTTGGAGTATTCTAGGCAACGACTCCAGTCATATGATTTGAGTCCGCTGAAGAGAGAATATATTTCGGGCGCGGTTGGCTTTTAAATGTCCAGATCTCCGATTTGGAAGCTAATACACTATCAATTAAGTTGTCTTAACAGTATAACATTATCCCTTTTTAATGAATGCACAATTATTTACTAATCATAATATACTCTTGTGTAGATTCACTTCAAATTTATGAGATCAGAAAGAAATTTTAAATTATCTGAGGGCTAACAAAAACGGCCTGTAGAGTGAAATTATCAGTAGTAGTGGAAGATATTCGTACAGTCAAAAAGTTAAAAAAAATGTTGCAAAATCCTATTTTCATTAGTATCGGTATATTTCTATTCTATTGCCTCCTGTTTTTTTTTTTTTTTTTTTTGAATTTTTTTTTAATTTTTTTATTTTTTTCTGTACACAGATTTGACCTTACATATATTAATAAATGTTAAGGTCAAAAATATTGATTTTGATATTCAGTATCATCAAGATAATGATTCAGTTCATGTCTAATAACACAAAAAATCTCAATAATAACTCAAAAAATCAACTCAATGTTAATCAGATAAGTAATATTCATGACTACAAATTAATTAACGAATGACGAGGTTATTAAATTACTATTATTTTAAGCAGAACTTCTAACGCTATAATCACTTCATTACCAATTTAATAACTTTTGAATATCTAATACTTATGATAAGCGTGAACTGAATCTAAGTTTCTGCATTTCCTGCACACATAACTGCCGGCAGAAGCAAATTGATTAAATCAATAGCTAAGTCTATATACAAAGCAATACGAGTATATGTTACATACTATCGAAGCTTATGCTAATAAGGTCTTGTAAAATGTTATCTGAGACTTGTAATAACAAAAATTATGCAATAAGACTCATGGTCAATTGTAACTCTGATTATCTGACTGATAGGTGAGTCCAACCAGACAGCCTTCCAAGCTATGGATTATATGCATCGGTTTAACAGCTCTACTTTATAATACAACTTAGTTGTTATGAAAACGATCAAGATCAGATCAAGAAATGAAAACAGCCAACTATATGTAGATTTACAACTTTGCTTAAAGCGATTGCAGTTCGGATAGGACTTCATGCATTTTAGGAGCATAAAGACAGTTTTATATGGATAATAAAAGACATAAGGGACATTTTCAAACATAAATCTTATCAGCTCATATTCTCCGGCATGACAAAGCTTTAGTCTTTAGAGAGATGCTACTAGAAGGATAAAACTCAAAAGTTTTACATTTAAAACATTCAACCTGAATGAAGGCAGATAACATTTCCGTCCACCCGACCAAGATGAATTCAGGACGAGCATTTCCAAGTTAACTTAAAAAAATTAATTCTGAAACTCTAGAGGCCGTAAAAATAGGCTTTTTTGTGATTTTTTTTTTTTCAGAAAAAAATATAAAATAAATCGAGTTTACCAATATAGAAGTTTATTGTACATATTATTGACTGCAAACCATAATTTTTTATAGAATAATTTTTCAGGTGACCCTTCTTTTTTAAAGGGTCTACGGCCGTATCGACAGCTTTTGTAAATTTTAAGTTATGATTAGTTCTTTTAAGTTTTTTTTATTGCTCATAAAAACAGCTAAAGAAGTACAGAGAATTTTTTTGATATATTGATTTTTGGACGAATGACGCACTTCCAAAGTCAAACTTGAAGAAGAATTTGAAGTAAATTGGTTTAAAATTGTTCAAGTTATAGGTGCAGCCAACTTGAAAAATGGAGTTTTAAGATAAATGCGTTTTAAATTTTAAGTTGGCTCGCTGCCTACCTGGCGGCCTTGTACTATACTTTGAAAAACAAGTACTTCGAGATATTTCCCGGCCATAATCTTTTGGGATATCATTTTTAAGGTTCTAAAAGACCATTGAAAGTAATAAAAAAAATAGATTTTTTTTTTTTTTTTTTGAAAATCTTAGAATGGCCTAACCCTTTAAAACAGCAAGTGATGATCTCAACTCATCTCTAAAATATGCGTTGACAGAAGTATGTCCGACGAATTGGGCCTCTTCATTGTTTGTCCGATCCTCTGGAATGAGAATCCTCTGAACTATGCCAACTACAGTTAAACAAGTCTCCTCAACATCACACATAAAATCCTGTCTACCATATTATGTGAACGCCATATACCATACTTAAATAGTCTGACCTGGCACTATCAGTGTGGTTTTAGGACAGAAAAGTTTACCATAAGTTAAATTTGTACATTAAGACAAATATTGGAAATTACCTAGAATAATTTATTACACATCCCATCTTTATCGATTCAAAGCCGCATATTGCAATATCTGTACAGTTGAACTATATAGAGCCATGTATAATTTTGGAATCCTTGTCAAGCTCACTAGACTTTGCAGTACGACGATGGAGAAACACGCTTCTCCGTCTATGTCGATAACAACAAAAAGGACTTAAGCGATTTTTTTCAACTTTGTTCGTGAAATAATTGTGCAAAACTCACAAGTCAACTTTAGAGGCAGAATATTTCAAAAGTCTGTTGAGTTACTGACGACATCAACATAGTGTGAAAAATACAGTAAGCAATGCAGCATTTGCGACAATTGCACCCGAAGCGGCAACAAAGAATGACACACATCAGCTGCGTCAGCTCCGTCAACGACACCAAGGCGGTAATTATGCAATTCTCCCCCTGCTTGTTTAAGCTTCGAGTTGTAAAACTTTCTCTCGAGCAACCAAGAAGACAATATTACAAGACACTGATCATCGAAGTCCTGCTTTACGGCCCAAAAACGTGAACACTGACGAAAGCAGATAAAAATGCTCTAGGGCGCTCTGAAAGAAAATTATTCGGATAATTTCCGGTTCCGTTTGCATCAATGAAGAATAAAGGAGACGTTGCAACAGCGAACTATATCGATGATAATGACCTTTTCAAAAAAGTCGGCTAGGTCAGCTTGAGCACATGGCCATTGGAGGATGTTGGATGGATGGATGATGGCTGATGATGGATGATGGACAGAGTTTTTGCGCCATCATTACAGCTTTATGCTTGTTGGTTACCATTAGAGCTTAAATATTTAAATGTTCGCTCTTCGATACAACGACTTCTTGTAAATAAATGTATGGAGTTGAGTTTATTGGTTCGGAAAAATGGCAATGCAGATATTCGGTCTTTGTATGGCTGATTTCTTACTCATTACCTCCTAGATACGTTATCCAATTACTTAGAGTTTCCTAAAAGGCTGTCACACCACCTTTTATAGTAGCACTGTTGTCGGAAAGTAAAGGAGAAGTAGCTCCCACTGTTTAGGGGTTAGGTGATAGTATGTGATCCAGTTCAACATTATAAAAAAAACGAATGATTTCTTTTTATACTTATCTGATTCATCACATCGAAACTTAGTTGAAGCTTGATTTTTTCGCAGTTTACTTAAAAAAAAAAAAGGGGTTTTCCTTCTTTGAACGAAGCCCGAATTTTTGTTAATCTTCAAAGAATTTTAAAATCTTGGTAAGGAGCCTTTTACTTCCGGTATGTAACAATGTGTAAGGCAAAAAAACAAAACAAAAAAACAAAAAAGAATTTGTAAAATAGAGGTGATGTCCTGTGGTCAGTTTTAAAAGAATGTAATTTAGTTGGTTTCCGGGTTCGCCCGAGTTTTTAATTATGTGTCATTTGAATGTGCGTTATAACTTTTCGTTATATTTGGATTTTTGTGTGGTGCCTTCGGTTTATACATTTTTTTTTTTTTGTTGTTTAGGACTTTCTTCAAATTTCATCCTTTTGGCAAGAAGTAAACAAGTTGGTATGATAAGAAGCTCTGGGAGCGTAATTGTTGAAGAGCAGTTCAATTTCTTAAAAGAAGAACTTATTAAAAGCACTGAAAATACCCAAATAGAAGTTGGAAAGGAAACACTCTCGCATTTCAAAACTGATTTTAAGACACGGTAGCTCAAAGCTTGCGGAATCTAGGAAAAAAATTTTAAAGCTAATGAAAAGTTGCTAAACAAGCTTTGCTTGCCATAACATCGAAAAGATTACATTAGATATTTGATTGTGTTCTTGAAACAATAGAAGATGAAGAACTGGAGAAATGTTCCTTAATATCAAAGTGGGTTTTCGATGGTAGCTCAGGAGATAGTTCCTATAAACAAGCTTTTCAAGGACCAGAAGTTAAGGGTTCTGCTGTGTCTATAACCTGCTTAGTCTCCATTCGACTTATAAGTGGTGAACATATAATCTGGCAAAACCCTCGTCCAGCTTCCACGAATTATTGCAGGCCTTTAAAAATTTAATATCTTAAAGAGTCAACTGAAGTTTCGAAAGCTGAAAAAGCCCACGTGGATTCACACATTGAAAACCTTCAAAAAACTTCAGTAGTAGTCGGTAACAGGTCTGTAAAAGTAGATTATTCTTTAATTTTCACCATGATTAATGGAAAAGTTTGTAATGCTTTAACTGAAACCACCTCAACCCGAAAATGTTATTTATGTGGAGCAACTGCGAAATTCCTTCAAACAAAATTGAAGATATGATTACACGACCACTAAAAATAGAACACTTAGCTTTTGGAATATCTGTTACACATGGTAAGGTACGAATGTTTGAATGTCTTTTGCATTTAGCATACAAATTACCGATTAAAAAAATGGCAAGCATGCGAAAGTGACAAAGAAGTCGTGGCAGCAAATAAGGCCTGAAATCAAAGGGAATTCCGAGAACGATGTAGATTAATTGTCTGTAAACCGAAACCGAGATTTTGTAACACGAACGATGGCAGCACGGCAAGGCGTTTTTTCCAAGACCCTGAACTCTCAGTCGAAATAAAAATACACACAATAATGATTGTATTGTAGTTGCCAGTGGATATGAGATATATTTAGAAAAGTTCAGGGAATTTGCACATGATACAGCGAAACGCTTCGTCAGTAAATATCCCTGGTATCATATGTCTCCAACTTTGCATAAATATTTTATTCATGGCCCAGAAATTATATCATCTGCACTGTTGCCGATCGGCCAACTCTCGGAGGAAGCGGAAGAGGCGCGCAACAAAGAACAAAAATCTCCGCGAGAACTTCTCAGGAAAATCAAGCCACGAAAAAACGAATGAAAATATATTTAATTTCTTTTTACTGAGCTCCGATCACAATATAACATCTTAGCAAAATGTTGTGGTGAAAAAAACTTTTTTTTTACCGTTTTCCCTTGTAAAGAGAGAAAAAAAAAAACAACGATTCGTTCGACTCAGAGTCGAACCACGAACCTCTGTACCCTCAGGCGAACGTACTTCCTCCGCGCTAATCGGACTGTATATAAAATATTTTCAAATGTCTTATTTTTTATTATTTTCACTATCTATTAACTCTAAAGCCGAAACACGTCTAAACTCAACGGAGATCTATGAACGACTGACTCTTTAAAGCACTTAGAGACATGCATTCACAGGAAATGTTTACCGCAGTTTCGTTGTCTTCCATGTAAATTTAACATTCAGTTAATAAAACCTATTTTGTTAGGTGATATAGAATGTGGCAGTGCCCAGTTAGAAATCCAACTAGTCTTATTATATCAGCCCTTCTTTTGGTTTCTTGTGAAAAGGTTTGATGTCTCTTTTCCCGGCGAAACCCTGGGATATTTTCCCAATGTTATGTACACATTTTATTCTTCTAAATATTTATTACAAGTAAATTGCTGAATTCGTGAACAGAACAGAACAACTCAGAACCGATGAAAGAAAAGTTTCTAGCCAGTTCATCGGCCTCCTAATTTTCGACTATATCTTTATGACTAGGTATCCATCAAGGCTCTACTTTGTTCTTATGGACAAGATCTTGTAGTGTATTAAAATATGGCAAAACAATGAGTTTAGGGCCTATGGTTTTAATGGCTACTTGAATGTCCGTTAGTTTGGTTTATGGTATGGATGGGAACGCCCTTTGTTTCCTTATAGAAGAAAAAATTTTCGCACACCTGAATGGCATGTGTTTCCGCTTGAAATATACTGCGATTTTTCCCAAACATACCAAATATACCACTACTCACCCCGGTATACATCTTCGATCTATACATATACCACTTCCGTGCTTATCGACTCGGGATCACTATATTAAACCTTCTGCCGAAGCACAGAGGCTCGAAGATTTCGGGGAGAGGTCATTTTATCCATCTGTCTGAGTGATTTATAGTTACAATCTCAAATCCTCCTATGAGTAAAACAAATATCATATTATTTCGGTTCACTGATATAGGTTCCAACGTTTCACGAATTCCGAGAATCGTAATATAATTTAAAATCCAATAAAGCACTAAAGGACATGATCAGCGTCTGGTTTCACATCCGGCACAGTTGCACATCCGCCACAGTTGCACATCAGGCACATGTGCACATCCGGGACAATGTTATAATTCGTAGAATCGCTGGTTCACCTTTGTCAAATAGGTTTATTATTTATTATTATTTGTTATAGAATTATTATTATTATTATTAGGATTATTATTTCTGCAAAGTTAGCTATGTTAGCAGGTTAGATCGTAAGTTATTGAAATTGTAAAGGGTCGCCTTAAGATTGACTCAATAAAGAGCAGATTAAAAAGGAAGAATTGGTTTTTTTTTCCTTTGAATAATATAAGTGCTCGAAACTGGCACAATCTGTAGGATACCAGATTTAAAAGAAGAAACGTGATAATTGGTATTAAAGAGCCTACCAACGCAACAAAAAAATAAATAAATAAAAAATCAATGTATAATAGTAAGTAAAATACTTATTACCATATACATATTATAATACGTACATGGAAATATTAACAGGGTAAAAAACAACCCATGCAACCAGTTAAAGCAGTGCAATCAAATTAATGTTACCAAAGTTTCAGCATACTTATATACCATAAGTGATAAAATAACAAAAACAAAAGTGGCTGAAAAAATTAATGAAATGGCAAAACAAAATGTGGTCGAGCAAATTAATGCGGAGCAAAACAAAAGTGGCTAAACAAATTAATACAACACAATAAAATCTGACTTTAAAAATCAACGAGTGACAAAACATAAAGGCGATAATAAAAAAAAAAATAAAGTAAAGGCAAGAAGCTAAAATCAAGCGACGACTCTAAGAATTGCAAACACTGGAAAAAGCCCTGCCATATATTATAAGAAAATTATTTTTTCTATTATCTTTAAATTAAATCTATTTATGTACATATTTATATATGGTATGTTTGTGTCCTAAAATTTTGATTTTATTTATATTAGTAAAATCCTTATGTCTCTAGAAGAACAAGTTAAAGATGTACAAGAATAATCTAGACCATTGTCTCAGTAAGTTATTATTTTTTTTTTTTTTTTTTTTTTTTTGGGAAAAAAATCTAACACTCTCAAATATGCTAACTTTAAATATTGACCCTATAAAATACCTCTTGAAACTACTGGAATTCGATGGTGACTTCAAGGAGTTACAAAACTTCGTCGACACAATACGTCTTCTTATCACGCGGTACGATGCTCTAGCGCAAAGCATGCTCCAGTTTATTTTAAAATCCAACAGATTTTATTAAATAATCATATTACCAGCTGGGTAGATATGAAAAAATTTTTTTAGAAAAACTTCAGTAAAAGCCAAACACTAGAAGATTTACTTTTGACGAATTGCGATCTGTGCAGTTTAAACGAATGCAGTTGGTCTTTATAATCACGTTGAACTTAGACGATTTTAGGAAGACTTAATGTGAAACAAAGACAAATATTGAATGGAAATAATGAAGGCATCGAAGCCAAAAAACTTCTGTACTAATAATTTTTCGAAATACAGTTCCAGAACCCATACTGCAGAAATCCAGACAGTCTGAAAGCAGTAATCAACAATCGCCAAATAGTTGTTGAAAATCTCGGGTAAGGAAATATTAAAAAAATTAAATTATTAAAGAATGCCGGACAGCCGCCAAAACAACAAACTTCAAAAAAAAAAAAAAGGAAAACAAACCGCAACCACACAGGTGGTGATGATGTGCGAATGAAGATGATTGCAAAAAGGCGAAGGTGAGTGGAAGAGGAAATCGCAAATATTGGAATTGAAACAAGCAGCTGTTGATAAGTACTCGTAGCACACAACAGTTGCTCGGTACAGAGGGCGGTTCGGCAATATCACTCAAAACCGAAAAAATTAAAAACATATACAGAAGGTAGGCGCCACCAAATTTTTAATGCAAAAATTGGGAAAACAGATGAAAGAAGAAAACGCACAAATTATCTCTTCCCTAATAAGGAATATATGAACATTTACTCATTTTTTTTTTTTTTTTTTTTTTGCATATTTCGAAAATATACAAGGTGAGTACGTGTACTTTGTGGTGTAGTGTGGGTATTTATGTAATTGAGTGCCTTCGTTGAGTTTGACTTTCTGCCGTGTTTGTACCAGAAATGTCCCATTAAGAGGCTTATAATATGATTCATGGCTTTTCGTCCTCTTCGGGATAGCAAAATAGACAGACTGTTGAATACTTACGAAGACAGTAAAAATGGCATGAAAGATGACGATGACAGTGTTGCAGATCCAGATTATCAAGCTGAGAATGGCGCTATAAGATTCACGTCCTTAGTGGAGTCTCTGGATTTGCGTATAAAATCGAATCCAGAACTGGCTCAGAAAATGTAGAAGGTACATACTGCCCGACGAACCTGATATAGGCGCATCCTCAAATGTTGTTATGCATCTTTCACTACCTCAACCAAAATCACAGATTGTATTTTGACAATTACTTTACAACTTTGCCACTGCTAGGATACTTGTTAAAAAATGGTATACTAAGTCTTGGTACTGTACGTCGAAACAGGATTGCAGATGGCAAATTGCAGTAGAATCTCAATAATGTGAACCCCGATAATGTGAACTCTAATATGTAAGCTCGTGACCATTTTTTGCTATTCGGAAAAGTGAACTTTTTTTTTCTTTTCTTTGTCTTGTTTGCTTGCAAAGTCTAACAATTTTAAAAGGGACGACAGCAAAAATTAAATATGGCGCCATTCCAGAGCAGACTTATTGTACTATATGTTGCTCGCGCACGTGTTCATTTCTGTTAGTTTTTTCTGGTGTTAAACGACACAGATTCATTACAATCAAGCAAAAAGCTGGGATTTTGAGAAAATTGGAAACTGGCTACTCACAATTAGATCTATCGAAGAAGTATGGGTTACAAAATTCACAATAACAGCCATAAAAAAAAAAAAAAAAAAAAAAAAAAAAAAAAAAAAAAAAAAAAAAAAAAAACTTTGAGTTTTTTAAAAATAAAAGGGAATCTGGAATCGGAAGAGAAAACCTTAAGAATCTACATGGGTGGGGTGGATCTAATCGATAGCATCATGGGATAAGCTATCGAATGAGCTTACCGTGCTTTTTGGCCAATGCCGCCATTCACGCACATGCGTGAAGTTCCATCAATTCAACTGTTAGGTCAAAAGGAATGAACTCATATGTGTCTTCACACAATCATAATGTGTCTGAAATGAATCGTTTAAAAGGGACACATTCGATTCCTCGCTCCTCATTTTAATGTCAGAGCTAGTCATTAGAAAGTGAAGCTGCTTACGCTTACGAAATACGCACGAATCGATTGCAATCTGAAGGAGAGCAAGCCAAGATTTCATTGATGTAAATAGTTTTGATTATGATGCCAGAAACGCGCAAAAGTGAATAGCAATGCAAAAAGCAAAGTTGATGTTCACGTATTGTCTTAAGGTATCTAGTATGAGATTGGCTAAGAGAAAAATAAAATGTAGGTTACAACTAGCTGGTGGTCTCGTGTAATTTTTAAGCAAAGCTTAGCTATAACACCAGGTGTTGCGATATAAAATGACCTTAGGAGAAAATCCGGATCCAAGAGGGATATATCACGAATGAAAAAGCATCTCGGAGCTTCACACAACACAAATTAGCTAATTAAATGTTTGCATTTGCATTCAGCTGTCTATCTATCTCAAATATGTTCAAAGTCTGTAAAAGACAATGTAATTTATCCCTTTTTCTCATACACGTGCAGAGTTGGTAAAAGCATTACGTTTTGGTTTTTATTTGCAGTGAGTTTAGCAAATGCAATATCATTGTCAACCTCATTAACATCTGAGTTGGACTGAATATTAAAATAATGAGGTGATTTTGATTTTCGAAAGAAAATACTCGTATATACAACTATGTTATTACTGACATTATTAACGCAGAAGATCTTTATGGTAGTAAATTATGTAGCCATAATAAATAAATCTTATTCAATTCTGTCTCTTAGAATTGAATAATTTTATTTGATTCATTTAAATAACAGGCTATCCTTTTGCGGCATTAATTCGTTTAGCTTTTGCACTTCAATTGTGACTATCATTCAACCGCACTTCAGCTCATTTATCGTCGCTGCATTAGAGATAATAAATTTATTTTATCATATCTTACTCGTATATAGATTGCTACATTTTTAAAAATTTCTGTCTTGCAGTGTCGACGTTTTGCATCTTCCATAGGAAGCAGTTGAGACCAAGTAGATACTGTCTGTCTGATTATGGTATATCTTGAATTCGTTTCCTTTTCACAGAGTGCTCACCTTCATTTGTGGACTTAGCGTAATGCATAGCTGGAATTGGAGCCGGATTATTAAATTATCTTTGAGTTCTCTTGCTTGTTCCCCGGTTTCCATTCGTCATAATGGTACTCATACCTACCACCTACAGTCCCTCTACTAACAGTCTGTCAGGAAACTTTTCGACGCTACTTCTGGATCATGCCAGCAATTGGTTTGTATACTCTTGTGTACATTTTTTGAATTGGTATTTATTTATTCAAATGGCATTCATCCCGTCTCGAATGGCTGAGGCTGAGGAACATTATCATGACATTCTTATTTGAAGATGGATTTCTTACTCACTGGGAATTAGAATTGGGGACTTGGTATTATTTTTACTGCTGCTGGTGTCCTTGTAAGGGGAAGTATAGGTATAATGAAAATGTTTCTTATTTTCACAATATTAGGATATTTCATGTTTTGTTTAGATCTGCAATTTTGTTGCGGAGGATGAGGGATGGGAATTTGCCACTAAGGTAGATACTAATGGCATAAGTAGATTGACACTTGTATTTTATTTGTCTGCTTTTGAAATGAGATTGGATTATGAAGGCACCTGCAGGAGATGGTTTGCGATTGAGTTAGATGAATAGATTTCCCGAAAAATTAAAGCAGTAGCATTGCGATTCAATTGATAGGGCAGACGGTTCATCTTTAGAAATACATAGAAATACATACATAAGCATTTATTTACATCTTTTTTTCTTTCGATATTCACTTGAATGTGGAACTTTCTGCTCTGGCGAAATCGATTTTTGGAAAGCAGTGCAGATTTTGGTTTGCCAAAAAATTGAAGTATTTCAAGGAGCAATAATGTAAACAAGACACACTATACATGTATATATGTATATAACATATTTTATACTCATAAATAGGGTCGGCTAACGTTGTAGAAGTCATTGTAAATATGTACTCGTATGTACATGAGAAAAAGCTAACATCTTACCGTCATTTTCTCCAACGTGCTTATTTATCGCCCCTATAATTGAGAATATAATTGTATTGCAACGGCTTATAGGTACATTTGAAGAAAAAGAAAAACGGTTAAGCTGGTTGGATAGTGGATTAGTGAATGGGTATGGTGACAAATAAATGGGTAAATTGACATATGTAGATAGTCCACAGCTGTTTATGAGACCTCAACTACATATAATTTATACCAAAACCAATTAAATTGAGATCTTTATTAGGCTGTAGTTGAAAGTAAAAAAAAAAAAAAACGAATAACCAACTTCTTTATTTTAGCGACTTTTTTTTACTTTACTCGTATTTTATTTCAAAAAAAAAAAAATTTGAAATGCTAATTTCGTCTACACAAAAGTTTTTTTTTTTTTAAATGAACATTGAACGTTAGCTAATTCACAATAACATTTCTTTTGATTGAGATTTATTATGTAACACGCTACATTTACCATATGTAACACTCTGCCTGCTTTGAAGAGTTTTTGACGGAATAAATGATCACTTCGATGAAGTTGTAATGGTGCCAAACGGTGAATTGGTCATCTAAATAATATAATAAGAATAATATGTAGGGTGTAGTACACAGCGACCTTGTGGTCTATTGTGCCCCCACTTATACCTTGGAGAGATTTTTCCCTCTTTCAGAGCCCCCTCCCAGCTTAATTCACCAGGAATTATGTTGGAGTGTTTATGCTCTGGCTTTGGCCTTGGCAAGAAAAACCTACTCAGAAAACATCATCCAGTCCAGTTTCTTTTATGAATCTTGAGAAGTGGATCCGTGATTGGTAGATCCTTTTCTGTTTGTTTTCCTAAATATTTAAACCTTTTCTGGGTCAGTGTTTCATAGGATTCCTGTATGTGTTCTGAAGGTTCTGTGGCCTAATTCCTTCATCTAATATCCTTAGGCGTTCCCTAAATTTGCAACGCCCCGTTAGGAACCCAGTTAGGATGCGTAGGTTTTTTTTTACTAAGACTGATACATGCTTTAAGTCTTTTGGGATTATAACCTCCTAAGAGATCTTTGGCTTGTCTCAAACCTTGGTGATCCTGAAAGGTTCTAGCTCTTTTCTCCTTTTCCGATTTCCTGAGTTTTTTGCGTAGGGTGTGTTCCCCTATCCCGCAGAATGGTTCAGGTCCTATGAAGGTTTCTAGTGGCCCTTTTCTCGCTAGAGAGTCCGTCGCCTCGTTACCAATAATGCCCACATGAACTGGTATCCAGCAGACAGATAATCTATTTTTCTTGCCGAATTGGTTAAGACTTTGTAGGCATTCCCATACAAGTTTGGATTTAATGACAAAGGAGTTCAGTGATTTGATAGCTGCTTGACTATCTGACATTATTGCTATGTTACAGTTCCTGTAATTTCGAAATGCCCAAGGATTCATTGTTTTTCGTTCTTGGCCCAAATACTCCTGCACCAGTTATTTCATCAGTTCTCGAGCCGTCAACCACTTTATCGTGTGATTGTTCTGTCCATAGTTTGTGTATTCATCGCTCCATTCTTTCTTGTTGCAGAGCTTCGTTATATTTCCTAATGCTCTCATCTCTTAGAATAGCCAAGAGTGGAAGTTTTCCGAGTTTGCCGAGGAATATGATATCATATTCCTTTCCAGTTTCTTCTTTTGCTATTCTTAGAATAGATTTGTCCGCCGCCTCTGAGGCAATGAGGTGTAGGGGAGTTAATTCCAATAGCATCTCCATTGCAGCAGTTTGGCATGTACGCATTGCGCCGGTGATGCATAGACACGCTACCTTGCACCTTGTTGAGAAATTCTCGCGTCGTGACTAAACTGGTTCGTTTAGCCCATGCTACTGCACCATAGGTGATCATTGGTGTTTAGCCCGGACGGAAGACACCATTCTTGAGTCACTCTCACACCTCGTTGTATTATGTCGCAGAGAGTTTCTTCGAACTTTCCTCTGGCAATTACAACTATGTCATCAGTTTACGACAGCTGATGCCAAGGGTGGATATTTTTTCCAGTACGTAGTTCGTCTGCAACAAGGCTCCACATTAAGGGTAATAATACCGCTCCTTGTGGACACCCTTTTGCAGTGTATATTCCAATAGTTTCAGCTGCTGTGTGTGTTTCTGCTGATCTAGTGCTCAGCAATTTGCACATCCATTTGGATACTGTGTTGTTGACTTCTTTTCGTTGTAGGGCTCGTTTGATAGCCTCATGCGAAGTATTTTCAAATGTCCCCTTACTATCCCTTACTTCGGATAATTTCTGTTTGCTGATACAGGGCCGTCTCTGTCGATCTGCCCGCCCAGTATGCCTCATGCATACCATGGTTCATATACCTTCTTAGTATTTCCTCCCTCAGATAATTATCCACAACCTTCTCTATCGGTTTCAGAAGAAACGAAATAAGGCTGATTGGTCTATACGATTTTGGCTGTGTCGGGTCTTCTTTCCCCACCTTCGGTATGAACACAATCTTTGCTCGTCTCCATTGTAGTGGTATGTAACCTAAAGCAATACTACTCTTTGATAATTTTGCTAGGTGTGGTAGTAATACTTGTTGCCCTTTCTGTTGTAGAATTGACGTAATACAATCAACACCTGGGGACTTGAAGGGGTAAAAGGAACTTAGAGCAGATAACTGATGCGATTTCCCAGTCGTCCTTCCGAAGTTGAGCTGAAATTGTTCTGTTCCCAAAGCTAGTACTAGGTGATCTCTCTGAAAAATTAGTTCATAAAAGTAGCAGTGTCCTCTCGTCATCATTTTCCGTGTAGCTGCCGTCTGGTTTCTTAAGCAAGGTCGACACTCCTCCCTACTTAACAAGGGCCTTTTATAGCCTTGCCACCGTAGGGGTACTTGAGATTTTCTCGATGAATTTCCTAAAGCTATTTTTTTTAGCTTTTCTTATTTCTTTGCTGTAGGTGGTAAGGGCAGTTTGATACCTTTGCAATCTCCATTGCGTTTTGCTGTGTTGAACAGCTTGCGCACTTTGGATCTTAGTTTTGCTAAAGTTCCACCACTGCATATCTTTCCAGCGTTTTTCCCCCGTAAGGGGGCAACTTAGTTCAAACGCATTTGTGATGGCGTGAGTGACGTCTTCCACTGCGTTTTCCAGCTCCAGAAAGTGAGCTGGAGGTTTCCTTGTTTTAAGACGCTCTAGATTGTATTCTCTGAAAGGTTTCCCAGTTAGTTGTCTTGGGATTCCTTGCTGGATTTCTCATTATACTTGTATTTTCCAGGTCGAATACTATGATTCGATGGTCGGACAATGGCGGTTTACTGGATACTTTCCATTTTTTTATAATTTTGCTTACGCTCGGACTGCCAAGCGTGAGGTCAAAAATCTTCTTCCCTAATTCGATTCACAAAAGTGGGGGTATTTCCTACGTTGTAAGTATCAAGGGACGAAATTATGATAAATTCTAATAAGTTCTCTGGGATTGGTGTCAGTGTTCCCCCATATGATGTTGTTTGCATCACACCCTATTAGCAGCGGCATGCGGATCTTATTGGAGTGCTCCACAAGTCGTTGCAGCTCAAATGATATCATAGACTCATCTCCTGAACAGTACGCAGATGCGATAATGATGGTGCGGTTAACTCCTTCAATGTCCAGAGTCGCCTGTGTTAGCACCAAGTCTCGCGTCGCATATTCTGAAAGTAGAGTAGATTATAGATCCAAGGCTCCTGAATTAAGACCAGATCCAGTCTGAGAGGTAAACATTCTAGCTATCACAGCAGAAGAAGCTATAGCATGAATAATGTTACCTGTGCTGCTTTGAATGTGCTGGACATCGAGCTTATTGCTCGCGCGGTGCTAATGCCCCGTCTTCCGCCAGCAGCGTATCTTCTTTATCCGGTGTTATATCCCAGAAGAGGTCGATAACTGTTGTGTCCAGATAACTTTCTGAGAGCGAGCTCTCAGAGGTGGACATTGACTCGGTCTCCTGAACCATTGATCCGTCAGAGTCCGTTGGTCCTATAGTCTGCGGTACAGATGCTTGCTTTATCCGAGACTGTGTACTCTGCGAACCCAGTGTTGAAGCTTCCGGTGCCTGCCCGGTGTCCCCTTCAGACCTCTTGAGTCCACACACCACAACCCTACCGAACCGGTAGCTCATGGTCCCACGAGTAGCGCTGGAAAGACAGTCGACCACGCCAGAGCCCAGCATTTCGAGGTGGCTCCGTTAGAATACAGCCAGTTGCCCCTGGCTGTTAACCATTCAATAAGCACAGGTCGCTCAACACTTTGAATTAGGGGTGGATACTTCATAGTTAATAGCTCCTCAACAGCCTGTCTGCCATGGGTTACCCTTTTTACAACTGAAGTCGTCGACAGCGTATCCCGTTGAATTGCGATGTGAAGCCTGCGGTGCAGTCAACCAGATGCTGTTTGTAATTTCTGTGCTATATGCACCACGAGACACAATGTCTTCTGGATTGGCTTTTCAATTTGTTTACCTCCAACTTGCTGATGGCAACGACGATTGGATGGTTAGGAAGTGATTCGCGCCAACAAATATTTATTTTCAATCAGATAGTTTAAATTCGGAAGTATGATACGTGTAACCAAATTAAAGAGCAAAGTAGCAGCGCAGGGTTCCAATTTCGAAATTGATTTAGTCTTCATGGGTGCAACAGATTTTGAGCTAAATATGCTGCAGTTTATACTTCCATAGCTATCGTTTGTCTTCAAATGTAAACGGCAACCATATGCCTTGGTTAAGGCGTCTGAAAACCCCAACCGTATTAACCTCTCGATTTGGAAAAGAAATGTATTTGGGGACCTTTATTTCATCTATTTCGGATATTTCTCCATAGGAATAAATTCGTCAACTACTTTTGACTACCCAAATGGTTTGCATCATAATTTTGCCTTTTACTACAACTGGATTGATAGGAACTAGGGGATCAAAGATCTGTGACAGTTCTGATAATATTAACGTCTTAGTTATCGTTTTAAATTTATTTTCATCTGGTTTGATATATTGAAATTCACCATTTCTTGGATTCCAAACAATACCTAAGGTTTCGATTACAACATTATCATTAATCTTCATCAATAAGTTGATTTAAGTTTTATTTTTTTTTAGATTTTAAAAAAATATTTTGAAAACTTTCGATATTTAAAGAAAATAATTAATTTTTTTAAAATAATTAAAAAGTGCTTCACAGTCTTACAAATTGCTTCGAAAAGTATTAGGTGCGTAACTGGTCGATTTTGACATTTACACAACGTCATGAACCAAGCTTAGACATAACATATGTCGTCATACGAGTATACCTACTTTTGGTTGTGAGAAAATGTCTGATTTTGTGCCAAATAATCGACATTTGCTGGATGTTGATTTTCTTCTTTCAAAAGTTTTACGGAGTACTGCTCTATGAAACAACGGACCGTGATTAATTCTGTCGCTTAAAGACGGTTATTTTGATGTTGACAACCGTCCACGTGACGGCATTGTTCGATGAAGATCCATGCCAAACGCAAGAAGAGATTGCTTCAGCATTAGGAGTTTCCCCCCAAGGCATTTCCAAGGCATTTCATGTGTTAGAAATGATCAAAAACAAAAAAAACTGGGTTCCTTATGATTTGAAACCAAAGGACTTTGCGCGTCGTTTTTTCGCCCGTGAAAATAAATTCATTGCAGCAACTCAAAGAGAAGAAAGTCGTGGGTACTACCCGGTCATACTTCTACGTCGTCGGTTTGGCCGAATATTCACACTGAAAAAGTAATGCTGTGTATTTGGTGGGACCAGGTTGGTTTTATTTATAATGAACTGTTGAAATTCAATGAAACTATCACTGGGGAAAGATATCGACTTCAATTGAAGCGATTGAGACGAGCACTGTGCGAAAAATTGCCACAATACCGGGGAACGCTTAAAAAAGAAGTCCTAACCCACCCGCCGTATTCATCAGACATTGCCGTCCGATTACTACTTGTTCCGTTCGATGGAAAATGGTCTGGCTGATCAGCAATTCCACTGATATGAAAACTTCAAAAAATGCCTTGATTTGTGGATAGGCTCAAAAGATAAATACTTTAACTGTAACAGTATTCGAGCTCTTCCAGAAAGATCAGAAAAAGTTGTAGCTAGCGTTGGACAATACTTTGAATGATTCATTTGTAACCATTTTTTCGCAATAAAGTTGCATTTTCATAAAAAAAAAAACAGCGATAATTTATTTGTACACCTTATATTTGAAAATCTCAAAATTTAATTTTTTTTCCATTTTTTTCTAAACAAAGAACTTTCCAACTGCCTCTATCCCACAACCACCTTTCAAGCTAACATTCATCTTCTTTTTTTTCTCCCCACCCACAATGGCAAACTCCTTAACTTGTAGCTACTGATCGGATTAGCCGCGCTTTTTAGCATGCAGCGACATCTAGAAAATATAGGAAATAAAAAAAGGAGCAAAAGACAAAAAAAAGGCAGGAAGGCAGGAATGAAAGAAACAGGACACGATAGAACCAAAAGGAGTAGATGATTTTTAGGGCATGCATTTGCATTTCTCTAAATCTAGACGAAATCGCAATAAAACAATTTGTCTGATTATTTTAAAAGTATTGATATTCCTGGAGATCCTACATAAAATTTAAAGTTGCTAATATTTATTATATAAAACTGTTACATTTCCAAGCTCCATATTTCTTTGGGGTCCAGGTTAGGTTAGGTTAAAAAGGGGTATAATGGATATGCCATCACAGAGACAGAAGGCAACAGGAACCAAAACGGGCCCATCGCGATCCTTGTGAAACCACTTGAATTTTTCTTTAAATGGTAAAAACATAAACAATCTCCCTGGTGAAACACCCAATTTCTTTCCAAAGGCCAATAAGGCCTTTGACGTGCGTGCCGTCTATTTTCTCCAGGTTTTCCAAAAAGTGTTTCCGCTTTAAATTTCTTTCGACTACGCGATATTGCCTCGCATTCCCACAATATTATGTCCACAACTATTGTACTTGCAGATCACCGCAGAACTGCAAATATCCGTATCTGACAACTCAAGTCTATTTGCGTGTTTCCGCAGGAGAAAGTATTCTGTCAGTATTCCTATGGCTTTCCTAAGCTTAAACCTGTTTAATTTTCTTACCTTTCTATATCTTTTGCCATCAAAAATCAACCAGAGAGCATTGGATACACTGCGTCCTTCAAGACTTGATCACCTTAAGTTGGCAGTCTTTGTTATTTTTTCCTGGATAGTGCCCCTCACTGTGAAGATTGGTGGTTTGATGTAGGCAACAACACTATTTTCGAGTAGCACTATTGTACTTTTCTTGCAAACTCATCCGATTGTTCATTTCCGTTAATACCGCAGTGTTCTGGCACACAGTCTTAGCCGGTTCTGACTGCATAGTGCCTCTGATTGGAAGACAATTCTTGCGTCCGGAAGTCTTATAAACACTCTTAGTTCTGGTTCCTTTGAGAAATACCAGAACCTGTTCCTTCCTCTGTTTTCCAGGCGTCTGTGAAAGTTGAGATTGCATTTGACCTGATTATTGCATTTTTTTCCCAGTCCTTCCTCTCCGGATATATTATATACGGGTAGTCGAAGTCGACCAAGGAAGAAATTTATCCGTGAGAATTGAATTGGATGGCAGTAGATCCGCTGGGAAACTACTGCTCTTTGGGGTCTTAGAAAGCAACTTTAGAGCAGAGAACTGGTTTTCCAAGAATTAATATAGAATTTCCGATGTTGGATGAACGTTTTATTAAGGCTTTTATTGTGCCAATTTGATCTCCAATCCATTTCTCTTTTCAAAAATGTTTAGGGCTGTATTGTTTATACATCCATCTAAATCAAATATTGTTCTTTCGCACGAAGGTTTTCTTTTAATTTTTGATTTGCAAATAGTAATTCCTTATGTACCACAGAACAAAAGTAAATCAACAGTTTCTGTTTATTTTCAATATGGCCAAATATTAACGTCCGTTTTATTGATATATGTTATACATAGTAATACCAGATTTATATGCCATAGGCCCACAGCAGCTAAAGCACTTGTTTTAATAAAATCAGAACATTCTATTGTCAGTGTTATCTATAGGGTTTTCTAATAACGACTTGACAACTTTTTTTTTTTAAATAAAAGGCAAACCATTTGAGATATTTCAAAAACTTTATTATTGGCTTGAAGTACAATCAAAACATTTATGAATGGAACTCAACTTCGTTCATATGGCCACCGCGGGCACGTATGCAGCAGTCGATTCGTTGGACCCAATTTTCAACGACTCGGCCACACATTTCGGCCGAAACGGCCGCTATTTCGCTTTCAATATTGGCTCTGAGCTCTTCCAACGTCGTTGGCGTATTGGCATAAACCAATGACTTAACGTAGCCCCACCGAAAATAGTCAAGCGGCGTACTCTTCGGCAAATCAACTGAAGCGTGTGCTGTGTGGCTTGTGGCACCATCCTGTTGAAACCACATGTCGTCCAAGTCCATATTTTAAAATTCGGGCCAAAAATAATCCTTGATCATGGCGCGATAATGCCAGTAACGTGACGATCGTTATCGTCGACGAAAAAATATGGCCCAATAACGCCGTCGGCATGCAAACCGCACCAAACAACTATTTTTTGTGGATGAAGTGGTGATTCATGAAGCACATGTGGGTTTTCACCCGACCAATAACGCATATTTTGCTTATTGACGAACCCATTGAGCCAAAAATGAGCTTCGTCAATGAAGATGATTTTGCGAATCCGAATATCTGTAGAAAATTTTTATAAATTGCAGACGTTGCTCGTTATTGTACTTTACCACCGTGAAAATGTTGAGTTTACTGAATATATTGACATTGACAGTTTGATGATTAGTAAAAGAGTGCGTTCACAAATTAAATTCAAAGTTGTCAAGTCCCTATTGGAAAACCCTATATTATATTTCAAGTAACCAGTTTATTTTCCTGTGATAGTTGTAAACGAAGAGTATCAAGCTACTCCGTGTGTGTATGTTTGTCAGTATATGTCAAGTTTTTTGCCCCACGATAACTCGCAAACGAATAACCATGACTTTTTAGATTATTTAGAAAACACATAATATACAGAATACAATTAATTTTTTCTTAAAAACTGAAGGCTCCATTCTTGGCTTTACCAAAAACATTCAAGCTTAACCGATCAGGCTTAACCGATCAGGCTTAACCTATCAGGCTTAACCTGGTTTTTGATCATTTTTGGGATAACTTGTCCTTGTAGAATATTTACAATATTATTAAAAACCATTGCAGAATACTACAAGTTTCGTAGCATCTATCGGTTGCAATTATTTCGGTAAGTTTTTCTTATTCTGACTTTAATGAGGTATGTTATATATTTTTAAGACAATGATGACCGGTGAAATGTTATATTCTCAGATATGCGAGAGCAAAGAATATTTACAATACCGGTGGCTTCATGGCGGATAGATTCATTAATACTTTAAGCTTCCGAGTACGGGATCTTAGTAGACAGGAACACTGGTGATTTGATAGCAATCTCGAAAAAAGTGACTAAAATTGAACTTGTGTAAAGTTCTTATTGTTCTTAATTTCCATAAATGACTCTTGTTTAGTATTTTAGTATTTTATTAAAAAAATAATGTTAAGATTACAAAAATTTTATAAATTTGTACAATGTTTAGGAAAGGTTGAGTATTTTAAATTAAAAAAAATTAAAATATAGTATAAAAGAAATAATAGATAAAAAAAAAGAAGGGTAAATTAGTTGTAATCAATGACCAAATGTGTAAGGAATTGTTTTTTAAAGTTTTTTGAGTTTCTTTTTCCTTTCAGTTCCATCGTAAAGAAGTTTCATAAGCGAGTGGTATGAACTAAGTACTGGCGTTCTGTTGTCAAACAGTTGTACGTTCGCTGGATTAGTACAAAGGTTCACTGCGATATAAGGAACCTCAGCTTACTCCAAAGATAGTCTGGTTCTTGTGTTTGAATAATGTCGTAAATACAAATCAATGAGAAGTATTACAGTACATTTTCAAAGGAACATTCAAAGATTGTTTTAGCATACGACGAAACATGGTCATATCTACGCAGGTTATATATGTATCGTGCAATATTGTTGTAGACTACAATTAATTTCCTTTTTAACCTGTAGTCGAGTTTACCAAATAATTCACAACAGTTTAATAAAATTGGCATTAGTAGAGTTTTTGCAAGAAGCATTTTCGTTTTTGTTTTTATTTAGGCACGTGAAACCTAGGGAAAGCGAAAACAGCCATAAACTTTTTCAATTGTTGCAGTGATATGAACGTCCAACGTACGAATAAAGGTAATACCTAGATTTCGAATAGAGGCAACATATTCCATGTCTGGATCCCCTAGCTGCAGCAATGGAAAAGAGGTCAGATCTATGTTATTCCAATAAATAACGATGGCTTTTGATTTTTTTGGGTTTAGGCAAAGGTTATTAGTCTAGGTTATATCAGTTCAGGATATTACGGAGATATTCATTCATTTTTAATGCCGTAGATTCTACCAAACTGGTAGGACTAAGTATAAATAGGTGCACATCGTCTACGTATATATGGACACTGCAGTGTTGTACAACATTAGGGAGCTCGTTCACGTATATTGAAAAGAGAATTGGCCCGAGTATAGACCCTTGCGGTACACCAGTTGTCTACCAGTTAGTTATGAATATTACAATTTCGCCGATAGGGAAGCAAAATTAAAATGGCTTATAAGTTTAGAGCACAAGAGTGCGTGGCTTACCGGATCGAAAGCTTTTGAGAAATCGAGAAGGGCTAAAATGGTAAGTTCATTTCGATCGAGACCATTTCGAATCTCATCAGTGATAAATAAGAGGGCGGTTTTGCAGCTTCGCTTTCTTCGAAGGCCCGATTGACACGAGCTTAGCTGATGGCCTGCGAGGTGTTGGATTAATTGTGCAAGTAGAGCTTTCTCAAATATCTTACAAAGGTAAGAAAGAATTGCAATTGGTCTGTATTTAGATAAGTTACTACTGGCCTTTTTTGATATAGGCACGATCTTTTTTCCATTCGTTGGGATACACAGAGGAAGTTAAAATGGTATTGAAAATGTGTGTTATATATGGAAAATTGACTGGCAACGACAGTTTAATAAATTAAGAGTGTATCCCATCTAACCAGTTGCATTTGCCTTCAGTGACAATACCGCCTCCATGACATCAAGACTTGAGACACTGAGAAAAGGAAAACTTTCTGAGTTTTTGCTGCCACCAATGGATTCCTCAAACGCCAAACTTACATCAGAAGAGTTGGATGAGGGGCATTATGTAAATATTCGCTTGAGTGCATTGCAATACAAGTCAGCTGAAAGGTTATGCTCTTGTTTGCCAACTTCTATTTGTCACAAATTTTTCTAAAGATTTTTCCTTACAGCAGATGTCTAAGTCGCTAGCGAAGAAGAGGTCAGGCAGTGTACTGGGATTGTTTGAATGATGAGTGGGTAAGCTGCTTAGAAGAGATTTAGCGACATCATGAAGTCAGATAGGTCAGCAGATATGGAAGCATCAAGTAAGTTACAGTTGAAATCACCACAGATAACAATATGGGACGTGTAACATGACAACCGTTCCAGAGTGTCGAACAGATGATTAAAGTTTATATTACTGTTTGGTTTGTACACAGCACCTGTGAGAAGATTTAGAGTGTCGCACACAACGTTAATAAACAAGTAATCAATCGGGCAATCAGATTCAGACTTACACATAAATTTACATTTTATACCAAAACCAGCATAAATTGCAACGCCACCACCAACACTAAATGTGGGTAAACAAATTTTGGGAAAAAACCAAGTTTCATTCAGACAGATAATATCAATACATGAACCTACAAACAAGTACCGAAACTCGTCAATTTTTGGGTATAAACTTTGTGCATTGATATGGACAATATGTAAGTTATTGTATTGTTCATGTAAAATCTGAATCACATCGTTTAAGGTACCAATCCTGCCACTATCAGTTGAACCCCCTTGTGTGTCGGACCCGCAGGGTTGTATCATTTTTATTTAATGACACGTTGAAAGGGAAATAAGAAGAAGCAGAAACGCATGCAATTTTATAAAAAACAAAAGTGGACTGCATTAAGAAAACATTGATTTGGCCATTGTCATTCACAAAAAAAAAAAAAAAAAAAAAAAAGTAGAAAGAAAGAAAAAAAAGGTAAACAGAAAGAATTTAAAAATTATTCTAAAGTGAACTATTGTTGTTAAGTTTCAACACTTTGATTGTCTGATATAGGTTTCATCATGTCAGTGGCAGTGCCCAAACAATCGGAGCTTTCAACGAGAATACTCTTGTCTTCAGCGGGGAACTTAATGAACACAGATCCATATTTTGTGTACTGTAGAAAAACTCGACTCTTTGTGATCAAGCTCTCATGAACGTATATTTTACATTGTTCGTTCCCGTTTCCCAGACCGACGTCTGTGTGTTTGTTTCTTATTTGTTATTCGGTATATCCTTTCCAGTTTGAATGTGCGTCTCTTTTCTTATTCGTTTGCGAATTTACGTCCCAGTAGTATTCGGTTCATAAATAAACTAAACTAGATGGCAAACTTTCTAGATATTGCAAAATCAAAATCGGTTATCTCTTGATCGCCCCTTACCATTTGAACCTGTCCGTAAATACGTGTGAATGTTCAACAATGTCAAAATTCGAGAAGTTACGTCTCTCATATAAAAATGACTTAGTGAATTCTGATTTTAACATTTTTCATGTTTACAACTCTAATTTCGTGTAAGCTGCAAAATATTTTTAATGTTAGACAATAATTATCCTTACTATATTTTCTAGGACAACAAAAGAAAAAAAAAATCAAGACATCTGGAGCAAGATGCCACCAAAAACTGATTTTATGTGGATGTGTCAAAAGCAGTTGCAATTGTTTGTTTCCATTTTCTTGTGAGTAAGTAAAAGCATTTTACTTTCAAAATAACTTATTTTACTTCTTTTTTACAGTATTAGCAATAAATGTAAATATATAGTCAATAGCTTGAAGAAATGTGGATAAATTATAATAACTAAAAACATGTGAGTGAAAAGTGTATATTTTGGTTTAGCCATACATTAAATGCCTTTTCCTTGCAGATTCAACATTTGGACTACAGTGACAAAATGCATTCTTCTTACTGCATACAAGCTCTTTGTTTAATATAAATACTTAATGACTTTTTTCGATTTTTGTTTTGATTTTTCTATTCAATAAATAAAATAAATTCAATGACTTTTTTTTTTTTTGTTGGATTATGCAGTTCTGCACCACCTTTGAGGTACATATGCAAGTGGCGCGTTAACCGACTTTTTTACTGGGTGTTCGGTTTCCCCTGTAGGCCTATTGCACCCATTCTGCATTCTCATGAAGAATAAAAAATAGTTTCACAAAAATGGACATCAGTTTTTTTTTTTTTTAAAGATGGCTCACTGAAAGAAACTTGTTCCACATATAATACAAACTTACCTGGCTCCCTCGCATCCTGGGTGGTACAAACGTATGTATGTTTAACATCTAAATATACATTTTTTTTGTTTTCTCCATTCTTATCCTTCCGCAAAATAAAACCGAATTAGTTTTACTAAATTAAAACAATAAACATTTTTTTTACTTACATATTTGCTCCTTCTTTAATAAAATATTGGGTAAATTTTTCTCTTCACCAACAACGCTTTTGCCAGGAGAGCATGTTTCTAAAAAATTTCAATTACAATTCGTGAATAAATTAATAATAAAATTAATTCCAAATAGATGGAACGTACGTACGTACATATACGTATTATAGCAACAAACAAAATAATAAACAAAGTAAAAAAATATTGTGCTTCATAAGTCTATTTGGTACAACAGAGAATTGACCAATAAATATATTGTGACTGGACACATTTAGCTCAGAATAGAGAAAACAATCTGATTTACATGGCAAATGGTAATTAACTTATATAAATTTCTAAATTTCAAAAAAATTGTCTAGGGTCAACGATTTTAATTTTAAAATATCTATTTCTGTGATGCTATCGTTTGCCCGGTTTTTTCCAAAAATTTCCGAGAAGAAAAAAGTTGATGTAAACAACACAACACTGAACCTCTCACAACAATTCTGCTGTAATGCTAAAATTTGGCGAGATTGATGTCAACGAAATCAAATTGGCCTAGCGAAAGCAGCATAAACAGTACGTAGATGGACACAACGATCTAAATATAAATGTTATACTGCTAGGAGTATTTTTTCGTTACCGAAGCAAATAAAAAAAGAGAAGACTTTACTGATAAATACAAAAACAAAGGATTTTACTTCTAGAATTTTTTTTCAGAAGACTCAAATAGGTATTGACTTGACATTTATGGATTAAATAGGCCTTCAAAAGCTTGATGCCATCCAAATGAAGCTTTGAATCCAAAAACACAAGGAAACAGTAAAGCGTGGATATATGGTGGTTTTATGATGTGGGCCAAATGTCCACTTTTGGAATCTTTAATTTAGTCATAGTCATTGAGATTATCACAAAAGAAGTATATTTAAAAAAAATGCAGGAAAATTTGCTTCAAATACACAAAGATAAAGAAAGATAATTACTTCCAACAGAACAATGATCCCAAGCATTTCGCACAAATTATGAAGATGTGGTTAATACATAAAGTCCCTCACTTCCTACTAACACCTACACAAAGCCCCGATCTTAACCCAATAGGACGTCTTTAGAGTCATTTAGAAAATATCTTACAAAAATATGTCGTAACATGGAATGATAAGAAATAACAAGTGAATATGTATATGTAAAAGTTGACGCATTCCATGTCTGATTGACTTAAAGAAGTTAAAAGGGTACTCAACAAAATTTTAGTTAAATTTTTTTCCGCAAAATTAAGGTATAAGCTAATGCTTTTCATTAAGGCAATCAACAATTTAGCTGTGCTCATTTTACATTTATCGGAACACTTTTATTTTTATTATTTTTTTATGAACGAAATGTTACTGTTTTTGCTTTTGCCTCTAAGAAAGTAAAAATATGCATTGATTAGCAGTACAAGCTGAAGCTTCATTTCAGAATTGTAGTAATTGCAATGCCTTTAAATCTTCAAATGAAACATTCAAAATATGACTCCTAGGTCCTTTTTAATTTTATTCTGATACTATCCCCTTTTTGTGCACTTGAAACAAAAAAAAAAGACGTTTTTTTTTATATATTCTATTATTTTCACTTTCCCACCAGCGTAAATTTTTTTTCTTTTTACTTCTGCTCTTATTATACACACCTAGTGAACATTACATGAAATTTGCTGTCATTATAGCCATTCTGACAGGTTATGGAAATGGAGAATGTAGTGGTAATTCACTTACAGTGTGTCTGTGCGAATATTAAGGGTTTAGTAGAGTTTGATATATAGGTTAGTTTATTTATGATTCGGTTCCAGCAAACATTGTAAGGGTTTTCATAATTGCTTGATCTCGGGAATCAAGTAATTGTTTTTACTTTCTAATAAAAACCAAAGCCTTATTTAAGAAAGCTAAGAGTATAGTTATATTTGAAAACGGTTGTATGATACCATGGAAAGCTATATTCTGCCAACTTATGCAATTTTACATTTTACGAATCCTATTTCAAGTAGGTCGGTAGGCAGACTTTTTCTGGTTTATCTCTGTTCCCTTATTGGTTTTTGCGAGTCAGTTTGCATGTTACTTGATCACTGCGGTAGCTTAAAGTATGATTTTATTAGCAACATCTTAGGGTTTCCCATTTTATTATTTTGTTTGGCTTTCAATTTGATCTGTCTGTTATTTTCAATACATATTTGACAGTCGTTAAAAGTGAAATTTTTCATCCAGAAGCCAGGCACCTGGCTGTTTCTCCACTAAGCAACTAACATGGTGTTTAATAATGTTACCCGTCGACCATAAATCGCTACTATATTTTCGTAGTTTTTTTGAAGCATTAAATTGTTGATTTTTCAAGGTAAAACCTCTAAACCTAGGAAATCTAAAGATGTCTGTACAATATAAATTTAAAATTCAAATCGTGGGAACAATTATTTTTTGTAAATATTAACCATTTCTAGAAAATATCCATTCCCATCAAATGTTAATTCTAATTAATTTCTATCCAAACCGGTTTTTTGTCAAACGCTTATTAGGTGAAAATTAAAATAAAATCAGGAGTGTGGCTGGTTCACAAAACAGTAAAGTAAAAACTTCGCTTGCAAATATTCGAGCGCAATTAAATGCCTGTTAAAGTGGTGCGTAGCACTCAAAAAGACTGATTAATTTTCGTTGTGATTATTTAAAAAAAAAAAATCTTTCGTTTTACTCTTTACTAATGAGCTTTTCCCCAAATGAACCTTTGTTTAGCTTAATTTATGTAAACTTTTCTAATTCCTTTACCTACTTCTGTAAGCGTTCGTTTTGGACGGTTTCGAGTCTGAGCTCCAAAAAATAAATTCTGGTGTGCCCCTGGGCTCCGTTCTATCTCCAACAGTCTTTTTAATTTTCAGCAATGATTTCTTGTCTGCTACTTCTAATCCAATATATTCCGTTGCTGACGATAGTACTCTCCGCTCTCTTCGGCTGTAGAACGGAAACGGAAGCTCATTAAATTCCGATATTCACACCACAACCAATTGGAAACTATCAAGAGAGTGGAATTTAATGTTTCCAAAACACACACATGGCACTTGAATCGTCGAAACCGAAAAGCTTTCCTTTTTCTATAAGTATATCAATGGCAACTTATTTTGAAATTACCACGTATTCGATGAGGCCAAAAATGCCCATCTGATCTGGCTTCAATATATAGGGCGTTTTTCCGCACAAAATTAGAATACAGTACCCACATCTGGTCAAATGCTCCTTAAACATCTCTGCATCTGCTAGATAGGACTAAAAACAGCGGGATAAAACTTATTTGTGACATCAGTATTGCATACTTAATACCTTCTCTTGCCTCACCTTGTTCTATCGCCATTTTCACTACAGGTGATCCAACGACATTATTAACAGTGTTCCGTCCCTTCATACTTTTACCTGTTACAACCATCTCGCTGTGAATGCTCATCAGTATACTCACTTTTGGATGTACTCTGAAATTTCGTAAAAATTTATTCAGAAAATTAATAATACAAGTTTATTCATCTGAATCTATATTATCCCCTTCAAAGTAATCCCCATCGACTGCAACATACTTATGCCAGCTTGAACCGATCCTAGAAACATATTTTATATTCGGTTTTCGGTATGTCCATTAGTGCTTCCTGAGATTTTTCCATTACTTCCTCTCGGCTGGTATTTTCTGCATTTTTCGCCAAAAAATTACAAATAATGATGGCACTGTGCGGCGGTGCGTTATCATGGTGTAAAATCCATGAGTTTTCTGCCCACAATTCTGGTCTCTTTCGGCGAATTGCTTCACGCAAACGTCTCATAACGCCCAAATAATAATCCTTGTTTACTGTCTAGCCTTCTGGCAAAAATTCATGATGCACTACACCGTTGTAATTCATGAAAACCGTGAATATTGCCTCTTTTGAGAGAAAACGACGTGCTTTTTTTTGGTTTTGGCTCATTTGGTGAACGCCATTCACTTGCCTGATGTCTGGATTGCGTGTCGTACTCATAAACCTACGTCTCGTCTCCAGTAATGATCCTTTTGATGAATGTGGGATTGTATTCAGCCTCGCAAATCATCTCATTTGCGACGTCAACACGGTCAATTGTTTGCATGAAATTGAGATCTTTTGGCACCAACCTTGCTGCTACATAACGGAAACCCAAATCGTTAACCAAAATATCTTTGACGAATTCATAGGCTATGTTGAACTCATTCGCTATCCTCTGGTGTTTAATTTGCGGTTATTGACCAACATTTGTTTTACTTCATCAATGTTTTCGTCGGTTTTCGATGTCGATGGCCACTGCGTTCATCATCTTCGGTTGACTCACGACCACTTTTGAACTGCTCGTGCCACTGGTAAATGACCGTTTTCTTTAAAGAATCGTTGCCCAAACACTTTTCCCACATTTCCAACATTCGCGCACCATTAAATCCATTTTTTAAGCAAAATTTAATATAAGTTATTAAATCCATTTCTAAAATTGTAAAAAATCACCAACACACAGAGATAGATGCACTCTTGGCTACGTAGCTTTTGCAAATGTCAAGTTATGACGCTAAGATTTAGACGTACCAACTTAACAAAAAAAAAAAAAAAAAAAAAAAAAAAAAAAAAAAAAAAACAGAACTCAAATCGGAACAATATGAGCGCCACACGGTGACGCTACCAGGAACTTTGTGATCAAGGTGGTGTGTGCAAGCCCAAAACTCCTGTCCATACTACAACTTCGATAGCCATATTACACAGTTTCTAAAAGTTTACGAGAGCAAATTTTTAAGCAAATAAATGAGACATCCAAGGTCCTAATTTTTATGTATTTCTCTTTCTCGTATCAGACATTACAGAACACATCTCAGCGTGGTCGTTTAAGCACTTACAGAATAAATCGAACGCTATGAAGGCATCGCTCTTATTGTACAACAGTACTTACCACTTTACTCGCAGCAAACGTGCATTATTGCTATTTAAGTGCTAGAATCTGTTAATTGCTCCACTAGTTTGCCAATAAAAAAGAGACATTTTATGCAGTGTTCAGTAATTTTAAAATCTGATATAGTGCTAATCAAAGCAAAATTTCAAATACGATCAAAATTGGCAAAATTATGGTAGATACACAATTGATTTTATTGCATGGTGTTTATTGTGTATTGCAATTCTTTCCTAAGCTAAACAACTCTCTTATGGAATGTCCTGCCCGCTGCCAAGCTCTCTATTTGATAATGATTGTAACTTGTAAACATTTAAGACTAATCTACATTAATACCCCTCTCTTCTTCTTCCCCCTATCAACCCTTCTACCAAGCTGTGTGCAAATATTTTATGGGTACTTAAAATACTCGTACCTTTAGAGCGCGCTAATTATAAACAAAAAAATAAGTTGTATTGAAATAATAAAAAGTTGAATTGAAATTGAACGTGTAGATATTTTTAAATATTTGGGTATTGTTTGAAATCACAAGTTTTACTAGAAAGTGCATACTTCCTCTGTAAAGCAATACCTACCTACGACTGAGAAATGAAATTCAGGAATTATCACTTGAAAAATCAAAAGTGACCTTCGTTTGACCTTGAAAATGGGGCTCAAGGTCAAACCCGTGGTCACCATCTTATGTCCCCTTCAGAACCTTGCGACTCTTGTCTGAAACATTTTTCGCGATATCGAGTATTTTTCGAGTAATTTGGATGTCTCAAGTTAAAAAACTCACTTGCACGACTTGCAGTTTGCTAAGATATGGCGTAACTTGTATTATTCCATTGGAACATGCGTTGAAAAGCTACTGTCATTGTACGTCATGTCAGTATATGTCATTCATTTGAATCGTAAACAACAATAATTTTTTTTTCACTCAAATATGTCGAACTTTGTGCCAGAAAAAGTGTTTTTGCGGAGAGTTCTTCTTCATTACTTTAATATGAAGAAAACTGCTACCGAAAGTCATCGCATTTTTTTGGAAGTTTATGGTGAACATGCGCTAGCTGAGCGAACGTGCCAAAAGTGGTTTGCACGATTTAAAAGTGGTGATTTTGGCTTGGAAGACGATGGGCAGCCATAAAAATTTGAAGATGAAGAACTGGAAGCATTTCTCTATGAAAATTGTTGCCAAACACAAGAAGAGCTCGCAGAATCTTTGGGTGTCACTCAAGCAGCCATTTTAAAATGTTAAATAGGTAAATAATCCGTTTCATTTCCCCCCTTGGTATAAAAAAGAACTACGCTCAATCAAAGATCACCCTCTGAAGTAAATATTTATTACTATATATCACTCGTTTACATCCAGTTCTATTAACTTTGTAAATCACTACGTTTTCCAGCGATACAAATTAATTTGTATCATTCTCTTGATAATAATAAAAATAATAATAGACTCTTGTCAGCTCTACTTCTCATACCTGATCAATTGTTCACAAACATTTCTTATTTCGGCGGACATATCTCAGCATTTTTAAATGGAAAGATTGAATAACAAGGATAATATTCGATTCCTCCTGGTGGTATACTCACCTTGATTTCAAAAACATGTGCTAATTAATTGGAATAACCTTTGGGCTTTCATTTTACAGCGAAGTTTTCCTAATTTTTGAGAAAAAAAAATCCCGAACATAATATTTCTCTATAAAAGAAGTCGTAATACAATACGATCCTCTCCTTCATATCGAAAATGTTTAAATAATAATAATACAAGTGTACAACTAAGTGTTTTTCCATTACTAATTCTATCTTTCAAAACGGAGTTCGCTTCAAGTATTTTGAGCCCTCTAGATAAAAATTTATCTGATTTAAGCAAGGCTTTCAATCAAATTTCACGCACAACTATCCTAACTTGGTTTCCAAGATGTTTTTATTAGGTGAATTACTTCATACTTAAAAGGAAATTGCCCTTTTTATGTTCTGCAAAAACCATTTCGTTATTAATCCAGCTAATTATCAATGTTAGCTCCCAGCACAAATGCTAAAATCAACACACAATGAAAAATGTTTGATAAAATCACCTCGGACTTACTCTTTTATAACGAGCATATTACCATAGAGACAGATGTGCCCAAAGTAGATGTTATCTACTTCCATTCCCATATAGACAACATTATAAAAAGAGGTAACTCCGTTCTCTGTTGCATCAAGCAATGATCAAAGTTACTAAATTCCTGTCAAGTTGAGTCATGATTACACCAATATACTAGCTTTACAGAGAATTTTTTTCCGTTTGGACTGATGACTTCAACCTACCACCCTATCGTGATAGACTTAAACTGATAACTGAAATTACGTGGAATGATTGGTTACAAACCAACATTCATAAGCGTTTATTGAGTTTAATCTCAAACACCTATCTTCCTATCGGAAGATGCTATAATTGTTGCAAATTGCGGCAAATGTCAACTTTACTTTGAGATTTGTGAAATAAACAGATAAAAAATACACCCCAACAGGACATGAAATGCTATACTCCTATAGAACGCGGAATATTTTTAAAATTTTTTTTGTGGAATAAATCGTCGGTGGTGTTGGCAGCGTGAACTTCGACGCAGATTTCTCGGTCGTTTTATACCTACTGGACAAACCCTACGTTGTTTAACCGCTGGCCTCAAAGAGTATGGGACAACACGAAGGTTTTCTTTTAATTTTTGATTTGCAAATAGTAATTCCTTATGTACCACAGAACAAAAGTAAATCAACAGTTTCTGTTTATTTTCAATATGGCCAAATATTAACGTCCGTTTTATTGATATGTGTTATACATAGTAATACCAGATTTATATGCCATAGGCCCACAGCAGCTAAAGCACTTGTTTTAATAAAATCAGAACATTCTATTGTCAGTGTTATCTATAGGGTTTTCTAATAACGACTTGACAACTTTTTTTTTTTAAATAAAAGGCAAACCATTTGAGATATTTCAAAAACTTTATTATTGGCTTGAAGTACAATCAAAACATTTATGAATGGAACTCAACTTCGTTCATATGGCCACCGCGGGCACGTATGCAGCAGTCGATTCGTTGGACCCAATTTTCAACGACTCGGCCACACATTTCGGCCGAAACGGCCGCTATTTCGCTTTCAATATTGGCTCTGAGCTCTTCCAACGTCGTTGGCGTATTGGCATAAACCAATGACTTAACGTAGCCCCACCGAAAATAGTCAAGCGGCGTACTCTTCGGCAAATCAACTGAAGCGTGTGCTGTGTGGCTTGTGGCACCATCCTGTTGAAACCACATGTCGTCCAAGTCCATATTTTAAAATTCGGGCCAAAAATAATCCTTGATCATGGCGCGATAATGCCAGTAACGTGACGATCGTTATCGTCGACGAAAAAATATGGCCCAATAACGCCGTCGGCATGCAAACCGCACCAAACAACTATTTTTTGTGGATGAAGTGGTGATTCATGAAGCACATGTGGGTTTTCACCCGACCAATAACGCATATTTTGCTTATTGACGAACCCATTGAGCCAAAAATGAGCTTCGTCAATGAAGATGATTTTGCGAATCCGAATATCTGTAGAAAATTTTTATAAATTGCAGACGTTGCTCGTTATTGTACTTTACCACCGTGAAAATGTTGAGTTTACTGAATATATTGACATTGACAGTTTGATGATTAGTAAAAGAGTGCGTTCACAAATTAAATTCAAAGTTGTCAAGTCCCTATTGGAAAACCCTATATTATATTTCAAGTAACCAGTTTATTTTCCTGTGATAGTTGTAAACGAAGAGTATCAAGCTACTCCGTGTGTGTATGTTTGTCAGTATATGTCAAGTTTTTTGCCCCACGATAACTCGCAAACGAATAACCATGACTTTTTAGATTATTTAGAAAACACATAATATACAGAATACAATTAATTTTTTCTTAAAAACTGAAGGCTCCATTCTTGGCTTTACCAAAAACATTCAAGCTTAACCGATCAGGCTTAACCGATCAGGCTTAACCTATCAGGCTTAACCTGGTTTTTGATCATTTTTGGGATAACTTGTCCTTGTAGAATATTTACAATATTATTAAAAACCATTGCAGAATACTACAAGTTTCGTAGCATCTATCGGTTGCAATTATTTCGGTAAGTTTTTCTTATTCTGACTTTAATGAGGTATGTTATATATTTTTAAGACAATGATGACCGGTGAAATGTTATATTCTCAGATATGCGAGAGCAAAGAATATTTACAATACCGGTGGCTTCATGGCGGATAGATTCATTAATACTTTAAGCTTCCGAGTACGGGATCTTAGTAGACAGGAACACTGGTGATTTGATAGCAATCTCGAAAAAAGTGACTAAAATTGAACTTGTGTAAAGTGTTATAAAGTGTAAAATGAAGGTGCGCAATATTTTGCTTTCGGTATTGTTCTTAATTTCCATAAATGACTCTTGTTTAGTATTTTAGTATTTTATTAAAAAAATAATGTTAAGATTACAAAAATTTTATAAATTTGTACAATGTTTAGGAAAGGTTGAGTATTTTAAATTAAAAAAAATTAAAATATAGTATAAAAGAAATAATAGATAAAAAAAAAGAAGGGTAAATTAGTTGTAATCAATGACCAAATGTGTAAGGAATTGTTTTTTAAAGTTTTTTGAGTTTCTTTTTCCTTTCAGTTCCATCGTAAAGAAGTTTCATAAGCGAGTGGTATGAACTAAGTACTGGCGTTCTGTTGTCAAACAGTTGTACGTTCGCTGGATTAGTACAAAGGTTCACTGCGATATAAGGAACCTCAGCTTACTCCAAAGATAGTCTGGTTCTTGTGTTTGAATAATGTCGTAAATACAAATCAATGAGAAGTATTACAGTACATTTTCAAAGGAACATTCAAAGATTGTTTTAGCATACGACGAAACATGGTCATATCTACGCAGGTTATATATGTATCGTGCAATATTGTTGTAGACTACAATTAATTTCCTTTTTAACCTGTAGTCGAGTTTACCAAATAATTCACAACAGTTTAATAAAATTGGCATTAGTAGAGTTTTTGCAAGAAGCATTTTCGTTTTTGTTTTTATTTAGGCACGTGAAACCTAGGGAAAGCGAAAACAGCCATAAACTTTTTCAATTGTTGCAGTGATATGAACGTCCAACGTACGAATAAAGGTAATACCTAGATTTCGAATAGAGGCAACATATTCCATGTCTGGATCCCCTAGCTGCAGCAATGGAAAAGAGGTCAGATCTATGTTATTCCAATAAATAACGATGGCTTTTGATTTTTTTGGGTTTAGGCAAAGGTTATTAGTCTAGGTTATATCAGTTCAGGATATTACGGAGATATTCATTCATTTTTAATGCCGTAGATTCTACCAAACTGGTAGGACTAAGTATAAATAGGTGCACATCGTCTACGTATATATGGACACTGCAGTGTTGTACAACATTAGGGAGCTCGTTCACGTATATTGAAAAGAGAATTGGCCCGAGTATAGACCCTTGCGGTACACCAGTTGTCTACCAGTTAGTTATGAATATTACAATTTCGCCGATAGGGAAGCAAAATTAAAATGGCTTATAAGTTTAGAGCACAAGAGTGCGTGGCTTACCGGATCGAAAGCTTTTGAGAAATCGAGAAGGGCTAAAATGGTAAGTTCATTTCGATCGAGACCATTTCGAATCTCATCAGTGATAAATAAGAGGGCGGTTTTGCAGCTTCGCTTTCTTCGAAGGCCCGATTGACACGAGCTTAGCTGATGGCCTGCGAGGTGTTGGATTAATTGTGCAAGTAGAGCTTTCTCAAATATCTTACAAAGGTAAGAAAGAATTGCAATTGGTCTGTATTTAGATAAGTTACTACTGGCCTTTTTTGATATAGGCACGATCTTTTTTCCATTCGTTGGGATACACAGAGGAAGTTAAAATGGTATTGAAAATGTGTGTTATATATGGAAAATTGACTGGCAACGACAGTTTAATAAATTAAGAGTGTATCCCATCTAACCAGTTGCATTTGCCTTCAGTGACAATACCGCCTCCATGACATCAAGACTTGAGACACTGAGAAAAGGAAAACTTTCTGAGTTTTTGCTGCCACCAATGGATTCCTCAAACGCCAAACTTACATCAGAAGAGTTGGATGAGGGGCATTATGTAAATATTCGCTTGAGTGCATTGCAATACAAGTCAGCTGAAAGGTTATGCTCTTGTTTGCCAACTTCTATTTGTCACAAATTTTTCTAAAGATTTTTCCTTACAGCAGATGTCTAAGTCGCTAGCGAAGAAGAGGTCAGGCAGTGTACTGGGATTGTTTGAATGATGAGTGGGTAAGCTGCTTAGAAGAGATTTAGCGACATCATGAAGTCAGATAGGTCAGCAGATATGGAAGCATCAAGTAAGTTACAGTTGAAATCACCACAGATAACAATATGGGACGTGTAACATGACAACCGTTCCAGAGTGTCGAACAGATGATTAAAGTTTATATTACTGTTTGGTTTGTACACAGCACCTGTGAGAAGATTTAGAGTGTCGCACACAACGTTAATAAACAAGTAATCAATCGGGCAATCAGATTCAGACTTACACATAAATTTACATTTTATACCAAAACCAGCATAAATTGCAACGCCACCACCAACACTAAATGTGGGTAAACAAATTTTGGGAAAAAACCAAGTTTCATTCAGACAGATAATATCAATACATGAACCTACAAACAAGTACCGAAACTCGTCAATTTTTGGGTATAAACTTTGTGCATTGATATGGACAATATGTAAGTTATTGTATTGTTCATGTAAAATCTGAATCACATCGTTTAAGGTACCAATCCTGCCACTATCAGTTGAACCCCCTTGTGTGTCGGACCCGCAGGGTTGTATCATTTTTATTTAATGACACGTTGAAAGGGAAATAAGAAGAAGCAGAAACGCATGCAATTTTATAAAAAACAAAAGTGGACTGCATTAAGAAAACATTGATTTGGCCATTGTCATTCACAAAAAAAAAAAAAAAAAAAAAAAAGTAGAAAGAAAGAAAAAAAAGGTAAACAGAAAGAATTTAAAAATTATTCTAAAGTGAACTATTGTTGTTAAGTTTCAACACTTTGATTGTCTGATATAGGTTTCATCATGTCAGTGGCAGTGCCCAAACAATCGGAGCTTTCAACGAGAATACTCTTGTCTTCAGCGGGGAACTTAATGAACACAGATCCATATTTTGTGTACTGTAGAAAAACTCGACTCTTTGTGATCAAGCTCTCATGAACGTATATTTTACATTGTTCGTTCCCGTTTCCCAGACCGACGTCTGTGTGTTTGTTTCTTATTTGTTATTCGGTATATCCTTTCCAGTTTGAATGTGCGTCTCTTTTCTTATTCGTTTGCGAATTTACGTCCCAGTAGTATTCGGTTCATAAATAAACTAAACTAGATGGCAAACTTTCTAGATATTGCAAAATCAAAATCGGTTATCTCTTGATCGCCCCTTACCATTTGAACCTGTCCGTAAATACGTGTGAATGTTCAACAATGTCAAAATTCGAGAAGTTACGTCTCTCATATAAAAATGACTTAGTGAATTCTGATTTTAACATTTTTCATGTTTACAACTCTAATTTCGTGTAAGCTGCAAAATATTTTTAATGTTAGACAATAATTATCCTTACTATATTTTCTAGGACAACAAAAGAAAAAAAAAATCAAGACATCTGGAGCAAGATGCCACCAAAAACTGATTTTATGTGGATGTGTCAAAAGCAGTTGCAATTGTTTGTTTCCATTTTCTTGTGAGTAAGTAAAAGCATTTTACTTTCAAAATAACTTATTTTACTTCTTTTTTACAGTATTAGCAATAAATGTAAATATATAGTCAATAGCTTGAAGAAATGTGGATAAATTATAATAACTAAAAACATGTGAGTGAAAAGTGTATATTTTGGTTTAGCCATACATTAAATGCCTTTTCCTTGCAGATTCAACATTTGGACTACAGTGACAAAATGCATTCTTCTTACTGCATACAAGCTCTTTGTTTAATATAAATACTTAATGACTTTTTTCGATTTTTGTTTTGATTTTTCTATTCAATAAATAAAATAAATTCAATGACTTTTTTTTTTTTTGTTGGATTATGCAGTTCTGCACCACCTTTGAGGTACATATGCAAGTGGCGCGTTAACCGACTTTTTTACTGGGTGTTCGGTTTCCCCTGTAGGCCTATTGCACCCATTCTGCATTCTCATGAAGAATAAAAAATAGTTTCACAAAAATGGACATCAGTTTTTTTTTTTTTTAAAGATGGCTCACTGAAAGAAACTTGTTCCACATATAATACAAACTTACCTGGCTCCCTCGCATCCTGGGTGGTACAAACGTATGTATGTTTAACATCTAAATATACATTGTTTTTGTTTTCTCCATTCTTATCCTTCCGCAAAATAAAACCGAATTAGTTTTACTAAATTAAAACAATAAACATTTTTTTTACTTACATATTTGCTCCTTCTTTAATAAAATATTGGGTAAATTTTTCTCTTCACCAACAACGCTTTTGCCAGGAGAGCATGTTTCTAAAAAATTTCAATTACAATTCGTGAATAAATTAATAATAAAATTAATTCCAAATAGATGGAACGTACGTACGTACATATACGTATTATAGCAACAAACAAAATAATAAACAAAGTAAAAAAATATTGTGCTTCATAAGTCTATTTGGTACAACAGAGAATTGACCAATAAATATATTGTGACTGGACACATTTAGCTCAGAATAGAGAAAACAATCTGATTTACATGGCAAATGGTAATTAACTTATATAAATTTCTAAATTTCAAAAAAATTGTCTAGGGTCAACGATTTTAATTTTAAAATATCTATTTCTGTGATGCTATCGTTTGCCCGGTTTTTTCCAAAAATTTCCGAGAAGAAAAAAGTTGATGTAAACAACACAACACTGAACCTCTCACAACAATTCTGCTGTAATGCTAAAATTTGGCGAGATTGATGTCAACGAAATCAAATTGGCCTAGCGAAAGCAGCATAAACAGTACGTAGATGGACACAACGATCTAAATATAAATGTTATACTGCTAGGAGTATTTTTTCGTTACCGAAGCAAATAAAAAAAGAGAAGACTTTACTGATAAATACAAAAACAAAGGATTTTACTTCTAGAATTTTTTTTCAGAAGACTCAAATAGGTATTGACTTGACATTTATGGATTAAATAGGCCTTCAAAAGCTTGATGCCATCCAAATGAAGCTTTGAATCCAAAAACACAAGGAAACAGTAAAGCGTGGATATATGGTGGTTTTATGATGTGGGCCAAATGTCCACTTTTGGAATCTTTAATTTAGTCATAGTCATTGAGATTATCACAAAAGAAGTATATTTAAAAAAAATGCAGGAAAATTTGCTTCAAATACACAAAGATAAAGAAAGATAATTACTTCCAACAGAACAATGATCCCAAGCATTTCGCACAAATTATGAAGATGTGGTTAATACATAAAGTCCCTCACTTCCTACTAACACCTACACAAAGCCCCGATCTTAACCCAATAGGACGTCTTTAGAGTCATTTAGAAAATATCTTACAAAAATATGTCGTAACATGGAATGATAAGAAATAACAAGTGAATATGTATATGTAAAAGTTGACGCATTCCATGTCTGATTGACTTAAAGAAGTTAAAAGGGTACTCAACAAAATTTTAGTTAAATTTTTTTCCGCAAAATTAAGGTATAAGCTAATGCTTTTCATTAAGGCAATCAACAATTTAGCTGTGCTCATTTTACATTTATCGGAACACTTTTATTTTTATTATTTTTTTATGAACGAAATGTTACTGTTTTTGCTTTTGCCTCTAAGAAAGTAAAAATATGCATTGATTAGCAGTACAAGCTGAAGCTTCATTTCAGAATTGTAGTAATTGCAATGCCTTTAAATCTTCAAATGAAACATTCAAAATATGACTCCTAGGTCCTTTTTAATTTTATTCTGATACTATCCCCTTTTTGTGCACTTGAAACAAAAAAAAAAGACGTTTTTTTTTATATATTCTATTATTTTCACTTTCCCACCAGCGTAAATTTTTTTTCTTTTTACTTCTGCTCTTATTATACACACCTAGTGAACATTACATGAAATTTGCTGTCATTATAGCCATTCTGACAGGTTATGGAAATGGAGAATGTAGTGGTAATTCACTTACAGTGTGTCTGTGCGAATATTAAGGGTTTAGTAGAGTTTGATATATAGGTTAGTTTATTTATGATTCGGTTCCAGCAAACATTGTAAGGGTTTTCATAATTGCTTGATCTCGGGAATCAAGTAATTGTTTTTACTTTCTAATAAAAACCAAAGCCTTATTTAAGAAAGCTAAGAGTATAGTTATATTTGAAAACGGTTGTATGATACCATGGAAAGCTATATTCTGCCAACTTATGCAATTTTACATTTTACGAATCCTATTTCAAGTAGGTCGTTAGGCAGACTTTTTCTGGTTTATCTCTGTTCCCTTATTGGTTTTTGCGAGTCAGTTTGCATGTTACTTGATCACTGCGGTAGCTTAAAGTATGATTTTATTAGCAACATCTTAGGGTTTCCCATTTTATTATTTTGTTTGGCTTTCAATTTGATCTGTCTGTTATTTTCAATACATATTTGACAGTCGTTAAAAGTGAAATTTTTCATCCAGAAGCCAGGCACCTGGCTGTTTCTCCACTAAGCAACTAACATGGTGTTTAATAATGTTACCCGTCGACCATAAATCGCTACTATATTTTCGTAGTTTTTTTGAAGCATTAAATTGTTGATTTTTCAAGGTAAAACCTCTAAACCTAGGAAATCTAAAGATGTCTGTACAATATAAATTTAAAATTCAAATCGTGGGAACAATTATTTTTTGTAAATATTAACCATTTCTAGAAAATATCCATTCCCATCAAATGTTAATTCTAATTAATTTCTATCCAAACCGGTTTTTTGTCAAACGCTTATTAGGTGAAAATTAAAATAAAATCAGGAGTGTGGCTGGTTCACAAAACAGTAAAGTAAAAACTTCGCTTGCAAATATTCGAGCGCAATTAAATGCCTGTTAAAGTGGTGCGTAGCACTCAAAAAGACTGATTAATTTTCGTTGTGATTATTTAAAAAAAAAAAAATCTTTCGTTTTACTCTTTACTAATGAGCTTTTCCCCAAATGAACCTTTGTTTAGCTTAATTTATGTAAACTTTTCTAATTCCTTTACCTACTTCTGTAAGCGTTCGTTTTGGACGGTTTCGAGTCTGAGCTCCAAAAAATAAATTCTGGTGTGCCCCTGGGCTCCGTTCTATCTCCAACAGTCTTTTTAATTTTCAGCAATGATTTCTTGTCTGCTACTTCTAATCCAATATATTCCGTTGCTGACGATAGTACTCTCCGCTCTCTTCGGCTGTAGAACGGAAACGGAAGCTCATTAAATTCCGATATTCACACCACAACCAATTGGAAACTATCAAGAGAGTGGAATTTAATGTTTCCAAAACACACACATGGCACTTGAATCGTCGAAACCGAAAAGCTTTCCTTTTTCTATAAGTATATCAATGGCAACTTATTTTGAAATTACCACGTATTCGATGAGGCCAAAAATGCCCATCTGATCTGGCTTCAATATATAGGGCGTTTTTCCGCACAAAATTAGAATACAGTACCCACATCTGGTCAAATGCTCCTTAAACATCTCTGCATCTGCTAGATAGGACTAAAAACAGCGGGATAAAACTTATTTGTGACATCAGTATTGCATACTTAATACCTTCTCTTGCCTCACCTTGTTCTATCGCCATTTTCACTACAGGTGATCCAACGACATTATTAACAGTGTTCCGTCCCTTCATACTTTTACCTGTTACAACCATCTCGCTGTGAATGCTCATCAGTATACTCACTTTTGGATGTACTCTGAAATTTCGTAAAAATTTATTCAGAAAATTAATAATACAAGTTTATTCATCTGAATCTATATTATCCCCTTCAAAGTAATCCCCATCGACTGCAACATACTTATGCCAGCTTGAACCGATCCTAGAAACATATTTTATATTCGGTTTTCGGTATGTCCATTAGTGCTTCCTGAGATTTTTTCATTACTTCCTCTCGGCTGGTATTTTCTGCATTTTTCGCCAAAAAATTACAAATAATGATGGCACTGTGCGGCGGTGCGTTATCATGGTGTAAAATCCATGAGTTTTCTGCCCACAATTCTGGTCTCTTTCGGCGAATTGCTTCACGCAAACGTCTCATAACGCCCAAATAATAATCCTTGTTTACTGTCTAGCCTTCTGGCAAAAATTCATGATGCACTACACCGTTGTAATTCATGAAAACCGTGAATATTGCCTCTTTTGAGAGAAAACGACGTGCTTTTTTTTGGTTTTGGCTCATTTGGTGAACGCCATTCACTTGCCTGATGTCTGGATTGCGTGTCGTACTCATAAACCTACGTCTCGTCTCCAGTAATGATCCTTTTGATGAATGTGGGATTGTATTCAGCCTCGCAAATCATCTCATTTGCGACGTCAACACGGTCAATTGTTTGCATGAAATTGAGATCTTTTGGCACCAACCTTGCTGCTACATAACGGAAACCCAAATCGTTAACCAAAATATCTTTGACGAATTCATAGGCTATGTTGAACTCATTCGCTATCCTCTGGTGTTTAATTTGCGGTTATTGACCAACATTTGTTTTACTTCATCAATGTTTTCGTCGGTTTTCGATGTCGATGGCCACTGCGTTCATCATCTTCGGTTGACTCACGACCACTTTTGAACTGCTCGTGCCACTGGTAAATGACCGTTTTCTTTAAAGAATCGTTGCCCAAACACTTTTCCCACATTTCCAACATTCGCGCACCATTAAATCCATTTTTTAAGCAAAATTTAATATAAGTTATTAAATCCATTTCTAAAATTGTAAAAAATCACCAACACACAGAGATAGATGCACTCTTGGCTACGTAGCTTTTGCAAATGTCAAGTTATGACGCTAAGATTTAGACGTACCAACTTAACAAAAAAAAAAAAAAAAAAAAAAAAAAAAAAAAACAAAACTCAAATCGGAACAATATGAGCGCCACACGGTGACGCTACCAGGAACTTTGTGATCAAGGTGGTGTGTGCAAGCCCAAAACTCCTGTCCATACTACAACTTCGATAGCCATATTACACAGTTTCTAAAAGTTTACGAGAGCAAATTTTTAAGCAAATAAATGAGACATCCAAGGTCCTAATTTTTATGTATTTCTCTTTCTCGTATCAGACATTACAGAACACATCTCAGCGTGGTCGTTTAAGCACTTACAGAATAAATCGAACGCTATGAAGGCATCGCTCTTATTGTACAACAGTACTTACCACTTTACTCGCAGCAAACGTGCATTATTGCTATTTAAGTGCTAGAATCTGTTAATTGCTCCACTAGTTTGCCAATAAAAAAGAGACATTTTATGCAGTGTTCAGTAATTTTAAAATCTGATATAGTGCTAATCAAAGCAAAATTTCAAATACGATCAAAATTGGCAAAATTATGGTAGATACACAATTGATTTTATTGCATGGTGTTTATTGTGTATTGCAATTCTTTCCTAAGCTAAACAACTCTCTTATGGAATGTCCTGCCCGCTGCCAAGCTCTCTATTTGATAATGATTGTAACTTGTAAACATTTAAGACTAATCTACATTAATACCCCTCTCTTCTTCTTCCCCCTATCAACCCTTCTACCAAGCTGTGTGCAAATATTTTATGGGTACTTAAAATACTCGTACCTTTAGAGCGCGCTAATTATAAACAAAAAAATAAGTTGTATTGAAATAATAAAAAGTTGAATTGAAATTGAACGTGTAGATATTTTTAAATATTTGGGTATTGTTTGAATCAACAAGTTTTACTAGAAAGTGCATACTTCCTCTGTAAAGCAATACCTACCTACGACTGAGAAATGAAATTCAGGAATTATCACTTGAAAAATCAAAAGTGACCTTCGTTTGACCTTGAAAATGGGGCTCAAGGTCAAACCCGTGGTCACCATCTTATGTCCCCTTCAGAACCTTGCGACTCTTGTCTGAAACATTTTTCGCGATATCGAGTATTTTTCGAGTAATTTGGATGTCTCAAGTTAAAAAACTCACTTGCACGACTTGCAGTTTGCTAAGATATGGCGTAACTTGTATTATTCCATTGGAACATGCGTTGAAAAGCTACTGTCATTGTACGTCATGTCAGTATATGTCATTCATTTGAATCGTAAACAACAATAATTTTTTTTTCACTCAAATATGTCGAACTTTGTGCCAGAAAAAGTGTTTTTGCGGAGAGTTCTTCTTCATTACTTTAATATGAAGAAAACTGCTACCGAAAGTCATCGCATTTTTTTGGAAGTTTATGGTGAACATGCGCTAGCTGAGCGAACGTGCCAAAAGTGGTTTGCACGATTTAAAAGTGGTGATTTTGGCTTGGAAGACGATGGGCAGCCATAAAAATTTGAAGATGAAGAACTGGAAGCATTTCTCTATGAAAATTGTTGCCAAACACAAGAAGAGCTCGCAGAATCTTTGGGTGTCACTCAAGCAGCCATTTTAAAATGTTAAATAGGTAAATAATCCGTTTCATTTCCCCCCTTGGTATAAAAAAGAACTACGCTCAATCAAAGATCACCCTCTGAAGTAAATATTTATTACTATATATCACTCGTTTACATCCAGTTCTATTAACTTTGTAAATCACTACGTTTTCCAGCGATACAAATTAATTTGTATCATTCTCTTGATAATAATAAAAATAATAATAGACTCTTGTCAGCTCTACTTCTCATACCTGATCAATTGTTCACAAACATTTCTTATTTCGGCGGACATATCTCAGCATTTTTAAATGGAAAGATTGAATAACAAGGATAATATTCGATTCCTCCTGGTGGTATACTCACCTTGATTTCAAAAACATGTGCTAATTAATTGGAATAACCTTTGGGCTTTCATTTTACAGCGAAGTTTTCCTAATTTTTGAGAAAAAAAAATCCCGAACATAATATTTCTCTATAAAAGAAGTCGTAATACAATACGATCCTCTCCTTCATATCGAAAATGTTTAAATAATAATAATACAAGTGTACAACTAAGTGTTTTTCCATTACTAATTCTATCTTTCAAAACGGAGTTCGCTTCAAGTATTTTGAGCCCTCTAGATAAAAATTTATCTGATTTAAGCAAGGCTTTCAATCAAATTTCACGCACAACTATCCTAACTTGGTTTCCAAGATGTTTTTATTAGGTGAATTACTTCATACTTAAAAGGAAATTGCCCTTTTTATGTTCTGCAAAAACCATTTCGTTATTAATCCAGCTAATTATCAATGTTAGCTCCCAGCACAAATGCTAAAATCAACACACAATGAAAAATGTTTGATAAAATCACCTCGGACTTACTCTTTTATAACGAGCATATTACCATAGAGACAGATGTGCCCAAAGTAGATGTTATCTACTTCCATTCCCATATAGACAACATTATAAAAAGAGGTAACTCCGTTCTCTGTTGCATCAAGCAATGATCAAAGTTACTAAATTCCTGTCAAGTTGAGTCATGATTACACCAATATACTAGCTTTACAGAGAATTTTTTTCCGTTTGGACTGATGACTTCAACCTACCACCCTATCGTGATAGACTTAAACTGATAACTGAAATTACGTGGAATGATTGGTTACAAACCAACATTCATAAGCGTTTATTGAGTTTAATCTCAAACACCTATCTTCCTATCGGAAGATGCTATAATTGTTGCAAATTGCGGCAAATGTCAACTTTACTTTGAGATTTGTGAAATAAACAGATAAAAAATACACCCCAACAGGACATGAAATGCTATACTCCTATAGAACGCGGAATATTTTTAAAATTTTTTTTGTGGAATAAATCGTCGGTGGTGTTGGCAGCGTGAACTTCGACGCAGATTTCTCGGTCGTTTTATACCTACTGGACAAACCCTACGTTGTTTAACCGCTGGCCTCAAAGAGTATGGGACAACACGAGATTTTGTCAGGTCTGGGCGGCCCCGGAACAGCCGTTGTGCTGAGACTATTGCACTGTAGTTGAAGATGTCGCAGAGTACCCCGGAGTATCGACCAGATGACGTGATACGCAATTGGGCATCAATCGGCGGTCACCACGAGGGAGACAACTTTTCATCGAAAATCATCTTGAGCGACAGCCCATTTCCATCTTTGTGGATATGTGAATTGGCAAAATTGTCGCTTCAGTGGCAACGAAGTTCCGCGTATAATCCACAGAGCCAGGCTCAGCGACTATCTCCTTCTTCAATTGGATTGGGGCTTGAGAACATGTGGTTCCAAAAGGATAGAGCAACAGCGCATACTGTACGAGCCAGTGCGATTCTGAGGACTTCATTTCCGAGTCGCCTTAGTCGGGAAGATCGCTTTTTAAAGTCGATCGATAAAGCCCTTAAAAAGAATATCCGTTAAAAATGCGGAAACCTAATGTCGGAAGTTCTGGCAAGATGGAAAATGCCACAAATCAGGCCCGAATGATCAACAATTCTGGCGGCGGCCACCTAGCTGATATCATTTTCTAGACTTAATGGGAACAAATTTAAGACATCAAGTAAAGATAATCCAAAAACCGAATCAAAGTTATCATTCATAAAAAAAATTACAACCAAAAAACGTCGGGTGACAACTTGTACAATAATTAAGGTAGATATTGCTGTTTTCTAGTTTTAGTTATCAGATCCTTGATTTAGATTAACAGTTTTACGTAAACACGTTTAGTCATAAAGCGATAGAGTTTATTTAATTGCCTTACCAAAGCGACACGAAATCAATTGTATTAATTACACAGCTATCTAGTATATCTTAACTGGTGCAAAACGGAATAGTGAATTAGTATAAATATTGCGAACTATTTGAATTTTTGATATCATTCATTTGTCAATTGTTTTTATACTCAAACGTTATTCAGAAAATCGCTTTTAAATTTGCATTATCATGCTGAAATAAGTAAGTGTGAATTAATGTTCTTAAATAAGATTTGTAAAATTATCTTTCCTTTGTAGTTGATCCTTGTTTTGGCTCTTGTTGTGGCCATGGTAGCAGTTAGGCCTGATGCTCTCCTCTCCGACTATTCTAACCTGATTTATCGATCAGTTGGTGCCCGCGTTGGTGTCGTATACCCTTATGGTGGGTTGTATGCTGGGGTATAGTTTCACTACGATTGAACAATGTTTGACTTGGTGATGTATGATCCTCAAGTACGGAATAAAGTTCATTATATTTCAATAGCAACTATGTGTATATTTATTTTAATTACAATTGAATGACTTGTTGCAGTGCGAGTTTTAATATATCTGAAGATTATCATAATCATATATAACCCAGTAAGTAATTATAAGGCAGGGCTTTTCAATGATTAAACTCATGACGACAGTTATTAGGACAAATATTAAAAATTTTAATTAAACATTTTACCCATGGTGCTTAAGTGAAATGAAATGAAAATCTCTTTACTGCAGATAATTACAAAAATCTCTTTTATGACCCCCAATATACCTAGAATATCAGCGCCCTGCCTCTAATTAATAATTGATCCATACTCCTGCGCATAATAGCTCAAACAATTATAGATTAGATTTTGTTTATTTATGTTGTTTCACTCAAATATTAGTTTTATTCTGTTTCAATAATTTCAAAAATTATTTTACATTAGGTTTTTGTTTTTTTTTTTTAAATGTTTATTTATTTTTAATATATTTTTTATATATATTAATCTAAGTTAAATTTGTTAAATTAAAGCCTTTATATATGGGGGAATTTTGAACACTAGCATTTATAAAATTTAGCTATCTTAAGTCGTGTATATTGTATTTCTTGAGGCACGTAGATGCTAGTGTCTAAAAGAAATTTATGTAGCCAAAACAAATACTAATCTTATACATTCATTCATACATTCTTTGCATAACACGCAGCCATTTTAACGAATTTAACATAAAATCAATTGGCATATACTCGTTCTTGTTACACTTTAAAATACATCGCATTCCTTTATTTTGTAATCACTGCTATCTCAAACTCAATACAATATTCAATGGTGTCAAAGACCTTCACATATTTTGAGAAATATCGTAAAATAAAATGAATCTTTTTTAAAAAAAATATGCACAGAATTTATATTGCGTAATAATAGGGGAAAATAAATCCAAGGTAGCTGTTAACTAGTTAATTTTACAGGGCTTTTGTAAAATAATGCCTCAATTTTAAATTTTATAGCTGCAATTATTTCCTGGCTCAGATTCTGGTTGAAATTAGTCGTAGGCGCAGGAAATTTGGCTTCATATTTTTTCTGCAGCAGATGTTCCGGTGTCACTGCGTTAGATAGCATGTCTATAAGATCAGAGTCAGAAAACGGTCGACGCGCAAGGTCATCAAAACTCCAGTGCGTGCTGTACCAAAGACCACTTCCTTTTAATAACTTTGAAAGTGCAACCCGTGATATGAATATCAAAGTGAAAAAGATTCATCAATCCGTCTGGAGTGGAGTCAAGCGTGCCGAGGAAAGCCGAGACAGACTGTTCTTTAGGGTCTGCTAAAATCTGCAATGATATGTTCTCGTGAGAGTTTATTTCACCAATAAATAAGTATATAAATAAATAATTAATAAATAAATAAATATACAAATAAATGAATAATTTGATAAATATACATTAATTAATCCATAAATGAATATATTTTCATTAATTAAATAAATAAAAAAAATAAGCAAATAAATAAATTGAATAATTGTATAAATAGACAAATTAGTAAATTAGAACAAACAAAGCATTTAGGATTGAAAGTGTAAAGTGAAACCAGCATTGAATAGATTTTTAAAAAGTGGATTGTGTGATGTTTCGCAGCTCAGTGTTAATTTTTTAGGTATCTTGCTTATTTTATGAGATATACTTAAAACTTGAGATCGTTCGTGCAATTTTGTTGTCGAGTAATCCCACTGAAGCTTAAGTAACAACCTATGTACCCTATTTAAACATATACTCGTATGTATTTTTTTTATATGAGAACTTGCACGGTGCAGCATAAAAAAAATAGCTTGAAATATTACTTTAAATAATATAAGCTTATTTAATGGATATAAAATATAGATAGCAGTTTGTATTTTTTGCACCGCATTTTGAATGTGAAATCCAAAGGTTGTTTTTTGTCTAAATATAGTATATGCTTGAATGTAATACCTATTTCTACACTTACGAATAATACCGATATTTTATTTTGTGATAAGAAACAGTTTTTATTTTCCTAGTAAAAACGATATCCTGGGTCTTAATTGGATTTATATTATTTTCCCATTTAATGCAATGCTGAGTTATTACATTCAGAGCAGATTAAAGATATAATGCAATAGCTGCACCAAGCTAATGCCATGAATATTATTGCTCTATCATTAGCAAATAAAGCAGATTTGCACTGCTTGTAGGACAGATCCTTTATATCTTTTGAGGTGAAATATTCACTATCAATGAAGACTCTAAAAGTTCTTTTAGACAAACAGTTTTTTTATTAATTAGTAACGAATAATGGAATATTAGACGTCATCATCTTAAACGGGAGACTATGCCATACTGTCCAATAGCACCATTCCTGTGGACTGAACTTTACTAAAATTTAATTTGACGTGCTGGCAAATCCCAAATACCTAATTATTGGTGTTATAAAATCTTCTGAATCAAAACTTTTCATTGGGTAAAATACGTACTTACCTAAGGTGGCGCTACAGTCCGGTGTGAACCTGGTCCTCAACGAGCAAGCATGTCCAGACAGATCAATCCTTAGCTAGCTGCCTCCTCCAGTTTCATAAGCTAAGTTGGCTGAAGTCCCCTTTCACTTGCGTACGCCACCTGATTCGGGGTCTTCCGGAGTATTGGTGTCCACCCACTCTACACGACCCAGCCACCTAAGTCATTGGACTTAAACTCTTCTTGCTAAGTCGATGTCTATGCAGATGAGACCAAAAATCCCCTAAAAAATTTTCTTCTCAAAGCAGTCAAGAGCATCCTTATAAATTTTTTTGAAAAAGTCCGAACGTCTGCGTTATAGAGCAGGACTGGTATTATTAAGGTCTTATTTATGTTAGGTCACTTCTGTTGTTTTAGAAAGGGCTTTGCTAGTTAGGACAAAGTCCTTAACTACTTCAAAGTTATATCTGCCGAGGGTGCAGTTCTGTTCGAGACGTCGATGTTCTTGCATATACTTGGCCTTACTCTCATTGACAGAAACGAAAGCGCCACTGATATCACGCTGCTTTTTCCGATTATGTCAATATTTTTGCACTATTCTTTTAAGAATTCTTATAAAATTGCATGAGAGTGCACCGCCTTATCTAAGGTATCTTTGACATCAAAGATCTCCGAGCAGCGTGCATTCTGCATTGTAATCCTGCACAAAAAAGCGATTTTGCAGAGATGTCAAAACTATACATTGCTCTCTATAGAGGCTGTCATACTCAGCTTTCAAATCAATAAATAAGTGGTGTGCGTCGATTTGGAGCTCATGGGCTTTTTCGAAAATCTGCCCTAGTATGAATATTTGATCGATGGTAGACTTTCCTGGCTTAAAGTCTCACTGATATGGACAAATTAGATGGTTGAAGAATGACTTTAGGAATTCACACAAAATGGTAATTGAGGCAGTTCAGAGCGTTTCCTTTCTTGAAGATCGGATAAACAATGCTGAGGTTCCATTCATCGGGCATACTTTCGTCCGATCATATCTTACAGGTGAGGTAATGTATGCTCGTTACCAAGTCATCGCCAGCCAATTTGAGAGCTCAGTAGTGAGACTTTGTTGAACTGCCTCAAGCTTTGTTTAAATATGGTTGTCTTTACTCCATTGAGAGGAATATATACAGAGGAATACTATACGAAACACTATCTTTTGAACTCTGACGGTATAATACCTGCCGAGCTACAAATTTCCTCAGATATTATCTTGCCCACGCTAAAGAATATCATGAGAAGCTATGTACAACTGATCCCCATTCCATTGTCATGGAGAAAAGTCAATGCAGTTTTCACTCCTAAGGCCGGAAAATGCTCTTATAATGTCCCAAATGATCGTGGACTTATAAGTCTATCATCTTTCCTTCTGAAAACTCTAGAACGACTGATTGATATTCATATTCGAGCTTAAATTGAATATTAATCGAACGATCTCTACAATATAGAAAGTGCGCAATGGTTGCCCAGACATAAAGGGCGCCTTTAACAACGTCGACATATCCGCAATCACGACTGCGCTGTTACATCTGCAGATAGACGACTTATTGGGAGTTAATCAGTCTTATGCTAAATAGCAAGATAATCAGCTCCAAACTGTGTGGGACTTCTGCTTAAGGATGTGCTAGCAAAGGCACGCCTCAACGCGGTGTCCTTTCTTCTCTTCACTGGATCTTAGTAGTAAATGAACTGCTGATACACCTGCAAGCGGGAGGGAGCAGGGTGATTGCCTATGCGACTGACGTTGCTATACCCGACTCAGGTAAGTATTTTAATAACATCAAAGAACTTCTTCAGCTAAATCTTAACAGATTAACCCGTTGAGCGGATCGCTGTGGATTTTGAGTTAACACCCGTAAATCTTATCTCGTTCTCTTTTCCATGTAATATTAAATTTCAAGTATTTTATTGAAATCCATAAACGCTACAAGTTTATTCTAAAACAGCAAAATAACTGAACCTCAGCTTTCACAGGAAACTTAACTGGAAACCTAACATTCTAGAAAGAACCAAGAAAGCTACAACAGCAAACTCGAATAACCCACAGGCTATACATCTCGGTCATAAGACCGATATTCACCTACCTTATGGTTGTCTGGTGGACGGTCTTAGACATTGCAGCCAACTGCAAAAAAAAACTAAGCAAAATTCAAAGAACAGCATAAGTGTTTTGATCTTGAATTCGTGAAGGAGTTTAAGTACAATATTTTGGGATCAAAATACTCGTAGATAACAAATTAAACTGGAAGTCACACATAGTGTCTATATATATCTTTAAACAAAATGTTTCAATTGCGGAAACTTTTGCCATCGAGATTACTTTCAGTTATCTAATACGCATTGGTTCAATCACGGCTTGAGTATGGTCTTGCATGTTGGGGTTGTGCCTATATAAGTAACCTGAATACTATTATTGCAGCACACAAAAAAATTATTCAGTTTTTGCTATGTAAAAACAGATTTAATCCTTCGCCTCCCCTGTTTCAATCAGCGAAAATACTACCACTTCGTTACCTTTTTATTTACAAAGCACTCAAAGTATTTTTTGTTTGACGTTGTAATATTTACTTTAGAAGAAATGGATTATATTCGCTGAGAAATAGGTCTACAGTTGATATTCCTAGGGTTAATAAAGGGCACAATCTACGTTTTCTGACTTCAATAGCACCTCATATTTTTAACAAACTGCCATCTAATATGGTATATCCAATCTGGTCACATGGGAATCAATTCCTAAAAAAACTAAAGCTTATTTACTTTCACAATCTGAAGTTGAATTACTTCTACAAGTTATGTCTTAACGTAATATTTACTTACATTTTTGTTTTTATGTTTATGATTTTTTCCCTAGCTTTCTTCTTTGTTCTTGCACTCTCCTCTTCACAAAGTGTTTCTATTATTATTTCCTTATTTTGTGATTATAAAACCCAGAATTTCGTCTATGTTTTCCGTAAAAATGTATCTAATGTAAAATGTACTAAACTTATATTGAAATGGAAATATGGTAAATCTAATCTTAAATTAAGATTAAGATCTTAATTAATTAAAGATTTTTTAGAAGCTGAATGGACGAGGAGGAAGAGGAGACAATCCTCCACCTTCTCTCACAGAGAAGAAAACTCCTCCTTCACCTAGAGACTTTGATTAAGTCTCGGTAATATATACCGACTTGAGCTCCAAATATGTCGGATTAGTCCAGATAAGGTCTTTTCTGCTTTATTCTGGGATTCTATTTCATTTTGGAAATTCCTCCGCTGTCCCATTTATATTGCTGTTATTTTTGTCCGCTGGTACTCGCGCTTATAACTTTGGCAAGTCGAGTCCGGATGGACATTAATCAGTACCGTATAGTTAATACTTGGAGGTGAAATAAACACAATTGATTTGTAGAAACAGTTACAAAACAGGGCATCTCGACTTTAGATAGTGATCTAAGTAGACTTAAAGGCCTATACGAGTTTGGATTGTTATTGAGTTTTCCGGGCTTTGAAATCGGGATCAGTTTAGCTTCTTTCCAGCAGTCAGGGAAATGTGATGTGTTTTTACATCTATATCTATAGGACTAAATAAAACAAATAAACTGTCATGTATTTTGATAAAGGTAACTGCTAAAAGATTTGGTTTCTCTTCATTCGACGTACAAAAACCATTATTACATTCAAGGTGGGGAAGTGTATTATGGTTAACGATTTTTGATTTTTTAATTTTGTTAAGTTTTCCAGTTTGTTCTCTAAACACAATCTGTCTCGAATGCTGTCAATTTATACAATATTTAACAAATTTATTATTTTATTTAAGTTTTGTATATTTCATGGTTAGCAAGAACATACTATATATTTTCTAAGATTCAAGCACGGTTGAATTTGTATCACATTATATTGGCAGATAGTTTTTCGACTGTAAGTCGTCATGAATTAGCGTTAAAAATAACTGGTAATACGATAAAATATTTGTTCCAAGTTGTTAAATTTCAGTTTGAATAAAAAGTTTTTGAGCAGTTATTATGTAATGCAACGTTACAGATTTTACATTTCATTTTCCTATTTTTGTTTTTTGTTTTTGTTGGCTAACAATATGATGGGTTCTTCCATCAAACCGAATACTGTCGAGAATAAATCTTCTGACAGCTAGAGATGACCTAGGCAACCTTGACGTTGAGGCAATATTTTGACCTAAAGGTGTATCCGTTGTTTGAAGGTATGTTTTAACAATAAACCTGGTGAAAGATAGCAAGTCATAGTTGCCTGTAAGGTTGGAAAGCGTTGCTTATGCTTGCATTTATCAAAAACATAAGTGGCTGCCAGTACCATATTTTTAAACGAATTGCAATTCGGTAACATCCAACACTTTGATCCAACCTATGAACCTCTTTTAGTTTTTTTTTTCATTTCTTTGGGATCTTTTACTTATGCTTTTTCCACACCGTTTGCCCTTATGGTACCAGTTACATTATGGCCCATAGTTTATAGTTCATCCAGAAGAGGCAGGGATGTAAAGAAATTGTCCATATACAAACTGTAACTATAGATGGCAGTTTCTATATCAGGTCTAACACCACAGAGCCCCCTACACCGAACTCTGGATGAGTATTTCCTATACTGACTTCTTGATAATCTCCTTGATATATCAAATAGCCAAGCCGAGTACATGTACATTAAATTTTGTAGCCAAATTTGATCCGTTTCCCTTGTATGTGCTGTTTTGCGCTATGCTTCCTAAAATATGGTATCATTATTTCATCCATACTCAAAACCTCAAGTCTGTTTCTCGACATAGCAGATGCAACTCCCTAAAAATTACCATCAAAACCTTGTTCCCAATACATACGGTATCTCGCTACGCTATTATAGCCTGATAGCAATAAAATGTTTATTTTCTACCGTGGAAACTCTAAAAGTGTGGGTACCTTTCTAAATAGCATTTTTTTCTGTTTCAGAACGCAAAAGCTCAAAAACTTCATTAAAAAAGAGCTCAAAAAATTGTATTGGATTATCTGAATCTTCTAAAAACGTTGGAAGAATGTGCTTCTCTAGTCTTTCGGGAATGTCTACAGGCTTCACTTTCTTGCAACTGACATCCGTTTTTTTTTTTTTTTTTCAAAGGCGTACCATAATCTGCTGGTATACCAGCATTTGTCTCATCAGTTTGGTCGTTAATAGAACTTTTCAAAATATTATTTGTTAACTCTATTTCTGCACGATTAGAGACCATCGCTTGGAATTCCGCCTCTGCTAAAAGCTGGTGCTTTGATAGATGCATAATATTTGCTGATTCTTCATCACCGCTATCTTCATCACTCATGTCGTTATTTACAAGGGGTGTTATTAAAATTTCAGCAGCCAAAATATTGTCGTCTTCTTCAAGTTGTGAAATGATTTCATTTACACTCAACCTGATTTCATTTACACAAAACAAAAAAAAGTTCCCATAAACTAAAATGTTTTTGCAAATATTTGTCACACTGGCATATGATCATACTGTTCCACTTGTGGAACGGTGCAATCTATATCAAAGAGAATATTTAAAACCAAAACAGTTTTTTGTTTCGATATAAAAACATTTACAAGTAAACCAATGTAACATGGAAGATATTAGTCCAAATAGCTTATAAACAAAACTTACACTTTGCGGCGAGACAATTTTTTGGCAATTTCTTAAAATTCAACACACAATAAATACACCGATATTTCTCGAAATCAAACCAAAGGTAAATTATTTTGACAGCAAACACTATTAGTGATTCCAGAATGCGAAAATAAATAATGGACGCGTTTAAGAAATATTTTTAGAAAATGAAACAGATACCGTTCGACCAATGTAACAATAGGATGATACGGGTTAAAGGTTTCATTTCCAATAGATCTATTTCTACTAACCCTATTATTTTTTGCAATCTAGTTTTGAATAGACAGGAAAATGGTTTTCATCACAACGCTTTATATAGCATTTTTTTTCTCAAGTTAACCGTAATATTCTACTGATAAAATGAATTAATTCATATTTAATGCTAGATCACCTTTTCTTGATGGTGATGAAATCTTTGGAATAGTCCATTGAGAATAGTCTTGGTATTGATGTTGATTACATTGTCCTTAAGCGAATATTTGATTTTCTGAAACAAACACTTTGTAAAGTTTCAAACTCTTAATTGTCTTATAACAATTTACTTTGATCAATGTTTATTTTGAATAGAGTTTTTTTATTCAAGTTACTTATTTATTGTAGTCATTTACAAGGTATGTTGTAAAAGAAATGAATTTTTATCTTCTTGGTACCTCACTTTACTCTTCAAAACGTACATTAATCAGATTAGATATATTAAAAAATAAAAAAAAAAACATGTTTATTTTTATTTATTTGATTACACTCATATACTTTGATATAGGATGTGCGTACTGCATAAAAAAGATGTCTCAATAACTGCACTTTTTATCAAACCCTAGAGACATAAAATGGTAATTAAAATTAACGTATAGCAAAACGTATTATATTGCATATTATGTATTAATTTCCGTAAAAAAAACTCGATTTCTGTTATATTTTACTAAAATTTGAACTGATATCGCTGAGTCTGTGAGTAACCTACCTTTTCATCGTTTATTTTGATCCGTTCATTATTCCTAAAACCGTAGTGATTAAAAACTATATGGAATAGTAACGTACTAAAACAAACCTTATCTAAGAATAATCCAACTTTTATCGAGTAATAATTTTAAGTAGCATTGTTTTTTAACTTTAGTTGTTAGGACCTATATATGACAGTAAATTGTTGGTCCTCAATACGAAATGCTAAAAAAAAGAAATTAATCAATATCTTCTGAGATCAATGAATAACAAACAACATGACGAACTTATTTAAAAATATTGAACTATTATCAGTTTTTTAAACTTACTATACTAAGTATAGCATATTACTCATGGCCATCGTTCAGTTCTTCTTGAAACTGAGTAATTGGCGTATTTTTATTCTAACTCAACACCACCTTTTGTGCTGTTTTAAAACTAATTGTTTCAGGTTTTCCACAGTTTTCATAGATTTAATCGTCATGGTGCATGGAATAGATCATCACTAAACTTTGATTATTTTTGGGACGTATGATACCAATATTTTATATTTCACGAAATCTAATATATTTTTTGCTGTTGTTTCTTGAAAAAAAATTCAGCTGATGTTTCGCATCGCTCCCATGGGTGATACGTTTGTCGAGTAGTTCCAGAATAGAGAACCGATTAATAGTTCCTCTGGCTGGAACATATTTTATATTTGTATTGAAACTTTGTTACTTTACATATAAAAGCGTTATATAAATAATTCAATAATTTATTTTGGTGTAACAGGGGCACACAATCTTGATGCCATATCTAACAATTTTAAACTTCTTTCACATTCTGAAAAGACATTTTCTTCTAAACGTACAAAGTGAGAGCAGTTCGATCTACAGTTCTTTCTCTTCTATTCGTTATTCTGAATGAACTCATATTTCCATCTGTTTCATCCGTCGCCCATGAACTTTCAATATTTCAAGGCAAGATTTAAAAATATCTGATAATATTAAAAAGTCAAAGACGTATCAACCGCAGCCCGCATCAGTTTTATATTTTTGTTGTTTTATTTTTATTTTGTATATATAAGCCTGTACTATAAATCTATTGGTTCAGTTGGTAACATGTTTTGTTTTTCACGAGCATCATAAATAATTGTACAATAGGTAGATAAGTTATGATGAGTCTGAAAAACTTTCGCTCTGCTGATTTACATTGTCGCCTCTGTTTTCGTCATCACATTCGAAATTCGCTTACAGATCATAGATCTGAATCATTTTCGTCAACCAATGGTTAGACCTCTCCGGTGACCGGCACCTGTTGCAATGAAATGTTGCGGCGTGAAAGTACACTGGAAGCTAAAAGTTTTAGGTCTACCTAGACAACTGACTTCATAAATGGATGGAGATTGAATTTCATGAAGTATATTGGGTTCTTTCACCTAAATTTTCTACATGAGCTATACAAAACACAGTCAGATTTTAGAACCATTTTTTTTTAACAGCGGGCCTTTGGTTTACAAATGTGGGAAAAACCGCTTTTGTGGTTAATTGACAAGTGTTTAGGTTTTTCGAAATTGTTTATGTCTCATTACATCAAAAGAGTTATCAAATCATAAAATTTGTCAACCTGGATCGCAAGGCAACTCGCATCGTTAAGTTGCTTCGCAGTCAAAGATGTCAAGGTACTGCGTTCAATGTACCACTGAACGACAAGCTCGAACCAAAAATCTTGAGGATGAATCACAGTCAAGACGCCTGTTAGAGTAGCTTACACACAATTTAACACGAGGATCAGCTTATAGCGACAACAAGCAAACGAAGTAGATGAAAAACGGTACCCATAAACCGCTGTCCTTGGACGAACAAAAGTTTAAACAGAGTTTTATGGAGGAATGAATCCAAATTCAAGAAATTTGACACAAAACGTAGAATTTTCGTTCAACGAGAGCGCTGAACAAACAATATTACCAGACTGTGTTGTTTTTACCGTCAGACATGGAAACAGTTCTGTTATAGAGTGGAGATGTTTCTCTTTAAGTGGAGCTGGAGATCTGACTCGAGTGATTGAAAAAACGAATAAGGAGTCATACAATACAATAATGAGAGAAAACGCTGTGACCTCTGGACTAAGATTAATTGGCGAAAAATTCATATTTCAGCAGGACAACGAGCAGGACAAGCTGTGTTAAAGGATCCGGGATTAATGTTCATCATCAGGATCTAAGTTATGCAATATTAGATTACTGGAGCAATGCACGTCAGATAATAATTCGAAAATTGATAGGTAGAATAGCAAGAATTATAAAAAAAAGTAATCGATTGTAAAGGTGGCTCCTTTTACATAATTATAATTCTGCTAAAGAGTTTTTTGTCGATGTTAGATTTTGTTTTTCTTCCGAGCATTGTGTGCCTTAAACTTTTGGTATAACAGTATAATTTTTATAAATAACCAGATTACTCTTACGACTCCTAGAAAAATTTTAAAATACGTACATCCCCTAGGGTAAAAAATTGTTGTTGTATTTCGCGACGAATGATTGCATCTACTTGTTTTGGTTCGAAACTCATATTCATAATTTCGTATCAATGTCAGTTACTGTTACCTAACGTAGCTTAATCATGCAAAACTAATTTATGAGCAGAACAGAAAGAGAAAAACTGATGACAGTTGGTATAAATAATGAATAGCATTTGAATTCTTGATATCAGTCAGTTTTGATCGATTGCACTTTAAAGTTTATCAAGAAAATATTTTTTAATACTTTTCGTCATGTTGAAATACGTAAGTCAGAGATTTTATACTTAACTTAATCAATTATAAAGTCTTTTCTTTTATAGTTGATACTAGTTTTGGCTCTTCTTGTTACCATGGCCGCTGCTGAGCCTGATGTTCTTGTATCTAATTTAGGATATCCAAGTGTTGCTCGAGTTGGAGTCGCATATCCAAGTGGTGGGTTGTATGCAGGAGTACTAGGCCGTTAAACAAATGTGCGCTGAAATAAGGAGAACATTTTTTAACTAGTCTCTCTAAAAAAGTAATAAAACGCACTTTTATAGAATAGCAAACCTACATACATGCCAAAGTGAAGTAGCTGCACGTTGCATTTAAAGAAAACTTTTCATTTCGTGTATACACAACAATGCTTTTTATTTACATCACTTATCAATATACGTATAAGCAACAACAGCTAAAAATAAGCAGATTTGCAAATACACCACTTTGCCATGACACCGACGATAATGTAGTTTCTTTGAATTCGACTTCTTTGTGATAAAGTTCTATTGCTTCTAGATAAGCAAAAAATTTTCGAACACGCAGCAGATCTCCTAAAAACTTAATAAAAAATAAACTTTGCTGGTATGCCCTAGCAGCATACCTAAATATTGGACAATATATGGCACATTTGGTGAATTGTCGAAACGCATTACAAGTAATATGTTAAAGAACAACAAACAGCCTTAAAAATGGATAAAATTACAATTTACAGATCAAGCAGTAAAAGCAAAACCGAAAACTTCATATTATGCACGTACTCGTACAATATAATAGCCTTTATAAAATAACGCATTGAAACAAAAAAGTATTTATTGAACCTACTCGTTAGAGTTTAATATAAAACAAAAACTGGCAAAAGGTATTTACTGGGAATTCAAAAAAGCTTAATTAAAGACAATACAAACTATTGCTCGTACATGTACATATGGTTGAGTTTACATATATCAGATTTGATATATATATATAATGTATCTCGGATGCAGATACACGAGTGACCATCCATGGATACTTTGGAGAGAAAGCGGTAATTTTTTTAACAGCCTTTGCAGATCATATGAGCTAAATTTCTACTATACTATGCGGGTCTATTTGTCTGCCCTTATATCAATGCCGCCTGAAGTCCTATGGCAATCAAAAGAAAACGTGAACCGTTTCCAAAAAATCGCTGGATTGCAAATTGGAAATAAGACACAAAATCCTTTTTTCACTTGGGTGATATGCGGCTTATCACCAAAAGCCAACATGTGGTTGGAGCTACTGTCAACCTTCCGCCGGTATGCAATAATAACTGTAGTACGGTGGCTGCAATTGCTCTTTCATATATGTCTAATTGTAAGGCAAGCAGTTCCTGCATTTAAGTCGGCGCACAGTGGCTTATTTTGACTTTTATTTTATGCTTAAAAAAAATACCACCCTTAAACGAATAAAGATATTAGTTATTTTTCCTTCTTAAAGGGAATTCCAATTGATATGAAATTAGTAAATTTTGAGAAAAATTTTTGAAATCTTCTGCTGAAATGAAAGTAAACGGACCAACGGATATATATCAGGGGTTAACATACTATGCTTTTGCATCTCATGTTTTCTTAATTTTTCTGCATCCTTGATTCCAATAGATTCATCAATAATCACTTCTTCTTGCCGAAGTGAGTATGCTAGTTTGAAAATAAGTTCCATACACCTGAGTCTTGCATGTACAGAAAAAATTCCATATACGTATTTATGTTCGTCATCATTTGATTCATCTTGATTGTTGACATATGGGACATGACCGCCTTGACTTTGTATCTGTTATTTCTTTACTCAGAACTTTCCCGTTAATCAAAATTAAAAATAGCTCGTGGTTGAAAACTATTCCTATGGTATTTCGTCATTAACTTTATATTCGGTAGTCTGAAGAAGCGAATTTGATTTTTTATATAGTTGACTGTTCTTTTTATGAGTTCTAAAGTTTCCCTTACATATTGGAATATTATGGGTCGGCAAAAATGAACTGATGATGCACGAGCGTTCCTCCAATGTTCGCAATTTGCTGAGGCCATAAACATATTTGCATCTATTTCACCATCTGGTATATTTATTTTCTGCTTGTAAGTACCTTGATTATCCATCACATCCCCACTTACTTTGTAATTTAACAATTCTTGAAAGTGCAACTATTTCCCCCTTTTCACTTTTTTTTTTTTTTTTTTTTTTGTAATCAGGGCGCACTTAAGGGACTTCAGTACCCTTAAAATGATTGCACATAGCGCGGGTGAATGAAAATTAGGGAGGGTGAAAAGTAACCTCCTTGACCGTTCATATTTAGGCAGACATGCCAAATTTCAGTGCGATACTGTCTTAAGTTTTGTTTTGACAGCTGATCGTTGTTTACGTGTTTGGCATCATGTTAAATATGGACAAAAACGATTTTCGTTCTCTTATAAAACATTATTTTTTAAGAGGCAATTTATGCGAGGTCCTCTGTAACCGCGCATACTCACTCCTGACTAAGAACATGAGTTCGAGAGCACTTCGAAAGAGTGTTTGAACTTGCTGATGCGAAATCGGGTGGTCTTCTGGCGTCGATTGACTTTCCAGAAAATTACTTTTCGGACGGGATCAAAAAGTTGGAAAATCGCTGGAATAAGTGTATCAAACTAAAAGGGGACTATTTTGAATTCCCAAGGATATTTCTATTAAATATATATTATTCCATAAGTGAGTTGCGTGGCTAAGGAGAGAATCAGGATAGTTCAGAGTAAGTCCGAACGTGGGCTTGAAGGTAAAGTAATGAGCATCGAAACGGGTATTACAGTTGAAGGTTTGAAAAAGTGAAATGCTACTGGCAATGTCATTAGAACACTAGTGGTGAAAATAAGGATAGAAAAAAGGTAGGAGGCATTACGTCAGGGCGTTCAAGAATGTAAATGAGCTTCACCTATAAGTTTTATTGCACGTTCTTGAATCCAATTTAGCAGTTGCAAAAATGTATTAGGAGTGCCTGACTAAATGTGGGCATTGTACTCCAATTTTGGGGAGATGAATGACATATATATTGAAGCAAGATCAGAGGCAGTGAAATATTTCGTACATTGTTTGAGGAAACCTAGACGTTGACACAAATACAGAGAATGGAAAGTTCTTCGGTTTTGATAATGCAAGTCCATTCATGGATAATGGCTAGGTATTTAAGTTTCGCCTTAGCGACAGCAGACAGCATTATGTTTTGGAGGCATTAAATTCTACTCTGTTAGTGGTTCTTCAATTAGTTATGCCACTACGAAATTAACCAGGTTAATATGCTCTGCCATTCCCGGTCTACAGCTGGAAAGTAGGGACGTGAGCTCGGGAATGAATTTGAAAAGCAGAGAGTGCTGTTCTCAGCAAAGGAATAAACGATTAATTGGATAAAAGTAGCAGACAAGAGATTATATACCAAGACTGAAAAGAATGCCGGAGACTGAGTGGAGCCCTGTGGTACACCAGCATTTATTTTTTGGATATCAGACTTGAAACCGCAAAAGATAACTTGAATTGAACGTTCCGAAAGGTAATTTTTAATCTATTGAAGAAAGATTCGTTTCAACAAAAGAGCCTGGTACTAAACTCTGTCAAATGGCTCAGAAATATCAAGTGCAACCATCTTGTTTTCACCAGATTAAAGTATGCCTTGGTTTCACTTTTTGGTGAGACACGCTTTCAAATCACCAGTGCCGGTCATTGAGAAAGTTTCGTGTTTCGAGATATTTCATAAACTGACGGTTTATCAGCATTTCCATGATCTTGAAAAGAATAAACTAATATTGATTCTCTATAAACTATCACTATACACATTTAAACGTCAGTAGATACATAATTTCCAATTACGTCCAACTAAGTATGGTGGTTTCGGTTTTCGATGCTCTCTCTCTCTAAGTTAGTTGTAATTAAGATGTAAATGTATTGTATCCACAAGTGCTTAATTTTATAATAGTCAAAAATGTTATACTATTATTAGGAATACAATTATTTTATTGTATAACATTTTATATATAACAAAAATCGAGAAACTTAACTTAAGAGAAGATAATCCAAAGTTTAAAGTATATTCCATAAGCAACTTATTTTTTGCTATAATGTTGTTATCCTCAGCTCACTTCAACGACAGCCCTGTTGACTATTTGCTCGAACATCTTTATGATAAAGTTATACAGTTTTCCCAAAAATTTGGAGGAATTTCATAAGTCCTTAATTTATACCTTTTCAGGATAAGTTTTACCACTGCTTTTTTCTAATTAATTGGATAGTACGTTAAGTAATCCAGTAAAGATATCAAATCGTCATTTTCAGACGACATTTTATTTTTCAGTCCAGCTTGTAAGTACCGCGGCGACATTAACGTAATATCGTTCGCTTATAAGTCAAACTAGAACTCAATCATATGTTGGAGCGGGCAGTTGTGCAACTGGTTGTCTTTAGAATGCAAGGGATTATTTCTTCATGACATATGCCCAGTATTAAGATCTCCAGCAAGTAAAAATTTCTTCCGATATAAGCTGAAAATATCCAAGAAATATCATATACATTTGTCTGTTCTTTCGAAGATAAATGAATACAATGTTAGCTGCCAATATCTTGAGCATTCGCACGTTCCACTTCTTCTTAAGACTTTGCGTAAAACAATTTCAAACCTTTTTCCTCGTGGTGAATCAGGCCGGCCACTGAAGCTTATTTTGTGAATACGATGGCAAGGCTTAATATTGCCAACCAAAAACAAATTTGAGCTGCTAAAAGAGTTATTCTTCTTTCGATCATGAATACTGAGTTTACGTTAAGCACAAGGATCTTCAGTTGAATCTCATTCAAAGTAGCGAAGCTTACATATATCGCCGCACCAATATGAACAATCAAAAAAAGACGTGATATATTATACAGCGAAACACAAAATGATCGCTTCGAACTCACGGCGTATTTTTTATTGTAATTAAGCCACCATTCTTGACGCTTTTCTTCTCCATTTATTATTAAATCTTTGTTTGGTCCTAATTTTTTAACAAACTTTTACTTACAAGCTTACGTAACCTTATGGGTATTCTATCCCTAATTTCTCTTTTCTCTATTCACATTAATGCGAGAAATTCGACCTCCATTAGCTAAACGGATTTGCGCTTATATTGTTGTTGTTGTTGCTGCTGCTACTGTTGTGTTTGTTATCCTTGCTGTCTCTATTATAAAAGATATTGTAATATCTATTTACTTTTTACTTTTGCTGTTGTTTCTGTTGTTTTTATGTTCATTGATTGTATTGTTATTTCAACTATTGTTTCCTTCTTTTTATTGGTTTGTTGAGCTAAGCTTCTCCGTCTTTTTCTTCTTTCACCCTCTTGCAATCCCTAGGTCAGCCATATATGGTATACAAACTGACATTAATTTTCAATGTTTTTTTTTTTTTTGCTATGCCCTTTTTTGACTTAACATTCTCATCTGATTTTGTAACTGTTTTTTTTTTTTCTATGACTCTGTATTATTAACCGTGCACTAGCTATATTTTCTTTACAACGGTTTGTTTATTTAGAGCGCCTGGCTTAAATGCCTTTTGACACTTCCTTCACGAGATGAATACTGAATCTCGTACCTTAGTCCTTTCTCAACTCAATGAATAATCTTCTATACAATATTTTAAGTCATTTTCTGTTTATTAAAATTTCTTTCTTATTATATTGTACAAATTTCTATAAGGTTTTCTAATAACGACTTGAGAAATTTTTTTTTTAAATAAAAGACAAACCATTTGAGATATTTCAAAAACTTTATTATTGGCTTGAAGTACAATAAAAACATTTATGAATGGAACTCGACTTCGTTCATATGACCACCGCGGGCACGTTTGCAGCGGTTGATTCCTTGGACCCAATTTTCAACGACTCGACCACACATTTCGGCCGAAATGGCAGCTATTTCGCGTTCAATGTTGGCTCTGAGCTCTTCCAACGTCGTCGGCGTGTTGGCATAAACCAATGACTTAACGTAGCCCCACAGAAAATAGTGCGTTAAATCACACGAACGAGGCGGCCAATCGACTGTTGAAACCACATGTCGTCGAAGTCCATATCTTCCAATTCGGGCCAAAAATAATCGGTGATCATGGCGCGATAACGCTGACCATTCACAGTAACGTGACGATCGTTATCGTCGACGAAAAAATATGGCCCAATAACGCCGCCGGCATGCAAATCGCACCAAACAGTTATTTTTTGTGGATGAAGTGGTGATTCATGAAGCACATGTGGGTTTTCACCCAACCAATAACACATATTTTGCTTATTGACGAACCCATTAAGCCGAAAATGAGCTTCGTCACTGAAGATGATTCTGCGACTCCGAATATCTGTACAAAGTTTTTATAATTTGCAGAAATTGCTCTTGACCATGATGAAAATGTTTAGTTTCCTGAATAAATTGACAGTAACAGTTTGATGATTAGTGAAAGAGTGCGTTCACAAATTAAATTGAAAGTTGTATTAAAAAAAAGCTGAGGAATGATCACTTTTGACCCATTTTTGACTAGAAAATTACAGTCAGGCGCATGTGGCAAACAATACAGTGATTATAAGACCAATATCTTCCATTGTATTTGATCGAAATGATGTGGTGATATCACGCTACAGAAAGTAAAGTTCCGGCATTTTATTTGCTTTGACTTACTCTTCTACACCCCTATAGCACAGTTGGCAAAGAAAGGAATTACTGATTTTATTTTTCCTACCATGTGGTTTCAGAGCTACCTTTCCTCACAGGTTTGTATTCCATATCCGTTTTAACATGCTGAACTGTCGTATTCATATTTTAATTATTTAGCTGTACAGATTCAACAGTCTTGGGCATATAGTTACGATGTTAATTTAGTAGCCGCTAGTGCTAGCAATCCATCAGTTGGTAATACTGGATCCGGAATTTATGCTGTTCCATTATCACGGTTATGAGCAGCACACAAGAAGGAAAGCTCTATTATATAATTATTATTTTAGTTATTTTAATTATAATTTTACAAAGGCCGAAAATGTATTGAGGATGCCAAAAAGTGTGGATTCTGATCTCATGCCTTTAAAAGTAGTTAGCTTTGAGTTTATATTAGCAGACAAAGGGTTAGAAAGCCATTTTATACGAGTATAATGATCTTCGAGTGCTGCTTCGACGTATTCGGATCCCAAGTCTATAGGGATCTCCAATACTACACCAGGGTATTGGAAAAGAGTTGGTGGCGGATGAACCCTTAATGGGCCAACGGCAGCACTCACATCCCGAAGTGCGTTACTGGAACCCCTCGTCCAAGGGGTATGGTATGGAATTAGTCCTCCAGTTGGGGGGTTGTGCGTCGGGGTAACTTCCCTACCACGGAAAACAAATACATGTTATGAAACAGCAACAAGTCTCGGAAAAGGACGGATTTACTGTTGTTGACCCTGGAAAACGAAATACGGACAATGACCTTCGGACCTGCATGTGGAATGTTCGTGCACTAAACAGACCACGTGCAGCCGAACAACTGGCAGAGACCCTAGACTGTCACAAGGCAGACATAACCGCCATCCAGAAAGTGCGATGGGATGGGCCAGGCAAAAAACAAATGAAAAACTGTGATATATACCATGGAGCAACAGCGTTTATTTGAATGTGGATTTGTGATAAGTGGCAGATTTAGGCAAAAAGTCTTGAGCTTTTGGCAGGTTAGTGAACGACTTATGACAATCCGCATCAAGGCAAAATTCTCAAACATCAGCGTTATATGAGCTTATGCCCCCACTGAAGAAAAGGACGACGTTACCAAGGACAGTTTCTACGAGCTCCTCGAAAAGACCTACGAGCAATGCCCCAAGCACGACATTAAAATCTTACTAGGCGATTTTAACGCTAGAATAGGCAGGGAGAACATCTTTGGTAGGACAGCTGGCATACACAGTCTACATGACAACCCGTCTGGCAATAGACTTAGACTAATTGACTTTGCTGCGGGGCGAAATATAGTTATAGCAAGCACCAGGTTTTCACATCTTAATATCCATAAGGGACATGGCTGTCTCCGGATCACACTAACTGTCAGCCATTACGAACACATTGCGATTGACGCATCCAGTATTTTGGATGTCCGAACCTTCCGTGGGGCAAATATTGACTCGGATCATTATCTTGTTACAGCCAAGGTAAGAATGCGGATATCCAACACACCCCAACAAGGAAATACTTTCCTCAGAAAGAAAAAGAAAGAGCATGAGAAACGTATGATCGAAGAAATTGAGAGATGCTACTCCAGGAACAATGTACGGAAGTTTAACCAAAAGGTAAAAAAACGTGCCAGGGTAGAAAATCCCGTACAGAAACCTGTAGAGATAATGAGGAAAATCTTATAGTAGAATCACAGTCGATGCTGATAATGTGGAAAAATTACTTGTGCAGACTCTATAATGGCGACGAAGACCAGAATCGCGCTGTTAGGCAGAACGTATTACTCAATACCGTCCACCTTACCAAAGTGAAGTACGGATAGCAATATCAATGCAAAAGAACAATAAAGCTGCGGGCCTTAATGGTCTACCTGCCGACCTTTTTAGAGGAGCTGGAGATGACTTGGTAGAGAGCATGCACCACAAACTCATTTCCAAAATTTAGTCAGATGAATGTATGCCTGATGAATGGAATCTCAGCACCTTTTGCCCGCTCCACAAGAAAGTATATCCCTTTAACTGCGCCAACTACAGATGTATCAGTCTCTTAACATCGCATACAAGATCCTATCTACCATATTGTGTGAACGCCTTATAACCTTCGTTAATAACTTGATTGGCCCTATCAATGCGGTTTTAGTCCAGGAAAGTCCACCGTCGTTCAAGTTTTCACACTAAAGCAAATCCATCTTTTCATCGCTTTTCAGCCGCTTACGACAGCACCTATTGAGACGAGCTATACAGAACCATGTCTAGGCTTGGCATCCTTGCAAAACTCGTTCCATTGAAGTCAAAAGAGGATTTAGACAAGGTGGCGCGCTGTCGTGCGACTTTTCCAACATCACTCTTGAAAAAATTGTCCGAAACTCATAGGCCAACACACAAAGCACGATCTTTCAAAAGTTCGTCCAATTACTTGCATACGCCGATGATATTGACATATTTGGTAGAACACAGCGAGCTGGCACTGGTACATTTGCTAGTATAGAAACGAAAGCGGCTAAAATGGGTCTAGCGGTCAACGAGGACAAAACCAAGTATATGCTGTGAACAAGAAGAGACACCCAACATCGTAGAATCGGACAAAACTTCCCGATCGATAGCTATAACTTTGAGGTAGTGAGAGACTTTGTCTATATCGGCTCTGCTTAATATTCTGACAACATCATCTTAAAAAAAATAAACGAAGAATAACTCTTGCCAACCGCTGTTTCTTTGGACTAAGAAGACAATTGGGTAGTAGGGCCCTATCCCGAACAACTAAGGAAATTCTGTATAAGACCTTGAACATTCCAGTCCTGCTTTATGGCGCTGAAGCTTGGACTCTATCTAAAGCTGATAAAGATATCCTCGGTCGCTTCGGGAGAAAGATTCTTCGTAAAATTTTTGGCACCATCTGCGTTGACGGGCTTTGGAGAAGGAAATTCAACGACGAACTATGCGAGCTTTACAGCTGTACAGTCAAAAAATTGTGAGCGAAAGACCTCGCCTTAAGTGGCGCGCGAAAGTCGAAGGGGACCTCAACCGACTAGGAGTGCGCAACTAGAAGCAGAAAGCTAAAGACCGGGCTAACTGGGGAGGCTTGTTAGCTGAGGCCTCGGTTCACCCCGAACTGTAGAGCCGCCTAAGAAGAAGAAGATAATGATTTCCGAAAACGATTTAATTTTATTTATTCAAACACAAGAAAAATGCGCGTTTGCAGCTTCTAACTCCAAGAGATGATCTGATCAGATTCGGAATTTATGTGAACTACTTTAGAGAAAAATCATCAGAACCAGTTATCATAACATACAGACTACCTCTAACTTTAACTTATGCCACATTTGGACATAATTTTTATCAAATTAAGCTTAAATAAATTAACAATATTTACAATGGCAATTTTAACAGAATTTTCATTTAGAAATTTAAATAAAACACATTGAAAGGTCTCAAGCATTGCCAAACCTTAATGTTATCCCCTTGGCAACAGGAACATAAAGTGTCCAGACTCAGTCGATTTATTCTTACCAGGATAATTTTATAACTCAAAAGTTTAATTTTATACACATATTTTATTAAAGGACATATAAATCATGAGAGAAAAACTTTAAGCACCAAAAAGATAAGTATACTCGAACTTAGAATGATTCCAAATGATGTTTATTGAATTGTCAAATTATTTTTCTATACAAAATTATTAAAATTTTAAGCGACATTGGTGATATTCTATTTTTCTAACGTTCAATGAAAAAATTAGTGACTTGCAATTAATCTGACGTTTAGTATGGATCAAAAACCAAATAAACAAAACATTGTAAACATTCAATTCAATTAAAATCATATATTGTTATACTTTTTTAATTAATACAACACAAACAGTTTAACGCCAAAAACGTTTATTTAAATACAAAAGTCGAAAATAAATGTATGTTAGTCAATCAGAGGGTGTATTTTTATTAACATTAATTTACCGACATTAGAAATAAATTATTATCACATTAATATGTGGTGAGAACTGTGGTCTTTCGAAGCCAGGTATTGTGTGTGTGCTTAGAGCGAGAAAAAAAAGCAATAAAATGTATGAAAAGTTAAAATAAATAAAACACGTTTATCTACATGCCAATATAAATCGAGCCAGGATCAGGGGCAACGTTTAAAAAAGAATCAGCTGCGCAACAACTCAGATTCCCTAATTATGGTACTCATGTATAAGCAACCAAGCTTAAGAAGGTCTCTAATGCACCAGTCAACACTATGTCGATAATAAATTTATGGCGATAGATTCGACCTTCGAGAGCTCTGTCCCAGCTTTCATTTTTTAGTCGTTAACTGGGCTTATTCCGGCCAACTTGTTGTACCTCACGACAGAAAAAATATACATACAAAATGGGTTGCAGCTAGCCGATCAAAGCTTCAACAAACCCGCATAAATACATTTGCGATTTCTATATTGAGGTCTCGTCCTTCCGGAGACTATCAGGATTGACGACACTAATTCACTTATAACCCAGAGACCAAACTAAGATGGATTGTCATAAGTAAGGTCGCAAAGAAATAAAGCGTCCTATTCAAAGTTTTGTATAACTTGCACAGAACTGAACAGAGGTTGAAGCAGGTCCATTTCGAGCACAGGATTTTATCAGTAATAAGATTGATTAGCCCGCCATTCCTCAATTCAACACTAAGGATTTGGCGGCAATCATCATAAATGTCCCATCGAACGTTGATTCAGAGAGAGTATCTGCGTCTTTATTACAGATACCATCTACTGAACTAAAGGGACTCCCCGCGCTTATTATCATATTGAATGACTCTAACCACAAGAACAAATAAGGTGAGTTATTGTAAGAATATCTCTTGTGTAAAAAATGACTGTTGTCAATTTCTAGTTCATTAGTCTGCCATAATAGGCTGGCGCATCGAAAATGATTTTCGGACTTTTAAATTATATAAATAAACGTTTTCCACGAGGTTGAAGGAGATTTCGACAACACAGGTCAGAATTAAATCACTATGTCTTGTTACGCAGGGGCCTTGATCACTTTACTAACGGATGGATTAAAGCAGTGCCTGAACATCAAAAAAATCATAGCCGCTTCCAAAGAGGTATCCGTGATAGTATTTAAGTAATAGCATGTGTTTTCTCACCTCTTACGGACCATAACGTCATCAAAATTATGAATTTTAATTGTGAAGTCATTATATGTATGCTGATGATCTAGTATATTTGATGATCCCTGATATATTTTCTCAGAAAAACTTCACCCAAACGGCAATCAGGTCACTTGGCTATTATCTACAATAGAATCTTTCATGGAATCTATGAACCACATTCTTCGCCTTGGCACGAAATTTTAAATTGGAAACTGGAAAAATGCTTGCACTCTGACCTCACAGGACATTACCAAAGTCCCAACTTGCGACCTTCACAATTTCATAGCAAAACCAAATTTTTTTATAAAAGAAAATAAACGACAAAGGTCTACCATAGTGCCTACTAAACAATGTAAAAGGTGCATTAATTGGAAATAGAGAGAAATGATGAGGCAAGGAGTTTTTACACACTGTGACCAAACTCCTGATTAAAATCCACGTTAAGCTCATATTCACCAATATTAGCCTGATATGCCTTTAATTCGAGTCGAACGATCAATTTGCAGTGATTTTTTCTATGAAAACATATATGCAAATCGTAAAGATCGTTATTCGTCATTTCTATGCCAAATTAAGAAAGACAGTATTACTTGAATATAAGGCGATTTCATAGGCTTTCTTCGACATCATACTTCAAATAGGCAGAAATCAGCGGGCAGTATCTATTGCGTTAATGAGAAAGGATGGGTAAAGCAGTAAATGGACCTAAGATAGCATATATTTGCGAATATAAAGGTAAATATATGTATATATGCTTACAACGATTAAGAAAAGTAAACAACAATTGCTCGAATAGTTTGCCACTAGTGGCAGGTAAAATTATTATTTAAGTTAATGTTTACCTAGGCTTAGTTGTATACTGAAAAAAAAAATCGTGAAGGCGTTACCCGCAAGGCGACGTAATGTCAGCGCTGCTACGATGCATGTTGATCGACTCACTGCTTTTAGAGCTACATTTTTCAAAAAATAAAAAATAAATAAAATAAAATTTGGTAATCTTTTATTATAAATAACCATTCTTTACATTTATTTTTCAAAAATAATTTTTTTTTTAAATGTTGGCGGTAACTGCGGCCTACATGGTCCATTCTGAAGTTCCAATTTTCTGTGACGCGTTCGAGCATTACGAGCTGTGTTTGACCAACGAATCGAATAATTGATACCCGGCTTATCAATGTAAACTTTATTTTTAGTAGCTCAAAAAAAAGAAGTAAGAGATATGATGTAACATTAACTAGGCGGTCAGTTCACCGGTCCAAAGCGTGAAATTAACTGTTCACCGAATCGTTCTCGCAATAATGCCATGATTTCACAGGCGGTGTGGCAAGTGGCGCCGTCTTGGTAAAAACAAATGTCGTCAAGACTACATCAGACGGTAAATAGTCCGTAATCATGGTGCGATAACGGGCGCCCTTCATAGTTATGTTTCAGCCGGCCTCAGTTTTGAAGACATATAGACCGATGTCTGTTAATGGATTAGAAACTACATTTCGGAACGTTCAATTCAATTAGTCTTGGTTTGTTTCAAGTCTGATATCCAAAAATTAAATTCTGGTGTGTCGGAGGACTCCGTTCCACCTCCGATACTCTTTTTGATCTTTATTAATAATTTATTGTATGTTACTAATAATCCAGTATATTTCTTTGCTGATGACAGTACTCTCTTCTTTTCATATTCGTTCACGAACTCATGTCCATGCTCTTCCGCTGTAGAACGAGAACGGCAGCGTATGCTAAGCTCATTAAATACCATCAACAGTTGGGGAGCAATCAACAAAGTGGAATTTTATGCTTCGAAAGCACAATGTTCCGTGAAAGACACTTGCTTCATCTTAATAGAAAAACTTTCCATTCTCGGTATGCATGCCAATGCAACCTACGTTAGAATGACCATATATTTGATGTCGCCAACAATGCTGTGAAATGTCTAGTTTTCTTCAAACGATGTAAGAAATACTTTTCTCCCCCAGCTCAAGCCTCAATATAACAGGTCGGTTGAAAATTTCGTAGGCTAACACATAGATGGTGTTACTAGAATTTAATCCATATGGTTTACAGTAGTATTAACTTTCAAACGACACGTATATAAATTTGACAGCTTTAGTGCAATTGGTTCGTGAGATATAGCATTCTGAGTTACGCAACATTTGTTATTGTGAAAGAAATGGAAAAAAAGAGTTTCGTGTTTTAATAAAGCATTGCTTTATTATGAACAAACAAAACAAATACTACGAACTTTTCAGCTGACCTGTTATAAGGCATTCATCCGCCCAAAATCGGACTACAATGCCTATATTCGGTGAGGTGCTCCTAAAAGCTTTCTGCACCTACTAGATAGGATTTTTAACCGTGCGATAAGACTTATAGGTGATACTCATATCACCCAGTCATTCGACAATCTGTTTCACTTTGCTTGGTACCTCTTTCCTTCGCCCACGCTGTGTGCAAATATTTTAAGAGTACCTTAACCCCTTGAGCCGGCGCTGATTTGAGAAAAATTTAAGAAAATAAATCACTGTCATCGCTTACCCTCTTCGCTACCGCCACAATAATTTCTTCACTACATGAGAGATATGGTCTTTTATAGTAAGTCGCGAATTATCCAATAATGGAAATTGAGTTTCGAAGTTTTCGACGGTATAACGAATTGTGCGTCCGGTAGGTCGATTATGTGGGCCTTACGTGGCTCTAAGTACACGGAACACATTCCTCGTAGAATGCTGATTTTCGTTATACAGTAATTTGAAGATGCTGTGCCAAGCTGAGTCTTTCCGTGATGAAATGCTGAACAAAAATACCTTTTCCGTACAAGTTGGACTTACATTTGAAGGACTTATTGTGAAAGAAGAAAAAAACAAGTTCGCCGGACAATTAAAAAAAAAAACATTGAAACCGCGTTCAATATGTATATAAGGTTGACACCGATAACCAAGAAGAGAAGAAAGAATATTTATATGTTTACTAATTTTGTAAGGAATAATAGGAAGACCTTAATATGAACAGTATTTATCAAAGCGAGAAAGTCTAGAGTCTAGAGATTTCAGATGTTACAAAAATTATGACACTTTTCTGATAGCAATGTATTCGATCCAACGTGTGCAACAAAATCGATTCAATTTCGGACTATTTGAGAAAGAATTTCAAGGTGTTATACGTACCTGATAAGGACATATCAGTAGATGAGTCTCTTTTGTTATTGGAAAGGAAGGCTTTCTTGGAAGCAGTATATTACATCGAAAAGAAGTCGATTCGATGTCAAATTGAATATGATATGTGAAAGCAAATCTGGATATATTAGTGATTTCCTTATATAGGGTTTTCCAATAGGGACTTGACAACTTTGAATTTAATTTGTGAACGCACTCTTTCACTTATCATCAAACTGTCACTGTCAATTTATTCAGTAAACTCAACATTTTCATCATGGTAAAGTACACTAACGAGCAACGTCTGCAAATTATAAAAATTTTCTACAGATATTCGGAGTCGGTGACTGCAACTTTAAGAGCGTTAACTCCAATTTTCGGTCGTAATTCTCGCCCTAGTAGACAGGCAATAACAAGTTTAGTGCAAAAATTTGAGTCTACATATTCGTTGTGTGATGTTGCCGTGTCAGTGAGACAACGGGTTGGTCGAAGTGTCGAAAATATCGCTGCCGTTCAGACGTCCGTAGCAAACGATCCAAATCAGTCAATTACACGGATTTCTCAAGAATTGGGCATCGCTCAGACCACATTATGGCGTATTTTGCGTAAGGATCTTGGTTTACACCCATACAAAATCAAGCAGACTCAAGAATTGAACCCGATGGACCATTTGAAGCGACGTACGTTCTCCGATTGGGTTCTGGAGAAGATGCGCCAAGATTATGAATTTCATCGCAAAACGTTGAACGAAGTCGAGTTCCATTCATTAATGTTTTGATTGTACTTCAAGCCAATAATAAAGTTTTTGAAATATCTAAAATGGTTTGCCTTTTATTTAAAAAAAAATTTGTCAAGTCGTTATTAGAAAACCCTATAGTATAGTATAATATAATAAAAAGGAGCAAATCGTATTGTTTTTGAATTGTGCCACGATTTGTTGGGTAAGAGATGTACAGTATATCTCGATAATTGATCTAGCAGGAGGAAAACCGGTGTTGTAGAAACAATGCGGAAAAATAGAAAGGGGATACCATATGATGTAAAATCGCATCTTTATATATTGCTAGATTCAGACACAAAATAATTATTATGAAGTGGAAAGATATAAGGGATGTAATTATATTGAGTACTACCTACAACAATAAATTTATGGAAATAGAATAACGAGGGCAAACAATATCGAAACCAGATGTTATTATTATTATTATTATTATTAAGGGAAGGATACAAATTAATTTGTAGGCGCATTTTGTCAACAGCACTCGGAGTACTGAGTACCCATGTGGTCCACCACCTACGTACTTACCGCGCCCAACACTGCTTGATTTCGGTGATATAGTGGGAACCGATGCAGTTACAGTTACTGTTTAAACGCATTTTTATTTACTTTATTCATTAATTCTTACATGCTAGACAAAAAATGCTTAAAAATTAGCTTAAATAACTTAAAATTATCTTAATCTAACTTACTGGCCCCATGCGGGCACTCTAAGTTAAACCTACCACTTAAACTATTTCTTTCGACGTATCTTTCAGTCTATTTTAATTTACATATTTACAACTAAAACTAAGAAAATAATTTAAGGAAAAACTTAGTAAATGGACCATTTCTGTTATAATATAAAACTTAAAACTATAACTTACAAACTACCTAGAAATAAATCTTAATATACTTAGCCTACTTACATCTAATACCTAATATATACACACATACTATATATACAGGGTGAGTTTTTTAACTTGAGACATCCAAATTACTCGAAAAATACGCGAATTCGCGAAAAATGTTTCAGACAAAAGTCGCAAGGTTCTGAAGGGGGCATAAGATGGTGACCACGAGTTTGACCTTGAGCCCCATTTTCAATCTTCAGTTATTCGTCTTTTCATGTCGTCACGTGTTGTTGGCCACAAGAAGAAATTTAGTGACGTAAGATCAGGTGATCTATCAGGCCATTGCCTCGGACCCCCTCGTCCGATCCATCGTTGATGGTAAACATTGTTTAATACGCCCCGGGCTACTTGGGAATAATGGGCTGGACAACCATCATGTTGAAACCACATTGTTTGTCGCAACTCCAATGGCAGTTCTTCTAGTAACACTGGAAGATGGTCCCGCAAGAAGTTTCCATACTTTTCGCCATTCAAGTTGCCTTCAATAAAATATGGACCTATTAATTTATCCCCAATAATTCCCGCCCAAACATTAACATTCCAAGGGTGCTGGCGTTCCACTCGTCGCAACCAACAAAAGGGTTTTCCGTAGCCCAGTAATGCATATTATGTCGATTGACGGTACCGTGATTGGTGAAAGTCGACTCATCAGAGAATAACACCTTGGCGAAGAAAATGGGGTCTCGTTTAATTTGCTGAAGTGCAAGCCCGGTTGCGAAAATCCTCACTAGAAAGTTCTTGATGCATTGAAACATGATAAGGATGGTGTTTATGCCGATGTAATATTTTACAGACAGTCGTTTGAGAAATTCCTGATTCACGATTTATTTGGCGAGTGCTAATGCGAGGATCGTGTGCAACGGCAGCTAACACTGCTATTTCATTGTCCTCAACAGCCATCCTATCTGACCTATCTGACATATCTGGTCTGTGAAACGTTGGGCGTAAAGAGCAACAGCACCATCGATGTTCCTTCCACTTTCTCCATAAATCAATATCATTTCAATTTTCTCTTGAATTAAAATAGCCTGCATTATTAATCTGGAAAACGTTACTAATAATAATCAGTTCCTCAAAACAAATATCGAACTTCTAAATGAAGTTCAGTTCCGTTCAAGTAGAAAAAAATGGCTGAGTGCACATCATACACTCTCAGATAAGCTTAGGACAATTTGTCTCTATCTGAAATCTCTTTGAGTTTTAACTTCACTCGAGGCAATTATGACTTCCTCAAAACAAATCTCGACCTTCTAACACCCTAACAACATTGGAAACCGATTGATGATTTAGGCGTGCCAGTGCAGTGGTATCTAGCACTGAATGAATAAGACCTTTGTGACAAAGTCGTGTGTCCCATTGAGGAATACGACTGAGCAAAGAAAACCAGGAATTATCATTTGAAAATTCAAAAGTGACCTACGTTTGACCTTGAAAGTGGGTCTCAAGGTCGAACTCGTGGTCACCATCTTATGCCCCCTTCAGAACCTTGTGACTTTTGTCTGAAACATTTTTCGCGATATTTCGTACTTTTCGAGTAATTTTGAAGTCTTAAGTTTTATGGCGCCCTCTAACGGAAAAGAACGCATTTTTGAAAAAAGTGTTTCATGTAAAAGAATTGTAATTTTTCACGCAGATTACGAAACTGTCAAAAGAATAGGGGCTCCCATTAAAAAAATCAAGAGTGACCTTCGTTTGACTTCGAAAATGGGGCTCAATGTCAAACTCGTGGTCACCATCTTATGTCCCCTTTAGAACCTTGTGACTTTTGTCTAAAACATTGTTCGCGATATCGCGTATCTTTCGAGTAATTTGGATGTCTCAAGTTAAAAAACTCACCCTGTATAGGCAGAACCCTCTAGTCTAATAAATAAAATAAATTTGTTACGGAGCATCCTAAAGCAAAATGTTTGACTAAATTGGAAAAAAAAAATAAACACATAGAAACGTTTCGTATGTATGTAAATACACATTCGAATTAAAATTCAATAATGCTGGACCTCCAAGCAATCGATGTAACAAGTATCCTTTTTTTTTATTTCTTTTTTCTTATTACATAATTTAGCACTTTATAAATCAAACTACATACATATATACATTTCTTTTTTGGAATAATAATAAAGATAGGTGTCATTCTTTAGTCTTAATAGAACTAGAGGCGAATGACCCATCAGCAAAGTTAATAATAATTACATATATGTGGGTTAAATATAATTAGATTTACTCTTATATGTTACTCGAAAAATTAAAAGATTAAGAAAAAACAAAAATTTAAGAAAAAGAAAAATAAAATTGGAAAATAACTCAAAACAAGACCCCTAAGTTCTATTAGTAAATTTTTAACCGAAGAATTATCCAATGCAAAAAGCCATTTATTGACTCTTCGTAAAAACAATGTGCTTACGTTTAAATTTCGAATTTCGTTTGGCAATAAGTTAAATAATTTGGGTGCAACTACAGTAAAAATTTAGAGAAGTGTGTTTTATTAGATAGGTATATCAACTAAACTTCTAATATTTATTCTTAAACCATAAATATTAGAACTTCTGAGTGTCAAACTGTAACCGCTTCGCATAAAAAACACTTTGAGAACTTTATAGACATAGATGTGTTTTATCGGTAGCACACGTATAGCACAGAACAAAGGCCAACTAGCAGTCAACCTATTTTTACTACAAATGATCCGTATGATATGCCTTTGTGCTATTAACAATGGCTCCAGAGCATTAGAATAATCTCCACCCGAAATAGATATGCCACATTGTAGTTTTGAGTTAACGAGACTAGTATATCTACAGTTGTATGCAGTATGGCTTAATCATATACATTTTCCGATTAACGGATAACATATATTTTTTTAGCTCACTTGTATGTGCTTCAGTTCATGTTTTCATCAATTAACAGGCCTAGGTACTTAAAATTTTCAACGAATTCAATTTTAAAGCAACTATTATTACACCAAGCTTTTTGATAATAATTAACTCTACCACAAGAGTGGGTAGAAAGAAAAAGTTTTTCACATGCCGTGGAGTGAAAAAATATGTTGGATTCAATCGCATTCAATCCTTTTAAATTGCAGCACATAAGTTTCGTTTTGTCACTCATAACGAGTTCGTGTTTTGCAAACCACTGTCTCAGAAGTTGAAGGTCTTTTTGCAACTTTACCATCGATTCTTATAGGGTGCTATTGGTATATGTAAGTGCCATGTCGTAGTAGACAAGGAAAAGAATAGAACCCAAAACTGAACCTTAGGGTACACCAATATCTAAAAATAAGTCATCACTTAAAACTTCCCCGACCTTCACTTTCTGAGACCTTCCTGTTAGATTTAATGCATACTAATTATAAGATTGTCCTCTGAACCCAGCCTTGTAGAGCTTATTTAGAAAAATTTTGTAATTAACCATGTCGAATGCCTTTGTCGTGTTAATAGTACTATTGCCGTTATCAAAACCGTTATAAATTTCGCTGCATAGCCTTATAATGGCATCTTTTGTAGACTTGTTTTCACAAAATCCAAATTGGTAGTCTGAAAAACTTATTTTTGTTTAAGAAAGACACCAAACGATCTTTCATTACTTTTTCAAAAAGTTTTGCTAATGTAGGAAGTAGCTAAATAGGTCTGTATTGGTTCATTAAAGTTATGTTTTCTTTTTTGAAAAGTGGGATAACTTCAGCAGGCTTTAGAGATGTAGGAAAAATTCCAAAACTGATACTCATATTGAATATAAACGTAAGAGCAACAACATAGGAAACAATTTTTTTAAAAAGGCAATTCGTTATACCATCAGAAGTACATGAATATATTACTTATTGTCTAGTGACAAAATTCTTTTTTATATTTCAGAAGATGTAAAAGGCTTCAGTACAAAGCTATCCCTTTGAAAATCATCTGCAACTAAGTCTGAATACAATTCACATCTATAAATATTTCGAGGGGGATAAGGCTTCATAGAAGCAGCAACAAATACAACAAAACTTATTAAAATTATTATTATAGAGTTGGATAAGAGTCTTGTTTCCATATTAACTGAGTTCATTCATCTGTTGCATTAGAATGTATTTTATAAAGTTAGCATATAAGTTATAAATAAGACTAACCCAACCCGTTTATCTCGTATGAACATACTCGTATATACACACATATAAAAGAACGAAACATAAAAAATCTACCAATTGTTCTTTCGGTTATTATACCGTACAACTGATTGTTAATAATTTATGAAGCAGAGCCAAGGTGCTACTAATAAACGATTTTCCAGGTGACAACTATTCCCCCGCCACATAATTCCCGGGCATGCGCTTCCAAAACCAGCAAGAGATAAATGATTTGGGAAATAAGAAGAGAGCACATCTCTCCTGTTTGGAGCCTTGTTTGGCTCCAAAGTGTAACTAGGTCGAGTTTAATTTTAAAGCTTAATATGTACGAGTATCTCAATAGGAGTACATCTTTTGTTTAACTGTTCCCACTGTTGCATTTGAAATATTCAGCAACACAAGTACTTTCAGTTGTGTGTAGCTTGCTTCTTTATAGCGATGATGATAAATTAGGTTTTGGAAGTGGTGGATTTGCTATTTGCAAACACCGGTCGAATGAAATTTGACTCAAAACTCACTGAAATGGTAAAACAAATAGTTCACTGAACAGTGTTCAATGAATTTCAGGGTTACAAATCCCTTAACTTATTGTGATCATTTACATGTCACAAATTGTAATCTATGAAGTAGATGCGAAACTATTGACAAAATAATCGGAATCAAATATAATCCGTGAGTTATAAATAGCTATGATCACTGGAAAACAGTCATTTGTGATGGGTACCTACATCATTTAGGATAAAACTATCTTTGACTATTATGTGGAAATACGTAAGTAGTATTTAATTTGTATAAATGTATTCTGTCTACCCATAGTTGACCTTTGTTATGGCTCTTCTTGTAAACATGGCAGCTGCGAGGCCTGGTTGTTTAGTTTCTAGTATAGATAGAATTGGCCTCGCTGTCCTATGAAGGAATATATGCAAGAGTTTAGAGACTCAGGCAATTACAACGAACCACGAACCATTGAAATCCATCAATAAAAATAAATTAAAATTTATTTCAATAGTTAAGATTTGCGTATATGTATACATATATTTTTTTATTTATTTTTTGCTGGAATAAGTCAGTTTTTCCGTGCTTATTTTTTATTAAAACTTCAAATCTGCATTTTCAAATTTTTAAAAGCAGCATGTTATATACTCGTATAAATGAAAGTAATTTGAATGTTTGTAATTCTCGCTACCACATTTAAGTTTTTGAAATCAGTTATATTGTGTGTGCCAAATTTCTTGGCGACTGCAATTTCTATCTAAGCTTCAGGCCAATCAACGCCTATATATAGCCCGTCGATTTTGTTTCTGTGCACATATGTAATTCCACTTTATTTATCAAGATTCTCTCCTTCAAAAGTGATATATTTATTTCAACATTTTTCTAACTTTTCTATGCCTTCTTTGTAGAACGATTTGTCTTTGCTCTCAAAATATGCCTCAGTTTCAGCAATCACTTCTTCATTTGAGCCAAATTTCTTTTCCTGGAACATCTTTTTAAAGTTTGCAGAAACCCAGTAATCGCTGGGGGCCAGATATGAAGAATACGGTGGGTTGGGGAAGCAATAGAAGCGTAATTCATTCAATTAAACTATCGTTATCATCGACTTGTGATACAGTGCATTGTCTTAGCAAACACCGCTTTTTTATTTTGCATGTGAGCCCAATAATGTCATGTTATATTCCCTATTAATAGTTGTGATACCGATTCCTAAGCCAGGTAAACTATCATATAACACTAACAGCTACCGACAAATAACATATGTCTTCTCAGCAGTCTCAGTGAAATTCTTAAACGGATTTTGAAAAAAAAAAAAAAAAAAAATTTACAGTAATATAGGACAATAAATTGTTTCCCAATGAGTAATTCAAGTTTAGAAGCCATCATAGTTCTATTCATCAAGTACATTGGATTGGTAAATATGCTAAAAATAAAAGACCGCAAGGTAATTAAAATTACCTGGTTTAGTACTCCTGGATATTGAAAAAGCCTTTGATTCTGTGTTTTATGATGGTCTTGTCCAAGGCTCAATTTTGGCTCCAATTTTGGAACCGATTTTGGCTCCAATTTTATACAACTTATTCACGTGCGACTTTCCCAAGCTTTTTCCTGTGAATTAGCAATGATACAAGTTTGTTCTCGTCGCATGAATTTGGTATCACAATTGAAACGAATCTGGAAAATGTTTTCCAGTATAGCAACAAATGGAAAATCAAAATAAACAGAAGTTAAATACAAGCCATCTTTTTCACTAGAAAGAGAAAGGTTGCCTTTTACCTAGTAATCCACATGTGTCAAAAACCTAAGAGTTGACCTAGATCAATGGCTTGCTTTTAAGCAACACTTTGCAAAAACTAACCAAAAAGTTCAAATTGCAACTAATGCTTTATCTTCTTGTAAATAAAAGTTCAGAATTAAGTTCTGAAAACAAGATAATACTGTATAAAGTGATATTTTAATATGTGTGGGAATGATTGTGCAATGTGTCACAAAAAATGGCTGCAAATAATGCAAAAAGAATTGCTGAAGACGTTGCTTAATTTTTCTCTTTATTTCACTAAAATAAACTTGCATTTTCAGACGAATGTTGAACTGATTTCTGATAGATTGCATAAGATAAAAGAAATATATTTAAATGACTGTGGCATACCAGATATTTCAACAAATAACCAGCTTAACATGCAACCTTAAGTGTATATATGGTATTTCGTTTTCTAAATTAATAGCGGAGCCTAGGCAGGCAAACTACCTCAAAATTAAATCTATCGGTAGTAACATTCTGTCCGAGACGTCGATACTGGGTATTATTTCATTTTGACAATAAATTGTTTCCCAATGAGTAATTCAAGTTTAGAAGCCATCATAGTTCTATTCATCAAGTACATTGGATTGGTAAATATGCTAAAAATAAAAGACCGCAAGGTAATTAAAATTACCTGGTTTAGTACTCCTGGATATTGAAAAAGCCTTTGATTCTGTGTTTTATGATGGTCTTGTCCAAGGCTCAATTTTGGCTCCAATTTTGGAACCGATTTTGGCTCCAATTTTATACAACTTATTCACGTGCGACTTTCCCAAGCTTTTTCCTGTGAATTAGCAATGATACAAGTTTGTTCTCGTCGCATGAATTTGGTATCACAATTGAAACGAATCTGGAAAATGTTTTCCAGTATAGCAACAAATGGAAAATCAAAATAAACAGAAGTTAAATACAAGCCATCTTTTTCACTAGAAAGAGAAAGGTTGCCTTTTACCTAGTAATCCACATGTGTCAAAAACCTAAGAGTTGACCTAGATCAATGGCTTGCTTTTAAGCAACACTTTGCAAAAACTAACCAAAAAGTTCAAATTGCAACTAATGCTTTATCTTCTTGTAAATAAAAGTTCAGAATTAAGTTCTGAAAACAAGATAATACTGTATAAAGTGATATTTTAATATGTGTGGGAATGATTGTGCAATGTGTCACAAAAAATGGCTGCAAATAATGCAAAAAGAATTGCTGAAGACGTTGCTTAATTTTTCTCTTTATTTCACTAAAATAAACTTGCATTTTCAGACGAATGTTGAACTGATTTCTGATAGATTGCATAAGATAAAAGAAATATATTTAAATGACTGTGGCATACCAGATATTTCAACAAATAACCAGCTTAACATGCAACCTTAAGTGTATATATGGTATTTCGTTTTCTAAATTAATAGCGGAGCCTAGGCAGGCAAACTACCTCAAAATTAAATCTATCGGTAGTAACATTCTGTCCGAGACGTCGATACTGGGTATTATTTCATTTTGACATCATATACCCATTTTCGCTGCTAACGCCTCAATATCCACGAAAGCGCCACTCGGCGTATGTGAGGTACAGGACGGACTTTTGAAAGATTGTACCTCTTTTGTTGATGTGTGAGTTTGAGTTTGAGTTTGATCAGTAATTATGCTGATCCAATTTTCGTGTGAATGAGCTTACTTATTAAAAAAAATAATCAGAATACAAAGAATAATCAAGTAGGTCAGCATTCATGCAAACCGTGTCCACTAAATATTGTTTTTCTTTTTACACAACATTGTCATTGTACGCAAAAATTGCATAGGGCACATTTTTTATCGGCTAATACAATTATTGAGAAACTAAGCAAAATATATTCAAGAAACCAATATTCAGCTAAGAAAAGCAGACAGAAAGTCTGCTGAAGGAGTTCAGACTAATATTATATAATTTAGGTTCATATACCTACGATTATAATCATCGAAAGTCTAGGTTTATGTACCTAGATCTTCGCAAGGTAGAGTAAAAGAACTGTAACTAAGCAGACATATATATTTCGGTAAATAGGATCTTATACGGACGTAAAACCAAGTCTTTTCGCAAAATATACGAGAATACGAGAATATGCCACGGGAACGATCGGGAGATGCCTAGTTCTTAAAAAGGGTGCAGAATCGATTTATTGCGGTTTTGACTTACCAACGCACGTACATCTTAGTGCGATCTTTAGTTGAATGAATGAGTCCATTCGATTTATTCCATTTTGGTCAATTTTTCACTTATTGAGTTCAATATGAAAATTGGATTGAACGCGCGTAATATAGTCGTAACTGACCACAAATTTGTAAATGTTTTTGAAGCATACACCTTAACATGATTATATTGTAAACAATCTAGACCAAAAAAATGACATTTGTAATTTACATAATTACATAATTACGTAATTACATAATGCGTGCTATACATGTTTCTAAACATCTCGGCCTCCTAGAACCTTTGTTGTTTCCCGCAATAAAGAAGGAAATCTAATTTGGTATTCGGCATTAAGTCTAGGCTAAATAATTGTGTTTTGCTTAGCTTGTATGTAAATGTAAAAATGTAGTTTGCTACATTCGTCAAACTACATGTTGCATGATCTGAGTTTGTTATTTCCAACAAACAATTCTGTGGTTTTTACAATAATCACGATTTTATTGACCCAGAGTCTGAGTTTAGTCAATTGTCAAAAACATCAGAAATCTCATCCTCATGAGCCTCAGAAGCCTCATCCTCCGTCCCAACGCTCATTTATTGTATAACGACATTCTAGCTTTCAGCTCTTTAGACAGAGCCAATCTGTTTGCTGCATACTTTGTGGCCAGCTCTACACTTCCAGTTTTTGATTTGTCTCCACTTGCATTTGAGTGCGTCGATTTTTAAAATGGGACAAATCCACTTTTGCACTTGTGCAGTACTTAAAAGTCTTAACATAGACAAATCCGCAGTCTTGCAAGGCTCTGTTCTGTCTCAGACACCCTTTTTAACCTTCATTAACGGTATTTTGTCTGCTACTTCCAATCCAATATATTCCTCATTCACCGATTATTCTCCGAACCAAGTACACGCCTTCTGATTGTATTCTCTCTTAGTTATCGGTAAGCTTAGCTTGTTATTATCCCAGCTACTCATCTTCATTTCTCTTCCCCCGCATGTGAGCAGTTATCTTGTGAAAGCAGGAAAAAAAAACACAAAACCATGGCGTCTGGGCCTAAAGTGCTGTCGGGTAATCGGTACAGTGCTCTTGATGTAGTGCCTCTCTCTGAACATCCAAGCAAAAAACGTAAAAAGCCTACTTATTCTCCAATAGAGCTAAATAAAATATTCCCAACTCACACCGAAGCAAATAACCCCAAATTTATTGTAATCTCCCCAAAAAACCCGGACCAACCTCTTTCAAACTTTAGTGTTTGTTTGCTCAAAAAAGCGATTGATGCCATAAGTACGGCCTACGAACATATATCACAATTACGTGACGGGAATTTACTGATTCTAGTCAAATCCCAAAAAAATAGGCGATCTGTTCTTAAATGAAACAACACTATCCAACCTCTGCCCGATCTCTGTGACTTTGCACGAGAACCTTAATTCATCAAAAGGAACTGTCTACGCTGTCTACCCAAGAAATGAAATCCCAAGGAGTGATAGAGTTTTTTAAATTTAAAAAATTTGTCGGTGGAATCCAACACGCTACAGGTCTTGTGTTCTTCACATTCGATCTTTTCCGGCCTCCAAGCACCGCCAACATTGGGTGGTATAATTTAAAAGTCAAAGAATACTTTTTAAATCCCATGCGTTGTCGTAACTGTCAACGCCTTAGTCACACCTCCAAAAGGTGCAAAGGCAACTCCACTTGTGAAACCTGCAACCTCCCCCCACACAGCCCAGAGAAATGCTCACGCGTCTCATGTGCAAATTGCAGTGAAGAACAACCATCTGCTTCAAAAAATTGTACACGGTTTTTACAAGCGAAAGAAACACTAAAGATAAAGACAATTAACAAATGCAGTATAACCGAAGCAAAACGAATATTTTTGAAACAAAATCCAACAGCAACAAACATCTCCTCCTTCTCCTACGCTAAAAATACTATACGCACTAAAACTTCCACACCAAATGCACCCATCAGCTCAACACAAGCTAACACTTTTCTCCAACCAAAAAAAATTTCCACCCAAAAACATCAACGAACGCTGCTCCCCTCACTTCAACTAATTCAACACAAGACCCTTAACAGCACAACACAAACACTCGACTCCAAACATTAATCATGATGATCTATGCATATACCACTACACCACGGCCACCACAAAGATATCCACAAACTCAGACAACTTAAACAAAAATCTGGCATAACTTTAAAAGACACCCAAATGACTCGAACCTGGTCAACTACCGCAAATCGAAGGTAATATTCTGGCGAGCTGCAGAACTTGCTAAGAAAGAAAGCTTTGAACAGTTCACAGCCAATATATCTATATCCAACGCCCCATAAAGACACTCAAAACTGAAACGGAAAGTCTATTTTGCGCTTCAGAAATCGCTGATCACTTCGCCAAAACCTGATCAAATTATTCTAAGGACTTAAACTTTTCTCCAGAGTTCCTTCACGGAAAATACTTGCTGCGTAATAGTGGTATCCCAGAATACATCACATCTTCTTCAGTCAACTCGACAGAAATCTCAATTAGTTTAAGAAAACTGGAAAACTCAGCACGGTTAAGGGAAAAACGCCTGGATTTGATCAGATTTCAAATCCAATGTTGTAAAACTCACCACTAACTTTTAAAAAACGCATAATCACATTATTTAACCGTAATTTTTGACACAGGTATTATCCCACAAATATGGAAAATTGCAAGCGTTGTACCAATCTCTAAGCCAAAACAAAATAAATCACTGTTTGAAGTCAGAGGATATCCCTATTAACTTGCATAGGTAAAACAATGGAAAAAATCATTTTCAAAGGTTACTTTGGTACATAGAAAAAGAAAACCTCATCGACACAAATGAGGTTGCTTTTAAGCACGGTACAACTGACGCACTACTTCATATATGTAGGCGAATTTGTATCCTCCGCCCTTTCGTCGAAAAACCATGTCTCCATTTTGACAGTTGACTCTGAAAAGGCCTTTGAACGAATCGGAATTCATGTAATAATCAACCAACTCATCCAGTGGAGAGTGGGGCCCAAAATGTTAAACTTTATTAAGGCATTCTTAATAAATAGAAAACTTCAAATCAAGGTGAATAATATCTACTCCAAAACATATAGTTTCGAGAACGATATCTCATCGGGATCACCACTCTCAGTATTCCTAACTGCATTCAACCATTTAATCAGAAATGCAAAGACCTGGGACAAGTTAACTCAACATTCTTAAACATGCTCTCCTACATAAACGATTGGGGCAGATCTTCTGGAGCTAAGATTCTAATCCACAAAATCAAAGTACTTCACATTTGTAAGAAATCTAGTAGCACAAAGTTGTTAAATCTTAATTTTAATAATCATAATGTACGTAACGTTGATTCACTAAAAATTCTAGGAATCACCTTTGATGGTAAATTTAGCTTTTAGGAACATTGTATTAGCATTAAGAAGAGTCTAGCTACTATGTTAGGTAATTATAAAAAAATATCTAACAGACAAAAACGGAAGTTCACACACCAATACATTTATAAGAGTTATCAAGTCCATCGTTTTGTCAAAGATCGACTACGGCCTAGTAATTTACAGCAAATAAAGCAGATCATCACTTCAAATAATCCAACCTCAATACCATGCAGAGCCGGACTAAGAGCCTTTAGAATTACACCAGTACAAAACATGCTAACTAAAGCAGGTCTTCCGATGATAGTACAAAGAATGGAATATCTTGCCGCACTTTTAATACCAAAGATAGTATCATCATCCAAATCGCCAATAACAATAGATGCCAAAAAAAACACTAGCCCGAAAGAGACACCCCAAAGTTCCGTCGACTATCTACAATGCGATCTACTTCGCCCGTCCTTTTGACCAGCAAACTCGGCAGACAGCATTATATCCACCGTGGCTTCTCTCTAAGCGGAATTCAACAAGGACATTTTTAAAGAAATGTTTAATGAACTACACGACTACTTCAAAACAAGAAAATGGAAGTTGATTTTCACCGCTGGATCGAAGACAGCACACTGTACATCTTTCGCAGCGGTGGACGAAAATGACCAAACCCTTATTAAAGGACTCCTACCAGAATTCTCATAAGTTTTCTCAGCGAAAGCAACAGCCATACTACAAGCTGCTAAACTAGCCACAGCCGAAAGAACAATCATATGCACAAATAGCCTCCATAATAAACACCAACAATAAATCCACAGTCATTGAGACAATCCGAAATGAGCTGATAAAAAATCCTTGCAAATCAAAAATAATATGGGTACCCAGTCACATAGGAATTAAGGGTAATGAGGAGATCTACTAAATTGCGAGATCTGCGTCCAATGAGCCGTTCATTGTGTTCAACCCCAAAAACAGCAAAGATCTTCAAAAAGAAATAGGAAGGCTATGGAGGAAAACAGAACTATATGAATGGAAACAGTATATCTACCCTTACACCACAATAAATCCAGCAGCAGAAAAAACTTTATACCCAAAAAACTGCACAAAAAACTTGCTAACATATTTCCTTCGTCTTCGGCTAGGCCACACATTTCTAACCCATAGCCACCTATTAGCAAAGCGTCAACCACCAAACTGCCACCTATGCGCCAACAGTACTGCCTTATCTAAATATACAACACCTTATGAATTTTTAAAAAGTCAGGAATGCATTAAGAATCTTCAACTGCAACAGCTTCTTAATTGAACTCCTAAAATCCCCATCAGAAAGCAACATAAAAAATGTTTTTATGCTATTACAAAACTTAATTATCAATAACTCTAATACATGGGCTGAAAAGCCGTTTCTAAGAGAGGGCACCACTTGAATTAAATCCATACCATTTTCAGTTAGTACCAACCTTCAAAAGATACGTGTATAAATCTGACAGCTGTCGGACGATTAGTTCTCGAGATATAGCGTTGTGAGTGAAGCAACTTTTGTTATTGTGAAAAAAATGGTTCAAACAATTTCGTGTATTGATTTATTACTGCTTTTTGATGGAAAAAAATGCAGCCGATGCAAAGAAATGGCTTGATAAGTGTTACCCGGACTCTGCACCAACCGAACGAACCATTCGCAAGTGGATTGAAAAATTTAAAAGTGGTCATACAAGCACCGAAGTTGATGCACGCAGTGCACGTCCAAAAGAGGCTGTTTCAGATGAAAACATCAAAAAAGTCCACAAAATGATTACGAATGACCGTAAAGTTAAGTTGATCGAGATAGCTGAGGCTCCGATAATATCAAAAGAGCGTATATCATACACGAATATTTGGACATGCGAAAGCTCTGTTTAAAATGGGTGCCGCGTTTGCTCACAGTCGACCAAAAACAGCAACGTGTTGATGATTCGGAGGAGTGTTTAAAGCTGTTCATCTGCAATAAAACAGAATTTTTTCGTCGGTATGTGACAATGGATGAAACTTGGCTCCATCACTTCACACCAGAGTCAAGTCGGCAGTCAGCTGAGTGGCGAGCAGGCGACGAACCTCGTCCAAAACGACCAAAAACTCTACAATCGGCTGGCAAGGTTATGGCATCCGTACTTTGGGATACACATGGAATAATTTTCATCGACTATCTCCAAAAGGGGCAGACTATCAACAGCGACTATTACATTGCGTTGTTGGAGCGTTTGAAGGACGAAATCGCAGAAAAACGGCCGCATTTGAAGAAAAAGAAAACGCTGTTTCATCAAGACAATGCACCGTGTTACAAGTCGTTGAAAACGATGGCAAAATTGAATGAATTCGGCTAGAAATCGCTTCCCACCCACCGTATTCTCCAGATTTGGCCCCCAGCGACTATTTCCTGTTCGCAGACCTCAAAAGAATGCTCGCCGGAAAGAGATTTAAGACCGATGAAGAAGTCATCGCCGAAACAGAGGCCTGGTTTGAGGCTTAACCGAAATCGTACTACAAAACTGGTATCGAAAGATTGAAAAATCGTTTCAATCAGTGTATCGCCCTCGAAGGCAACTATATTAATAAATAAAGTTGAATTTTGCAAAAATTTTCTGTTTTACTATAAAACGGCACTGACTTTTCAGCCCATGTGTTATCTAAAATGTAAATCAGACTCGTGCAAATCAATCAAAGATATTTCACGACGTAACTTTACTTATTATATTTATCTTTCTAGCCGAAAGCCCTGGTAGCTAGTGCTCGAATCTATGTATTATTAATGTAATTTCATTTACTTGATAATAAAGTTGATAGTAATAAGATTGCTGACGACAGTAATCTCTTCTTTTCATATTCATTCAAGGACTCATTTTCATGTTTTTTAGCTGTAGAACGGGAACGACGGCATATGCTGGCTCAATAAATTCTGATATAAACCGCATCACAAACTTTCCGAAAAACTTTCCATTCTCGCTATGTGTGTCAAAAGGCCGTCGCCTTGGAAAGGCCACATATTTGATGACGCCAAAAATTCATCCGCCCAAAATTGGAGTACAATGCCCACATCTGGTCAGGTGCTCCTAAATCATCATTCAATACCGTGCGATAAGACTAATAGGTGATGCAAACAATTGACAACCTCGAGCACCGAGGAAATATCTCCTGTCTCAACTTGTTCTATCGCTATTTTCGCCACCAGTGCTCAATTGAAATTTCCAGTAGCATTCCACTCCTTCAAATTCCCTGCCAAGCTCTTTATTTCCTGACAATTATACCATTCAAACATTCAAAACGAACGTACTCGTACATCGTTATCTCACTTTTTTCCTCCCTAGCTTTTCTTCACCCACGCTGTGTGCATACATTTTAAGGGTACCTTTTGTACTCACATTCCATTTTCACAAATGCAATTCTTCAACGAAAAACCACCTGATCCACCTAATGCTGATTGAATGCACTTTAGGCTCACAAAAAAAACAGATGACATCTATCGAGAACTAAATGCGTTAAGCCTAAATATGTAGTCAAACACCTTTACCTATTTATACACTTTTTAACACAAAAGACAGATACTAAGCACAGATGTCGTAATATGTGATATTGCGACAGAATTCGAACTTTTGGACCTCTAGGATTCAAAACCTCACCGCTCTTATTATTATCTTATATCATCTGTAGAATGCCATCATTCTATTGCAAATCCCGCAGTTTTCAGTTAACCAGTTTTAAACCTCGAACCAGTAGTACAACCACTACGAACTCTCTTAACGTATCTAATCACATGTCGGTTTGTTTGTTTGATTCTCAAACTGTAGTCCCAGTTACAACGCTCCAAACTTAAACAGGTGCGCAGTGGGTATTTCAAGGTCCTCTTTTTTGCTTCAGCAACAGCACCTAGGCCTTTTTGTAGTCCAATTAAAATCGGATGATGTACTTCACTGTATGGTATAAGCAGCATGTAATGTATGGATATGACATGTCTGTATACATATATACATATAGATAACATATTAATTTTATTTACATATCGATGCGTTGATTGTACGTATACCCATACTCTCCACCTGCATTACTTGAATTAGCACTAGCCAATGTATATAATGGGTGATTTTTTAAGCATTTGGTTTTTTAATTTACAAAAGTACACAGGAAAATTACAAAGTGTAAACAAATCTTGTTTGAGTTAATAAATCAATGCCTTCCATTTACTCCTTTCCATTTTAAGTGGTCCATACAGAGCGTTCGATTTTGAATCACTTTTTCGAGGATATTAGCTGTTATTTCGCTAATAACACATACAATGTTGTCTTCCCTGGCTACAATTGACACAGGTTCATCGGTATAGACAAGTAGTTTGACGTATCCCCATAAAGAATAATCTAAAGACGTCAAATCGCATGATCTAGCCGGTCACCGGTCCAAAACGAGAGAGCAATTGCTCACCGAATATATTTTCCAGTTGGTTTATCGCGCGCTGTGTGGAAAATATCATTTTTGACAAAAAAAAATTCGAAATCGTTGAACGATAGCGAGCGCCATTGACGATAACGTTGTTCCTTCGGTCATCTTTGAAAAAATACGGCCCCATTATTCCGCCTGATTATAAACCGCCCTAAACAAGACATTTTTCCGAGTGCTTTGGCAGCTCTTGTATTGCCTGAGGTTGCTCATCTTCATTCATTCTTCCAGCTTTTCTAAGGCCCATTCACCGAAAATTGGAGGCTATGGCAGGTCGTTCGGCTTCAGTTCTTGCACGAGCTGCATTTTGTAGTTTTTTAAACCAAGACCTTTGGGCAAAATTTTCCACGTAGTCGAGTTACACAATCCCAATTGCTGCGAGCGGCGACGAATGGACAAATCATGGTCTTCATTAACACCGGTGGATACAACAGCAATACGCACATAGGTAACATAGGTGACTTGATGTCCAATAGCTGATTTCTTAAAATTGTTACATTTACATTTTATATTTCTTATATTGTGTTATATACATTTCTTAATTGTGTTATAACAATTTTAATGACTTGAATCGTTCTATAGCATTTTACGTGGCTGTGGCAAATGATCCATAAATTAAATTTAACAATATATTTGTGTATTTGTGGGGTAGATACAAGAGATAAAAATGTAATCCAAATTCAATTCAAAATTGTTAATTACAAAAAAAAAAGAGGAACTATTACATACGATTTTATAATATTTGTTAATTTTGGTTAACTAATAAATTGCCTCCAGAAGTATCCATATTAAAAAGCCATATCTTTACTTTTTTTAGAAATATAGTTGGTGGAATAATTGTTCTTATTTCAAACGGTAGCTTTTTAAAAAATCTGGGTGCTGTCACAATAAAGGATCTCTGAAAGTGGGGTTTTTTAACTGCCGGGATTTTTACAAACACCATATTATTAACTCTCAATCCTTAAACATTTGAGTTTCTAAGCGTTGAGCTGGAACCCCTTCACAAGAAGAATACTTTAAAGATATAAAGATGATTTAGTGAAAATACTCTAAGATTACAAAAAAGAGGCCAAATTGCTGTAAATCTATATACCCTACAAATTATTCTAATTAAGTGCTTTTGAGCTATGTGCAGTATTTTTGTTGTTGAGTTGTAGGCACCTCTCCAACTTACATATAATCCTTTTATGTAGTTTGGAGTGTTTAAGTCCATAGTATATCATCAACCAAATCCTTTTTGAATAATGTGGTTTGAGTAGGTACATTTTACGTGTAACAGCTAACACATATTTTTTTAATTCCTCGACATATTTTTTTCAATTTAAATTTCTGTAAATTAGTACTCCCAAATATTTAAAACTATCTACATTTTCAATTTCAATTCAACTAGAACTACAAGCATATTCTTGTGAAAAATAAGGTTCTCACATGTATGAACAGACAAAGACAGTTTTATACATGCAGCGGAGTGAAACGAGATGAGACAGTCATTACGACAAGGACCTTTTAAGTTGAAAGACATTAATTTTGTTAAGATTTTGGGAAAATAAGGAATTAATATAAATTAGAAATAGTATGGGACGCAGGACTGATCCTTGAGGCACTCCAATACATGTTTTTAATTCTGTACTGTATGTATACGTTTTTCAATTTAACTGGTTGAGTTCGACCAGCTAAATAGGGAGTAAAACAATCGTGAATAACTCCTCTTTGTATAGTTTATCCAAGATTATCTTATGGTTAACTATGTCAAAAGCCTTTCTCATATCTATAAAAAAGACTGAGGGATTAACATTTCTGTTGAAGCATTCACTGATCTCATTACATAGTTTAAGGATCGCATCTTCGATTGACTTGCCTTCTCGTAATCCAAACTGATCATTGCAGAAATTGTTATTTTTGTTAAGAAAAGATACTAGACGGACTTTCATTATCTTTTCGAATACTTTAGAAAATGTGGGCAGTATCGATATTTTCCTATATTGAGAAACTAAGTTTCTGTTATCTTTTTTGAATAAAGGAATTACTTCAGCAGATTTCAAAGAAGATGGAAATACACCACAATTTACACTCATATTGAACAGACGAAATATAGCGATGTGCGCTTTAAAAGACAGTTAGTAATATTGTCAGTAGTACTAGAGTTTTTGTTGTTCAGTTGCATAATTTGTTTATGTATTTACATACCTGTGAATGGCGTGAAAACAAAAATTTTATTTTCGAATGCATATGGATTGCAACTAGAATCATATGGAGATGGAACAGGTTTTGACTGGTTGGCAATTGACGCAAAAAGCTTGTTAAAATGGTTGGCAATAACCAACTGATCAGTTACTTATACACCTCCAACTTCTATTTTGTAAATTTCATCATTAGCTTCCGACTTACTAAGAATTTTATTTATAATTTTCCACATTTCCTTAACCCTTCCTCTACAGTTTTGGAATTTATTAGCGTAATAATTGTCTTTACTTAGTTGAACTTGTTCTTTTACCTCTAATATTCTTTTAAACTTTTGTTATGAGTCTGACGTAGACATCTTTTCCTTATAGTATTTTTTTTTTCGTTATTTTTTCTAAAACATTTCTGCTGATCCAAGGCCTTAAACGCTTCAACTTACAATTGCCTAAAGTCGACGATTGAGTACGAATAGAGATATGTTTTTGTAGTATATCAATAAAAATAACATAGGCCACCGAAGGATTTCTCAAAAGTCAAGTTTGAAACTAACTAACTAAAATCTATTTTGCGAGCTGTAGAGAATGGAACATATTTATCTGTTGAACTCAAGTGTACTGTTTCCACGTTTAAATTGGCAATCTTAAGGTCTAATACCTTAGTAGAAAGACGATGTGGAAAACTATAACCTAATCTTACAAAAATATGCTCGATTCAAGTCCGCGTGTCATCAGTGATACGAGTTGGTTCCATTACTAGAGGTTCTAAGCCATAAGATGACATTAAAAGCATATAATTATCGGCGTCATATGTTTTTTTCAAAATATCTATATTAATATAAATTCTTACTCTTTATATCTTTAAATAACGTGTTCATTTCATATACGAAAATGTCCATGCTTAGATTATTTGAGCTGTTATTATGAAGCCGGTAAATGCAACAAACAGTAAAATGTTCGTTAAGTATATGGCAGTTGATTTTCAAAACATCGGCACTATTCAAATTCTTTTTCACTACTTCACACTGACATTGTTTTTTATATATGTGTACTATGGTACCGCCAGATATGTAAGAATTATTGCAATTATCATCTTGATCATAGCCAGATATGTTATAATTGGATAATTCATAGTCAAATAGCCAAACTTCAGTTTAAACAATTACTTCTGGTTCAAAGGTGCAAGCATTTAAGTGTACTAGAAACAAATTAAAGTTTGCTCTCATACTACTTATATTTTGGTAAGAAATTACATATACATATATATAATATCATAATTTTCTGCATAAGTTGAGTTGTTTTTGTTTAAATGCTTAAAGATTGTCGAGGCCATCATGACACCTCACTTTAAATGCTGAATCACCTTCATTCTTACGCAGAAATATTATGTTACTTCTCATCCACACAACCTACTTATAATTTTTCTGTTTTTTGACTTTCCGTGCTGCAATGAAGAGAGATCTCATGCGGGATGTTAAGCTGTTGTCTATGCAAATACGGGAGCCTTCTTTATTGTTTCCTCGCAAGTTCGTCGTTAAGTTTTGTCTCTTTGCAGTCTTTACTCTCATGATTTTCGCTTTCGTTAATTGCTGAGTGAAACTTACTGACGCGACTATTATGCACTTAGCTGAGTTACTCGATGTTGTTGCTCTCTTACTTTTTATTTGTTTCACGAAACAAGAGTTAATGTCACTTTCACTTATTTGTAGGTTTAGTTCTTCGCGCACAAATTTGGTTACCGTGGCTTGAATTGCTTGCTCAGTAGGTCGATTATGACAACCGTAAATTGGTTGAAGTGTCCGAAAAACATTTTTCACAGGGAACGAATTTTAATAATAAAATTTTCGAATAATTTCCGGATGAACACGCTAATCCTAGGAGGTCGATTCATCCATCAAGAACTTCATTGCCAGGAAGAGATCAAAAATATGAACTACATGATTTTGTGATCTATCATGGGGCGCATATGCAGCAGCAATTCGAACAATTATTAATTAATTCAAACCCTAAGAACCTCGGGAAGATCCGACTCATACGGAAAAGCAACCGTTTCCTATCTTCCTCTTATACAGTTAAATGATTTTAGCAAAAATGCCAAAATAGGACTTGGCTTTGGATAACACATCTCTGTAGATGCTGTTATAAGTGGCTTTGATCAAGAGGTACTGGCATTAGCTTGCTCGAATAAAAGTCGTGTTTCGTCCGAAATAGGAACATTAAAAAAATCAACTTTCTCTGCGACCAAATTAAATAAGGTTTCCAGGTGATATCGCCTCTCGTGGTATTGTTCCATCACATTTGGTCTCATATGAGACATGATGGGATTGCTCTCGCTAAGGAGGAATTTTTTAACTAGGAACATTTCTAACAAACAATTGAGCGAGAAAAGTTATATATAACAATAGCTTAAGTTTTCTCATTAAATCAAATAACATATTAGAGTCCCGCTTCTTTGTAGGGTGTCTCGTTGGTCAAAATGGTTAAGAATCGTTGCATATACACGTACACATCTCGGTTTACGCTAACCGGTTGTCAGTTCAATAAGCTTTAAATGCAATTGAACTTTCAAATGCAAGGATACGTTGAGCTCCTTCCACATAACTTATGAGCAACCCACCAATGCAGTCCTATAACCTGCATTGACTTCGAGGTTAAAATTCGTCAACCTGTTTTTGTAAATATATAAATACACTTTTGCATAAAAGTCAACAAACCAATTAAAATATTTCAAGTTGTAATTTATTATAAATGTTTAAAGATTTCAAAGTATTATTAAGATTACAAAAATGTGACTTATCTTTTCAAAAGTTCAAGGAAGAAGATAAAACCTTTTGTAGAATCAAAAGGAAATGACATGCTTAAAAGCTAAAAAAAAAATTGACATTTATGATTTGAAATCATTCAGCTTAAACATGATATTAGTTTATGGTTATGTTGCATTATGTTGAAAGCGATATTTTCAGCACTCCCTCTCGCTTTCAAAAAAAAAAAAATACTTAACGTCAATCGTCCATTAGTCCATATTCTTCAACCAACCTTCGAAATTTTTCTTTTGGTAATGCTTTTATTAAAGGCTCAGCCAATTGATCATCGGTCAGTACATACTGCACATCAATCTCCTCCTTATTTTGCATATCACATGTGAAAAAATACGGAGTGTCGATGTGTTTAGTTCTTTTCGATGACTAGGGATACTTAACCAAAGTAATGCCCTTTGATTGTCGCATTTTATAGTTGTAGGTTTAGTTTGTTGTTGGTCCAGATCTGACATTTATCTGTTATGTGTACATATAACAGCTTTTTTTGTAGAACATAGAGCTATGAATTCGGCTTCTGTTTTTTAGAGCTCCAAGCAATTATGCCTCCATTTTGAAACACGATCCATCCTGTTGTACTTCGCCACGTATCAGAATCTCCAGCCCAGTCCGCATCACAGTAGGCTGTCATTTCGGTGCTGATCTAATCTCTTTTGAAGGTTACTCCCCGCCTGACGTTCCCTTTAAGAATCCTAAAATTCTTTTAATTCCTTGTCAATGTATTAAGGAAGGACGCTCCATAAATCTGCTAAAAACACCAACAATATACAAGATGTCTTGCCTTGTACACACCATCAAATACATCAGCGAACCAAGCATTTCTCTATACGGGAAAATTCCAGTTTTCCGAGCTTTTTCATCCTTTGAAAATTTGATTTCAGCCTCTGCGGGTATAAAAACAGGTGAACAATTAGCATGATTAAAACGATTTAAAATTTTATTTGTGTAGATGCTTTGACAGGTTTTGAGAGTTCCTTTTTCTATTTCTCTTTTAATTTGTATGCCAATGAAAAATTCGGTTTCTCTGAAAGTAATCTCAAATTCTTTATTAAGGTTATTTAACAGCTTCTTTATAAATATAATATTATTTCCACATATGGGGCCATCATCTGCATAAAGAGCTAGGTAAGTTAGTAATTCTTTAGACTTACAGACAAATATACATGGATCAGGTCTTGATTGTTCCAGTCCATATTGCTTTAGAAATTCAACAATTCACCATCCTCGAATCTATATGGTTGCTCCATATAAATATGTTCTTCTAAATTGCCCTGTAAGAATGCCGTTTTGACATCGTTCAGTAAACTTCAAGATTTTGTGCCGCTGCTATTGCCAATAATATTCTGATAGAATCGTTCCTAACAACCGGTGCAAAGGTCTCTTCTTCCTTGCGACTTCTTCTTCTGTGAGCAACTCCTTGCGACCAATCTCGCTTCATATTTATCTATCGCACCATTTGCCTTGTGTTGTACGGGCTTCTGGGAGTTGAAAGCCTTGGTCTTTTGAGAGCAGCCATCATCATGCAAATCAGATGAGTCATGTTGACAATTTGGCTAAGTTGCATCACAGCTTTCAACTATTTCGTGGAGCATCGGTTGTACTTCATTGAATGTCACATCTCTTCTAATTAATATTCTTCTGTCAGCGATTCGAAAATTCTATACACTTTGCTCTCCTCGTTATAGCCAATCATCAGATATTTCATTGAGTTTTTCTCCCATTTAGTTCTCTGCTCTTTTGAAATATTAATATAAGCCTCGCTGCTAAAAATTCTAAGGTTTTTCACTCAAGGTTTTGAGCCAAACCATCTTTCATAAGGCGTTACTTCTCCAATTGTATGTTATGCTGTCCGATTTCGTAAGTAAACTGCTGTATGTGTTGCCTTTGCCCAAAGATACAAAAGAAGTTGTTTTTCATGTAGTATTGATTTTGCACTCTCGATTATCGTTCTGTTCTGCCTCTCGATGAAACCATTCTGCTCTGGAGCTCTCGGGGTCCAAACTTCATGTTTTATTATTTTCTTTTAAAAAAAATCTTGAACAGACTGATTGCAAAATTCCAATTCATCGTCCGATCTCAAGCCCTGATAGTATGTCCATGAGCTTTAACTTATGTGCAAAACTTTATTAGGTTATCTGTTTTATTTTTGAGGAAGAAAACATAGCAGTATCTTGAAAAATAATATTTTAACAGCATAAAATAAATTGGTACACCAATCGATGAAATGCTCTTCTTACCGCAGAGATCAACGTAAAAACCTTCACCAGAAATACTAGACTGCTTAGCTCCTGACTTTGGAAAAGTCTGACGATGTTGCTTGCCATATGCACAGCCTGCACAAAATGGGTCTTCACTTGACACGTGGTTGATTTTGAGATCGTCTACAATTGCTTTGTTACTCATTTCTCGAAGTTTCTGAAAATTGACATGGCCTTAACGCTCATGCCACAGCATTAATGTGCTTGACGTTGCAGCGTTTAGTTGAGTTGTCTTTGTTGGCACCAAGTTAATTTTATAAAGCCTGATCTCGCTGACGTTTAAAACACTCTCTTGCCCAATGCCTTTGTTTTTGGCAATAATTACATTTACCTGATCGCGGCTGTCTGCTATCATTATTTGATGCCTTTGTATTCTTACGTCTGAATTTACTGCTGCTGGCTACATAAGATGTTCTAGTTGTTGTGTTGGTCTCTCCGTTATTATTTGTTCGAAGATGAATAAGTGACTCCTCATTGACTAAGTCATCAGTCAAACGTTCGAGATTTTGATCAGCACGTGGCACTGCGATTCTGACATGATCAAACTTTCTTGGTAGACTATTGAGAATCTTAACCATTACCACTGGTTCTTTTTGCTCAAGATTCATGTCTTTTAAACGCTGCGTGAGTGATATAACTCTCTCTATGTAATCAGCCATGCCTTTCTCTTCTTATTTGCAATTAATAAACTTCTCAAGAAGTACATGAGCTGACTGCTCGCTTCTTTCCGAATGAACAGTTTTCAATCTGGGCAACATTTGTACAGCGGTAGTGCAGTGTGTAAGGTGTTTAAGTTGCTCTAACTCTATACCCCTCATAATGAATGCTTGTGCTTCAGCATCTTTATCATCTCAAACTTTAGTGTTGATACTTGGTCTTTCTATTGTTCCTAGAATGTATGATTAGAGTTTATTTTCCGTCATGTAAATTTCCATCTGTCGTTTCCACAGCTGGTAATTCTACCCGTTGAAACGACGAATGTCGTAAACTTTTGATTCAGCCATACTTAACTCTAGTCTCTCTGGAACTTGAATCTCGAAGTTGTTTTGATTAAACCCTTCTAATGTTAAGTCCTAAAGGATTGTGTCGTCAATTGCAAAATCGTCTGTAGATCTTGTACTAGTGGTTTTGCCCGTTTCCATATGAAATAAAATGTAATTATTTATTCTACAATGAACTTGGGAATGCCTGGGCCCATAACCTTTTGTAAATATAATTATAATTACAATTCTGAATAAAAGGCAACAAACCAATTAAAATAATTCAAGTTGTAATTCTTTATAAATGATTAAAGATTTCAAAGTATTATTAAGATTACAAAAATGTGAATTATCTTTTCAAGAGTTCAAGGAAGAAGATAAAATTTTTTATAGAATTAAAAGGAAATGACAAAAAAAAATTGACATTTATGCTTTGAAATCACTTAGCTCAAACATGATATTAGCTTATGGTGATGTTGCATTATGTTAAAAGCGATATTTTCAACGCACTTTTTGTCTGGTTGGTTAGTGATCTATCGTTTGAATCGTTTTTTATGGACTCTCGATCGACAAATGCTATTTTTAATGCCAACTTCACTAATTTGCATCGATCGGTAGCGCAATAACATTATTTTAAAACAACCTCCTTCGACTAAAATATCCATTTGGAAGTTGACACTTTCTTCATGCAATTCATTTTTAAGGCTTATGTGCGGCTGGTGGTAAATTTTAAAAATAGTTATGTTCATTATTTTCAAAAACAAATTAAGAACTTAATTCGCGCTCAATGTGGCAAAGTTAGATGAAGAGCCATAAGGGTTAACAAAATCCAACTTTATAATTGTGAAATTAAATGCATACGATCCATACGGTTTATTTTTTTTTAACAATAGAGACTTTGGATAGAAATTGATTCATTTTTGTCTTAAATTTACTATACCTTCTCTGCCACTCTAATTTTAAAACGCGTTTTTCTTTTTTTATTGCAAAAAAGTACAAAAAATACTCAAAAATCGTACTTAATATTCACATGCCTCCAAAAGAATAGAAATTTTTAATCTTTTTTTATAAAGATTGAAGTTCAAATAGAAGAGACACTTATTAATTTTTAATTTAATTTTTTTGATTTCAGATAAAAATTGTGACCTCCAGAAATTACACAATTTGCCCAGCTGGGTGGCGATTTACAATGCGCGTAAGCTGATATCTCCGTGATTTTACAGGTAAAATGTTTGAAAATTCCATGAAACATTTAACTTACTTGTTCAATGCTTATTATTCAAACTATATCCATACGCTTTTTTAGTCAATTTCTCTATAGATGTTAAATATATATCCATATGCAGTACTTCACTTCCTTCATTAGGAATATCTGGAAGATTAATTTTAGGCCTGGTTGGTTTCCTATCATATTTAGCTTCTTGGCAAGTTTCACAATTTCCTATTATTTTTGAAATTTCATATATCAATTTTGGAGAGTATATTTTTTCTCTTAATGTGAGGTATGGCTCTACTATTCCCCAGTGGTTACTCTTTTTGGTATGATAAAGAGATATTTGCCTATGAGCATCTTCTTTTTTCTTTTAATCCTTTGCTTTCCGGTTGAATTTCTAAGTTTAACTTCCTTATTATTTTTATACCTTTATATTAATATTTTCTGCACTTTATTGTAGTCACGCTCTTCTACGTCGGAAAAAAATGCCTGTTTCATTGTTTTTCTTAATAAGACCCTTCAGTAACCGTTCTACTTTGTCACATTGACATACTGTAAATAATTCTTTATTTCCATATTCTTTATTGCTGTGATTGGTATACGTTTATAATTCCCTCCATTATTGGTATGTGGTCTAACATATGTTGTTCAACTGAATGTACAGTATCTAACTCTGAAGTTTCATTAACCTCACCTGGGATTCTACTTAAGAAGTCTGCAACTATGTACTTTTTTCTTACTTTTTATGTATTCGATCTCGAATTCGAATTCTTGGTCTATAAGAAGCCCTCTTTGTATTCTTTGTCTGAATTCTTTTCCATTATATTGTATTTCTTTGTCAAATAATTGAAGGATATATGATAAGTAATTAATTTAAATTTCTGTCTCCAAACGGTACGGTCTACAGTGCTAGGCAGCCCATACCACTGGTAGGAACTCTTTATTCGTTACTGAAAAATACATCTCATGATCGCTGACTGCCCTTGTGTTAGTATCGCTTCTTAGGCGAAATTACTTGCATCGGTATATAATTCAGTTTATTGAAATCGAGAAACTAAATAGAGGATGTTTAGTAAACGTTTTCTTCAATGTACACAATGAAATATGCTATTTTGGAGAAATATCTGATAAATTTTTAATAACACTCTATACTTCCTAAGAATCTTCTTAATTGTTTTACCATGGAGCGTAATGGGTACTTTTGAATTACCCTTATTTGCTGATTTGTATTTTAAGATTCAGCTTGTTTTTGGAATATCTTCTCTAAAGCTATGATATCTTCCTCTAATGAAGTAGATAAGATAAGTATATCGTCAAGACGATATCTAAATATTATCCTAATGTCTCATTCATTAGGCGTTTTTAAGCCCGAAAGGCATTCTAACATATTCATATATGTATACAATTTAGTGGAACGAAGACAGTCTTAGGAATATCATCAGGGGCCTTTATTTGTGATATCACTTGATAAGTCAAGGATAGAAAAATATCCGTATTATGATCTACGTAGCTTATCTAACTTATCAATACATAACATTTAAAAATTGGGTAAACGTCAAATACAATTGGAACTATGGTTTTATTCAATAGTAGTATTTCTCGGTTTTGTATATTTATTGCTTACTATATACAACCATGTCTAGCCAGGGACTTTATGGCTTATCTCCTGAAGGCTTGCAATATGCTTCGATAAATATGTTGGATTTATATCCGAATTCTTGCGTAGTGGGACTTGTTAAATTTTCATTTTTTCTGAAGTTTGTTTAAAAACTGTCTTAAAGTTTACAGTTACTGCACCTAAAACTTTACATCTACTGCAATTAATTTTACTAGTGTAAATAATAGTCGTAGTTGACCCTGTGGCTACTAGGCTTATGGTGTGTGTTTCCTGTTTCCTACAGAAAACTCTATTTGGCTCGTGTGCCCTGAGAGGCAGGATTCAAAAGAATCAATGCCTCTATTGAATGAATTTGCTATTCGGTAATAGTATTTTCTTCCGTATGATTTTGGTGCTATTGTATGCATGAGCTTTATTGTATATGTCCATTGGTTCACAATTTTTTTTTTTTTAAAATGTAAATTGTTATCTAGGTTGTTCCCTGGTAGTTAGTATATATTTCGTCGTTGTTGATTGCTTTGTCCAGAGTTCGGATAGTTAGTAAATTGTCTTTATTGGTTGTTTTGCCCAGGATTCGGATAATTATCAGAATGTCTTTGTTGTTATTGACTGTCTGTCTGCCTGACTGATAAAATGGAATCTATGTCCACTACCATTTTCTCCACTCGCTCTTATTCTTATGGGAGGTTCCTTCTGGAATCGTATAATTCTAGAAATTTTTTCACGCTGTTGGATGTTGTTTGTTCTGTGCTTAATTTTTTTTATAATCTGACAGATTCGTAGTCGTCCACCACTTTTTATCGGAAAGTTCGGTTGTACTATCAAGTTATAAACGGTCTTTCAAAAGTGTATGCATATGTAAACCGAGCGCTACACGTTATTCCGGTGGCATTAAGCTTATAGCGGTTTTAAAATTTCTTTGTTCAATGAAAATGTACTGTCGTTCACATTAATTTAATTATAATTCCTGAGGTAATGGCTTTGGTCATTTCAAATATACAACTCGCGTTAATTAAAAAAAAAACAGATTTTACTCATACAATTAACAAATTAATGTTTTTTGGAGGTGGTAATTTGTTTTAATTTATATCCACCATATGTTGTGGACTCCCTAAAAGCATACATTTGTTAGTTAAATTTAAAAATTGTGAGATGCATTTTAAAATTTTCTTTTAATCGGACCTTAAAACTATTCTTCAGGTCACACTATTTTGGATCACGACGCCAATGAAGCCGAGAATTTGCTGATGTTGTTACTTGTTTTTTCATAGTACATAATTCTCAACTCATTGGGTTGTTTCTGCATGTATTGTACAGAATGAGTCAATAACTGAAACGAAACTACCCGTGCATTGCATTCGAATTTTTTAAAAATTGCCTTGAATTCGCACTTCTCTGTAAGTGTTTACATCTTAAATCGTAAATAAAACTCTATATTATAGAATTATTTTAAATACTTTAAATTGTTTTGGTACAATTACAAATTACGTGTAAACAAAAATATTGTATTACGCCGATTGGGCGAGGGGTGGAAGAGGACGTCTCAGTTTGACTAATTATACCCTTATTAAGTAAGTTCGACTTAAGTAGAACTTCCAGGCGAATTACTTTCGTCATGTTATTGTTGTTAGCAAACGTTTTCTTTCGAGTAAGCAATCAGCGCTGTGGGAAAAAAATATTATTTGACATTTGTGAAGTGTCAAAAGTGATTTTTTTTTTTTTTTTTTTTTTTTGATAAATTGTGTGAGTTATTTAAAATTGTTTTCGCCCGCGATAAAAAAAAAAATTATAAGTTCTATGGAGCTTTCCAGACGACTCCGAAAAAAAGAGATCTGTGAAGATGATCAAACTGCGCAGAGGAATTCGCGACGACTGAAATCCCTTAGAACTACAGGATAATGTGTAAGTTATGACAGAAGATCTACTATACTTTTGTTTATAGGTTTATTACGTACTTTCTATTAAATAAAGCAGCGTTTGTCTTTCTATTAAATGAAATAAAAGACACTGTTCGTTTCAAATGCTCGAGAAAATTGTAACACCAAAACAAGAATACCAGAAGTTATCGGATCCCTTGACGGGACTCACATTGTAATTGGCTCCTGTACGTTTGCGGCATTAGTATTTAAACAGAATCCAATGATTGTGAGTTTTTTTAAGAGCACTTAATTAAAATTTGTATTAAATCTCAATATTATAAGCCTGTGACCACAGCATGAAAATCGTTTACGTTGATGCAAGATATCAGGGCTCAACACACGATTCTTTTGTCTGGAACCAGAATCAACTTAAATGAAATAAAATCCTAGCTTCTCTATAGAGTAATTTAAAATTTAGGAATAATTTAAAAACAAATAAACAAGCGTATGTATGTATAGTACTATATTTAATTTCAGTCAAGTACGTTAAATTAAGGAACAACAGAAATCGGAATTCATTCTTTGCTTAACTTTAGTCGGAACTTTTGTGCTTAAGGGATTTTACCTCCAGTTTACGTAGTTGTATCTCTATGTTTTCCTTGTGTCGACAGTTCTTATCTACGTTTTCTTTGCCCTTCCTCTCCTCTTTGGCTTTCAAAATACTTTTTTGTGAACCTTGCTATGTCAAACAAAGCCGTTTCGATCGACTTAGCAGAAGTGAGGCGATCCGTTTGTTTGATTTTCGAGGATTTTTTATTTTCCGTCCTCTTTTGCTTCATTATTTGTCCTTGCTAAACTAGTACCAGTTAAAGGAGTCACATGAACGGGCGTATTCTGTTGCTCTTCATCAACTTCACTATGCTCTGTTGTTATCTTCGATTACTCCGAAAGATTTGCCAAGTGGATCGATGGCGTGTTGAAGACTGAGTAGCCCGTCTACAACTTTTTCCAAAGGTGACAAAGGTATAATTGAAGAAGGCCCGCCTTCGGTAGCAGTCACTTCTTTTTTGTTCGAAACAAGTTTTTCCTTTATTTTTAGGTTGTAGTTCAACCAAACGTTAAGAATTTTCGAATTTTTAACAAAATTTTGAAAACTCGGACGTACATATTTATTACCTTGTGCCATTTTTTTCCTTTACGTGTGGGAGGACCTAAGGAATATATTTTAATTGCAAATAGCTCCCAGTTCTCTTTTTGGATTTTTTTAGATGAGTCAAATTTTCTCAAGTCCTTTGCCATTTCTGGGTTCGCTTCCATCAACTCGACCGACTTTTCAAATTGGCGAGGATTGGTTTTCTTAAAGCTTGGGAAATAATTCCTGCTACATATATTTTGTATATATGTAAATTTTATATATTTTTTACCTCTTTCTTATTCCACTCATGTCTATGGCCACCGTTGTCACGCAGAAATTTCATTCAAGTGACAGAAAAAATGAAGTTCTGGTCGAAAGTTCGCTAACCGTAATAGAGTGAAGTTACAATTCGTTCATCTTGACGTTTGAGGCGAATTAAATTTTTTTGATTCGCTAACCGTAATATGAAAAATTCTCATTCGCCTCCTTTTTCGTTCGAATCGCTAACCATAATACAATATTACATAATTACACATGAAAGATCGTGCGAATTTATAATATTTAATTTGTATCGCTGTTGATTTGGTTACTTATAATGGGGATTTCAAACAATATCCGTGAAGCTACAAATTGCGGTAGTTTTTGTGTTATCAAAGAAATGTGGGGAAATCAAGTACCCACGTATTAGCAAGTAATTATAAATTTAAAAGTTATCGACATAATCTCGAAAACAATTCGAAATGAAAATTAAAATTTTCTCCTTCACGTTATCCTTATATCAGTCTTTATTTAAAAATGCTTTAATTTATTTTACAATAAACTTCTAATATTTCAAGCAAATCACAACGTTCCACAATGATAAAACCGCAAAGTGGCATTACTGATTTTCTTGCTTCGAATTGTGATAGTTTTGGGTTTCTCTGCAACTCTTCTTCTTTATTTGCTCTTTTGCAGAAAGTTAGAGAAACAGAGAAGGGACATACGAGTACCATATTACAATAAAGCATGGACAAACATTGAACGAATAGAGTGAGTAGCCTATATATAGTATTGCCCATTATTTTTTGCAAAATTTAATAATAAATGTTAATATTATGAATTAAGTTCTTCATGAGGATATTTATGTGTATATCCATATATATATATATGTATGTTTGTGCATGTGTGTGAATTATCATATGGAGGTTTAATGTTGAATGTATTATATTGTTTGATCGTGTGTTGGTGTGCTCCTAGTGGACTGTTGTATTCTTGTTTAAATAAACTGTAGCTTCTTGGGGTGAAGTGCTGTGTGAATGTGTTGCATTGAGTGAGATATGTATGCTTTGAGTTTTATTCACAGTACAATAAGTGTAGTGTTTGTGGGGAGTGGGAAAAATTTGATTTCAGATATTTTCCAATTGTAACTTTGTGTCGTGTATATAATTAAGGGTTTTTGTAAATATAACTTTTTTGATATTTTACTTGTGAGAAATGTGTGTTCGAGTAAAGCCTGAGATTTTAAATAAAATGTTTAGTTTAATTTTTGTGTGTATTTACTTAAATTCAGGAAATAAATAAATGTGTATGCATGCGGAATGTCTGTTACGTATTTAAATATTTGTGTGTATATTTTGTATTAAAATTCAGAAAATAAATAAATGTATGCATGCGGAATGTCTATATTTAATATTTGCCTTAAATGTAGGAATGAGTTTCAACTTTTAGATTAAGGATTGATAGGCGAAATTCTCTCGTTTTTTAACAGGACCAAGTCTCCTAGTTGCGGTTGATCTTCAGTCTTCAACCATTTTGGACGTTGCTGGAGACGAGACAAGTACTCCGAACTCCACTGCTTCCAAAAGTTTTGGTATAGCTGCTGTATCCTTTTCCAACGGTCATTATAGCTTGTTTTTTCATCGGCGATGTGTGGTTCCGGAATTGTTTGCATGGGTTCAACTATTAAGAAATCAGCTGGTGTTAAGGAGGTAAAGTTCTTGTAGTCAATTGTGAAGGGACACAGCGGCCTCGAATAAAGACAACCTTCAATCTGTCCCAAAAGCGTTGGCAATTCCTCAAATGAGAGTGTAGATTTTCTTGCAACTCGTTTTAAGTGGCACTTCACCGATTTAGCCACCGCTTCCCATAACCCGCCAAAGTGTGGCGATGCTGGAGGGACGAAATTCGTCCTGGTGCTGTTTGTTACCAGAGTTTCTGTTACCAGGTTCTCAAAATAGTTCGCTGTTCTTTGCAGATTATACAATTCCTTAGCCGCGCCCACGGAATTTGTTCCGCAATCGCTATACACTTCTCTGTAAACTCCTCGCCTTGTAGTAAATCTTCTAAATGCTGCGACTAAAGCCTGTGTCGTCATGTCACTGACCAATTCCAAATGAAGTACCTTGGTACCTTTGCCTTGACTTCGATATTCTTCATTCTCGTCGTGAAACATATTCCTTTGGACGATCTTTACTGCTAGTCTCTGGCTGAATCCAACTCCATCGGCGTAAGGATTGTGGGATGCTTAGCTGTCCGGCGCGTGCGAGAAATAAATTGGGTACAGTATGTCAAAATCCGCAGAATTTTCCGAAAGTTCGAGTCGCGGTATATCAGTATGAGATCAAATTTTTTGCCTTTCTTCATTAGTTGTCGCCGTCTTTGGTAGAGTAGGAGCCTCAAAGTTCCATTTGGAACTAAAGTATCCTTATCCATCCCACCAAAGTGTGTCGCCATTTAATCCGGATCGTAATACCCCAAGTGATGCCCGATCTGCAAGATTGTGCTGAGTTGGGATGTAGTGCCACATACTACAATTTGTAAGCCGTTGAACCTCTGCAACGCGATGCTTACAAAAGTTTTCCATTTACCCGGAGGTGCCATGCTCCACGCTAATGTTAATTTTGTATCTGACCAAGCATAAGCTCTAACAGTGTCCAAATTCAAGACTTTTGTAATGTAATAGGTAGTACGGGTAGGGTTACCGTCTCCAGCGGAGCCACTCTTGTTTTTGACATCACGAGATGAATATGAATTCCGTCGTCATCTAAAATTAGTAAATAGAATACTGCTCCATAGGCCTTCTCAGATGCATCACAAGAATCAATTGTTTTCAGGTCTCATCGTTTTGCGCTGAAATGGATCCATCGTGGTATTTTGATATTTTGAATAATGGCAGCTCGCGTCATACGCTTTCCGCTGGATTTTCTATTCCACTGGAATCGGGTCGTCTCACGCAAGTCCACAACACCATAACTGCTGCATCAGAATTTTCGCCAAAATTATGCAGGGTGAAATCCACCCGAGGGAATCAAAAAGTTTTGCAATAGTTGACAGCATCGATCTTTTTGTTGGGGTTTTATTTGTATCAACGACAACGTTTTGAAAGCAAAAGAAATCTTCCGGCAGATGATAACAATTTTATTGCTTCATCACGTACCTTTCGTGTTTGTTCCAAGGAGTCGGCACAAGCGATTAAATCGTCGACGTACATACCTTTGCGGATGACACTTGTACCGATTGGATAATTCTGTTCTTCGTCGTCTGTAGTCTTTCGAAAAGTGCGATTGGCAAGATAGGATGCACTGGCAGTTCCAAATGTGACTGTCTGCAAACGATATGTCCTAAGGGGATGAATTGGATTGTCGCGCTACAGAATAAGTTGGTAATACGAATCCTTCTTCTTCATTCTTATCTGCCGAAACTTTTTATCGATGTCTGCGGTAATAGTATATTGATAAGTCCTCCATACCAACACAATATGAATAATATTGTTTTGTGTTTTAGGTCCTATAAACAAGTGTTCGTTTAACGATGTACCAAAGTTTTCGCAGCTGCATCAAAGGCGACTCGCAGTTAAGTTGTCGTACTGGACTCCTTCAAAACAGCATGATGTGGAACAAAATAGTGATAAGGAGTATGGAAAATATCATCGCTGGGACTATCTTCTTCGGACATATGCTTTAACTCCACGTATTCTTTTATACAGTCCTTATAAAGTTCCGGCTTTGTTTCGAGACGTTTCTTCAAGTGATGTAACCTAAGCAAGGCACCTTCTTTTGAGGGTCCAAACGCGAGTATACATCCATCCTTAAAGGGAAGAGATAATTTGTATCTTCCACATGACAGACGCGTGCATGTCTTCAGGAAGTGCTCCTCACACACCTTGATATCCTCCGTCTCGGTATTTGTATAGGTTACTTCTTCTAATTCCCAGAACCTTCTTAATTGGTCATCAATGTCAATGAACTGACGGAAACAGTGTTTTAAGGATGTTGTCTCTATGGGCACCTTGCCAAGCAAGATCCATCCACTTTGTTTTTTGAGGTAAGGGTGCCATGCCATCCATCGCTTCTTATGATGTCCGGTAATATAAATTTGGTAAAAACCTCACTTGCTTTGTTTGTAGAATGTAGGATCTGCTAATTCTAAGCTGTTGAGATATTTCCAGTTATTGAGTGTAAGTCCTTTGGCCGAGAGATAAGTCCAGTCAAAGACTTGAATACGAAGGCTCGAATGCTGGTTTTAAATGAAAAGGGAGTGATGCAAAAGTTATATCTGCGCACCTGTTGCATGATCCACTGCTGACCTTTCCTAGCTCTGACACTTCAACTAACGTACTCCGGTCCCCCAGATTTAAAAGTTGTACTGCTGCTTTCGTTATGAAGCTCGCTTCAGAACCTGGATTAATCAAGGCTCTACAATTAAAATACTTTCCCCTAGATGACATTAACCAGTGCAGTAACTAGAAAAACCTGCGAATTTGAAAATTTACAGGAAAGCTATTACAAGGGTTATCTACAGTGCCAAAATGAGAGGTATTTGTGTCGGCTAATGTTGGAGTGTAGGTGGATAAGTGTAAATGTGATGAATTTGTGTATTAGTATTTGGCTGTGACTGCGTATTTTGTGGAAAATTGCTAATTTTTTTTTTTTTTGTGTAGTTATATAGGGTAATACATCGTGAGGTTTGATTTTCAATAGGCTTTTTTTGACAGATCACGCAATACTCCTATCAAACTGCTTTGTCATTTTTATTCAGTATCACTTGGCAAGTCATCACGGAAAGACTGACACTACAACAGCGTCTCCAAATTGTTCAGCTGTTTTACGAAAATCAGCGTTAAGTGAGAAATGTTTTTCGTGCGATTCGAGGAACTTACGGTGCGCATAATCGACCTACTGAAGCCACTATTGCCAATACCATTCGCAAATTTGAGTCCTAGTTTACATAAGTGGATGATACTCGACTGGTTAGACCACATTAAGCACGTAGTGAAGAGACTATAGCAGCTGTATCTGAGAGTGTACGCGAAGACCGTGTCGAATCGATTCGTCGTCGTTCTCTTAAGCTTGGCTTGGCGTATTTTACGTGAGGATCTCGACTTAAAAGCGTACAAAATACAACTTGTGCAAGAATTGAAGCCAGGCGACTTGAATTTGCGTCATATTTTCAGTGAAAAGGCTCTGGAAAAACTAAATGTTTAATGTTTTATCGTGAAATTTTGTTCAGTAATGAAGCCCATTTGCGGCTCAATGGATACGTTAATAAAAAAAATTGCCGTTATTTTGCTGATGAGTAACCCGAAGAGTGCCAAGAGCTACCATTAAATCCATTAAAAGCAACGGTATGGTGTGGTTTATAGGCTGGTAGAATCAATGGTCCATATTTGATCAAAAAAGAGGCAAATCAGAATGTTACCGTCAATAGTAACGAGCCATACAGCGCGTGAAACAATAGACTTGTTGAGAAATCATTTTGGTGAGCACTTAATTTCACGTTTTGCTACGGTAAATTGGCCGCCTAGATCATGCGATATAACACCTTTGTACTATTTTCTCTGGGAATACGTAAAGTCTCAGGTCTTCGGGAATAAGCCAGATACGATACACGCTTTGGAAGCCAACATTACTCGTGTTATCCGCGAGATACCAGTCGCTCTGCTCGAACGAGTCGTCCGAAATTAGACCTTCAGATTGGACCAGCTCAGTCATAGTCCTGGCCAACATTTACATAATATTATTTTTGAAAGGTAAATGTCATGAATTGTTCCTTTAACTGATTATAAAAATTTTAATTTTGCTTTTAAATTTATGTGCTTTATTTTATATTATAAATCAAACCCTATGATGAATCACCCTATAAAATGCAAGAGCATGTGGTGTTTTTGTTGGCAGTTATAGCACCGTACCTGGCTGAAACATTGCTGCATAGAGTGGCTGTAAGCAAGGCAATTGTTACAAACCCCAATTTTCCTTATAATATTGCACCGCTCTATAGGACTAATTTTATAAAATTGGCTACACTTCGCAGCGAATGTTACCCCTTGCTACACACATTGCACTTATACTCTTCCCTCGGTTTTTGCTTAATTTGGAATGAATTTTCATTCCCAGAATTTTTTGTACCACGACTGAATTTCGGCCTTTGATGTTCCAGCGCTTCTAAGGTCCGGAGTCTCGTTTCCAGAAATTCAGAAAAATGCTTGAAGGTTGGTAACGCCTTGTCCGATCATAGTTTTTCTTCCCAATGCTGTTGAGTTATGGGCGGAAAATTCTGCAGGTGATGTTAATAAGAGTATAAAACTTTTTGATTAAAAAATACCTTAAGCTGAGCATTTATAATACTAAGATTAGTTTATGTTCATATCGCGAAGTAAGCATCCTCCGTGTTTTTTCATAGTTACCCTACCTATGCTTAGATGATGAAGTAAACGTAAACGTTTGGCTTCCCCAGAAAGACTCGACTTTAAGTGGTGTAGCTTTTGAACTTCAGTTAAAGAAGAATTTTTATGCAGTAATGATTCAAAGATGTCATGGAAAGTCCGCCAATTTTCATAACTGACAGAAAATGTTGACAGATTGATTTTGGGCAGATGTAACTTATTTTGAACCGTAGATGAAAGAACGATACCTAACCGGCAGCCACCGGTACGTTATCTAACGCATCAAGTTAAACTGTTTTAAAATCTAAGTAAGTTTCCCTTATAACACTAAAAACCGTTTGAAATTCTTCTATAAAACTTGTATAAAACTATAAAAAGATAGCCCCAGCTATCTTCTCATTGTTCAAGGAACTTTGATGGTAATTTTCCTCGAGTACAGAAAAGCGGCCATTGAGCATGTTTTTTGCCCTTATGTCCTCGGATATCGTCTTAAATTTATTTAAATCTGCGCAAATTATGGCTAATGAATTCTTTAACAGTTTTCATTTAATATATTTTAAAAAGGGCAAAAAATAAATACATATATATAAATGATTGAACTCACTTACCTTATGAATTTTTATGTACTTCTTTAAATACATTGCTGTACAGGTGGGCCTCACTTAATACGTACTTCTCATAGCATGGCCTCGTTTGAACACGGTTCACTTTTTGCGACATATTTTCGTTTAAATTTGGTTTATTTTTAAGCCTTTGTTTACAAATTGGTTTTCCAGGTTTTTGTAAATGTTAGCAAAGAAATATTAATGTTATTTCTTTCGAAGCCAAGTTACAAATTTTGGATCGTTTATCCAATGGTGAAAATGTCACTGCAATTGCAAAAAGTAGGCACCATTAAGAGAAATGAATTAGCAATAAGAAAAGCAGTAGCTGATGGTTCGTCAACATACCTTAAACATTCAAGTCGCCTCCGCCCATCAATATTGGAAGAAATGGAAGAAGCACTAAACATTTGGATTGAAGATAACTATCAAAAACGAATTCCTTTGAGCAAATAAGTCATAAAAAAAGCACTGAGAATTTATGAGCATCTAAAGAGAAGTGGAGAACCTTCTGTAAGCGCAGGCTTTACGGCAAGTAATGGCTGGTTTGAACTCTTCAAAAAAAGATTTACTATTCACAATCTAAAAATATAAGGAGGTTCAGCATTGGCTGATATTGAAGCTGCTAAAACGTACCCACAAGTAATTCAAAAATGTATCGAGGAACAAGCATACGTAACATATCAGGTCTTTAATGCAAACTTTTGTGGACTTTGGTGGAAAGAAATGCCGGAAAAAAAATTTTATTTCAAATGAAGAAAAGACTACACCTGGATATAAAGACCAAAAGACCGAATAACGCTGCTATTGTGCGGAAATGCATCAAGTTACTTTTTGGTCAAACCAATGCCGGTTTATAAATCACTAAACCCTCGTTGTGTTCAAGGGCATAAACAAAAGCACATTACTGGTTTTCTGGAGGGCAAACTCGAAGGCTTTGATTACTTGAGAGATATTCAAAGACTGGTTTCCAAACTGTTTTGTGCCAGAAGTAGCGAAATATTTGAAAAAGCAAAATGGGAATTTCAAAGCCCGGTTGTTGTTGAATAATGCTCCTGGTCACCCTCAAAATTTGGCTCATTCTAACATCAAAGTCATGTTCTTATCACCTAACACCCTTTTACTGCTACTGCCAATGGATCAAGCTATAATTTATATCTTCAAGACCTACTAAATCAGAGCTTTTTTAATCTAACAGAGTCTAACTCTGTGCATGGAAACAATTTTCTATTAAGGGCTGCATCCAAATCGTATCGCAGTGTTTGAAGGAGCTAAAAAAAGTCAACATTAAATGGATGTTGGAAATAACTTTGGCCGGGAGCAGACGAAAAGAAACAACAAATCGAATCGCAAAAAGGTCAATTTGCTGAGACCTTAACCTTGAAACGTACAAAAAACTGTTTACCAATCAAGCGAATTTTTCAATTTACCAATCAAGATTTTTTCAACAAAAAGAACAACATTGATGAAACTCACTCACGGCCGCGTATGGAGAACTTAAACAGTGATGAATTTTAATGTTAACTTTATTAGACTTTTTTGTGTGATTTACATATTGCACAAAGTGCAGTTATGTTTTTGTTTATTTTCTTATGTATGGATTAATAAAAGTTTTAAATAAAAAATATATTTTTTTTTTTTTTTTTGAGATTATGGAACGCAACTCATCTTTTGCACCGGTTTCTTGTTACGTTTAGCACGGTTTTGTTTAACAGGATATTTTTTAGGAAAGTTATTCCCGTGTTCAGTGAGGTCTACCTGTACTTCTTTATGTATTGTATATTGGTGTACTTAATGTACTGTATATTGCTGTACGTACTCCTCTATGTATACTGCTGTACTTCTTAATGTATATATGGTATATTTTTTTTTTTCTCAGACAATTAATTACACGATGTGGAAAACCGTTTTACACTCACAAGATCAAAGTTTGCAAGAAAGAAAAACCTAATTATTTTTTTCTTTCTCACAAGCGAGAAAATTATAAATACGTTATAAATCAGTATGTATTTAAAAATGTTGTCATTTTTTTGACATTTCAAGCAAATTTACCTTGGTTAGATTTTTTAGCAAGGGTGTGTTCCGCGCTATTTTAATTGTTTGCCTTCAACAAATCTGCGCTTATGTAATATGCCTATTGCCGCTATAAACCTACTCTTATTAAGAGTAAGAGAGGAGATACTTGACCTTACACATCGTCTGCTTTTTTTCTTACTTTTATCAAAGATAAACATGTGACATAAAAGGCATCCTTATCGGGCCAAATGCACATAAGGTTTAATATAAAATGTTATATCGAACAAATTAAGGGTGGAAAACCCTTCATCTTCTACAGTCATTTGCCCGATCTTAATTAGGCAGCGGGTTAACTTAATGAAGCCATTATCTCATCATTTAAATGCAGTCGCAAATTGAAACACAATATAATCCAAACGTGAACAATTGTGTATATGGTGAGAAAATTTTTTAACAAATCCAAACTCAACGGAAATTGGGACCTATAAAATTGGTCCGCATTAATCAACTTCAACAAAGAATTGAGAAAGTCTAAGAGAGCTTGCTGATACATAAGGATAATTTCTCACACTTGACCCTGTTTTACAATGCACGATATGTCAATACTTAAGCCACAAACTTTTCCTTCAACAACAGAATTAACAGCCTATATAGAAATATGATCAGCACAGACAAAGTTGGATGGGCCGTAAACTAATTTTAACCACGTAAGACACCCGGATTAGACGGAATGCTCCTAGCACTGATTCAAAAATGTCTCGTCCGGATTCCTCTCAATCTAATTGCCTTATTTTTAGCTTCAACTGGGGATACAATCCACAAGACTGAAGGGAGGTAAACGTAATTTTTATCCCCAAACCAGATAAACCAGCTGAACTACCTAAATTTTATCGACTAATAAGTCTCACATCATTTTTTCTGGAAACCATGGAAAGACTTATCAATTTACTCGTCAGAGAACTTTTCAATAGAAATTCAATTCAGCACCACATAAATATATATACAAGAATGAAAGATAAACGGAAGGCGCTCTACTAAATCTGGTAACACAGATTAAAAAGGCCTACCGACAAAAGTAGATTGCAAATATTGAAGGTATCTTCGATAATACCGATAATGAACGTGTTTCGGAAGCCATGTCTACAAAGGGTTTTGACCCACACGTTGGTAAGTGTGATTCTCGTAAACCGAAAAATCTTCATATGTTCCGGTGAGACCAAAATCTCTATCTCAGCCGTCAAGGTTTATCCACAAATAGGTATTCTCTCACCACTCACTGGTCATTGATGACCTACTAGTAAAACTTAGTAATCTGGGCTATCAAACAGTAGGATATACAAAGTTAATACGACTCCTTTTTACTTATTCATCAGTAGTATGGTGAAACAAAACATAAATCTACCATACAAAAGCTGCAGCGACTACAATGACTTGCATGCCTCGGTATCGCCAAACCGTGGCCCATTTATGCAAAAGTGCTTGCATAATGCAATTTTTTGTAAATTCAATTGATTTTTGAAACCAACGGCTCCGGAGACCGTTTTTAGACTTTCGGTTGAGTTTAAGAAAAAACTTCCCAAAAGATCCGCCCTAAGCTCAACAGAAAATTAATTCTTATATTTTTCGAAATATTTACTCGAAAATTCAAGCGCGGCAATTTGCAACTAGCCAAATTTAATTTCTTTCTCTCTCTCTCTCTCTCTCTCTCTCGATCCCTTTCTCTCTCTGTCTTTGGAGGTGTAAAGCTCTCTGCAAAATTATATACTAAAACCCAAATTTGAAATTTTCTTATAATGTGTAATAAACATATATTATTGGTTGTGTTCCAAAATATTTAAATGAAATCTTTAAATCTTTAAATCTTTAAACGGTCAGTTAGAAATTAACGATATATAAAAATATATTACAAATATTAGTTAAAAATAAAAATTGACATTTCATACAACAATTTATTTGAAACTTTTTTTCCAATGTCCCAATATGCAAATTCATCTAAAGAACTCATAAAAAGTACGGTCAACAATATCAAAATCAAATGTCAAATTGCTACTATTCAACCTGCTGAATATAAAGTTAATGGCGAATAGAGATAGTTGTAAATGACGAGTTCCTTTTGACTATGATTGACGGAAAAGATCTGAATGAAATAACGCGGTCATGTCCAATGTTCAAAAAAACACAAGAAAACTTTACCAATCAAGGTATGTTAAATGATGACGAATATAACTACGAAAATGGAATCTCTCCATTATAGTATATGTAAGGATCAAGTCCATGTAATTTATTTCCAAACTTACAAATATAATTCGACAAGAGAGAGAAAGGATACTGATGAATCTATTGGAATCAAGGAAACTGAAAAAAGAAGAAAACAAGATCTCCAAAAGCATTTTCGCGATGAGATTGGGCTCGATGTGAATAGACCAAAACAAGGGTTTGGAAATAACAATGATGGAAATAATTCGAGAAGATTTTTTCAAGAAACAGAGGAAACAACTCGTATAACTGGAGCTTATAGAGAATTACAACGAGGCTTGAAGTAATACTTAATATTCTGAATTGTAGGAAAATGTCAACACTTACAAGTTTGGGGAGTAAGCTAAGAAAACAACAGAGCTATCTATGAAAAAATATCTCGGAAAACAACTCAGACCTTCCCTTCATAAAATTTTGGCTGGTAGTCAAAATATAACCGATTATCAATCCTTACCACTTGAAGAATTGTGAGAACAAACTAAGAAATTCTAAAAAAAAGACTACAAGAAATACGAACATCAAAATACTCGTACATCAAAGATTTCAATGATGCGACAAACCGAAAGCATTTTTAACATACTTGCAGCCTCATCGGACTTACTCATTTCTTCGTTATGGCATGTCAGAGCACAATACTCTTCAGAAATGATAAGTTTATTAGACTATACGCTGGATGTTGACGGAAGTTTCCATGAATCACTAAAATATTTTATTATGTACTCTGGTGTTCCAAGATATTAAAAAAAATGCTCTTTTGATACCTAAAAATATAGAAGTTCTTTTTTACTTTAATTCACCACTGTTTTGCTCTGATTGGCATATAGGCACCCTGTTATTACTTCAATTATTTGAAAATATTCAAATTTTTAAAGTAAAATATTATATGTATCCCTTGTGGTGTGTAAGTCTTATTTCAGCAGAAGAAAGAAGCATTTGAAGCATTTTTCTCAAAATTCACTGATTTTACAGTGAAGAGTAACTCGTTTAAGAGTTATAATTTTTGTAGGCCAAAAATTTAAAATGAGCCACGGTACGTCGGAGGAATGAACAGCAGCTATAGAAGCCTTCATTGGTTTAACTCCACTCAAACTCCTTATAAAAAAAAGATGGCAATACGCAGCATGGATAAGGTAAATAGCATCAATATGAATATAAAACACACTCGTATGCAAAGCGAACGATACAGTGCCTTTCAGGTGTTCGCAAATCTCGTCCTTGATAAGGGAATGAAGGGTGTCCCCATCCATATATATACTAACAGACAGTCAAGCAGCCACTAGGACATTAAGCTCTAACCTCATTGACTCCAAAGTAAAACGAAGTGAGTGCCTAGTCATAAAGGTGTTGTCGGAAATGAAACAGCCGACGAACTGGCTAGAGTCAATTCGTTCTGTAAGATTTGGAATTCAGCAATTAATGAGGAGTTGGGAGAATAAAATGTGAAAAACCCATTGCGAAAACACCCTAGGGCATCAACGGCTTAAAACCTCATTTTGGTTGCTGGAGAGAGGGTTTCACAACTTATTTGCTTTCTAGGTGCAAAAAAACAGCGATTAGCAAGAGTGATGCCGCATGATTTCAGAGCTGGTATTTTTCTCGGAGTTGATAGTGGAGCCGAGGTAAATAAAGTTTCTTATTACTTCAAAGTTGTAGCTGCCTAGCGTGAAGTTTTGCTATAGGCGTCGATGTTGTATGTCACTCTTTGTTGACAGCATATGCATGTGTAATTCGTGTTTTAAAAGAAAATATTAGTAAATATGACAGTGTCAGGTCAGGCAATATTAACCCTTAGAATACGGAGCGGGGGAGTTTAGGTCCCCCAAGATTAGTTTTTCTTTAATAACTTCGTTAATATTTTTTTTTTTTTTTCTGTTTTATTCCTTTTAGTATTCTTTAGTAATCGAGTTTTATTTTCAATCCAGTATAAAAAACTTATTTGTGGCATTCTATTATTAATTTATTTATAATAAAATGTAAGTTTTTCGTTTGGGGGACCCAAGTACTTTACGTTACAGATTCCTTATTTTGCTTTAGGGTCAAAAATGGAAAACCGCACAAAAAATTATCTCAGCAACAGATAGGAGACTATTTAGGTGGTAGAAATGACAGTGATGAGGATTAATACAGAAGCAAGTGAAGCCAGCGAAACGGAAGACGAGATTGAGGAATTTGAACAACAAGCAAAAGATACACTTTTAGGTATTGATATTAGCCCAGATGATGTTGCTGTTCCTTAGGATACAGAATTTTACACTTCCAAGTCTGGCCGAGTTTAGTCTTCGAAGCCTTTTCCACATACACGTAGGCTAGCATGCAATATTGTAAACATATCTCCAGGAATAAATAGTTACATGAGTACCACAACCGAAATTGATGATATATTCAATCATTTTATAACACCAATGATGAAAAAGAAAACCTGTCTTTATACTAACGAAGAAGCCAAAAAAGTATTTTATAAGTATACTGAAAAATATCCCCAAAGGCAAAACGAAGACTGGAGTGAAGTAACTTAAGTTGAACTGGATGCCTTTTTCGGAGTAATTATAACAAGCTGGAGCGCTGCATTATAGAAGAAAAAATGTGAAAGAAATGTGGAGCACTGACGAATCCATTCGGAGAAATATATTTACTGCATACATGCCTAGTAATAGATTTATTGCATTGTCTAAGATTATTAATAATCTATATAAGATTTAATGATAAAAGTATTAGAGAAACTCGAAAAGAAACTGCCAAGTTAGCTGCCATAAGGGAAATGTGGGATTCGTTTGCAGAGAATTGCCGAAAGTCGTTCAATCCTTTTCGTGAGACAACTATCAATGAACAATTGGTACCATTTCACGGAAAATGCCCATTTCGACAATATATAAAATCAAAACCTGTACGATATGGTATAAAAACTTGCAGCTAATGTGAAAACATCATATTTGTACAATATGCAGGTATATACAAGGAAGCTTCCTGGTGGAAATGTTGAAAAAAAGCAAGATGCACGGGTCGTTAAAGAACTCGCTGAGCTTTTGTTTGGATCTGGAATGGGCATAACTATTGATAATTTTTTCACAAGTTATTATTTGGCAGAGTTTCTTCTTATAAAAAATATGACGCTCTTGGGTACTGTAAGAAAAAACATAACGGACACACCGAACGTATTGAAATTATCAAAACATCGGAAAGAGCATTCTTCAAAATTTTGTTTCACAAAGATCATATCTATGGTATCATGTATTCCTAAAAAGAACCGGATAGTACATCTTCTGTTTTCCCCATATGCATATAATTCGGTTTCTAATGAAGTTCCTTTCAAGCCTATTATAATTATGGACTATAATCGAACTAAGGAAGCTGTAGACAATAGTGACAAACTTATAAGAGAATAATCATGTGTCAGACGAACTGCACGTTTGCCATTTAGAATATTTATGAATATGCTTGACTCTTAATGCATTTATATAATTTTTACACAGAAGAACCCTGAACGGAAACTTTCCAACTCATCACAACGAAAGGTGTTTTTTTTTTTCAAATCTTGGCCAAAAATTAGCTAAACCAAATATGAGACAACATTTGCTAAAAGAAGCTAAAACCGTTACAACCATACTGAGTGCTTTGTCGCCCTGTGGTGTTCCAGCTGAAATTGAAAAAAAAAGTGAAAAGTTCAAAGCAAATAATGGTATAAAAACGGGTCGTTGCTTCCTATGTTAAAGAAATAAAGATAGAAAGTCTAAACTGAAATGTGTCACATGCTCTAACTTTGTTTGTAATGAAATGGAAATGAAGAAAAGAAAATCGTGTATATTCTACATATTAGAGATTCTAATGACACTGAATAAACAATTTAGTTTTAACTTTGGAGATGGAACTGATGCAATAAATTATTATATATATATTTCGTTAACTTTTTATTATTTTTAGAAGTAAAATTTAGTTCTCTAGGTTGTGTTCTTTATTCTTATTTTTAATTACAATAATACTTATTTTATCTTATGTCAAAAAATGAAATTAATGTAAGTGGATAGTATTTGACTGGTTTAATAAAAAAATGCTGTTAATTTTATTAAATAATCGTTTTTTAAATTACTTACAGCCTTTGTAATACCATAATGCCAACTTTTAAATTGGCATTTAAATTTGTGTGGGGGACTTTAATGACTATGTTACAAAATAATTTAATAATTCAAAAGTTGAAATTTCATTTATTTTTTTTATATTTTATTTGTTTTACCGTAAAACAATAAAAAAAAAACAAACTTCGTAACTGCTGAACGGATTTAATTGGGTGTAGGATAGGATAGATTTTTAAATGTAAATGTTGTTGAATATGCTGCAAACTAATACTATTTATACTACGTTAACCATTACCAACAAAAAAAAATTCTTAAATTTTTTATATATACATATAACAGTCTACATTATTAAATGTTATTTCATTTTTCTCACACACAAAAAAATAGGTTATGTCAAGTTGTACTATGAATTTGAATTTACAAACTCGTATCTTTTGGTCTTCGGTTCACACTTGAATTAAACGGTTTAATTGACATAACATTGTAATTTTAAATATTATGTAATTGTTTATAACAAATTTGGTCAGGAAGATACTTAGTATATCACACCAAGACATCTCTGTATACTTTGTTTAACGTTCTATTGTTTTCTAAGAGCAAAATACGAGTATATGGGCTTTCGGGAGATCACACTCAACATAAGCCAACATATAATGGTCCTCTCATTCTATGGGTGCCATCCATTCGTTGAACTAAATGTTACCTCGAAAGCTTCTACGGTGCTGGCAGTGGAAGACATGGAACCTGTCTGCAAGACATGGGGCCTGATACCAAGAATGATCCTCTGGATCTACACGGCTATAATAAATCCATTTATATCCTATGCGTCGATTGTCTGGTGAAATCAGCTGACATGAAAATATGTCATTGCTGCTTTTACTAGACTTCAAAGAAATGTCTGTCTTTCAAGCCTGGCTCCGGATTTGCTTCAAATGGATTGATGAATTTCCCTTCACTTGATACTCATATCATGGAATGCAGTCTCAAAGCCATCTTTCGTTTAAAAAGAAGTGGTCTTTGGTACAGCATGCACTGGAGCTTTAATAATCTTGGGCGTCGGTAGTCTTTTGACTTTGGTTTCATAGAGTTGCTATCTGACGCAATGACACCGACTTTTTCTGTGCCCGAGACTGGTTTTGGGTAGAATCTGAGCCAGGAAAGGAATGCAGTTGGGTCTTCAGGAATGGTTCCAAAACCGATTGAGGATGCGGCGCTGGCGTCTTCTTAGAACACGACAACTTCCCAACCTATGTTGGATCTACCTACCTCCTCGGTTAAGACTTCCATTGCCAACTGGCTTTCAAATTAGCACAACTGCAAGTGGTATGACACCCCACGTTCCAGGCAAACCCAAAATTTTACTGTTGTAAACGAAGGAGTAGACTCACCTAGAGTGGAATCCAGTTCAGCTTTTATATTAGTTGGGCTGAGGCCTTTCAAATAAAAGTATTGTATAACATAACGATGACCAATTTTCTCCATTTTCACAAATTCACTGACAACATTCACTATTGATGGCTGCCAAACGAATGCTAAACAACGTGGCGCTTTCAAACTTAAAACATATGCTTCATAGACTTTATAGACTGCGTATCAATACAGTGATATTTTCAAACAACTACCGCCATACCTTGGTCAGGCCAGGTACTTCTGAGACCGCCCTTATACTTACTGGCGTCGTGACGATGATCTATATTTTTGCTAAGCACTTAAATGTACTAGGCATAAGTGCATTCCTGCGACGCTTACTGTGAAAATATGACGACACTGCGGAGCATTACTTCTGTGAGTGTCCGGCCCACCCTCGCATCAGACTGTAGTGGTTGGTGCTTGTATTGTAGGCACTTTATCACTAAAGCACTTACTCATCTTTCTTAGAAAGGTTGAAATAATCCATTAATACAAATTTACAAGGAATACAATGGACTAAGTTCTTTGTCTAAGTGCTCTGTTAAGACGAAAAAAAATCCAACCAGAATTGAATGAAATCATATATTCTATGTACATCAAAGTTTCAATAAAACAAAGTTTTTGTGTGATATTGCATATTTGTTACTTTGTGTTGACTTACTTGTATCCACTTTATAATTGTAATAATAATAATCTAAATCTAATAAAATTTCGATTGAAATTTAAAAAAATTAATTTCCTACTCATACACATAATATTTGATGTACGAGTAAGCCTAATACAACGAGTGGGCTAAATTGGATATACGAGTACGTTGATAAGTCCATAGGATCTCATGCCGATCCGGTAAATCATCATCATATCTATTTCCTTTTTTATCTGATCTAGCAAATTGGTAAAAAATCATTTCACCCAACATTCACTTAATGTAGTGCAAACACCGGATATAACACCGAAATCGAAAAACTAATCGAAAAATTTGAAAAAAGCTCTGTAATCTATCATCCAAATGACCAGCAGTTTAGATTAAACCCCATCCATTCCTAATAGCTCTAACGTCTGTGATATCAGCCCATAAATCCACTCCCAATGGTCTAAGAAAAGTGAATAGCAAAACAACAAATGGTCCTAACCAATAACCTGTTATCCTGCCTGTAAATTAATTTGATAACAGAGACAAGTCGAATGCGGAACAGAGCAACAAAACAGAACATCAACATTGTCCTGAAAGGAAAGATATAGAAAATCTAAAACTACCACAGGAAGTAAAACATAAAAAAAAGAGGCGAAACAGATGTCAAATAAACATACATACATCTGTAAGAATATTCAGACATACGAGTACAAAGTATTGTTATAAGTGAAAGGTTCAGTGATTTCAGACAAAGGCAACGAAAACAAAAGGAATGTATACGAGTAATATTGCCCTATAGGATCTAACTTTGCCGATATCTTTTCTTTCGCATCACTGGCAATTAATTGCCAACGTAAGGGTAGCGGTACCGGCGAATCGCCAGAAGGACAATACCAAAGCTTCATCACAAAATCCCAGCAAGAACGTCCTGTACTCGTATTGAATAGATATGTTATATGTAGTCGTACCAATAGACAACAGCTCGTTTCAACGCCAATAATATCCACTGGTAGTGGCCTGAAGTCATGTCACACAGTTGAAAGTGTGTGGAGTGCAAAGCCCAGTTATCTATTCATCCGGATAGGAGAACGAGAACTTAAATGGATTTATCCCCACCCTGCTCGATGACAATTGATTAGAAATGTCCGAATACAGGTCTTCCCCTTGGGAGGTAAGTGTTTCGATTTATGCGACTTAATTAAAGCAAAGAAAATAACAATGTCCCAGTATAGCTATCTGGTTTGCCCTTATAGGTTTCTGGGTGTTAAATTATTGATTATATGGAAATGTAGGTAGGTAACTTAGGCTACGGACAATTGAAAGCAGCCAGACGCGGGAGAAGATTTTATCATATAATAAAAAAAAACTTCGCCAAGTTGTCGGTAATTTAAACTTTATTCCGTACCAAATGCTGCTCATATATCTAACTTAGACCCAGCTTGATTCACATTACTGCAAACTACCCTCAGACAATCCCACTTAAAATTCTTAATATTTTGCTTTGTTACAAATGCAGGACATTATCAATACCTTAGATCAAGTAATGTTTGTCTGGTTTGACAGAGGAGGTCTCTTTCAGGGAAAAACCATTTTTGGCAACTGAGTTGTGAATAGTCTGTTGAAAGGTATTTTCAAATATATTCTGATTCCAACATGCTTCTTTAGAAATAGAATCACCCCTCTCTAGCCTTTTCTCTGATCCATTACTATGGTTGTATTAATTTGCCTGAGAAATCAACTTCTACAAGATCAACAAGATAAAGCTTTTGAGAACACTTTTGAATTCAATATTATACCTTTGTGGGGGTAAATTGAATTGCTGTCTTATAGTAGTTATCCAGATAGTACAGTGTCAGTGTTATTTGAATCTTTAAAGGCAAAGCCGTACACTTTTATTGAGAATGGCATTTATTTAGCGTAAAACGCCGCTTAAAGCTCACCACTATGAGGTGGTGTATCAGTTTTACATGTTCACGTGGTAAACGGTAACCAATCAAGGGTAGTCAAATGTATTGTGCAAGTAGGTTCATTTTAAACATGTCATTTAACAGTGTCATCAATAATACAAAATATAAAAATATAATTGTATTTCTAACTGTACAATTAAACCAATTGCATGTTTTATAGAGGCTCAGAGATCACTCCCTTTTAATCCCGTTAGTCACCCCACCACCTCTTGACAATCTAACCAATGATAAAGGCATTGAATGGCAGAAGCCGCCACCTCCCCCTTTTTCCCGTTACTTCGCCATCTTCCCAATCCCACCATCCAAATATGCATTACTTATCTGCTTATTCAGGTGAATGATCACGCATACCTCATATGCACACTTTGCACTTCATAATGCACAATAAGTACACGCGCTTGGAATCAAGTAACAAGCAAAGAGCAGACAAATTCTTTTCCCACGAAATAATCATTACGTTTGCAAAAGTGTAGGTATAAGAATAGGTAACAAATGATATGCTAGTTTAGTTTTTTTACGTTTTTAAGTGGAAGTTCGTATACAATAGTTTTTTTTTTTTTTAAAAAACAAACCGGTGTTTGCTTTCATAACTGGCGCAGTCGGTCCTCCGATCAAGGAGAAATAAATAAAAAAAGGTGAAAAGTTCCGTTTAAGGACGAAAACGGCGCTAAAAGTGAAATAAATAAAAACAATAGGAACAAGGTGAAAAGATCCTTTTAAGAAAGAAAACGCCGCTAAAAGTGAAATAAATAAAAAAAATAGGAACAAGGTGAAAAAATCCGTTTAAGGATGAAAAAACGCCACTTAAAGCGAAAAAAAAAGTTTAAAAGAAGGTGAAAAGATCCGTTTAAAGGATCAAAGGCAGTACTAAAGTAGAAAAGCTGAAAAATAAAAGTGAAAAAATAAAAAGATAATAAAATTGTTGAACAAAAATAAAAGTGAACTAAAAAAAAAATAATAAAACATGCGAATTGTATGCGAAAACAAAAATAAAAAGGAAATAATAGCAATAAATCCAAAAAATGAGAAGCCCTGGAAAAATTAAAGAGAATCAAACGACAAATCCTGCTTGAAGAAAGAAGATATTTAGAAATGGCGACACAGGACCCAGCAGCAGTAGGCCCCATAACTTTAAACATTGACACAATTAAATATTTAAATAATTTACCTGCTTACGATGGTAGTAGAAACAATCTTCATAGTTTTATTGACAGCAAGTTAGTAGGCAAGTTAGTAGGCAAAGCTAGAGAGGCAATTGAAATCAACAACAGTGTCAAGAACTGGCATGAGACAAAGAAAATATTCTTCCAATACTTCGGGGATAGGAAATCAGTAGAACAGCTTTACGATGATTTAAGGGGTATACAAATCAAGAAAAACTTTCAGGAGTTCTATAACGACATAAAAGTAGTTCTTAGACGTCTCAATAATAAAACTAAAATAAATAGAGGTGCTTTGAACATTTATGTAAGCAAATTACCAGAGCCCATGAAGGGACTGCTATATTGTAGGAATCTTAGTAACTAAGAAGAGGCGATTCAAATCCTACACGAGACAGGATATGCATATTACGGTCAGGATTATAGGCAAACTAATTATAAAAATAACAAGCGACAAACAGATAACCAAGAAGAGAGTCACCAATCTCGAGAGAATAGCTCCGGAAATTTTAGGAAAAATAACGAACCACAAAATAGCAATGATTTCGGTAATCATGATCAAAGGAGTGTTAATAATAATAACGAATGTAGGGATCAGAAAAGACGACAGAACGAAAATAACTCTGGCAGGTCCAGAAATAATACAAATAGAAATTCCAGAACAAATCAGGATAATTCTAGGTATAACGAAGATGCTGTCGAACCAATGGACACTCTTTCAGCTATGAGTAGGCATAATCTAGAAGAAAACTCGGATTTTCAGGAAGGCAATCGTGCCGAAAATTACCCTATATAGTTGTCAAAACCAACAGCTATGATCTAAGAATACTAATTGACACCGGTTCAGAAACTAGTGTTCTTAGAAAAGGGGTATGCCACCCTTAATGGCAAATTAAGTTACAAAAACCAGTCAAAATTTTGACTACAAGTACACCATTATATATAAATTCAAAAGTCAGAATTCCTTTATTTAAAGAATTTAAAAAACCCAATAGAACCGCCGAATTTCTGGAATTTAATTTTCACGATACTTTCGATGGTTTACTCGGAATTAACATATTATTGCCATTAGAAGCGATGCTCTATTTCAAGAGTAGGCTTCTTATTGTTGGTGAAACGAAAATCCCGATATATTTCAGCAAGGCTGAAGAGGAAGTAACGAATGAAAATTACAAAAAAAACAAACACCAGCTTTGGAAATATATCATACGGAAACCAGCAAAGATCTGATCTCTGAACAAATCAGAATCGATCACATGAATGAGGAAGAGAAAAGGGAAATCACTCGCGTCTTCTCTCAATACTCATCAATTTTCTATTAAGAAGGTAGTGGTTTGACGTTCACAAATGCGATTAAGCATCATATAAAAACGTTCAACGAAATACCAATATACACAAAAACATATAGATACCCGGAGGTACACAAAAATGAAGTCAAAAGATAAATAAATGAAATGCTCCAGCAGGGTATTATACGCCCAAGCAAGTCGCCCTACTCTGCACCAATCTGGATCGTTCCAAAAAAGAGGGACGCATCTGGGAAGGAAAAATGAAGAATGGTTATCTACTACAGGAAACTCAACGAAGTTTCAATCGACGACAAATTCCCCATCCCAAACATGGACGACATCTTTGATAAATTAGGAAAATCCAATTATTTCACAACATTGGACCTTGCCAAAGGGTTCCTCCAGATAGAAATAAATGAAAGCGACATAATAAAAACGGCGTTCTCAACGAGCAATGGCCATTATGACACATATGGACACCTTACATATCTTAAAAAAAAATTTTAAAGATTATAAGAAGTCAACCTCAAAGTCCAACTGGACAAAAGTGAGTTTCTGAAAAAAGTGACTGAATTCTTAGGCCATATTGTAACAACCGAAGGCATTAAACCAAACCCTAACAAAATAACGGCCATAAAAAACTATACAATCCCAAAAACAACGAAATAAATCAAATCCTTTTTAGGCATTACTGGGTACTACAGAAAATTCATTAAGGACTATTCAAAGGTGGCGAAACCTATGACAGCTTTCCTAAAAAAGATGCAAAAATTGATGTGAATAGTCCCGAATATATTGAGAGCTTTGAAAATTTGAAAGCACTTATAATATCAGATCCCATCCTGAAGTAACCAAATTTTAACAAAAAATTTACACTTACAACAGACGCATCCAACCATGCTTTGGGAGCCGTCTTGACACAAGAAAACCATCCAGTTAGCTACGCTAGCCTCACACCTCTCCACCATCGAAAAGGAATTGTTGGCGATTGTATGGGCTACAAAATAATTTATGCCTTATCTCTATGGCAGGAAGCTTACCATAAGAACAGACCACCGACTATTGGTCCGGCTCAGCTCATTGAAGGAACCAAACGCTAAGCTTCAAGGGTGGAAAATCAAATTAGGAGAGTATAACTTCGACATAGAGTATGTAAAAGGTAAAGACAACAAAAGTGGCAGATGGATTGTCAAGGATAGGAATTCATTAAAGCGAAAATGTAACGAATTTGGAAAACCTTATCAAAGTCAACAGAACTACAAGCACAGAAAACATAAATCTCGACGACCAATCTGTCATTGCCACAATCCATAGTGCTAACGAAGATAGTAGAGAGTATATCCCGATTGTCCAGACACCAGTTAATATTTACAAATCTCAAATCATTCTTAATAACTCAGACTCGATAAATACACATAAAATATATACAGAATTTGGCAAAAGAAGACTTGTTATAGAATTAAAAGAATTCAAAGAAAATTACGTTTTAGATATTTTGAAAAAGTTTATTCTACCTAAAGGAATTGTAACTATATTTTCAAATTACGTTATTATAAACACACATGAGCTTTTCAAACATAGAGGCATTAACGAAACATATGCGGAAATTAAAGACATATATTACGCTCCGAATCTCAAGGACAAAATCCAGAAATTTATAAACAATTGCGAAAAATGTAATAAAGCCAAATACGAACGAATTCCAAATAAAATCCCTCTAAAGTAAACCGCTACCCCAGAAAAACCTAACCAGATTCTACATATCGACATCTGGTATGCAAATATTAACTTAATATACGTTACGATGATCGAAAAATTCACAAAACACGTAACAGTTCAGGAAATAAAACATCTTACATGGATGGCTCTCCTTAAAACCTTACAATGTAGATTCGCTTACCTGGGAATTCCTCAGAAAATAGTTGTAGACGGTGAAAGCGGTTTCTCTTCAATCTTAATAAAGGAATTTTTAAAAGAAAATGACATCGAGCTACATATTACTACACCTTATAATAAAACCGGAAATTCTGACATCGAAAGGTTTCATTCTACGTTGAATGAACATATTCGTACATTTACAGCTGACAAAAGCAACAAAGACACTTTACCCAATAAGGTTTTAAAAGCCGTAACAATTTACAATAAAACGATACATTCGACAACTAAACAAAGACCAATTGACTTTCTTAATGGCACTATTTCTAGCGATGATTATGTTAAAATTATAGAAATAATTAAGAAAAATAAGGAAAATTACATTAAAAAACATAATAGAAACAGAAACGATATAGATTTTCGGGATAGTCAGGAACACATTTATTTAAAAAATAGAGATAAGAATAAACTTAAACCAATACATAAGAAAACAGACCTAGATATTTTAGATAAAGACCACGTTATAGATGAAAAAGGTAGCAAGTTTTACAAGACGCAAATTAAACGCAAATACAAATACGAAAATTCAGATTAACAATATATTTAATATTTCAGAAAATATTTTTAATTTACATTACAATGACCAACATACATGGACAAAAAATTGACGTACAAGACTTAAGTAATGGACCAGGATACGTGACGATAAGAGACGAACAGCTCCAAGTAATAAAAGGATACACGAAACTACTTCACTGTGTTTACCTAACATCATGGACTAAAAATTTAGACATTATTGAACATAACATTAACAAATTAAATAATAAAAATAAATACCCGACCTTAATGCATAGCTTTAAACTTTTGGCACAGGATATAGAAAACATTTCGTATAGGAATACGTATAAAGTCAGAAGGGGACTAGTCAATACTGTCGGAAAGGGTTTAAAATACCTAGTAGGAACAATGGACTATGACGACGAACAAGAAATAAGAAAAAGTCTAAAAGTCAACGAAAGAAGTAGTCATATTCTAATTAATGGACTAAACGAACAAATCAACATTAATTACCATTTCGATGAAGCTATAGAAAACAATACAAGACATATTAACAGACAGCAATTAGAAATCAAAGGACAGTTACAAAATTTAGGAAATGCAATCAACAGAGAGTTCTCAGAAATCGCACATTTTAGGAAGAGATTTACTACTGCCAGACGAAATTAAGAAATTTAATATAACAATTATGAAATTAACAAACATAAAGAGTTCTGTTATAATATATGATAGTAAAATAATATTCGTTGTAATGATACCCCAATACTCAAATGTAAACTTTTACAGAATATTAATATTGTAGAACCAAAAATATTCCATATACCCACTTAAAACATAGTTGTCATAAATTTAGCATAAGTCTCATAGGCAATAATATAATACGATTTAAAAAATTGTGAAATTGAAATAAATAGCAATGAGTATGAGAATTTTATAACATATGATAATTTTATTATACCAAATTTTAACAATGTAACAATTGAAAATACTACGGTAAATGTTTTAACACAAGAATTACATATAAAAAATGTAGAAAACAGAAAATTAATAGAAGAATTAAAGAACGGAAAACCAATTTATGAATATGCAAACTCTGTAACAATATTTATAATCATAATTGCAATCGTAATCATTACTTTAAAGGAAAAAATAAAGATCACACAAATGTTGAAATAAAAGTTCAGAACATTGATTCTTCGGGACAGAATTGGATGCGGTAAGGAGTTACGTCTCAGAGATCACTCCCTTTTAATCCCGTTAGTCTCCCCACCACCTCTTGCCAATCTAACCAATGATAAAGGCATTGAATGGCAGAAGCCGCCACCTCCCCCTTTTTCCCGTTACTTCACCATCTTTCCAATCCCATCATCCAAATATGCATTACCTGTCTGCTTACTCAGGTGAATGATCACGCATACCCCATATGCCCACTTTGCACTCCATAGTGCACAATCAGTACACGCGCTTGGAATCAAGTGACAAGCCAAGAGCAGGCAAATTGTTTTCCAACGAAATGATCATTACGTTTGCAAAAGTGTAGGTATAACAATAGGTAACAAATGATACGCTAGTTTAGTTTTTTAAGTTTTTAAGTGGAAGTTCGGATACAATAAAGTTTTTTTTTAAAACAAACCGGTGTTTGCTTCCATAACTGTAGTTGATGCATTGTCTCAAATTATAATCGTTGCGTGTTTGAAGAGGTCTTTCTAGATGAGTTTAAATGTGCTGACATCATACCATTATTTAAAAAAGGTTCTGTCACCGAAATCGGTAATTACAGGCCCATTTCAATTCTCCCCGTTTTTGGAAAAATCTTTGAAATGCTCATGAAAAATAGGATACTGGTTTTCTTAACTAAAACTGAGTTTTTCAATTGTGCTCAATTTGGTTTTAAAAAAGGCAAATCGACGGAAGATGCGTTATTAAATTTTTGTTCCCAAATTATGGCACACCTTGATGCTGAAAAATGCACCGCGCGCTTATTCATTGACATTACCAAAGCTTTTGATATGGTCAACTACAATATCCTGCTAGATAAGCTGTAGTGAAAGGAGTGAAAAAATGTTTTTCAATGTAGGTGCTCCTCAGGATTCTGTTTTAGGCCTGATTCTATTCTTGATGTATATAAACTCACTATTTGCTCTTCAATTTAGAGGCTCACCTACTGCTTTTGCCGATGACATTAATTTCTGTTACAGCTTAAACAGTTATTTGGATCTAATTTCCGATGTCAATTGGAACTTTAATTTATTAAGGCTCTGGTTTGCTAAACACAATCTAATTATAAGCTCAACAACTAAAATTATGGTTTTTGGCTTATCTACCTTCTACAATTGGGATACAAATGTGTATCTCTCCCTGGATTCCAGGATGACCTTTACAAGCCACATAGATGCATTAAAAAAAAAATTTCCGATCCACTCTAAGACACTTTTACTAATTGAGTAATGTATGGTATGTTCATTCAAACTTTTAAAAACAGTTTATTATAGTATTTTTCAATCTAAACCACAATATGGAATTGTCTGTTGGAGAGGCGTATATCGAAATAAAATACAATCTTTGTCGACTCTGCAAAAATATGTTCTTAGAAAAATTTGTCGTAAACCTAGTGGATATTCCAGTTGTTCGTCATTTCTACTGTTATGAAGTATTGAAAATGTTCTTTATGAGGTCTGGTGGCCGTAATTTTCATTTGATTTCCAATTATAATCTTCGTAGAAACCTTTTCTATGTTCTATCTATACAAAATTTTCGTACTACTTCCTTCCGTAACTTCTTTTCTGTCTTCACTTTTCGACTACGTAATAAACTCACTCGTTCAATAAGGGCTGTTTCAATATCCCACGTATTTTTCATTTTCAATTTCAGACGTTTTGATATAAAATTTTGTTTTTATTTTCCTTTCCTCCTTTTGTTTTTTATAAAACTTAATTTATTTTACTTGAATGAATTATATCTATATTTTTTTTGAGGGTCACCCCGCCCAAAATTATTTCATTTTAATTTTAAGCCCATTGAAGTGGCATTCTACAATATTTTTTTACTTTAAAACATCGAATGTCATGAATTTTTCTTATTCTTAATTTCTGAAATATTTATATATTTTAAATTATTTTGTACAATGAATTATATGAAAAATAAATCACTTCAATTTAATATTACAATAAAAAAAATCTAATCTCTCAAACCGAATATACCCAGGTCGTTTTATTTTAGTATAAGATGAATACAATAGTTCATTAATACATAGTAAAACCGTTTTTGAGTTTTGCGTTTGAGTAATTCAATTATTTTTCTTTAGGGGCCTTGTTATACATACATAAAAGACTTTGTAGTTTTCGCGTTATTTTAACAGCCACACACTTATTCGTGGTGTAATATCGTGGTCGTTATTTCTTTAATTTACAACAACGAAACACAGCTTATCCTTAATAAATCTTTGAACGGATGTTTTCGAGGAGAATAGTAGCAACTTCTTTCCGATTTTGCTTCATTCTATAATGGTAAGAATCTTTTTATTTGATGAGGTCTTGAGATCTTCTCGCTGATGATAGGTTCTTATGAAGCCGGAGTCCGCGTTATAGTCACTTGTCAACATACCGATTAATGACATTCCTTTAAAATATGGACGGCGTTGATCAGAACGATATGTGTCTACAGGCCACATCGCTATGAAATCGTTGTCTTACTGAGGACTCGTTTCAACGATAACATAATATCGAGAAATGGACCATTGAATGGACTCCTCGATTACTTCTTGTGGTGCTTGTTGTTGTCCTATTTTTATAAGCGTCAACCATTATTCAGTTCTTGGAAGGCAATATTTATTTATTTATTTCATCAACAGGCTTTGCTTACAGATTACGAATATAAGATATAATAATAAATGAATATAGTTAATTCCTTGTTTTTTATATGCCCCATTTGCTAAACACCTTCTCCAGAATATAAATTGGGAACAAAGATAACAGAATAGGACTATTAATATGGGAACGTGTAATGTCTTTCATAAGCATTATATTATGTGCCTGTCTTTTTGCAAAGAGTGAAATTATACTTAAGAGTTAACATGTAGCTTTATAAGAAGACTCAAAATGACTACACATTTTACAAAAAAAAATTTATTTTGTAAACCTGATCTGCAATCGTTCTGCAATCGTGTGAGGATCATAGAAATCTTTCAATATTTCAACTATTGCAAAAGCCTTTGCAACTATGTATTCAACATGATAAACAAAGGTTAGTCTTGCATCGATGATTAACCAAGATCTTTAATTTTGTTTACTCTTATTAATGGCATGAATTCCATATGATAATTAAATCAATGTAGCATTTGAGATCTTCTGCAAGAAGTAGCTTTACATTTTCTTACGCCTTACTTTAAGCATTTATTATCGCACCAATTCAATAAATTGGAAACTTCTCTCTGAATACTTGCAATCGTCTAGACTTTTAACTTTAAAAAATATTTTAAAATCATCCGCATAGACAGTGACAAAATCTTAAATGTTAAACATATCATCAATAAAAATAGTCAATGGTCTCGCCACTCTGAAAGTATCGGTTCCTACTAGATCACCGAAATCAAGCAGTATTGGGCGCGGTAAGTACGTAGGTGGGTGTCCACATGCTGTTGACAAAACACGCCACATGGGCATAGTACCCCGGCGTTAAGTCCCGGACCCTACAAATTAATTTGTATCGTTCCCTTGATAATAATAACAATAATAATTCCAGAATCACCTGAATTTAGCGTACTTGGTATTAGCTGTATTCCAAGTCAATAGCCAACTGGATGCGGATAATAATTTGTACTAAAGTTCTAGATTACCATGTTGTACGTTGGAAAAAAGTAAAGAGAAAATATTTTATAATGAGTTCAATTACGAAATGCAACGATGCAAAGTCCGAAAAATGCGCTCAGGACTGGGATAGAGCATCTAATAAAAGCCAGCTTTCATGCGCTCGTTGCTTCTCAGGTCCAGTGCTTAAGGCACAAGAAGATGCTTCTTGTGCAAGCTACGCGCGTGGGATGGTGCGGCGGAAATTGCATTGAATGTTAATTCATTAATTAGGATTGAACAAATTTCTTACAGACCAACCCTCTAATGTGCTTTTGGTTACCGAAGCGTAGGTTTTAGGTGCTAGAAACGTGTACCATCATCCCCTTCCGTAGTGAAAAGACGACACTTAAATTCCTAAGGCTGAAATTGGAGGAAAATGATTTTTCATCTCGTATCATTATCACTTTTGGGAATGTAGACAGCCGTAGAGTAGGAAGAATGGGTAATGGTTCACAAATTTTATATTTTGTTTTGAAAAGAATTTTTAATATTTGTGCATCTTGTAGTAACATCCTTTTATACATAGGTTTATACAGTGAAATGTTCACTTAAAAATAGTATTAGAAAATGTGGCGTATAAGCGCAGACAGTTCGGTGACGTAATCCCCTACTTTTATTATTAAATCCTATATTTTTATTTGAAAAAAGTTCTGTTTTAGAGTAGATAGATAGCTTCCATCATAAATGATTTCAAGAGTTAGTTTTTCCTTCGAAAATGGATCTGATTTTGATGTGATAATATAACATATACTATGCTTCATATATAGTAGTAATACGAATGTATGTAACATGGATGGCTGGCATAAGCTACAGCTGCCTCAATTTTGCAAAGTGGTAAATGAAGTTTTAATTAAATTATATAAATATAAATAATAAAATACTTGAATATGCAATTTCCTCCAACTTTTTTTCTTCTTTTATAGAAAAATTATAATTTTACAATATTTCTAATTTTAAAACTAATTTTAATTAATTAAAACTTATTAATTATCAATTAAATTTATTATTTATTAAAAAGAAATAATGCACAAAAACCACACTGGAAATTTAAATTTTAATTTTAGTTCATCAAATAGATTATTTCTGTCCACAATGTACGGTCAAAAATAACTTTTAGGATCAAAGTTTTGAAGAATATGGCTTTGGTCTTTTGGATTAAGAATTTTGAACCCATTTGTTTCATAAAACAAAATAGCATAGTTTCGTGATTCTGCTAAGCTGTCGCACTCACTAGGAGGCAAGCGAACTTCAAAGTGGCAGTTATTGACCGTAAGATTTTGCTCTACATGATTAACAGCTGAATCAATTCCTCAGATTTTCCTCATTTGACGATAAGATTCATCAGACGTCACGATGAGGCAGTTTGGAGATATGGGCCCTTATGTATTTTACTATGTTACATACATACAAAGGGTGTTTAAAAAGTATGGTGACTTTATATTTCTTTTAAAAAATATTTATTTATTTATCAATATTAATGTCTTCCCCTTTAAAGTAATCAGATTTAATACATTTGTACGAACGCTTTTCCAATCCTCTTCTCATAAGCACTTTTTGGTATAGTCTTAAACTCTTCCAGTGATGCCGTTATTATTTCCTCAATCGTTGCAAATCTCCGTCCTTTCAAGGGTCTCTTCAGTTTTGGGAACATGTACACGAACAAGGAACAGTTATAGCCCATTTGAGCAAGTCAGGATCCTGATCCTAAGCGATGCTCATGCGACGGTCTTCTGATCAAAATTAAGAAATTTCGAAACAATCTTCGCTGACACATATCTCATGCCCAAAACATCAAAGAAAAATTGCATGACACGAGCCGATCGATATAACAACATCCTTAGAAACTTCTCTTATGGTAATTCGACGATTCATCTTTTTTGATTGCTGGGTCGTCCAGAGTGAGGTTTGTCATTTGCATCTTCTCAGCCATCTTGGAAGAGCTTGTTCAACATTTTAAGTGTTTTAGAGCACTTGATTCCATTTTTTTACATAAAATTTTAGGCAAATCCTTTGCTCCATTTTTTATAATAATTGATAATCGCCGAGCACACCAAAACACGTCTAACTTTTCTATCTGTCAAAAATAAACTAAGTATGCTATACTCGTATACTTGAAACTGTAAACATATGTTCGGGACATATAGAACATGTATTTCAAATGAAACAGTATAGTGATACTGATAAGCTGCAATCTAATTTTTTAAATTAAAAAACAATTTGAGGTATTATATATTTCATCTTCATTTCATATATATATTTCATCTTATTTCTGCGAAATTTAAGGTAGTCGTCCGGTGTGACGGGTTCAAAAAATCGAAAGAAAAATACCTTAAAAATATACTTTAAAATTTTCAGACCGAAATTTTTAATATTTTTGAAGTTATAGTCAAAAAAAATTGAGCACGCTGTAGTGTGTATGAAAGCGTGTTGGCGCGCCAGCGGCAGCTGTTCCCTAACCATTTCCTCTTTTATTGTCCATCCGTCTTTTATTATTCCAGGGTACGCAGGTATGCGTGTTATAGCAAACCTTTTTAATTGACAAAGACGAAATATTAGAATCTTGTACCTTATACAAGAAAGATTTTCGAGCAGTTCTTCAGTAACAGTTTTTCGTTCGACGAGTGCACATTACTCCAAAATGGGAAACAGGCTTTTTAGCGAAGGTCGACACAAGAATAAAGGTAAAAGAAAAAGTTAATTTGAAGGGAATCAACATACTGCAGAAACTGATATTAATTTTGTGAGTACAAGTGCAGAAAAAGGGAAAGATAACAGTGACTTTGAAGTAAGCCATGACATTAGTTTCTGATTTTTGTTTTCTGTTTTCTGTTTTCTGTTTTCTGTTTTCTGTTTTCTGTTTTCTGTTTTCTGTTTTTTGTTTTCTGTTTTCTGTTTTCTGTTTTCTGTTTCCTGTTTTCTGTTTTCTATTTTCTGTTTTCTGTTTTCTGTTTTCTATTTTCCGTTTTCTGTTTTCTGTTTTCTATTTTCTATTTCACAGAAATCAGTGCGCAATCAAAAACATATTTTGATTAGAAAACACAGTCACATACACGTAGCAAAGCAGATACATATTTGCAGAGCAGATTGGAGACAGATTCCGCACCAGAATTCATTGATGTAACTGGAAAAGTGGAGAAAAGTGGAGAAAAGTGGCTTTAGTTGTAATGTACTAATTAAGTATGATGATAACAAAAATAAAGGCTGCATGACAATGACACTGGCATGGAAAGGCGAGCGGAAAATTTCAATTCTAACAAAAATAAGAGAAAATACAGAAATGCTAAAGGTGACGAAGAAGTAATAGACATTAGCAAAATAGTTTTATTTTTTATGAAATTATTCTTTTGTTCTTAATATTTCCCTCAAAAATAAAATAAGCTTCAAAACTAAAATGCTTTTATTATTAGTCTGCGTTAAATAAGCTAACAAGTTGCTGCTGTCTCAACTTTGTTTCTCTGGTAGGGGCTGAAAATAAATATTACACCAATATTTTCCTCAAGTGTTTCGACAATCACATAATGTTTGTTATCCGTATCGTACCGGGAAAGATAACACTATGTCATACAGCATTTAAATAAGTTGGCAACACACACCATCATAATGCAGCCATTTCAAATAGAGTTTCCAAGCAACTGTAACCTTGCGTAAAATATTAAACTAATGAATTAATTTTTTTCCAATCTCTTGTCCCATTTTTGTTTAGTAAATAAGCCTTCATTCTTCAAACAAAACTCTTTCTGAGAACATTTAAGAAACAGGTCGGCAAATAAACGAGCACGCTTCAAAACTTTTAAATAACTTGGCAAATTTAAAAAAAAAGAAATATTAGAAAATTATTAATTCTTGAAAAACCACACTTATTGTCAATATATGTAAATATTTTAACGCGACAGCCCGTTGTACAGCGTGACGAATCGCTGATTTAGCTTGATTTAATTAAGAAAATGGCATGAACAAAATTAAACAAAAACCCGTTTCTCTCAGAAAGTGAATGAAATGCCTGTGCAATTTTTTTTGTTGTAGTTAGTACAATAAAAAAAATCATCTCAAACTTTAAATTGTGTATAATTTCTTTTTATAGGACGGTCAAATTTAAGAGCAAGTATTTATATCGTTTTTAATTGGTTCGCGTACATTTTACAGCTTTTTTGTTTGTTTTTTCTCAATATGTAAACAGTCAATTGATATAAAACTAAATTTTTCTTAAATAATTAGAGAGGGGTAAATGAAAGTAAAATTTATAAATAAAATGTGTGTTTTTAGTATTCATTAGACGAAAAGTATAGTTGTTCAGTGTTGTTCAAGTTGGAGACCGTGTTTGTTTAAAAGCCTCGCACATGCACTGCTAAAATGTGTTTCAACTTCTTGCGCACAAGTGCGACACTCATACTAAATTTTTCGTTTTTTAGGATGCCCATCGAATTCACGAAAAAGCAAATTTTTGATGTTTGGATTTCTAAAGTCAAAATTAAGCTGTTTTGTTAGGGGTTACTTTAGCCATATACTATTTTCTGCAGCTGCAACAAAGTCAATCAAATTAACCTTAAAAACTTTATGTTTAAGATTTGATGAGAGAGGTGCCAAAAGTGGTCGGCATAGAGAGCGCTTCGAAAATTGTAATTCTCTGTGGCTAAATGAAAATCTAACATTACTACAACATATCTTAGATGAAATACTTTCTTCATCTAGAGTAGGAAGACCGAGGAAAAGCTTTGATGAGTGAACTTTGAAGAAGAAGAAGAAATTGCAATGGCTCATGAAAAAAGGCTTAGACAAGACGGAAAAAGAAATACTGCTAATGCAGTGAAAAAATTATCTAAAAGTTATCCGAACGGAGGTTTGATTGTTTTGTTTTTTTTTTTTTTTTAAATATTTTTGTAGGTCAAATTTTGTTATTAAGGTTCTATTGTGAGGAAAACGCTAAAAACACCTGCTACTGGATTTTTACCAATAAACGCAGATGATGCACTAGCATTAATCACGGACATTCAGCTTTCAACTCAACAGTACGAAATACTACGCCTAAAAATTAATAACAAAGTTCCCAATTTATTACCTTCATATTATAAAATTAAAGAAGCTAAGACGAAATGCTACCCAAATGATAAAACTGTAAGCGAAACTTCTACAGAATGTGGATTGCAAAATTTAGTAAATCGAGGCGTTGAGCGTTTATTTTTAGCTCACAAAGACGTTTTAAGTTCTGTTGCTGACCTAAAAAACTATCCTTGGTAATAAAATGGGGCTGTGATAGTGCTCATCAGAAATCATACAAACAAAAATTTTCTGCTGGTGATAACTCGGATGAAAATCTTTTTTGTATCTCAATAGTTCCCATCCAGATGTATTTCTTTAAGGTTGAAATAAAGCAAGTACTTTGACAAAACTCTGCCCCATCATCAACCCGATATTGTCGACCAATAAAATTAAATTTTGCTAAGGGCACCACAGAACTGATCAAGTCAGAAATAGAATCAATCAAGATCAAATTAAAACCCTACTTCCTATAGAATTTAACATTTCGTATATCATAATTAAACCGGTCTTTTTGCTTACTATGATTGACGGAAAATTTTGTACTGCTTTATCATCTACAACATCTTCATCACAAAATAGAAATAGAAATAGAAGAGAAACATGTTTATTAGTAGATATGCCAACTCAACAGTCTGGCAATAGTAACGACGGAAACAAGGCTAGAAGATTTTTTAGGGATGAGGAAAAGACTGCCCAAATTACAGGGATAGGTAAAGAAATTATCAAAAAGATTCATATCATCTTAGAAGCTCTTGGGTCTGGGTTCCCAATAGATGCAGATGCTTTTGAGAAATATACAAAGGAAACAAGGGAACTATATCTTAAAAATTATGCCTGGTATTTTATGTCAGTAAGTGTGCATAAGGTCTTGTTTCATAGAAAACAAATAATTTCTACTTGTATACTTCCAATCGGACAACTTTCAGAAGAAGCGCAAGAGGCAAAAAAACAAGGAAAATATAAGATTTAGGGAACTGTTTACTAGAAAAATATCACGTGTAGATACAAATACCGACCTCTTAAATAGATTGCTTATAATCTCGGATCCATTCTTATAGCAAGTCTAAGATTCTTTTCGAGAAGAAAGAAAAGTGTCATGGAACATGAAGTCTTGCAACTTTTAGATGTAGCTGGTTTTTATGTGTTGTTTTGTCTTGAAATTTGTAGTCAAATGTTAAAAAAAAATTTGTTATATTCTATTCTGTGAAGAATTTCAATTAAAAAAAAACAAAAAACCTGAAAAAAACAGGTTTTTTCTTATGAGTCATTTTCTGGAGAAAAGTGATCTCAAAGTCAAAAATTATCATGGGCAAGAAAAATTGAACAGACTTAGAAATTGGCTATTTGAAGACTCAAACAAGATATCAGCTTTATTTAATAGCAGTTGCAAGGCTATTTCTTCTAAAAATAACATCTAAATATAAATCTAAACAAAGTTTACACCGTTAGTGTTAACAAACCAATTTCCATTAACATGTACAGCAAAGTAAGCCTTTTCTTAAGTATTCGATAAATGATGTCAACATTTGGACATAGTTCTTTACTGAGGTACTATTTTTTTTAAAAAATATATCCAAAAATCATTCCGTAATTTATCCTTGACGAATTTCTTAACAAAAATGAACACTAAAAAGTAAAACTCGGTAATGCCAAAGCCTGCCTAACTCCGCCTTGTTAATAAGCAAACAAAAGCTTTAAAATCCCTAGATACCTCTTGCAATAGCTGTTTAAAAATCAATTTGCTTTCAATAACTGTGTCTCCATTTTCCAGGAATTATAAGGATTAACCATCATTCTAAAACTTATTCTCGGGCTCGGACGAAAGCCACCCAAATATTACCGCCACTCAAAACTTAAAATCGTTTTTGTGGGAAAATGACGCCGATTTGATAAAGCATATCACTATGTCAAATGCTAACTATCTTGAGGCCAATCCGCTATCTCAAGGCTCTAAAAGCTCTACGACCGAGTGAATTTAGTAGTGCAATCGTTCGTTCAGACATTTCTTTCGTTTCCGACTATGGGTATATCCAGGTGCTGACGAAGTGATCCGCGGTCTACGGGCATTAAATCAAACCAATCGCAATCCGTGGTTAATCTTCCTTTTGCTAGATAATCTCGATAGTGAAACAAAGCAGGCTTGAGCTGAAGAAGTAGGTGCTCGCTATAACAGCACAATTATTGGCCTTATTAAGTTTTTTAACTAAGGTGGGACGTATTGTAATCATGTCAATCATTTACTCGTTCCACGACATCATGAGCAAAACAATCAGATCAGACTAGAGCTCATTTAGTCAAAGAATCGGAAACTACTTCGCGGTGTGTCGTGTGTAAAAGTGACCACAACTTAATCGTCGCGTGTGCAAGTCTCGTCAACATTCACTAGTACATCATGAGGATCCAACCGGAATCAATATTCACAAGTGCAAGTTCTCCTTCATCGTCTCCATCCGTATCAACTTCTTCAATACAGCCGGATTATTCGGAAACCTTGTTAACCTCTTATACTGCTACCCCAATGGGTAATAACCACTCGCAAGACTTTAGCATTTGCAGGCAAACCATTTTGCCAACCATACTCGCTAAAGTTCAAGACAATCGAAGACAGTTCATCGATTGTCGCATTTTTTCGAATACGGATTTCAATATTAATTCATTCTCGAATCGTTTGCCCAACGACTTTGAATTCCAAGAATCCATGCCCAAATCCCTATCATTTGACTTTCTTCGAGAGAAGCTGGACTTACAAAAGATTGTATGGTTATACAATTACATTCTCGACACAATTCAACTCGTTTATTTGTCGATGCATTTGTGCTTGGTAAGTTGACATCAGGCTTACCATCAAAATCCTTTAACGCATCAACATGGAAACATATGCAAACATTGAACCTTGCAGACCATTATTTCAATCTTTCCAATTCAGTAGAAATTCTTCACGGGGCTGGTAAAGTATGATCCATTTTGTCTCGGAACAAATACAAGGACCAAAAGGTAAACCAACAGAACAAAATATTTCCTTCGGTTGGGTCATTTCAGGAGAGCTGTTCGATCCTAATAATCGTATTTTATAGTAGTTTATAGTAGTTAATTCAGCTGTCGATGTTGATGCCCATCTCCAGCGGTTTTGGGAACTGGAATAAGTCGCTTCACATATTGCTTGTAATATCTTAAATGATCCAGTTGCTGAGTATTTACAAAAACAATTTCGCGCGCATCGGACGGAAAATATATAGTTGTCCCTTACATTCAAAACACTGTTCACAAGTTTCGCAGATACCCTGTAGTCAGTTTTCTCGCGTCTGCATTCGATGGAGCTCCGTTTCCAACGCAAAACAATATCTTCTACGAACCGTCACTTATGTTACTGCCTCAGCTCCATTTTTTTGGTCCGCGTACTGCAGCAAATTGTCGAAGGATACAAATTAAACTACCGAAGAGCTGCTAGTAGTATGCTCAAAGATGTCATGACAGGGACAAACTCTATTGAAGTGCAGTCTGGATTGATAAAATTTACGACCTCGTAAATGGAGTCCCCAGCAGGGACACAAGGACGTAAGGCGCTCATTACGCTGCATGAGTGCACGTGGAAAACTTTTATTACGATGCGTTACGTTGCGTTGGTGTTATCCTTGCTGAATGGAATGAATCGAGCCAAAAATTGTGTGAGATCGTGGCCGCCGGGGCGTTTGTTTTTTACTCGTTTTGTTATTGTTTTTTTTTTTGTGATTGTTAAGTGTGAAGTGTGTTTAGTTTTTTAAATTATGCGGCAATCAATGTTAAAGGTCCATGGATATTTCCCGGTAAGTTTGTGTGGCTTAATACGTAATAATAAAAATAATCAAAGCAATTTTATTCCTTACGGTACAGTGTGTGCCAAATAGTTTATTTTTTTGTGCATTTGTGTTGCACGAACGGATTTACGAGTCGTTTTTTTTTTTTTTTGTTTTGTTTAATGTTAACTGATTTACGACGATCAGTGTTGTAGAAATTGTTTAGTGTTGCTGCGATTAAAATTGTTGCTTTGATTAGTGTATGAAATGGAATATTATTGTGTTGTTTTGGATATGAAATATATTGTAGACATTATTTAGTAGTGTTGTGTAGAAATTATAGATTTATTGTGTAGTTTTGTGTAGAAATTGTAAGTAATATTGTACAATATAGAAACTATTTTTGTTATTGATGTGTAGTTTAGTGTATTAAATGGACTGTAGTATTGTGTAGTTATTTGTAAAAATATTGCTGGTTTGAGTAAACATTGTTTTAATGTTGTGGAGGTTATGGATTTTTTTTTATCATGACTATTATCTTTTTCAGCTTGATTTTGATATACCAGTTGTACAAAACTTTGAAGCGTTCGAGGAATTTCAGAAACTTTTCCCAGTAACACCCATCCAAGTTGGATTTTCTGTGCGATGGGTGCTTCAACTTCAGCACTCCTGATGATCTCCGAAAGAATAACTTCTGAGTAAACGTCAGTACCGAATAGAAGGTCTATTGTTGCAGGAACATGAAAAGATTGGTCTGCTAGATGTAAAGCGGAGATATGGTTCCAACTATCTAATAAAACGGGCCGGGCCGGAAGAAGCCCAGTCAACGACTTAAAAGCATACGCTCTAACAGAGCTTTTGAACGCCGAATCCCTCGACATGTATGTTATGTCGACATAACTCGAGAAGTGTCGTTGCTGACTTTCCCCAGCTCCGATATTTCAATATAAGTGCGCCTTTTTTTTTACTCTGAGCAGTTGTGCAGCTGATTCGGAGATAAAGGTTGCCTCTGATCCAGAGTCGATTAAGGCAATCAACTGATTGCACTTTAACAACTGCGGTAGCCAACAAAATGCTCGTGTCAGCTCGTTGAGACGCATAAAAAGCGTTACGAGTGTTTGTGTTTTGCTGTTCACCGCTGGCTGGATGAAAAACAGGTGCGTTGGGGTTCACGGCCACCTGCTGCAGCGTATTCTAGGTGTTGTGTTGTGTCTGTGGCACTAAATAAGTGTGGGGTGCAGATGTGTGTGTATTTGTTACAAAATGTAAAAATGTGTGGTGTCGCTGGTGGCAAAAGTAACAACTTTTGCTGCTAGGGCATACACGCGAGAAATGGCTGTATACGAGATATTTTTCAAAGACTTTAATTTGGCGGACAGTCTGTATCCTATGCGTCACGTCCATGCCCAAAAATCGGTTGCATTTCCGAAGCGAATGTTGCCACTGATGATACAACTTGCATGAAAATTGCTTCGACTATATGTTCGCATGAAACACTTTGGGCGCTACCTCCAATTTCGACCATGGCTTGGCGTTCCAACGAGACGTTCCTTACTCCGCTACAGCCTCCAATGTTCTAAAACGTGACTCTAAAATCTCTGTGAATTGTTGCCAGTTTGGTAAGTCCTTGTTACTGCCAAGCTTTTCTTCCCATAACTATTGGGTTATAATGGGTAATTTTTGATATAAAATAAAAATGACGATACTGTCCCAATGCTTTACTGGTAGCTCTAAATTCTCCAACGCATGCAAACACTCAGAGGAAACATCTAGCAAAGATTTAATACCTTGTGCAGACTCTTTTACTAACGCAGGTTGACCAAAAAATAGCTTGAGTTGAGCATTTACCAATACTTTTTTGTCATCTTTCTGCTCCTGAGATCTCCTATCAATAGCATCCAGAGATCACTTCGGTAATCCAGGTAACCCTCATGTATTTTTTCGTAGACCACTATTAAATCCTCCTTAATCATGCCCTTTTCCAGCTTGCCTGATATTATTTCTTCATGGTACCACTTCGCTGTAGCAAAATTACCTTCTAACATTGAAAGACGACTCGAAAGGTGATTTGAAATACGGCGAGATTCTTTTACCGTCTTTTTGAAATTGGCATGATCACGCTCTATTTGTGCCAAAAGCAAATTTTGGAGTTCGCCAAAGGACATACTCTTCTTTTTTGTTGTTCAAAAATAAAAAGGACAATAAAAGAGACGAAAAAAAAGAGGACTTCCGTTTTATGCCTTCAGCTGATGAGTAAAAATAATTTGTTGCACGGCGAAAAAATTCCGATTAGCATAATTGCGAATAATGGATTTTACATAATTTCATAATTGACAGATTTAATTTGTTATACACATTAAATAGGGTTAATTCACAATAATATAACTTGAAATATATAGTATGAATTAATCAAGTATTAAATAAAATAAAGTATTAAATTGAACGTTTATATTTACATTGAAAATCTATTATTTTAATTTCAAACACTATCGTTTAACCCTTTCTTACTCGCGTGCCTCGCTAACCAGGAGTACGTTGCTATCAGAAATACAGCGTATATTCGGCCTATAGGACTGCTTGCGCTTGTCGGTAATAATTTTTAAAATCATGCTTCAGAAGCTTTGGCCTGCTGAGTTAAAACTAAGCTGGGATAATAACTTAAGTTAAGTTCTTTAAAAAAAGAAAACACACACACACACAAACATAGAGTAGCTACTTACATCATCAAAAATTCCACGAATCTCAAACCTTAAACAAGTGTTCGAGCGGTGAACGGATTGACATTCGATGAAATTCGGAAGGCCATGATTGCCATCCTACGGTTTGTACAATTTAATTTTTTCGAAACGACATCAATCAAAACTTCTGAGATATTCCGAATTTTTGAACAATGATGGATTTCTTCGCATCGGTGAACACATCAAACATTAAAGTTTTCCTTTAGGCAACAGTTTTTGGATATTGGATGGCCGCAATCTAATACGGAAAATTGTAAGCCGTGTTTTATGCAGAGCAAACACACTAGTCAGCAGATCACAGGCGATCTACCTTCGTATCGTCCTCATTCAAGTCGTCCGTTTTCAAACACAGGTTCTGATTCCCCAGGCCCATCACTATCAAGTCATCACGGTGTCGTAAGACTAAGATATCGAAAGCTGTGAGTGAAAGTAAGGTGAGTGACCTTACAACCGATGCTTTCATCGCAGCGCTACGCAGATTTGTTCCCCGCTGATGCAAAAACATCTATAGCGATAGCGGTACAAATTTTCACGGAGCTCCACAGTGCTACAAATTGATAATGTCCTCTGTGTTCTATATCTGATTTCGATTCTTTTTTTATAATTAGCTCGCGCTCAAAGGATTTTTGTACCATTAAAATGTTTGTACGCACCGCGGGCGAAGGAAATTTTAGGGAGGAAAAAAATAGAGGTACCGATGTACATTGTTTTTAAATGTTTGCAAATTATAACGACCAGGAACGCTTAGGAACGAATCACGATGTTTTAGAGTGCGTCCGAAGTTGGCTTGAGGGCTTACTGATGATAACGGGTGTTACGATTGAAGGTTTGAAGGGGTGGATTGCCGATTTCAATGATGCACTGGTGGTGGAAATAGCGATAAAACAAAGTGAGAGGAGACATTAAGTCTCTTCATTGAATTAGATTTTGCAGGCTAGAGATCATTAATGAAAATTAAAGAATCTCGGAGACAGAACGGAGCCCTAGGGCACACCAGCATTTATTTTATGAATATCAGACTTGAAACCATCCAAGACAACTTGAATTGAGCTTTCCGAAAGGTAATTTCTAATCTATTGAAGAAGAGACCCCAAAAGCACGCATTTTCGACAAAAGAGCCTGATGCAATACCTTATAAATATCAAGTGCAACTACCTTGCTTTCGGCAGAGAAATGTTCAGTTTGGTTATATTTTTCGGTGAGACATACCATCAAATCACCAGTGGACCTGTTGCTACGAAAACCGTACTGCCGGTTATTGAAAAGTTTTCGTGTTTCGAGATATTTCATAACTTGACGGCTTATCAGCGTTTCCATGACCTTGGAAAGAAGAGACGTAAGTGCAATGGATCTAAAGGAAGAGAGAGAAGATTTTTCTTTTCTATGGACGGGCTGGACAAATGCTGTTTTCCATCTATTCGGAAAGAGTCCTAATCAGAAGGAATGATGAAGAAGCTTACGCAGTGGTTTGCCAGCGAGGAAGAACACATTAAGATCTTTTAATACTCTTTCTACTGCACGAGTTCGAAAGTGGATTCATCCCATTGAAGATTTGACGCACTCAAGTGTAAGCGGGGACAAAGCACAATCTGGAAGTGTTGAGCTAGTCACAAAGTGGCCAAGCAGATTGGCCTTGTCCAAGGAGCTGACAGCTGGAATATCATTGTAAATGAGCATTAAGATAGAGGATGTTGTTTTTGACGAACGACCAAAATTGTTTATTACCTTTGGGAGATTGAAGTATTTTTTTCCTCAGTTTTTGGTCGTATTGGAACTTCACAGCATAAGAAAGGTTGTAGTCATTTTTGGATCGTTTAAACTGTCTTTATTTTTCTTCTGTCGGGTTGGTCTTGTTAGACCGAAAAAACATTTCCTTAACCCTGAGAGCCTCTTTGCAGCTCGAGTCGATTCACGCTTTTTCATTTGGTTTGATACTTTTCATACGATTAGCGGAAAAGCATCTCATTCCAAAGAGGATAATATCTGCGACCATATTAGCAGCGGCATCCACGTCGCTATCAAGGAAACAACAAAAATGCTAAAGAAGCTGTTAAGTCCACTCAATTTGGCTTTATTGTATTGCCATACGGTTCTTTTAGGATTATTTTCTCTAACTGTGTGGTGGGAGTACGATTATTTAACTGATATGACACAATGGTCTGACGAGCCTAGAGGGCAAAGCACACCAGCAGTATACTGATCAGGGTGAGAAGTTAAAAACAATGTTCAGGGTGTTGGCGTGTGGGCTCATTTGCGAGATGGGTCAAGTTATTTTCCGCAGCGAAGCTCTCAACACATCGTCCTTCGGATGTTGTCTGTCCAGAATGTCGAAGCCAAACTGAATTGTGTATATTGAAATCGCTCGTAATCACGACTTCAGTATGAGGATACAGGGATACAATTTTTGGTATTGTGGCAGCCCTGTCAAGCCAAGGGGTAAGGAGAAGGAAAAGAGAAGAAGATGGGTCGTTTAATAAATACTAAGTGAAATTAAATGCTTGTGTTTTATTTTCTTTTTATATTTTTCTAACTGCTAAGGTTCTCAGAAGTGGGATCGCGAAAGAAAACTTTGATTATTATGAACTATAATAATATTCGCCAAATTACAGAAATACATTGTCACGCAGCTAATTTGCTGGACAGACTAGGGAGGTTGGCACCAAAGGAGAGTTGATGTTGCAGTTGGTTTCTATCCCCGAAAACAAAAGAGGTGACATTTTCATGTCATGTTCAGAGACATATTATGACACGACAGAAAAACCGTTGCATGAGGATAAGTCTTCCGATGAAGAATACAGCGATTTATGGGACGAGGATACAGCACACAACGAACAAAAAGAGAATGATGACAATGAACGGGACAACGAGCGAAACAACGAAGGACACAAAGATCAGGAAGATGATGAGCGTAGTAGGAAAAATAGTGTCGTTGGTAAAGGGTTAAAAAAGGAAGAGGTAACACCGAAAGGGAAAAAGAGTATAATTTGATGAAGAGAAAAATGGAAGTAATGAAAAAGGAAATTGAAATATATAAACGTGAAAAGAGAAAATGAGTGGTTGAAGAAAGATTGTCAAAGGGTGAAAAATGATGTAAGTGTCAGGAGCGGAGTGAAGGAAAATTCAACAATTTAAAAGATTTGTTGGCCGAATTTTCTGGCGAAGGAGATTGGTTTTCTTATTAGGAGGCGCAAGGCAATCCCAACCAAAGAGCTCTTGTCAGATCGATATTTGGAGATCATCAAAAAGAAAGTGGCAAATAAGGTGTCACTGGAGGCACTCCTCGACTTTTTTAAACGACAAAATACCGGATCAATTTTTACGATCCTAAGCAAGAAATCAACCATTCGGTGGTAAAAAAGATCTACTGGAAGCTTTCAGTAACAAAAATTTACCCAAAAAAAAGACTGCGACATAACCCCATCCGCGTCAAGGAACGGCAACCGAGGCAGAACAGTCACTAGCTATAAGGTGCTACAATTGCAACATCATAAGGCATATGGCCAATGAATGCAACAATCCAAGGCGGAAACGAGGGGCCAGAGGACAGGGGATCTTTAGGTGCTTCATATCGACCGAGACAATGATGACCTACATATAAGCAATGAATTCTTTTCATTTGTAAATCCAAATTATAATTATAAAATATTGTTAGACGCACTCATTGACACACAGCAGCCTAATAAGTTTTGTACGTTAGAAGTTTGTACCACCCGTTTTAGTTAAGAAGTACTCTTATATACACAATTTTTTTTTTTTTTTTTTTGGTTTAAAGAAAAATTAAGAGTATTATTTTGCTTAAGGAAAAGAAAGTAAATTAAGATTTATTGGTTATATCAGATGTCACAATGCAATATTCTGCAGTTTTAGAAAATGACTTTATAAATAAGCCGATTTGAAAATGAAAATTGTATCCAATATTGAAAATGAAATATCGAAAAACGAAGTAAAGGGGCAAATTGAGTGTATAATGAAATTGAACATGGAAAAAGCAATAAGAAAAAATAAGTAGGTAAACAAGCAAAAAGAGTGTGAAATGAAATTAGACTAAGAAATTAAGAAATATAAGAAAGAATGTTTAAATTTAATGAAAATAGAGCTGCACAGCACGTGCGAAGGAAATTTAGAGAGGAAGAAAAGACAGGTACCGATGTACATTGTTTTTAAAAGTTTGTAAATTATAACGACATAAAACAAAGAGTTCGGCAGGGCATTCCATAAGCGAGTTGTACGGCTTAGGAAAGTATCACGATATTTTAGATTACCTCCGAAAATGGGCTTGGTGTTACGGTTGAAAGTTTGAATGGGCGGTATGCTACTGGCGATTTTAATGGAGCACTGGTGGTGGAAATAGCTATAAAACAAAGTGAGACAGGAGACATTACGTCGATGTTCGAGGGTGTCAATTGAATGACTGATATTAGTATCATCAATAAGTTTTATTGCACGGTTTTGAATAAAACAGGTGCAGGGATGTTTTAGTAGCACCTGACCAGATGTATGCATTGTACTCCAATTTTGGGCGGATAAATGCCTTATATATTGTGGCCAGATCAGATCGCTTAAGGAATATGTTGTCATTCCAACGTAAGTTGTCACTTACACACATACCGAAAAGGAAATTTTATCGGTTTCAACGATTCAAGTGCCATTCATGTATAATGGCTGGGTATTTGAATTTCGCCTTAATGACAGCAGACAGCATTGAGATTTGGAAGCATTAAATTCCACTCGGTTGATAGTTCCCCAATTGGTTATACTATTAATATCGGAATTTAATGAATTTAACATACGCTGCCGTTCCCGTTCTACAACCGAAGAGCAGGGGCGTGAGTCCGGGAACGAATATGAAAAGCAGAGAGAACTGTCACCAGCAAAAGAAAACATTGGATTAGAAGTAGGCGACAAGACTTCATTAATTAAAATTAAAACGAGTGTCGGAGATAGAACGGAGCTGGTGAATGCTGGGGCAAACCAGCATTTATTTTGTGAATATCAGAATGAAACCGTCCAAGAAAATTTGAATTGAACGTTCCGAAAATAATTTCTAATCCATTTAAGAATAGAGTCATCGATCCCAAAAGCACGCATTTTCGACAAAAGAGCCTGATGAAAAACTCTGTCAAATGCCTTAGAAATATCAAGTGCAACTATCTTGCTTTCACCAGACTGATGTATGCTTTGGTTCCACTTTTCGGTGAGACATGCCACCAAATCACCAGTGGTTCTGTTGCTACGAAAACCATATTGCCGGTCATTGAGAAGTTTTCGCGTTTCGAGATATTTCATGAGCTGACGGTTAATCAGCGTTTCCATGACATTAGAGAGAAGGGACGTAAGTGCAATGGGTCTGTAGGAGGAGAGAGAAGAAGATTCGCCTTTCTATCTGCTCGGAAAAAGTCCTAAAGAGTAGGATTGATGAAAAAGGTTACGCAGTGGTTTTGCCAGCGTGGAAGAACACCTCTTCAAAAGAAGGGGCGATATACCATCTGGACCAGCGGATTTATGCATGTTAAGATCTTTGAGTACTCTTGCTACTACACGAGTGCGATAGTGGATTCGTCTTATTGTAGATTCGACGCACTCAAGTGAAGGCGGGGACAAAGCACAATCTGGGATTGTTAAGCTAGCCGCAAAGTGTGCAGCAAACAGATTGGCCTTGTCCAAAAGCTGACAGCTGGAGTGTCATTGTAAATTAGCGTTGGGATGGTGGATGAGGCAGAATTTCTAATGTTTTTGAAGAATGACCAACAATTTTTATTGCCTTTGGGACATTGCAGTATTTTTTTTGCCTTAGTTTTTGGTCGTATTAGAATTTCACACGCTTAAGAAAGACGTTGCAGTCATTTCTGGCTCGTTTAAACTTTTTTCGGTTTTCCTCTGTCGGGTTGGTCTTGTAGGACCGAAAAAATAATTCATCTCATTCCAAAGAGAATAGTTTCTGTGGTCATATCAGCAGCGGCATCCACGTCGTTATCGAGGAAACATAACGACCAGTTAAAATTCCTGAACAAGTTATTAAGTCCGCTCCAATTGGCTTTCTCGTATTGCCATACGGTTCTTTTAGGTATCTTTTCTCTAACTGTGTGGTGGGTGTACGAGAATTAAGTAGATATGACACAATGGTCCGACGAGCCTAGAGGGCAAAGCACAGCAACATAGTACTTGTCAGGGTGAGAAGTTAAAAACGAGTCCAGGGTGTTGGCAGTATGACTGTCAACGTTTGGTATTCGTGTGGGCTCCTTCACAACCTGGGTTAAATTATTTTCCGCAGCGGAGATTTCAACACACCGTCCTTCGGGTGTTGTCTGTCCAGAATGTCGAAGCCAAACTGAATTGTGTATATTGAAATCGCTCGTAATCACGATTTCAATATGAGGATACAGGGATACGATTCTTTGAATGGAGTCAGACAGCGTATCAAACTCCTGAAAGTTCGAGTTGCTGTCCACTTTGGGGCTTCTGTAAATAAAGCGGTAGTGGATAAATCAATCAATCAATCAATCAATCATGCTTATTTCTTTCATAAGTTTACAAACCAAGCCACCGCACAATTTACAATTCAGAGATTTGATATATCATATAATGTCATATTATATATTTCTACTGAAATATATCTCAAGAATCAAATGTAATTTTAAATAATTATTCCAAGCAAAGAGAAAGAACAAAAAAAAAAACTTTAATTAAACAAAAAAAAAAGATGAAATAAATAATTAAATAAATAGATAAATAATTAAATAAATAAATAGGGAAATGAATTCATTAATAAACAAACAAATAAATATTTAAGTAAGCAATAAAACAAAAAAAAAAAGAAACAAAAAAAAACATCAGTCCTGTCGGTTATAGCTATTATTGAGTTCGTCTACTAGTGGGTTGTCAGATAAATCACATCTGACCATATATCTTTCGGTAAGAGCATGTATCCTAGCGGAGATCAATTCAGCATTAGCTTTGCTGTGTAGATCGTGGGTAAAGTGATGCCAAGGAAGGTTGAGCATCATTTTGAATATCTTATTTTGCTGTATTTGTAATCGTTTTATGTGACACTTAGCGCAGTCACCTATACTTGACAGCCGTACAACAGTATTGGCTGAAAAATTACCTTATGTAATAATATTTTGTTGTCATTTGAAAGCAAGGATTTCCTATTTATAAAGGGATACATCATTTTGATTGCAGTGCCCGTTTCATGGAGAGTCTTTGTAATGTGTTCGTTAAAAGTAAGTTTTGTGTCCAGATAAACACCCAAGTACTTCACTGAAGTCTCCCAATGTATGTGTTGCCCGTTTACAATTAATTGGTCGGACGGAAGATAACAAGACTTTCTTTTTCTTGTGAAAAAGATAGCTTTTATCTTTTCCTCATTAACTTTAATTTTCCATTTGTTTAGATATGGAATAACTATTCCTGCTGCATCTTTTAAATTATTCTCAATATTGAGATTAAATTTATGCGACGAAAAAATCGCAGAATCATCAACGTACAGGGCAAAATCACATTCCAGTAAATGGGGAAAATCAGCTAAATACGAATTGAACAAGATCGGCGCAAGAACTGATCCATGAGGAACACCTGCATCTACATTACACAAACATGAATTACTATTATTGACATGAACTTTGTAACTTCGATCGGACAAAAAACATTGGACAACTTTACAAATATAGGTTGGAAAATGGAGTCTAATCATTTTATATACTAAGCCATTGTGCCACACAGTATCGAATGCCTTTTCAATATCCAGTATTAATAATCCGGTTGATTTTTCTAAAGCACGATTCCTCTTAATACTATTGCAAATTCATAGAATTTGGTGGTTCGTACTATGAAAACGCCTAAAGCCAAATTGCTCATTGGGAAGTATATTTTGCTCATGGATGGTTTTGAGTATTTTGTCCTTTATTACTTTTTCATAGATTTTACTTATGCTACTCAATAGACTTATGGGCCTATAGCTAGTTGATTCATTCGGAGGTTTTCCTGCTTTTAGGACAGGTATTACTTTTGCTTCTTTCCAGGCAGTTGGATAGTATTGAATTTTTAAACAAGCATTTATTATGAAACTAAATATCTAGTTCCAGCCTGGGGTAAGTTCTTCAAATAAATATTTCTTCCTCTATCTAGACCGCCAGTTTTCCTAACAATGAGGTTATCTGTGATGCGTTCTATCTCAGCCTCAGTAATGAACGCATTTTCAGGTGTAGTGGTTATTGAGGCATTAAAGTCTTGTAGAGCGTTTTGTACAAATGCGTTAGTATTAGTGTCACTTAGATGTAGGGAAACGCAATGGTTTTTAGCAAAACTCTAGCAGAAAATATCAGTTTGATATGTTGAACCCATGTTTGTAAGAGTAGGAATATTTAAATTTTTATTTTTCGTAAATTCAGTAATGGATAAATTGCTTACGAAGATGGAATTTTAACCACATGAAATTGAATTTCGGATTGTTACAGGGACTACTTTGTGGTGGAATTTGGTAAGCTACCCACATAAATGGCGAGACCGCGATGGGGAAAGAATAGTGGCACTAGTTCGTAGTCAAGTAGCTTTAGATCAGAGTGATCTGAGAGGTGTGGGCGGGGATCTACCTGTGTTTCACTAAGTGCCAAAACACCTGGTCGGTACTTACAAACGTGGACGTACGCAGAAAAGTGATTACTTTTTAGCCCGTGTATATTGACTACGTCCACCCTGAATTACCTAGTCATAATTACAAACAAACATAGCAAATACAAACACTGACGATACTAACTAAGCCTGCGAAGTGAAAATTCTGGCGATGGTTTACCGAATCAAATTGCTCTAGGTGCTATGCCCTTACAACAATATGAATCAGTGTACTAACAACATTTTTACACACACCCGCGCACACGCGCGGTGGGTTTGGTTTTTTTTTATTTTTATTATTATTTTTTTTTTTTTTGGTGTGCAGCACAAGAGAAAATACGAATGCAGTGGGTGACGTGTGCACTCGTCGGTGGTCGACGTGGGCGAACGAAAAGAGTGTATAATGAACAATGATATAGAGATTTTAAGGATAGAGATAAGTTTAACGTTTTGCTAAATGAATGTTACTTATACCGCACTCGTTTGATGTGCCTGAAATGAAATGTACGATGAAGTTAATGTCAAGTAATGAAAAGCTCTTCCATTGTACCTCCCGTCGGTTACTTATTATGAGAAGAAAAAGGCGCAAATCATATTAGACACTTTATTAGAGCAGAAAGTTATAAGACCAAGTAGATCTGAATACTCTTCTCCTATTGTGCTGGAGAAAACTTTCGTTATGTGTGGATTACCGAACTTTAAAAAAGATAACATTAAAGGATAACTATCCTATTCCTATTTTAGCAAATAAAAACATTTCTACATTTCTCGATTTAAAGAGTGCCTTCCACCATGTTTACATACACGCGGATTCTATTAAATATACCTCTTTTGTAATGCCCTTCAGGTAATTTGAGTTCCTCAAAATAACCTCAAACGGTATGTTAGTAAAGTTTTTGATGACTTATTTGGAAAAGGAAAAATCAAAACTTATATCGATGATATTGTGACAGCTACAGAAAGATTTGACGAACATTTAGGGATAATGAGTGAAGTCTCTGAACGACTAGTAAGTAATAAATTAAAGTTGAGATTAGATAAGTTTGAATTTATGAGGCAGAAGTCAATTGTTTAGGTTACACAGTAACAAAAGATGGTATAAGGCATGCCGCGAAGGGTATAGACTCCGTAATAATTTTTCCGGTACCGCATAATATGAAGACAGTTCAAAGCTATTTAGGTTTATGCTCTTACTTTAGGAGATTTGTAGAAATATTTTCACTAATTGCCCAACCATTATACAAGCTTATTAAAAATGATGCCACATTTAAGTTCAGCAAGGAAGAGCTTTACTATTTTAAGCGTTTTAAGCACCTTAATTAGCGATATACCATATAATCCCAAAGACGAAACCGAACTCCATTGTGATGCCAGCTCTTTAGGTTTTGGGGCCATACTCATGCAAGAGAAAAAAGTATTACCCATTACCCAATCTTCTATTTTTCCAAGAGAATGGCAGAACATGAATCGAAATACCATAGCTTGTTGGAAACTTTGGCGATAATTTACGCACTTATAATATTAACTCTAAATAAAAGAGAATAGCACGGTTGGTGTAAGAATTAGAGAATTATGGCTACATACTGGAGCACTGAGGTGGTGATAAAATGCAGCATGTAGACGCTTTGAGTCGCAACTCAAACGTTTTGGTCCTAACTAGAGGCAAATACTATCGAGCAAAACCTATCAATTAGGCAATATAAAGACGATGTCATAAATAAAATTAGGAAACAGTTAGAAAAAGAAGGAAATAGCTTCTATGAAATGCGGAATGGTCTAGTATATCGAAAATAGGGAGACAAGATTTTATTTTATGTACCTAGAGCAATGAAAGTGAATGTTATTCGTTTGCATCACGATGAAATGGATTATTTGGGTCGAGACGAAGTCGTAGGAGTGATTTTGAAGACATATTGGTTCCCAAGAATGAAAACGAAGGTTATGGATCATACAGCAAATTGTCTCAAATGTATCGCATTTTCACCAAAATTTGGAAAGCACGAAGGATTACTGCACAGTATTCGGAAAGGGGGTACACCCTTTCATATGGATCACTTCAGTCTAGTTCTATTTAAGAATGCAGCAATGAAATATGTACTCTTGATAATAGATGGCTCTACTAATTATGTCAAGCTCTACAGCACTAGTTCTACTAATACAAGAGAAGTCTTAGCTTGCTGTGATCTTATTTTATTTTTTTTAGTCGCCTAGGGGGAGTCCGTTTACCTCCAATGAGTTCGAGCATTTTCTTGAAGAAAATAATGTACGTCATATACAAAGGGGGTGGCCGTGGTGTATAGGTATATGCATAGATTCCGCAAGCAGAGGGTCGTAGGTTCGAATCCCGTGCGAGGCAATTCTGTGAAAAAGTCTTTTCATAGAATTTGTATGTAGTTATATGAAAATCCCGTGGGCGTCAACTCTGACATGAAAAAATAACACTGATGTTGGAGTGTTTGCTGTCTGGGCTAAATGTAACGAACTAACAAATAGCACGTACTTAAGACCCACTAGTTGAGGATGTACTACCTCGTCCCGTCCAGTTTGATTACCAACCCTGGGAAAAATATCGAAACCTAATACACCTGAGTTTCAAACTACTACACCACCCGCCCGCGCCCTAGAGAAAAAGCCAGTAAAATGGTATTGATATCCCCTTTGTGCGCGCGCGGTATTATAAAAAAAAAACATATATAAAGGGATATGGGATGCGGCAAATCTTAAATCGTGGGATAGTTGTAGTTCGAAAATTCCTGGCGAAATAGGGACGATTGCGGGTCAGGATGGCCAAGTTGTGGCAGCCCTGTAAGCAAAGGGGTTAAAAGGAGAAGATGGGCAGATCGTTTAATAAAGAAAAAGTGAAATAAAATTTTTGTGTTTTTCTTTTTATATTTTTCTAACGGCTAAGATATGGGGTCAGACAGCACTTGAAACTCGTTAAAGGTTGAATTTCTGTCCAGTTTAAGCCTTCTGTATTAAAAACATTAGTGGATAATTTACTTACGGAGATTGGGTTTTAACTACATGAAGTTGAATTCTGAAATAGAACACGGATCATATTGTTTGGTAACCTATTGTGGGACCACATCCAAAGTATAATACACTGGTTTTGGAAGAGATAGCACGTAGAATATCTCACCACTCTGCAGAACCAAACAAAATGGCAATAATCTACAACAAGCCTCAAACCTGGTGATCTAGTATTTATCAAAGAGCCAAATCTACCCCCAAAAAAGTGGGTACTGGTCAGAATCGTATCAGTTAAGCCTGGCGCAGATAAACATGTTGGAGTCGCCACTGTTATAACAGCATCAGGAACATTTACTCGTCCTATTTTCAAACTAGTGCTATTGCCGTTTTCGTGAAACTTATTTCAGTGGGGGGGGGGGGGTTGTTTATTATTTTAAAATTCATCCAAATTAAATAATCCACTTTACTATATATATAGGTATTTTAGTTCACATATTTTTATAAACAGTAAATTCGCAATTCAATCTATTCAATCTAGGCTCGGACTTTGTACTTGGCGTAAGTCGTACGTTTTCAAAATTCCATTTATAATGGAATTTCCTCAAAATATCAGTCTTGGAAACTCACGTAGTATTAATGAGAAACGTTTAATTAACTTACAACGTCGTCTTAAGAAAGATTCTTTTGCTGGCATCCTAGTACTACGATGTTAAAAAAAAGTATTCCGATGTGGGTCACATAAAGTGTGTGAAAGATGAAGAACTGACGGAGTCCAAAAGATTCATGTCTTTTTATATGCCCCACCATGCAGTATTCAAACCAAAAAGCTCCACCACCAAAGTAAGGGTAGTTTTCAGTACATCAAATCATTCCGAAAACGGAGTTCTATATACAGGTCCTGTATTATATCAAAGATGTATCGGCAGATTCTCGTACATCCTAGCCACACCCCTTCCTAAAGGATTCTTTTTAGACCTTTTTCTGATAAGCTTATTTAAGATTTTGAGCTCCAAACAGTAACTTTCGGTAAAATGTTCACCTTACCTTGCAATACGTACTTTGTTACTATTATCTGAGGACGAAAAAATTACCCTATCAGAGCATCAATGCTTCGCAATAACATTTACGTTGATGACTTGTAGGATATCATTCTATGAAACAGGCCTTAGAGCGTAGTCTGAAATAAAAAGCATCTTAGATACAGCCGGATTTCAGTAGCGCAAGTGGACGGCTTATAATTTCTTATTGTTGCAGAACATGCCCAAGGAGAATGTTCTCAATGACCAATTTCGTAATATAAGTGATCAAAGTTCTGTTAAAATACTTGGTATTTATTGGAACGCTAAGTCAGATAAATTTCACTTTGAGATCAATCCGATACCATTTTCAACATAGCAACAATTTTCGATTACACTCTTTGCCCCCGTCTTTATCAAAGCTAAAATTCTTTTGCAAACCGCCTGGAAAGATAAAATTCAGTGGAATGAGAATCTAACTTTTTCGTCGTTGGCCACATGGAAAACCTTTCGTGTTGCTTCAGTACCTTGCCTCGTCTTGAACTATGTGGTGCAGTTTTGCTGTCTAAATTAATGGCTAAGATCCTTCCGTAGTTCAAGTCAGAAATTTCCTCGGTACATTTATGGTCGGACTAGTCTGTAGTTTTAGCTTGGATTGCAAAACTGCCGTTCTCATGGCGTACCTTTGATGTTAATCGCACTAGTAAAATCAGAAGCTACATTGGAGATCTTGAATAGAGACATGTGTCTTTTGATGACAATCCGGCTGACCTTGCAACAAGAGGATTGGGTACTGGTGAACTTATTAATAATTGTTTGTGGTGGCATGGCCCAAAATGGGTTTCCTGTTCAGAAGACCAGTGGTCTTCCTCCATTAACGAAGATTCTGAGAACGTTGTTCTCGGCTCAAAGCCTATCAAATCTTACCATGCACAATACAATGAGCTCTAAGATATTCTCACTAAATTTTCGTCATTGGCTTGAGCACTGAGCGTAATATCGTATGTGGTTCGATTCCTTTATTTATCGGATCCACGCGAGATATAAGTAGAAAAGAAATTACTTTCACAAGGAAAAGATTAATCGTACTATCATAAATAAATATATTTTCAATCGGAGTATCAGTACTTAAAAGATAACCAACTGATCAAATGATCAAGTAAACTTCTAATCCTTAATCCAATTCTAGATGCACATGAATAATGCGAGTGAATGGCCGACTTGTCATTTCCAGTCTTTCATGGTCAGAACGATATCCTATTATTTTACCTTATGAATCACGATTTGCAAAGCTCCTTTTAGATTACATCCATAGGATATCGCTTCACAGAGGAAACCAACTAATGTTAGCTCTAGTTCGCCAAGATTATTGGATTTCTTAACTTAAAAACTTAATAAAAGCATGTGCAAAGCTATATACTTAGAAGGAAATACGGATCTTACTACCGCAGCATTCCTTGCAGCTTTCAATCGATTTGTTGCCAGAAGAGGTCTTCCACAAGACGTCTACTCAGCCAATAAAACGAATTTTGTAGTTGTCGAATTGAAGGTTGGTTAAACTCTCAGCCAATCTCTGCTATATACGAAAACCTAACTGATCCTTTTCCTCTTATACCGTGAAGGAAATTTACGCAGCGGGATATAAAAATAAGTAATGTCTTGGTTATCAGGAGGAAGAATCTTCCGCCAACGAAATGGGAAACGATGGATCGGTTCGTTTCGCGAGTATTAAAAACCAACAGTGTGAAATAATTAATCTGCGTCATTGAATCATGGATACCTAAATATCTTCGCAGTTATTTTTATTCTATAATTTATAATTGTTTTGGTTTGGTAACAAATTGCATTACAGTATTTAATTTACATATATCTATGGTAAGTCAAGCAAATTTAAGTTACATATACAATATTATGTATCTATTACTTAAGTTTTATATACTCGTATTTACTCGTACATAAAGGAAAGGAAGAATTTGTTTAGACAGATTAGCTATCCCCTGCTAACCATTTTTCGCCCCGAAGTGAGTAGAGCTCCTTAGGCGAAGTAAAAAGGCTCATCATCTGAAATAAGTTCGGATATAGGGCTTGGATTAGTTAAATTTACTCGTAGTTTTAATATAATCTTGCAGAAAAGATGTATGCAAGGCGGCCGGCAATGCTCATGTCAAAATATTGTAATGTCGCCTTAATATATATTATTGGGTCTATGACTTAATTCGTGCGGTTTGCTAAGAGATGGCGTAACTTGTATTATTTCATTGTTATTATTCCATTGGAACATTCGTTGGAAAGCTACTGTCATTGTACGTCATTTCAGTATATGTCGTTCATTTAAAGCGTAAACAACAATAATTTTTTTTGCACTCAAATATGTCGAACTTTGTACTTGAAAAAGTGTTTTTGCGGGGAGTTTTTCTTCATTACTTTAATATGAAAAAAAAACTGCTAGTATTTTGGTGGAAGTTTATGGTGAACATGCGCTAACTGAGCGAACGTGCCAAAAGTGGTTTGCAAGATTTAAAAGTGGTGATTTTGGCTTGGAAGACGATGAACGTCCTGGGCAGCCAAAAAAGTTTGAAGATGAAGAACTGGAAGCCTTACTCTATGAAGATTGTTGCCAAACACAAGAAGAGCTCGCAAAATCTTTGGGTGTCACTCAAGCAGCCATTTCAAAACGTTTAAAAGCAGCTGTATATATTCAAAAGCAAGGAAATTGGGTTCCACAAGAACTCAAGCTGAGAGACGTCGAAAAGCGATTTTGCATGTCCGAAATGCTGCTGAAACGCCACAAAAAGAAGTCATTTTTGCATCGAATTGCTACTGGTGGTGAAAAATGGATCCATTACGACAACCCCAAGCGCAAAAAAATCATATGTAAAACCCGGCCAACCAGCCAAATCAACGGCAAAGCCGAATATCCATGGCGCGAAGGTAATGCTCTGTATTTGGTGGGATCAGATGGGTGTGCTGTATTATGAGCTGCTAAAACCGGGTGAAACCATCAATGGATAATGCTGCCGAACACAATTAATCCATTTGAAGAGAGCAGTAGCCGAAAAACGCCCGAAATATGCGACCAAACACGAAAAAATAATTTTCCATCATGACAACGCTCGGCCTCAAGTTGCTATTCCAGTCAAGAGCTATTTGGAAAACAGTGGATGTGAAGTCTTACCCCACCCGCCTTATAGTGTAGACCTTGCCCCTTCTGACTACCATTTGTTCCGGTCGATGCAGAACGCCCTCACTGAAATACGGTTCACATCAGAGCAGAATATCAAAAGTTGGCTTGATTCATTCTTGGCTGCCAAACCGGCGCAGTTCTTTTGGGATGGGATCCAAAAATTACCAAAAAGATAGGAAAAAGTCATAGCTTCAGATGGGCAATACTTTGAATAATACTATTGTACATGTTTTTCTTAAATAAACGTTCAAATTTTGAAAAAAAAACCGCACAATTTAAATTACATACCCAATATCCAAAATAATTTAAGTCTGAATATATATGGTAGATGGCACTTGACCTCTTCAATTATCATCCATTTCCTTCCTTTTACTGAACATTATCTTTCTTCTTGGATCAGCATTCATACAGGTAAAACGTTAAATTTCTTTAAATTCATTCCGTATATTTGAAAAAAGTTGGTAGCTGTATTTCGAATTTAAGATCTTGTGTCGCCTTGTTTAGTCTCGCTTTATCACAGGAAGACCAAGTTTATTTTATTTCTTATGAGCTCTTTAATTCATATGGGTGATTACTACCCATTGTTTTTATCTTTGATGTAGCAATACTGTTCTAAACCGCATATATCTGGTCTGTCGTCACGATAGGGATACTAATGTTGACTTTATCTCGTAAGATCTGTTTATATCTATACCAATCTGTGAATTTGTTTCAAAGTTATAGATCGTTTAACTATAGCAGTTTCACTGAGTTCCAGATATATTTGAGAGTGGTCCGAATCGAAATCCAAAGCTTATTGTACCTGGATAAATAAATAAAATAAATCCAAAGAAGCTGTTACTAGTAAAGTTGTTATAGTGCTGTTGTAGAAGAATACCCCAATTCCGAGATTTGTCATTTGAATATAGTGCTGTTGTAGAAGAATACCCCAATTTCGAGATTTGTCATTTGAACAAGGCAAGACGAAGTTTCCATAGGGATATGATAAACACACTGTTAAAAGACAAGTAGCTATGAAAAAATCTCAAAAAAATTTGAGTTGAAAAGACCTCACCTAAATTGAATGCCACGTTGGATCTACATACATATATTGAATTCGAGCTTTGCATCGGTTCCTTTCACATCCGTTAATTTTCAATAGACTTTTCTTGACAGATCACGCATGACTCCTATCAAACTGCTTTGTCATTTTTCTTCAGTATCGTTTGGCAAATCATTGTAGAAAGACTCACACCACAACAGCGTCTCCAAATTGTTCAGCTGTATTACGGAAATCAGCGTTCTGTGGGAAATGTTTTTCGTGCGATTCGAGGAACTTACTACTGAAAGCACTATTGCCAATACCATTCGCAAATTTGTGTCCTTGTTTACATTAGTGGATAATACTCGAACGGCTAGACCACATCCAGCACGTAGTGAAGAAACTATAGCAGCTGTGACGAATCGATTTGTCGTCGTTCTCAGCAGCTTGGCTCGGCATATTTGACAACTTGGCGTATTTTAAGTGAGGATCTCGGCCTAAGAGCGTTCAAAATTTAACTTGTGCAAGAATTGAAGCCAGACGACTTGAATTTGCGTCATATTTTCAATGAATGGGCTCTGGGAAAACTCAATGAAAATCTGGTGTTTTATCGTAAAATTTTGTTCAGTGATGAAGCAAATTTCTGGCTCAATGGATACGTTAATAAACAAAATTGCCATATTTGGGCTGATGAGCAACCCGAAGAGTACCATGAGCTACCATTACATCCATTAAAGACAACGGTGTGATGTGGTTTATGGGCTAGAGGAATCATTGGTCCATATTTCTTCAAAAATGAGGCAAGTCAGAATGTTACCGTTAATGGTAACAGTTATCGCGCCATGTTAACGGACTGTGTGCTTGCTAAAATTCAAGCACATGGTCTCGTTGAGCTCTGGTTTTAACAATACGGCGCTACGAGCCATACAGCGCGTGAAACAATGGACTTGTTGAGAAATCATTTTGGTGAGCCGGTTTTGCTACGGTAAATTGGCTGCCTAGATCGTGCGATATCACACCTTTGGACTATCTTCTCTGGGGATATGTAAAGTTTCAGGTCTACAGGAATAATCCAGCTACGATTAACTCTTTGGAAGCCAACATTACTCGTGTTATCCGCGAGATACCAGTCACTATGCTCATATGAGTCGCCCAAAATTAGACATTCCGAATGAACAACCTCAGACGTAGTCGTTGCCAACATTTAAATAGTATCATTTTCAAGAATTAAATGCCATAAATTTTTCTTTTAAGTGATAATAAAATTTTAAATTCACTTTCAAATTTATGTTTTTTATTTTGCATTATAAATCAAACTTTACGATGAATCAGCCTATATATCCAAAATTTATAAAAATTTCTTCCTGTCATTTTACCCATATTGTACACATATTTAATCATATGCTAACTACTGGTATTCATATAACTCCATGGAAATGCGCAAATGCCCGTGCAAAAATCTCTGAATAATAAAGATCCTTTTTATTCAAGATATTTGGGAAAGTACTCCAGAGGCAAATCAATACACACATACATATGTACAATATGCTACCAAATTGTGCCATAAGCTTCGAAATTTCTTTGGTGTCTAAAATGCTGCTTCTAGTTTGTATTTTGTTATACCTCAAATTTCGTAAACGAACTTTATCAGTTGATGGCAGTTCGTCTGATTGTCTTTATATTCTTGAGGTTTTCCTTAAGGCTTTTCTCTCTTTATGTCGATGAAATTCCCTAATAAATTCACCGTCCTCCTGTGTGCACATGTATGCTGATGACATGCAATTATATTGTAGCTGTCCACTTACAACTTTGTGAAAGTCTCCATTGATGTGAGAAAAATAGCCTATTTCTGAACCCTTTGAAGACCAAATGCATTGTTATAAGCAAGGAACCCTTAGAACATTCTTATTTTTCTGACATTATGCTCTATAGTTCTAAAGTTGAATATGTCGAAACTGCGAAAACTTGAAGTTACACTTGAATATCTCGACCAGATTATACTTAATACTTATTCTTTCCTCCTCCTCCCACATTTCCCCGCTATCCTTCACCTAAAAACACGTTTGCATTAAAGCTTCAATTACACATGTAATTGTGTAATTACAATTTTAAGCTACACTATTTCAAAAGAAATTTTTGTATAATATCTTATTGTATTATTATAAATGAATATGGTGGTATTAAATTGGATTAAACAAGTGAAAATAGTTTCCTAAACGAAATAATTCAGACGCATTTGGAATATGTATTAGCAATTATTATTAAAATATGGCAGCAAGCATTAAAAATGTGCGCCAAACAAAAATCACCGATTTTTTTGTGCAAACAGTTTTGTAAACTTTTTAAGTATAAGTATGTACTTAATATATTTATGGTCACCTGATTTTGTTTCTGTTATTGATTAGATATATAAAAAAAAATAAAAAAGCATTATGCAATGTGTTTTCTTCAAAGGCTTTTGATTTTGTCTATACCACATAAGGGGACAAATTTCTCGTAACTGGTGTCCGGTTATGAAAGAGTGCACTGTATACATATATACGTAAATAAGTGTTCTAAATTTACTGCTTTGATTAGGCACTTGTTTGGAAATTTCTCATATTGCTGTCAACAGTTACATGCTCAAACATTTCATATATGTATCTTAATTTGGTTATTTGCTCCACGAAGTGCACACTAATTCAACTATTCCCATTTGAGGAACTAATTGCAGTTCTCGTGAACAAAATTACCATGAATTACAGTGAACTGATAGCTCTGCTGTTTTGCATTCATCTTGTAACTAACTTGCCAATACCCAACATTGATGTCCTCGGACATTTTCTGTAGTATGAATGTTAATAAACTCAAACGGCATAGGCTTTCCAAATGCAAAAGCTAATTAACATACTAGTTTTACTGAAATGGAAGTGAACTCTTTGCTGCTCTGTGGATGTGGTAATTGTTGCCTATGTGCATACGCAGACAATCGTTTCTATTTTTAGTTCTTGATAACGCTCAAATTGAGTTTAAGCCTACAGCCTTTATCTGTTCGGACAGGTTACACAATTGAACCGGAAAACATTTTAAAGACAGTAAAAAGTGTTTTTTTTTTTTTTGTTTTTTTTTTTTTCAGGGTAAGGGCGCAATGTATGTGTTTCCAAATTTACCACTTCCCCAATCCGATGAGCTGTGATGGGCGTATATGTACATGTGCATTGGTTCCCTTTCAAGTAATGAAAAGATAAAATTAATTTGTCCCTTCGAGTCGGATCGACCAATTTCTAACTTATTACCAGATCGCATCATTCGCACAATATTACCGTTAATATCACGAGATCTATCGGGTTGTTGTGTATACTATTATGAAATGTTTGTTGTTTATTCTAATAGAGAGGGTTGTCCTTATTTTGTCCGCATTTTGCTTTTTTTCTTTAAAAAAGTTGTTAAAGCGATAGAAGCGAAGGAAATATAAACCTTGCTGGTGCTGCTCGCTCTGCACGTCCACCCACCACAGACGACAATCAAATCTTGGCTGCAGTTACCGTTGACAGGCGTTTAATGACACGGGAGGTCGCCCATCGTTTTAACATCACATTGGTAATACAACCGTTCAGAAAACGGTTTGACGGAAATGGCTTGAAATGTCGAAATGTTTGGGTTCCTCACGAACACAGTAAAAAAAACATTATGGATCGCATAATAGTCTGTGAGTCTTTGTAAAGATTGAACCGCTTGAGGCTTTCCTGAAAAAAGTGGTGTTATGAGAAACCAAAAATGGGTGGCTTACAACAACAGTCGGGCGTAAGTGGTCATGGTATGCTCCTGATGAAACACCGCACTCATTCGGTAAACAAGATTTGCATCCCAAAAAGGTCATGTTGAGCATTTGGTGGGACTGGCGAAGCGTCCTTTACTTTAAGTTGCTTTCACACAATCAGACAATAAATACCGTTTAATATTGTTCTCATCTCAATAATTTAAAGAAGGCAGTGGAAAAAAACGGCCAGAGTTGGCGAACTTCCTATTCGCATTATTTTCCATCATTACAACGCCAGACCACACACAGCTTTAGTGACAAAACAATCCCTACGTTGTACTTGCTTCTTCCCCAAAATGCGTATAAGCATCGCAACATATGGCATGACTTGATTTTCATCCTTTAAATGTTGAGTCTTGAGTTCTTTATATATAAGTAGAGACGCGTCGGCACATCCCCTCCTATTTTACAAGTTATGGTGCGTTTCAATTTAAGTGGTGTGAAAATCATAAAAGATGTAAAATAGATTTTCTCTCGACATTCAATATCCGTCCACCCGAACTGCAGAGCTTAGTGGATTTTCTGTGTTGCGAGTAGCAAATGGGGAACAAAAAACTGTACTTGTGATTGCCATGCTTGTTTAATGCTTAATATCAATTAGGAGGGCTCTAACATCGAACTTCAACTGGGTTAATTTCATATTAAAATGGAAGAGGTATGCCGACCCATGGTTTCATGCGGTGGTGATAATGAAGATCATTTAGATCGGCTTAACTTATAAAAAAAATGTCTAAGCAAGGACTTGGTGTTCTTAAACGGGTGGGTGTTAAGCGAACTACCAGTGCGCAAGGACAGATTGACAACGAATAGTACTTTCCAAACTATACCAAGTGTATAGTTTTATTTTGTGAAAATAAAACACTAATATTTAATGGGAAAGCAAAAAACATTTTATTTAAACTATTGGCTACACATTTTTCCCATCTTTCAGGCAATTTATGGATTGTACGCCAATAAAACTGTTCGACTTTTGAAGTAAACCAAAAAGTCACCAAATTTTCGTCTTCCTCGTAGGTTGCGAAGTGGTGCTCAGCTAATGCGTGTCCCATCGATGAAAACAAATGGTAGTCGAAAGGCGCAAAGTCTGGTGAATACGGCAGGTGGGGTTGTAGCTCCCAGCCACGTGCTTTGGTTGTATCCTGAACCAGCTTTGCTTTGTGTGCAGGTTCATTGTCATAAAGCAAAATTATCTTGCCGTTTTTCTAGCCCATTCTGGTAGTTTTTCGATCAATGCATTGTACAAATTGATCATTTGTTGTCAGTAGCGATCTGTATTAACGGTTTCACCAAGTTTTAGAAGCTCGTAGTACGCCATACCTTTCCTGTCCCACCAGACACACAGCATTGTCTTCTTGCCGAACCGATCTGGTTTTGCAGTCGAAGTTGATGGTTGTCCCGGATTAACCCATGATTTTTTCGATTTAGGATTCTAAAAATAAATCCATTTTTCATCGCCAGAAACAATCCGATGCAAAACTGATTTTTTATCGTGTCTTTGAAGCTAAATTTCACAAGTGCTTTTTCGGTTTTCATTCAATTCATGTGACACCCATTTTCCAGACTTTTGGATCTTTCAAATAGCTTTTAAACAATCAGATATTGTTTGTTGTGCAACATTTAACATTTCTGCCATCTGTTTCTGACTCAAAGTGTCAACTTCATCCAATATTGTTTCTCACATCAAAATCGTTATATCTGAACCGTTGAAACCATCTTTTGCATGTTGCTTCTGATAGAGCAATATCACCATATACCTCGACAAGCAGAACTTTTCTTCAAATAAAAACAAAAAATTAATGATTTCTGAATCATTTTATGGTACAAAATTCGACATTTTTAACACGATGAAAAAATATGATGTTGTTTGCTCAATGACTATATGTACACTAAATATGTTTGCAGGTGTCATGGCAACCAAACCAGAAAAAATTAGGGCCCGTTTACAATAAATTTTCCCTATCGAGACATTTATATCGGCACGAGTACGATAACTTTGGCGACAAGAATTGATAACGGTATTTTGTAGAGGAGTTAATAACTAGCATTTTTTACTATGGGAGGGGGGTACATCTTGTCCCGTTAGGAGTTATGGACAATTTAAAAACAATTGACTTAAGATGGGAAAAAAAATATTAAAAAACAACGATAACACTTACAATAAAGTACTATACAGAATATGAAAGCCCGTCCATATTCTTTAATATAAAATTTACATCAAATTATTCGTGTGAATAGTTTTTCAATAATTCACATTCAAACTCAAACTCTTGGTAAAAAATTAAAAAAAAAAAAATTTTTTTTAACAATATTACTCAAATATGTCAAATAGTGTGCCAAATTGGCTTTTGTATTCAATGCGCGTATTGATTCTGAATCGCATGGCTTTATGTCCTCTAGTTTTTGAGCAAATTGAAATTGAAATTACTACTTTAGCTCTGTTTTTTGGCAGGCGGCAGGTCCCGCTCACGCAACTTCGTTGCTCCTCTCGGGCTATATGCTTTTCGTCAGTCAGGCGCCTATGTTATCAATACTCTTCATCCACAGTACTCATCACAAAATTACAAAGTTTCCATTAATAACAAAGTTTCACTAATTCGCATTATAGAAAATTCACATGTTCCAATGTTGCAATATATTATTTACTTTGCGAAATATCTATGTTTGTACGTATGTAATATGTAATGCACTTAATAATGATGCAAAAATATACAATCACCGAACAAACGTTTGGCCTTTATACCATTATTTCTTTTTGTGATAAGGAGTGTAGTTATTGTTATTCACAAAGATCACTATGTGTTCAACCGTAGCAATAAGCAATAACGGCTAAGCATCCTCTAATCCATCCTAAACTAAATAACTTCCCAGTGTCTTGTTCGTTCGGAGATTTGGTGTCGACCATTGTCGAAGCATTGAATTTTTAGAAAAATCTGGTTTAATTCCCACTAAAACATCCATTCCCTCACTGTGTTGCAACTTACCTATGAAGGTAGAAAAGTGTAGAAATTTAAAGTTCGGTTGGATGTGGCGATGTTCAAAGAAAAGCTCTAAAAAAAAGGTGACAAAAATTGTAGAAATACAATCAACCCATCTATCGGTACATTTTTCCATGAATCTCAATGTCGGCTAGAGATTCGCGAGGTGCTTGCAATAATTATTGCTTTTGTTATCAAAATGCTGGTGAACACGGTTTTTCAGGTAAATTAATAAAACCTTAAGCTACAACCAAAGGATTTTTTAAAAATATTATTACATGTATGTTATTATTTTAAAATTAACATATAATCGCTTGGCGCCTTCACGACAATAAAGTGAGCTTAGTAAATCTACTATAATAAATTATTATAACTATTGTCTTAAAATAGCCGAAATAATAGCATCTCAAGTCGATGTTAACATTGGCGGCGAAGGTAAAACTGTTCAAATCGACGAGACCTTTCTTACAAAAAGGAAATAACACAGAGGCCGTGTAACCGAACAAATGAAAATCGTAGTGTTGGGGTTATTTTGTAAAGAAGATAAGGTCGGACGCTTCTTTAAAGTGAACTCCAAAAGTAAAGAAGACTTGTGGCCTTATATACACAAATACGTTAACCCCAACAGCAGTCGTATTTGTACCGACAGCGCACGCCAATACATAGGTATTGACAAAATGTTACCTACTTCTACGACTCATGAAATTACAAACCACAGCAAAGGCGAATATGTTGACAAGACCGATGCAACCAATACTATAAATGATCTTGAGAATCAGAACAAGCTTCAGAAGAAATCAATTTTATGCCGCAATACATCGCAGCACCTTCACCAATATATGACCTTGAAAAAAATTATAAGGGCGACATGGGCTCCCAAATCACGGAATTTGACTAACTTACTCACAAACTGACTGACTGGAACGCGGAAAGCAATGCAAATCTACTTCCTCGTGGTGCATTCTGGGTCACGCTAAATGATTTGCTATACTTTACTTGCAAAGATATTAATCCTATCAATATTAATCCTCAGAGTGAGATCACCATAAATACCAAAAAAAAAAACGTCTTATAAAAAATAGTTTTAGTAATTTTTAATTTTCTCAAAAACTAGAAGATATAAAGCCATGCGGTTTTTGTGTTCGATTCAGAATTGATATGCGCATTAATACAAAAAAACCAATTGGGCACATCATCTCACAATTTTGAATAATATTGATTTAAAAAAAAAAAATGTTTTCATTTTTTACCAAAAATAAATAATTAATAATTTAATGTAAATTTTGTATTAAAGAGCAAATTTTAGGCTTTCAAATACTGTATAGTACTTTATAGTAAGTGTTGCCGTTATTTTTTAATAATTTCTTTCCCATTTTAAGTCATTTTTTTCTAAAATTGCCCCTAACTCCTAAACGGGGCGAGATAGACCCCCCATCCCATAGCTAAAAATGCTAGTTTTTAACCCCTCTACAAAATAACGTTACCAATTCTTGGCGCTAAAGTTATCGTACTCTCCCCTTTGTATCTTGACGCTCCTGGTGAACATTTGAATTTTTTAGTAATCGAAATAGTCGACAATGGCTTCAGAGGCACACATTTCCTTATTACTAAATTTTTAAATTTTCATGGACCGCCAGCACAAGGGAGATTGCATGCATGTAAAGCTAAATTGTCTCTGCTCTGGCAGAATGATACATGGGAGAGGAACGACGAGACGATTGACTCGGAGTAGGGAACAAAACAAGAGGGTTGGTTGGGCACTAACCCGGGCGGAATGAGCCATGAGCGGCAAAAGGAGCACGAGTTACGTTTATAGCAACACTAGCCTGATTCCTTTATGCAGAACTGCAACGTCAAGAGTTTCCTAACACAACATTACTGTAGTGATACAATGCATAGCGTTTCAAATTGCAGTGTAAACGGATATACATACTGCGCAAACAATCACAAACAGATCCGGTGCGCCGAGCGTAGCAAGTAATTTTTCTTATTTTAATATATATTGCATTTTTTTTTCTAAAATAAAAATGTTAAGGAACAATAGATAGACACATGAACAAATAAAAATTTTTATTGTATTGTACAATAACACCTTTACAATTTTATTTCTAAAAAAAAAAATTAGTTTTAGGGCGCCAAGTTCTTCAAGAAATGAAAGCCATAAAACCGGATTTTCCATTCACTTCGGAGCAAATATTAAGAATAGTCTAAAATACAATATTGAGCTACAAGTGGATAAAATCAAGAAACCTTACAACAGGATTGGGAGCAATTTCGTGGGAACTTTTTTAACACTAATCGAAAAATATGGATTGAAGCAATCAGTAAAAGTACCGATTCAAATTATAGAATCTTCTCTTCAGCTGGAGGAGTACAGTAACCACGAAAATAAAGTTAGAATCTCCTCACAAAATTATGCTGCCATGTCGAGTAAGCCTCCAAGGAAAATGAAAAAAGGAAGCGAAATTTTGGAACAAAATAGAGAGCACTGTAATAGACTTCTTAAAATCAAAAACTCAGGGCTTCATGTAAAAATCAAAAAAGGAAGAACTTAGGTAGTAAAAAACTTTACTCCGTTCAATAAGTGAATGATAAAGAAGGTTTAAAATTCTGACTTTTTTTAAGACACCGAATGCCCACTTAATGAGTACTCGTGTTGATCTATTTCAATAGGTAAAACGTTTTTGTGCTGCGCTTAAGTGGTGTTCTTTATCTTTATACGAGATCATAAGACAGATACACAATGGATACTCAGAGTCTCCTAGTAAGTGATAGTCTGGTGGTGTCATGCAGCATCATGACATAACCCCGGGTAACCGGTAAAACCAGCCAAAAACTTTCAACTTACAGAACAAATGTGATTTGTAATCGGTAGTACTAAGTTAATACATACCATTGCATAAAATAGAATATGTTCCTTTTCCATTATATGTAGTAATTTACTGAATCTATCTTAGGTGTTAAAATATTAAAGTACATTCCATCAAAACATTCCACCACAAATGGAAATGGATTTAAGCTCCTTTTTTCAATTCCGTAATAGCTTTATTAAATGAGACTTCGCTTTCCGGCCATTTGATGACCTTTCTTGTAAGCTTCGATATAGCTGTTATAAAGTCCAAATCGGTCGGAAACTTCTCGAAAACTACATTGGTTAGCAAATTTCCATTGCGTAAAATAAAGGCAATTCTGTAGAGATAGCCAGGTTGACCAGTTGATCCAACTGGGGCCAATCAGGTGCCTAGAAAATAATACCAATTACGGATTAAAATTTTCAAATTAAGGAATTCTAAACACTTAAAGCAATTTATGTATTGGTAGAAAATAACTAAAAAAACACGTTCTCGGGAAGTAAATCTATCACATTGAAATTTTTTTTTTTACATTTCGGTACCTTCCTTTTTTTATAAACTAACGAAGATAGTAACAGTACCTTTCGGTTAAATAATTTTCTTCTGTTGTGAAAGATTTGTCTACAATACATAACCTTCCAGTATACGAGGTGTGTCCAAAAAGTAAAGTGCCTTTATATTTTTATATAAAAATATTTATTTATTCATCAATATTAATGTTGCCCGTTCAAAGTAATCCCCCTCAGATATAATACATTTGTGCCAACGTTTTTTCCAATCATCGAAGCACTTCTCATAGGAACTTTTTGGTATAGTCTTGAGCCCTTCCAGCGATGCCGTTTTGGCATTGGGCCAAATTAATACGGCGACTGAGCCATGGTTATCGTGTTTTTTTTTAGCCAAAAAATCTCTCAGAAGCAACGATGAATGTTGTGATACAAAAGCCATGAATTGTTTTTCCACAATTCCGGACGTTTTTTTCGTATTGCTTCTCGCAAACTTCACATAACTTTAAGGTAATACTCCTTATTAATCATACGACCTTGAGGTAAAAATTCCTAATGCGCTACGCCACGGTAATCGAAAGAAACATTGATAAAAACTTTGACATTTGATCGAACTTGCGTGTTTTTTTTTCGGTCTTGGCTCTCCTGGATGCTTCCATTGGGACGATTGGACTTTGGTTCATATACCTATGATTCGTCACCAGTCATTCAAGAGCTCCTGAGCCACGATCATGCTATGGTTGTTTTGATCAAAATTAAGAAGTTTAGGAACAAACTTCGCTGAGACGTGGTCTCATGCCTAAAACATTCGAAAAAATGCATAATACGAGCCGACCGGTATGCTTACATCCTTAGCAACATCTCTTAATCTAATTCGACGATTTTCCAAAACATTTTTCTTCACAGCTTCGACGTTATCATCTTTTGTTGATGTGCTGGGGGGTCTAGATTGAGGTTCGTCATTGGCATCTTCTCGGCTGTTTTGGAAGAGCTTGTGCCACTTGTTAATATTTTTTTTACTTAGAACAAATTCACCGTATGCCACTGTCAACATTTTAAGTATTTAAGAGCACTGAAATTAGTTTATTACACAAAATTGTAACCGAAATTATTGAGTCAAATAATGTTGTTGTAATGTCTTGACTCATCTTTACGATCTCATTAAATTTATACTACAACTGGGAATGTGTGCAAATAGCATTTCAAAACGTCATTAATTTCAAAATATTATGATGCATTTCAGTGAAAACGATTGTGTTGCAAGGCATAAAAAAAGCATCATTGATTTTTTTATTCTAATACAGTACAGGCGGCAATTGATTTACGCGGATTGCTCTGCCGTCGCTGCTGATGTTGATGATACCGGAGGATTTTGCTTTACTGTTGTCACTTCTTGTCTAAACTTTTAAAACGACCAGATAGCTTTTGTGCTTGGCCCATCACTACCAGTCAAATATTGAAGTGAATATAAAGGCGCGACCCGCATGATCCAACGATTCGTCGCACTTTAAATATTGCCCAACCTAAACTTTGGAACCCGACTGGCAAATCCACACATCACGCATGCCGATCGCTACCCTTTTCATTTACCTCACACTGTTAGTTTAACATAAATCGCAATTTAAACATGAATTTTTTTGGCTGGACACCCTTTATAATGTTTTTTAGTATTCTATCATAGGTATGCTAAGTTGGTTTAAGATTATTCAACTAAGCTTTGTGTTATTTTTCTGTGCTTTATAGGGAATCCCCTAATTCATAAAGTATTATTTCGTAAATGACTTTTGCGTATATTCTAAGAAAATAATAGTTCTACAGTAACGATCTATCTCCAATGTTGACATCATTTATCGAGCATTTAAGAAGAAAAATCTTACTTTGGTGTACCCGACCCATTAACTCTGTTAATGCTAATGGTAGAAACTACGTTTAGGATATTATTTTTATATAAGAACTTTATAATTTCGTTTAAATTAAGTTGATATCTTATTTGAGCCTTCAGATATCTAATTTCTAAGCCTGTTCCATTTTCTTGACCATGTTAATTCTTAACTTTGGGGTTTGGAAAATGCGTAATAAACATAGCGTTTTACTATTTCCTTCTTATGAACGTAACATTAATAAAAGAAAATCATCAACAAGTTTACGGAAAAACCTATAGATTTTATGATACTTGGGAAAAACTGCAGCAGGTAAAAAAACAGCACTTGGTCAACAAGAGAGTTAAGACGATTCTGCAGCGCGATGGGCAGTAGATTAAGGATATACTTAAAGAGTAATTTTTATTTTTAGCGCGCACCGTGGTCATTTGAAATTTGTCAAGATCAATTTGTGCTTCCGAAGAGTGTTTAATGTAGTCTTTTATAAATAGGGATGACCCACTTCTTGCGTTTCCCGATGAATGATGAGCGTGTAAGTCGCGGTAACCTTTCAGTTTCACGCTAGATTGTGTCGTCGGGTGAGTTTCAGAAATTAAACATACATCAAAAAAATATTTAGCTCATCAAGCCTTTTCTGTGCGCCATTGGCATTCCACGCAAGAATATTTCGCTTCTTTGTCATAATTAGTTACACAGATCTGCTTCGAGGTTTTATTTGTTTTAGTCAATTCTTCTAGTCTCTCGAGAATTACTGAGAAACATTTGAGGCAGGATCAGGTGAATCACAGTTGGTCGTATTTGCTCGCGCCGCTATTTGCGCGTAAGTTTTTCCACTTTTACCTTGCGCATTTTTATTTTAGACGTTGTTGTTATTGGATGCCTTTTTAGAAGGCATCGTTTTGGATTGATCCCGTCGTTTTTGCAATTCCTTCGCGACTTCGCAGCCTCGGCAGTTGGCTGGATGTTTTCCCCTGCAGTTGATGCATATCGATGGGAACTCTTTCGCGGCGCTGCACTCTCGCGTCAGATGTTTTCCGGCGTACATTGTACATTGGGGAATCAGCCTCGAGTTTTTTCGCGGAGTTTCAATTTTGACAACAAGTCCAAAGATTTAATTTTTAGAATAAATCCTTTCTAGGCTTTCGGTTATGTCGAAAATTACCCTAAAAAGGGTGAGACCGCGTCTTGTGGTCGTCCTCTCGCCTTCAACACTGCATTGTTTTTGTGCAAGTATAAAAACGACATCGATTATTTTTAAGCCCGTATTTTTAAGGTAAAAAAATGTTTTCTTTAGGGCAAGAGGCGTACAAGCTACAAAGCGTATGGGTCTTTCCGCTTTATTTTCGTACGTATGCCATTGAACCTTCTCGGCATTTAATTTTTGCGAAAGCAAACGGTAATTATCTGAATTAAAGTCATTGACAGTCCATGTATCGTTATTGCAGGATCTTACTCTGTAGTCGGTTGAAAACAGCAATTTCAAGATTGTGTGCAACTTGTTATAGTCCGAGATTCCAAAGACGTTTATTGGCAGCGGCGGTCTTTGTTTGGGTTGCTTTTTTTCCTTCATTAACCTCAACAGTATTAGAACTGGCTGGCGTTTCCTTTTGTACATTTTCAGGCGAGGAATCAGCTTTACGTTTCTTACCTGGTCTTTTTCTAAGTATCCAGTCTGTTTCTCGGACTGGCTCTTCTTCGTCGTCCGAGTTTTTCGGGCATCAATTCGCGGATCAGACTCGGTTTTAGATTGCGTCTTAATGACATCTAATTCCTTTTTAAGTTTTGCGCAAAACAGTTCCAGAGTCTGGCGCGGAGATCAGAATTTTCGCGTTCGAGATTTTGCAACTTATTCGGTGTAATACTATCGCTCAAAACTACCGACTGTGCATGGTCTTCTCTTCTGCACGATTTTTCCAGCGATCCGCGTGTTGGAGATCTTCTAACTCCACGAGTAGCGGAGAGACTGTATTCCGTCTGCCCAGAGATCCGCATTAGACAGATAAGGCCAAGTATCCGGATACTCCTATAGAGATTGGGCTACTTTTTAAGCTGGCACCCAACCTAGTCGATTCTGGCACGGGTCGCTTAATACCTTAGTCCGGCCCAGTGGATTTTTATTCGCCTCTTACGACAGGCATGCCTACCTCAGGTATATTCTAGCCCCTAACCCGAAGGGGCTGGACAAATGCTGGTCGCGAAATGATTTACCACAACTATTAAAGGGCATTACACTGACTCGACTAACTTCATCAGATTTCCAACAGAATGGTGCTCCAAAATATTATGGTCGTGAAATTAAGAATTGCCTAGTTAAAGAGTATGATAATCGTTGAATAGGTAGAAATTGACCAAGATCTCCTGATGGGGAAGAATGAAAAAACTTGTCTATTCAACTGAAATAGCAACTGGGTCATTCCACGACAAATCGCCGAAGCTATATGGGGAGATCTGAACGACCTCCCTCCAATTTGGCTGAATAGTGGTAGAAATACTCATTGGAGTGGTACGAATCATAAGGCAAAAAAAGTTTTACAGAATTCGAATTGGCAAAAAATCAAAATTGATGCTTGATGATGATGATATTTCCATTTCAAATTTCACTGTCACTGTGCTTGTTTTATTTTTTTAATGACTAGTAACTGCACATTTCCCGTTTTCAAGGATTTTAGAAGTTAGGCTTAATTTATTTGCACTCACTTGATGTCAATCTGTCGTAAACTCAGGATTTATTTTATGTAGATTGTATCGTAAAAGGGTTGTAAGTAATATAAATTTATAACGAGTGCTTTTGTGTGAAAAACGTGCTGCAATCCTCTGGATCTAGCACCTCATCAACCCAGTGCTCGTGATTTGCGGCCTGTATGACCACGGTTGGTTACGATGCAACCAAAATTGAACACAAAGTTGGTAATTTGCTCTACGTGTTGGAAAAAATTAAGTCAGATCCGAAATTCTGATACAACGCCATCATTGCTAGAGGTTGAAGATCAAATTGAAGTTGATGAAATGTATTTCAATAAAGACATTGCATTTAATTTTAATAATGAATCCATACAGTATATTGGAGAAGATACATTCGACAAGAGAAGACTTAATGACTTAAAATATGTGAAGGCAAAATTGAAAAAGTCTATGTTGAAAATTCCAGAGAAAGTTTTCTCTGTTACTATTGATAATGATGAAGATAATTCCAGAGAGGAAGAATATTTCGTAGGGAAAATTAAAGAAAATTTACATAAAACTACAAGCAGAAACACCAAATTTGTTTTGTTGTCTTTACTTTCAAGAGAATGGAACGTCGACAAAATTATAGAGGAGTTTCCAAGATCAACAAGCTAAATGATCAATAAATCTAGAAAACTTTAAGAAGATCAAGGTTAGATGCTGATATCAAGCAATTGGTAGAAAGTTTTTACTGTGAAGACGATATCAGCCGTTTAATGCCAGAAAAAAGACTACCTATCTATAAAGGTAACAAAAAATTATTTTCTCAGGTTCCAAAATGTTTTGCTTTTTTGTTAGATTGAAAATCAGAAAAAACATATTCAAAAATGACTGTTTCTAGCTAAACTTAAGGAGATATATTGTAAGTTCAAAAAAGTTCATAATAATGTTAAGATTGGAATTTCCAAATTTGCGTCGTTAAGACTAAAGAATTGCATTTTGGCTAGGGCATCAAGAACTCATTCCGTGTGTGTTTGCACCATCCATCAAACTCATGTTTGAGGGTAGCAATGTATCAAGGCTGATAGAAAACGAAGATAAGCATCTCAATGACAGCAGAGCCTGCTTAGCTTTGGTAATTTATAACACTCCTGATATAAATTGTTACTTGCCCAAACTATTATAAATTAAGGAGAATCTTTGACACTGGTTTTAGTAATCACTTCATAGAAGACATAACATACTATCAATGGATCCACACAGACCGATCAAAATTGGAAGTGAGAATTGAAAACTCTGAGGATTTCATTTAGAGCTTTTTGAAACGACTTAGTGTTTTCATTCGTCATGTTTTTTATAACTGATCAGCAAAACAGGTACATAAAGGAAGTCAAAACTCTCTTAACGAAAACGGACATACTTGTTTTATTGGACTTTTCCGAAAATTATGGGTTTGTTGTGCAAGATGCAGTGCAGGGATTCCACTGGACTAACGAACAGGCGACGATTCCCCCTTTCGCAATAAATTACCGGAACTAGATGGATGATATTAAAAATGAAAGTTTTGTTGTAATCAGTGACTGCTTAAAGCATGACACTGTCGCAGTACACTTATTTCAGCACCATCTCTTAAGGTTCCTGCACAAGAAATGTAAACATTTTAAGAAAATTATTTATTTTTCCGATGGATCTGCTGCGCAGTACAAAAACAAAAAGAGTTTTTTTAATTTAACATTGCATGAACAGGATTTTAGAGTGAATGCTGAATGGAACTTCTATGTGACCTCTCATGGTAAGAGCGCATGCGATAGACTTGGTGGTACAATAAAAAGATTGGCTACCAGAGCTAGCCCACGAGGACCGTATAGGAAACACATAACAACTCCCTTACAGTTATATAACTGGGCAACTGCAAATATAAAGAATATGGATTTCTCCTACGTGACCATACAGGAGTATTATGAAGAAAAATTATTGGTGGAACCGAGATTTTCTAATTTAAGAATTGTGCCGAAAACAAGAAAACTTCATCATATTTCTATCTCTTTCACAAGGATTAATTAAAGGAAAATACTTTTCCTTTTCATCGAAAGAATATGTATATACTCTTAAAAGATAATAAATAATGATTTTTTTAAGTTTTGAAGGCATTGGGATACAAAGGCCCCAGTGTGACTTTTTTTTTTAAATGAAAATATTTATTACACAATATATAGCCACCTATAAAATATTATTTTGAAATTGAAATAGAGGACGAATCTCTCTATATAATATAAAAAAAAAAAAAAAAAACATTTTTTGAGTTATTCAAGGATATATGTAAAAAGGATATTCTGGAATATCATTCGTCCTTGAAAATCTTTGAAAGATCATCTTTTCCTGAATTCAACAAGATATATTTTATCAAATTCTGATGAGCAGAGCCAAAGCTATAATTTTTTTAAATATAAAAGAAAGCATAAATTTTGATTTTTTTACCAATTTTTGAAGTTCCGTTAGACGCAAACTATATCGAATTCTGCAATTCTTTTTTTTTTTTTGCCTTATGATTCGTACCACTCCAATAAAGGGAGGGATGTCGTTCAGAACGTCGGTCGATCCTTTATGGAATGGAATTCATCATGGAATGGAATTCATCATGGAATTGCGTATTCTCGAAACTACATTAACAGTGAGGCAGAGGCTAGCATTCGCTGTGAAGTCCAAAAGCGGGCTCTAGAATGCATACAAAACTAAGGAGTACACTTGGAGTATCTGTTATAACTCTTTTATTACACACATTAAATAAAAATTGTCTCGAACCACAAGAAATCATTTCTTATTCATAGCCTTTATAGCTTAAAGCAAAAAACACTTTTTTTAAATTTTACCTGGTACAGATTTTCCCAAGTATAATAAAATTTTTGGGTTTTTAAGCAAACTTGTTAATAAATTTTTTTATGGTTGTTACGATCAAAAAAAAAAAAATAGTAAAAAGTAATGTTTATTACGCATTTTCTTGAGAAAAAATTAGCATGGGCAAGAAAAATGGAATAGGCTTGGAAATTAGATATCTAAAGATCAAAACAAGATATCAACTTTATTTAGACGTAGTTACAAAGGCTAGTAATTTTTTTTTTTTTTTTTGAAAAATAAAACAAAAATAAGCCTATTTTTTTAATTCTTAATAAATGATGTCAACGTTGGAGATAGACCCTTGCTGTAGAACGATTTATTTTCTTAGAATGTACCAAAAAACCCTTTCCCAAATTATACTTGGCTAATTAGGGAACACCCAGTATATGTAAGTAGGCCCGAGTATAGGTACATAAAGTCATGGCTGGCTTTATATGAGTATGGCGAGTTCTGACGAGCGTTAGCTACGAGGACTGTTTGATAAATACCCGGATTAGAAACGACAATGCAACTTTTTTAGGTTTTGACAATCTATGTTTTAATATAATTGCCTTTCAACTCGATATACTTTTCGCAGCGGTGCTGCAAATTTTTCAAACACTAAGTATAGTACAACTTTTGTTGGTCTACAAAATACTCCTCTGCAATGACTTCCTTCTTCGACTCGTACTTCTTTCCGTCGAGCGATCTTTTAAGGTTTGGGAACAAAAAAAAGTCACAGGGAGCTGAATACGGAGAATACGGTGGAAAGAGGAGCAGTTCGTAGTGCAATTCGACCAATTTGGTTGTGTCGACTGTGGACGTGTGAGCCGGTGCGTTATCATGGTGGGAGATCATCAAATGTGGTCGTTTTTTGTTCAAATCGTCGTTGAATCTTCCCAATAAATCGACATAGTATGCTCATGTGATTGTTTTCCGATTCTCCAAATAGTCAACGTGAATCACACCTTGCTCGTCACGGTCTTCAACTTATTTAGAGCACGTTCACCGGGTGAAACCCATTGTTTCGATTGTTCTTTGGTCTTTGGTGTAAACCAATAAACCCATGTCTTATCGACGGTCACGAAACGACGCAAAAACTCCTCCAGATTTTGAATAAACAGTGCAAAACACGTATTTGAAGTGGTCTCACGTTTGCGCTTGTTTTCCGGTGTGAGCAAACGCGGCACCCAACGCGCAGACAGCTTTCTCATGCATAAAATCTCGTGCATGATATGGCTAACGCGTTCAGTTGAGATGCCTGATCTCTGCCAACTCGCGAATTTTCACTCGGCAGTCCGCCAATACAAGATTAAGGACTTTGTCCACGGTTTCCTCTGTGGTAACTGTTTTTGGGCGACCTGGGCGCAGTTAAACTGTTGTACGGGTAGGTGAAGAGGTCCAACACACCATCTACAATGGGCTTAATTTCCTCGCAGGTTTTGTCACTCAAAAACAAGAATCGAATCACGGAGCGATAATGCTCTTTAGAGTAGCTGGTGTAGAGTATCCCTAGCACGAGCCAACAATCGTACATTATTATTATTTATCCAGTATATATAGAGTATCCAAATTTTTGAGGTTATAAAAAAGTTAGATATACTCCTCAAAAACATATCTTAGTAAAGAAAATTTGCTTCTCTTTATCAAAAAAAGTTTTTTTTAATTACTTGTGATCTAGTGTGAGCACCCTCATTTTAACTATTTATTTGGCTTCATGAACTTTCTTTTCTATCGTCTAGCTTTCTAGATAAGCTCTTTTTTTATTTAAATCTAAAAGAAATAAATTCAAGTTCTGTGTAAGTATGAAAGCATAAAAGTATTGACGAACATGAAATAGCCGAAAAAATTTCAAAAAAAAAATCCACTTTCTGATTCATTACGGGTCCAGAGTCTTTTGGTAACTTGTCAAACTAGTTCATAAATTTAACAATCAGAAATTGCGAGAACAAATTTTGAAGCAAGGAATTCGGCAGAAGAAGACTTTCTTAACTCGTGCAATTCCATCAACCTCAAAAACATAACCATATATATTGGAATAACACAAAGCACCAAATTAAAGACACTAATCTGATCTCGGGACAAACAAATTGTAACTAAATTGGCCCCGAATTTGTGTACAGGTAGTGACCTGTAGAATGGTCTTATAGGCGCTTGCATCGTCAAAACCGAAAAACTTTCCCTTCTCAGTATGTGTGTCAATGCCAACTTATGTTGACATATTAGATGTCGTCAAAAATGCTGCGAAATGTCTAAGTTTTCTCAAGCATAATAAAAAGTGCAACACTTCCTTTGATCTGGCCTCAAGGGAGGCCAGGCCACTCCTAAATTGTAGAACAATGCCCATCTCTGGTCAGGTGCACTTAAATCATCTCTGTACCTGCTAAATAGGATTCAAGACCGTATGATAAAACTCATAGGTGCCACTAATATCACTCAGACAATGGACACCCTCGAACACCGACTTAATGTCTCGGGTGCCACTTTTTTCTATCGCTATTTCCACCACCAGTGCTCCATAGAAATTGCCAGTAGCATTCCGCCTCTTTAAACCTTCAGCCGTAACATCCGTCTCGATACGAAAGCTCATCAGTTTAGCCTCAAGCCCAAGTTCAGGCGTTTCTTGAAATACTGTAATTCTTTCCTAAGCCGTACAACTCGCTGATGGAATGAATACTCGGTTGAGCTCTTTATTTCTTAACCATTATAGCCTTCAAACATTTAAAACTAACGTTCATCGGAACCTCTCTTTCCCTTAATGCCTTCGCACGCAAATTATCAAAAAAATTTTGATTAAATTTCTGTTTGTATTCAAATATTTTTTTTTTCCCCCTTTTTACAATAGGTTTGGAGCGACTAAAAATCAATTTAAAGAAAAAACTAACTTCGTATTAAAGTGAGCGGGATGCGAGTAAGATGGGAGGAATAATATTATTTAATTTACGCCAGAAGAGGAAGTAGTGATTGCCCTAACAAATTTTAAGGATTGTGTGGATGGAAAGCAAAATCATTTGGAGTCCCTAAGGATTGAAACGTAGAAGTTCCACCAGTTGAGAATCCACATTTAATCATTTCGATGACTCCGAAAACCCTTTTTTTTTATTTAAGCAGAGACGAAGGTAAAATTCACTTTTGTCTTCAGAATCAGAAAACTGCAAGAGCAGCAAGAGCATTTTTGTTGAAATTACAATTTGCGACTCGGCGCTATGTGATGGAGATGGGATGGAGAAAATCGTATCCAATATAACCGAGATCTTTGTTGGCAAAAAAGAGCTTTAACAAGGTGATGCGCTGTTTTTTAACTTCAACAAAACTTGGAAGCCAACACTAAAGGTACAGTTTGCCTTTGGTTGCTCAAAATGACTACCTCAAAAACAATATCTAACATTCCTTTTTTTGTTTTTTTTCCAATTTTCAGATCGTTATTATTTCATATCTTTTTCCAGTAAACAAGATATTGAATTTGTTAAAAGTAAAAGTGCTGTTTAAATGATTTTGTTATAATTTAAAAAAAAAAAAATGTATAGTGTATTTAACTATCATAGAATATACTAAATATCGATGTGCTCGTATTATTGGATTACAATTATTCTGCGAGATTTCATATCAATCTTCAACGAAGAATTATTCCAGAACCCTTTCCGATTATGTGCAAATTGTCTTCTATATAAAATATAAAATATAAAAAGCTTTATGGCGTTAAAGGGAATATGAATTGTATATTCATTATCATTCCCACACTAACATTCCACTGTTAGTTGGTAATAAAACATTTTTTTTTTAATGTTATATGTATGATTTTATTTAGCATTTGTTGTTTCATTTGTTTGCTTTACAATGAGGATTAATGGTGTATAACAAAAATAACAATATAACTAAAATAATAATAATAAACAAAAACAAACTTTCTAACAAGGGAAAAAAATTATGTAATAATAAATAATTCGTATTTACATTTAAAAAAAAAAATAGAAAATTGTTTTATTTATTAATTGGACTTGGGTTTTCTTTCTTTTTATTTATTGTTAAAACTGAGATAAAAAGTAAAAAAAAAAGAATCAAAGAGAAGAAGAAGGATGTACATGTATGTATAAATAAATATACATAGTTATTATTAATTTTTTTGTAATTGTATGTTACTCGTATATTTATAAGCTAAATCGTGTATAACGTAGATCAGTTTTGTGTACATATTTGACTTATTTGTTTTTGCTTGTTTGTTTTGCTATATTTACTGCTTATGTTAAGGTAATTATGTTGTTTACGTTTGGAATATTCTTTTTTTTTTTTTGCTCTTGCGATGGGATATTACAGGGATCTACTGTAGTTAAATGTACATATGGAATGGAATCATAAGAAAAGTACACTCATATACATAATACAAAATAAATTAATATACACTTTCAGTTAATTAATTAATTAAAGGAATAAATTTGCGCGTAGTGCGAATTTATTTTCCATTTGTTTGTAAAAGTCACGGCGATATTTATTTTATTGGAATATAAAAAATAGCGAAGAATATTTTGAAGTCTATTTATTCTGGATATGGAATGAAGATTTCAAATATATCTAATTTCAGTAAAAAAAAAAACATACTTTTGTTAAAAAAGATATAAAGAAAATTATTAATAATTGTACAATGTAATTAGGGTTTTTGACAAGCAAAATAGTTTTTGAGGAGCAAATCTCACATAAATTACATCCACAAAGCATAGGCTCAGAAAAATTAGTCGAAATATTTTGTACAAAACCATGTCTCTACATTGACAATATGATTTAAGTAATTCTATTTAAATTTCTGAACATCTCCATGTACTAATTATATAGCATATATATTTTTTTTAATCATTATAAAAATTCAAGTCTCAGTCTTAAATTAAAACTTCGTCAATTTTATTTGTAAAATTTACTAAGCCTAGCAAAAAATAAATTGAAGATTGAAAACACAGACAGAGGTTTGATACTCTTGGTCTGCTTGAATACAAACAGCCATACTCAACTACAATTGAGGAAACATTAGAGTTCCAGGCTCAATTAGGTCGTATAAATGTTACAATTAACCGCGTAGGTACTGACGACGCAGAAATATAATTTGTTCTTCATAAAAAAAAACTCTTAAAACACATGTAGTAACTTTTTAACATATTTCAATATTGTTAAGCTGAAAAAACAAATTTTACATATATACAAATCAATGTCGTAAACTGAATTTAAAAAAATTTCGCAAAAAAATTATATTTTAAAATACTATTCAAGTTTAATATTATCGTTTGCAGCTTTTATAATAATATTTTTTTAACCAATAACCAAAGGTTGTGAATCGCATAGATAAAAAAACCTATTGGTGATAAAGGATGTAACTACAAGAATGAAGTAGCTGATTTCATAAATTCTGCCATGTGCAATTTTTAATCAAATCTATTGAACGTCTGCTTTCAAAAAATTATTTGAAAGATTTTAATATTACGGAAAAATCAATTTCAAATATTGCTCAGTTAAAAGTCATGATGTTTGTAAAAAAAAAAGACATTCGTCAAGACAAAATTGGCGATAAACATAACCATGAACACATTTTTAAGCAAAGTTTTTATTTTACTTTACAAATCTTGGAAGCAAAAACCACAAAGCACTTACTGAAATTTAGCCCTATTTATGTTTTCTAATATAATATTTGGTACAGATATAGAAGGCCACATAATGCCACCAAAAGTCTTAGCACGCAAGATCTTAAATGTGTTCGTTTTTAAAATGGGTAAGATATACAACAGAAGCATAACATATAACATACAAAATTATCGTTTGCTGGTGAATTTACGTTTAATATTCTACATTTTGGAATATCTATGCAATACTTACAGTCTGCGAAAATAGATGGGTTTTTATTCATTTTCTGTTTTAAATATACAATAGTTAAGACAGAACATCTGCTGTTTTAAAAATTAAAGCCATTCGATTTAGCCTCGTAATATTTATAGAATTTTTTGGTTGAGTAAAGAAAGTAAAACCAAGATGTATCGTGGTAAAACTCTTACAAATGAGGATATCAAGAAAGTTGTTCGCTTAAGAAGTAATTCTAGTTACGAAATTAACAGAGATATAGATCATAATCCGTTGACAACTAATATGTCATGTAAACATTTACTACAGATCCATAGAGATGCAACATTGCTGTACTGACGTTAGCTATACAAAAGAACGAAAAACAGTTATTTTTTCCTTACGTGGACAATTAAATTTAGATGGACTTAATGATTTCCAATACTATTATCATGGTCTGAGAGGATTTGAGTTGTAACATCGTCACCGTATCGCGGTTGATTCTAGTCTATTATGTTATAGGCTGGAGTTTGTATTCATGAACCAGTTTTTTTAGTTTCTTTCCAACGTATTACAATAATGAACCGAAAATATATTATGATAGTTTCCATGAAATGTTCAACGGCAGACGATGGAACTCCCACCAATAAAATTAATAGATGAAGCTGCACCATAGGACTATCCTCCGTTCTCGTTCTGTGGTTTCTCTTGCTGAATGTCCTTTCCAATTTTATTCATAATTTTCTATAGCTCTTAAAAAGTTGTTCGATGTTTAAGGATATCCACTTAGATTTTTTTTCCTTATTAAGAAAACACTTTTAATCCTGACTTTCTTGGCTAACAAATTTGAAAATAACACGAAACTTACTTTAACTTGTTTGGAAACATGTATCTGCCTTAAAATGGGAAAACAAAAAATCCTGTACAGTTCTATAATCTACATAAACGTACGTATGTATTAGTAGATGCATTATATAGTAGTAGTAGTAGTTCTGAAAGTATGCATATATTCATACTATTTTAATGAAAAACTACTTTTATTATACGACTTATGCACAAATTTAGAATGGCGGTTTTCCAGTGTTGAAAGTACATACCCGTATATATTCTAAAAATATTAAAATGCAAATCGTAAGTAGACGAGAAAATTCAAAGATAAAAACTAACTGAGCATGGCTTCGTACAAAATAAAATGTTTAAGTAAAATATATTTGCTTGTAGTTCAGTCTTGCTATAACCCATAACTTAAAAAAAAAAAAATAAAAATAAAAATAAAAATTATGTGAAAATCTAAAATTTAATAACCGTTGTTGTTGTAAATTATTGGGTATGTAAAATATCCTCTTTTACTTCAGTTTAAAGGAATAAATAAAAAAAATGTATAGTATATACATTTCCATACTTCTGTGTATAGGACTTTAAATAAATTTTTTACGTTTCATATTCACACATATCAAAAAGATTTCTTCAGATAATTTCTAATCTAAGTATTTATTTTAATTATTGCAAACTTTGCTAATGCGAAATTTCTATTAAAAAACTTCGATTCTTACGTTGGGGTACTGTAATAATTCATGCATTAGTTCATAGTTTTGATTTGTATAAAAATAAAAATCAAAAAAAAAAATTAAGGATTTCAGTAGTGTTATTTGATTAGAAAGAAAGAAACAAATAAAATACATATATATACCATATATAAAAAATAATAATAAAATTTTTTATGCTACATTTCAATTATTATTATTATTATTATTTATATATATATATTTTTTTGAATACATCTAGTCCCAGTAGTCGTACTAATTGTTGTTACATTTTAATTCACAGTAATTGCAGGAAATATCCTTCGTTAAATTTATATTTATATTTATATAATCGTATATATAATATTTATATATGATACACTTAACTAATTTTATTTAATTAAATTACATCACCTCAGTGCTTACAATTACAGGGAATGATTATTTTTTTATTGTTAATTTTTTTTTTTTTTTTTTGGGTGTCTAAAATTTGTATATTTACTATATTTGCATATGTATTGTTTACACTTGTATTATTGGGTGTTTTAACTTCGCAGATCACGATTTAAGTTTACTTTAATGAAAAGGTTTCAAATGTTCCACATAGTTTTCTGGTATCAGACCACTTTTGCCGTTAAGAGTTCCTTGCAGCCAGCCTGGTTCGTGGGAGAAGCGCACTGAAAAATATAAAAAGAAATTTGCTTTATTTGTTAACATTTATCATAATTTATTATATTTACTATATTTTTGGAATTGACAATAAATAATGCAAGGCCACAAGGCTTTATTTAAGCAACAAGAAATTGTTGGTATTATTAAACAAATATGTACAATACAATAATTTGCTGCAATTGCTGCATAATCATACATGATTTTTACATATGTTCATATGCCGAAGACAAGTTTGTTTTGAGCATTTTGATACACGTTAAATATCTAGCCTCTTTAAAATGGTATATTATAAAACTTCAGTGCTTAGCCGCACTGCAATCTTTTTAACAAAGTAATATTCGTAGCAACGTCAAAGTAATCTAGACATAATTTTTAATTTTCGGACGTAACATTTTTATGAGTTTACCAATGAACAACTAAAACATAAATAAATTGATTTTGCTGCAAATCTGTTTGGACAAAGGAATTTCACCTCACTACGTTATTTGCTTTTTAAAAATTCTTTTCTTTTTTATGAGAACAGGGCTCCGAAGTTCAGACCGAAAGAGGAAAAACAATTGATACCAAAAATAAGTCAAGAGCATTTTATTTTATTACTACGAGTATTAACTGGAACTTAACTATTGCACAGGAACAATATTTGTATGAAATATAGGGTTTTCCAATAGGGACTTGACAACTTTGAATTTAATTTGTGAACGCACTTTTTCACTAATCATCAAACTGTCACTGTCAATTTATTCAGTAAACTCAACATTTTCATCAAGGTAAAGTATACTAACGAGCAACGTCTGCAAATTATAAAAATTTTCTACAGATATTCGGAGTCGCAAAATCATCTTCAGTGACGCAGCTCATTTATGGCTCAATGGGTTCGTCACCACTTCATCCACAAAAAATAACTGTTTGGTTCGGTTTGCATGCCGGCGGCGTTATTGTTCCATATTTTTTCGTCGACGATAACGATCGTCACGTTACTGTGAATGGTCAGCGTTATCGAGTCATGATCACCGATTATTTCTGGCCCGAATTGGAAGACATGTGGTTTCAACAGGATGGTGCCACAAGCCACACAGCACACGCTTCAATCGATTTATTGAAGAGTAAGTATGGTAAGCGTGTTACCTCAAGACATGGGCCAGTCGATTGGCCGCCTCGTTCGTGCGATTTATCGCCGCTTGACTATTTTCTGTGGGGCTACGTTGTCATTCCGCCAACGACGTTGGAAGAGCTTAGAGCCAACATTGAACGCGAAAAGTGTGGCTGAGTCGTTGAAAATTGGGTCCAACGAATCGACCGCTGCAAACGTGCCCGCGGTGGCCATATGAACGAAGTTGAGTTAGATTTATAAATGTTTTGATTCTACTTCAAGCCAATAATAAAGTTTTTGAAATATCTCGAATGGTTTGCCTTTCATTTAAAAAAAAAAAAGTTGTCAAGTCGTTATTAGAAAACCCTATAGATCGAAATTTCACCGTGGAGTATAGTGAAGTCATTTATACCATGTACAAGGCAGATTAATTCATTATGCGATTCATTATTGCCATATACCGAACTTTATTAATCAATAATATAGAGTGATTCATCGTGAGGTTTGATTTATAATATAAAATAAAACACACACAAATTTGAAAGTGAACTTAAAATTTTTATTATCGGTTAAAAGAACAATTCATGACATTTACTTTTAAAAAATGATATCACGACTACGTCTGAGGTGTTCCATTGGGAAGGTCCAATTTTGGGCGACTCGTTCGAGCATAGCGACTGGTATCTCGCGGATAACAGGAGTAATATTGGCTTCTAAAGCGTCAATCGTAGCTGGCTTATTCCTGGAGATCTGAGATATGTGTGATATCGCACGATTCAGGCGGCCAATTTGCCGTAGCAAAACGTGAAATTAAGTCCTCACCAAAATGTTTTCTCAACAAGTCCATTGTTTAACGCGCTGTATGGCTCGTAGCAACGTATTGTTGAAACCAGAGCTCACCGAGACCATGTGTTTAAATTTCAGGAATCACATAGTCCGTTAAAATGGCGCAATAACGGTTACCATTGACGGTAACATTCTTATTTGCCTCATTTTTGAAGAAATATGGACCAATGATTCCACCAGCCCATAAACCACACCATACCGTTGTTTTTAATGGATTTAATGATAGCTCTTGGTACTCTTCGGGTTACTCATCAGCCCAAATACGGCAATTTAGTTTATTAACGTATCCATTGAGCCAGAAATGGGCTCTATCTGTGAACAAAATTTCACGATAAACACCGGATTTTCATTGAGTTTTTCCAGAGCCCATTCACTGAAAATATGACGCAAATTCAAGTCGACTGGCTTCAATTCTTACACAAGTTGAATTTTGTACACTTTTAGGCCGAGATCCTCACGGCAACCAAGCTGCTGAGAACGACGACGAATCGATTCGTCACGGTTTTCGCGTACACACAGCTGCTTTAGTATCTTTAGTATTGCTTGGTATTGGCAATAGTGGTTTCAGGGGGTCGATTATGTGCACCGTGAGTTCCTCGAATCGCACGAAAAACATTTCTCACAGAACGCTGATTTTCGTAATACATCTGAACAATTTGGAGACGCTATTGTGGTGTGAGTCTTTTCACGATGGCTTGCCAAACGATACTGAACAAAAATGACAGCAGTTTAATAGGAGTCACGCGTGATCTGTCAAAAAAAGCCTATTGAAAATTCAACCTCACCATGAATCACCCTATATTTTACATTGATCTCACAATAAATGTGTGTTTAATTCAATGCAAACTTTCACACTAGCTATTGGCTCACATTTTATTTAATTCGTGCGGTTTGCTAAGAGATGGCGTAACTTGTATTATTCCATTGTTATTATTCCATTGGAACATGCGTTGAAAAGCTACTGTCATTGTACGTCATTTCAGTATATGTCATTCATTTGAAGCGTTAACAACAATAATTTTTTTTCACTCAAATATGTCGAACTTTGTGCTTGAAAAAGTGTTTTTGCTTTAATATGAAGAAAACTGCTGCCGAAAGTCATCGTATTGTTGTGGAAATTTATGGTGAACATGCGCTAGCTGAGCGAACATGCCAAAAGTGGTTTGCATGATTTAAAAGTGGTAATTTTGGCTTGGAAGACGATGAACGTCCTGGGCACCCAAAAAAGTTTGAAGATGAAGAGCTGAAAGCATTACTCTATAAAGATTGTTGCCAAACACAGGAAGAGCTCGCAGAATTTTTGGGTGTCACTCAAGCAGCCATTTCAAAACGTTTAAAAGCAGCTGGATATATTCAAAAGCAAGGAAATTGGGTTCCACATGAACTCAAGCCGAGAGACGTCGAAAGGCGGTTTTGCTTGTCCGAAATGCTACTGGAACGCCACAAAAGGAAGTCATTTTTGCATCGGATTGTTACTGGTGATGAAAAATGGATCCATTACTACAACCCCAGGCGCAAAAAAATATATGTGAAACGTGGACAACCAGCCAAATCAAATGGTGCGAAGGTAATGCTCTGTATTTGGTGGGATCAGATGGATGTGCTGTATTATGAGCTGCTAAAACCGGGTGAAACCATCAATGGACAACCCTACCGAACACAATTAATCCGTTTGAAGAGAGCAGTAGCCGAAAAACGCCCGGAATATGCGACCAGACACGAAGCAATAATTTTCCATCATGACAACGCTCGGCCCCACGTTGCTATTCCGGTTAAGAACTATTTGGAAAACAGTGGATGGAAAGTCTTACCCCACCCGCCTTATAGCCCAGACCTTGCCCCTTCTGACTACCATTTGTTCCGGTCGATGCAGAACGCACTCACTGAAATACGGTTCACATCAGAGCAGAATATCAAAAATTGGCTTGATTCATTCTTGGCTGCCAAGCCGGCGCAGTTCTTTTGGGATGGGATCTACAAATTGCCAGAAAGATGGGAAAAAGTCATAGCTTCAGATGGGCAATCCTTTGAATAATACTATTGTACATGTTTTTCTTAAATAAACGTCCAAATTTTGGAAAAAAAAAATACTAATTTACGTTGTTTTTATTCTAATAAATATGCCTGGAAAACGCAAATCTAATCTAGCGCGTAGTTCTGCCAGAGCTCGCGCTATGAAAATTGCCAGAATGATGGGAAAAAGTCATAGCTTCAAATGGGCAATACTTTGAGTAATACTATTGTACATGTTTTTCTTAACTAAACGTTCAAATTTTGAAAAAAAAAACCGCACGAATTAAAATATATACCCAATAGTAGTGAGCAACAGAAACGAAAAAAAATCTTGACTGCCTGCATGCAAAGCAATACAGAAGTACAAAAGTACGTTTCTTCGATACAGGTAATGTGGGAAAATATATTTTTTTAATATAATATACTTGAATAAAATCCATACCATTTTCCGTTAGTACCAACCTTCAAAAGATACTTGTATAAATTTGACAGCTGTCGGACGATTAGTTCTCGAGATATAGCGTTGTGAGTGAAGCAACTTTTGTTATTGTTAAAAAATGGATTCAAAGCAATTTTGTGTGTTGATTTAAATGCAGAAGATGCAAATAAATGGCTTCATAAGTGTTACCCGGACTCTGCACCAGCCGAACAAACCATTTGCAAGTGGATTGAAAAATTTAAAAGTGGTCATACAAGCACCGAAGATGATGCATGCAGTGGACGTCCAAAAGAGGCTGTTTCAGATGAAAACATCAAAAAAGTCCACAAAATGATTACGAATGACCGTAAAGTGAAGTTGATCGAGATAGCTGAGGTTCTAAATATATCAAAAGAGCGTGTTGGATATATCATACACAAATATTTGGAGATGCGAAAGCTCTGTTCAAAGTGGGTGCCGCGTTTGCTCACAGTCGACCAAAAACAACAACGTGTTGATGATTCAGAAGAGTGTTTAAAGTTGTTCAACCCCAATAAAGCCGAATTTTTGCGTCGGTATATGACAATGCATGAAACTTGGCTCCATGACTTCACACCAGAGTCAAGTCGGTAGTCAGCTGAGTGGCGAGCAGGCGACGAACCTCGTCCAAAACGACCAAAAACTCAACAGTCGGCTGGAAAGGTTACGGCATCCGTATTTTGGGATACACATGAAATAATTTTCATCGACTATCTCCAAAAGGGGCAGACTATCAACAGCGACTATTACATTCCGTTGACAATGCACCGTGTCACAAGTCAAAGGCAACTATATTAATAAATAAAGTTGAATTTTGCAAAAATTTTGTGTTTTACTATAAAGCGGCGCTGACTTTTCAGCCCATGTGTTACAGTGAAAAAAGTAAATAAGAATTTACTCATACTTTTAAAGTGAAGATTTACTCGTATATACCATATATCTCGAAGAAAAAATATCGGAGTTCGGTTGCCCCTTTAAAGTCCAGACTTATTCCAATTTAAAATACTTTCTTACAATATTAGGTTGACTAGTTTTTTTTGCACAACACTATTTTTCCCTTTAACATTTATTCGAGGATACAAATACAAAAACAGCTATTTTATACAATTGCTTGCATAACAAATTTTCATTTGCCGATACAGTCAAGTGCAAAATTGTGTCAATGTTTACGAAATTGCTACTTCTTTCTATTCTTTTGCTGATGTAAACAAATATAAATCCCTTTGTAACAGTTATTGACATTAAAAAAAAAAAAAAAGTTATTTTGAGACAGATGCCTCGCTTTCTTCACTCTACTTAATAATCTCCATACAATTTCTTCTTACAGTACTATTTATAACATTCTACTGTGGGGAAATACAGTTTTTCATAGTTATTGTACATGAAGTCAGCACTAATACATAAAATACAAAAATATTGCAGACAAATATCTGATCAATACACGCTAGATATGCATGCAGGTTGTTGGCGCGTGTGCTGATGAAGATGGTTTTTCTGTGTGATTTCTTAATTAGGATGGAGATTGGTCATTCCAAAATGGTTTTGCTTCGCGCAGAAAACACAAAATTTAAAAAAAAAAATCGTTGCTTTTGATTGTTTCAGTTTTGCACAGCAGCTTGTCGGCCGATTGTAGTAAAGAGGAGTAAATATTTCTTTCTAAGATATGATAAAATGATATTGGATGTATGCTTTTATCTTATTCTTTTTACCTACAGAAAATTAAAATGAAATCTATCCCAGAGGAAGATTACAAGCAAATGATGCAACTCTTAGAAGACGGTATAACAAGTCAAAAAAGTTTTATAAAGATACGGCCAAGCATAAACCCAAATGGACAGCGCGACGCTGCTTGAACAAACTGAAAACTGAAGCTTGTGAAAAAAAGAAAAAGCCCGAACTTTTAAAAAACATAAAAGCAAGGATCGCCTAAGTTAATAAAGAGAATTGAAAGTCGGCGTTATTGTCGGACAAAAATTAAGATCTGCATTTATATATATATATTTTTTTTTTTTAACTCTAGACTTCTTTCCAAATGCCCTTATTATAGTCTGTCATGAAGGTAAGCTATTATGACTATGTCTTCGTTCGTTTTTTTAATTTTTATTTTAAAGGGTCTTACAGATGTGTTATCTGGCCAAATAAGGAATTCAAATCAAGAAATGCTAGGAATAAAACCTTCCTTTCTAATAGATCTTTTAACCAGGATAGATAATATTGTGATAGTCCTCTTGAAAGTCGCTCACTCTTCTTCTAGACAATTTTTGATAGATTTTCTCAGTCGACAATCGGTTGTTTAGTTAAGGATTGGATAATTATAAAAGTAGCAGCTGCTGCCTATTTTGCTGGGACTATGTATGTAAATACTAAATTAATTTTTTCAAAGTGTATGTTTTCTGTAATTCCATGTAGGTTTATAAATAATAAGAATGAAATGTGAGAGTACTTTAACAAAGCTGCTTTAACATATTCAAAGCCTACATTAGATATCTCTAAAATTGAAAACTGAGCCACCTTCCTAAATGATGGATGGCGTTAGGGGCTAAAACGATAGCTCTCATATTCTAAATAAATATTACTGCTTCCGATAAATAAAAACTAAGCTATAAAAAACAACATATGCACAAAATTTCGGACAACGAAAACGATACTTAATCTCACTCACACATAAATTTAGTTTACTCCCGCTCAAACCGCATCATCTACACACAACCTTTTTCAACTTCAACCCAATTCTCACACACACATTCACTTCCTTCTTCACCTTACATACATTCACAATCCAGTTCAAACTTCAACACTAATAATAAACCGTCAAACCTATCTGAATTCATTGATCTGAATCATATGATCTCCGCAAGGAACTGATCAAAATCTGTATAACTCAAATCATTTGAACTCTTTGCATTTGCAGAAAATAAAACCCTCTCAAATTAGAAGCCTAATTAAAAGTAAACACACACTTCCTGCTTCACGTAGAACAAGTTAGCCTGACTCGAAAAATATTGCACTCAGTATTCTTTAATGGAATATGAAATGTTATTTAAATAACTTTGATGAACTTAGTATTTTAATTAAGGACTCAGTAACCCAACAAATAAACCGCTTATTTTTTTGGTGGGATTCAGAACTATTCGCACTCCGTTCATTAAAAATGGGAACATTAAAATGTGTCCACTTCAACCCACTTAACATACTAACATTACATAACTCCACATAGTTGAAAAAACGCCCATTCCTTAGACAATCAAAAATATATATAAATGTATTCAAAGGTTACCTCCCTATATCACTCACTTTCTGGTCATCCAAAATTTTAAAAAAGATTGGTGCCAAATATCTGCTCTGGTTTGCTGAAGCAAAAAATTTCTCTTCCGTAACCAAGTAGCTTTAAAACCCTATAGAGGATGTGTTGATGAGCACCTTCATATAGATTATTTCCAAAGCCTTATCCTCAAAAAACCCATATCTCATTGTTATCATTGGACTTCGAAATAGCGAAAAAGCGAATATCGGACAACAATAGATTTTCGAGTTCTTATCCTTTGCACAACAGGATCCCTCAAGGATTACCACAGTCCGTTGTATTTATAATCACCTTTGATGATATTTCCACTATATTAAGGAAATACTAGGTGGAGTGAAAAGTAACCGCTTTGACCGCCAGAATGCGCTGCTACTGCAAAAAAGGTTATAGTGTCTTGAAGTCTCCTCAAGTCTGACAGACATGCCAAATTTCAGTGCGATACTGTTTTTAGTTTTGTTTTGACAGCTGATTGTTGTTGACGTGTTTGGCATCATGTTGAGTATGGACAAAAACGATTTTCGTTCTCTCATAAAACATTATTTTTTGAGAGGCAAAACGGCAAAGGAAACAAAAGAAAAGTTGGATAGATATTATGGGGCTAATGCTCCGTCAGATTACACCGTCAAATATTGGTTTCGAGAGTTTCGTGGTGGCCGCAACTCCATAACCGATCAAGTCCGCAGCGGCAGGCCTTCCGATGCGGTTACAGAGGACAATGTCAAAAAAATACATAAAATGGTGTTGGCTGACCGGAAAATGAAGGTGCGCGAGCTAGCAGATACCACACGAACGCGAGAGCACCTCGAAATAGGGTTTGGACTTGCTGATGCGGAATCGGGCGGACTTTTGGCGTCGATTGGTAACTGTTGAACACCAGAGAACAGAATGAGTGCCCGTCAATGGACTGAAGCCGGCAAGAGTGCTCCGAAGCGGTCGAGGGAGGCTCGATGGAAAGGTTATGGCGTCGGTTTTCTGGGATTGTCATGGCATATTCTTCGTGGACTACCTCGAAAAAGGAAAAACCACCAATACGAGTATAACTGTGCATTTTTGGAGCGAATGAAGGCCGAAATCGCTGCAAAACGACCTCACATGAAGCGAAAACATTTTTTTTTGCAAGACAATGCACCGGCGCACAAGAGCATCGCAACTCCAATTCCCAAGCTCCAATTGCTGTCGCATCCACTCATCAATAAAAAATTCAGCTCACGCGAGGAATTCATCGCCTCCACGAAGGAGTATTTTGCAGACCTTCCGGAAAATTACTTTTCGGACGGGATTAAGAAGTTGGAAAATCGCTAAAATAAGTGTATCAACTATATTGAATAAAATAAAAACACATTTAATTTTTTTTTCTTCATTCCCAAGGTGGTTACTTTTCACCCCATCTAGTATACACTTTTAGATAGTTGTTTTTATGCGGACGATATCTATATTTTAAGCAAAGTAAATGATTTAAATCTATGTATGGATTGGGCGATGCCATAAACGAAAAAAAAAATAAGTTAAAAATTTATAAAACTCCTACGTAAAAATAACCTCTGAAAAATAATATGCATTGCCCCTTTAAATTTAATATAAGAAGCTAAATTTTAATCCAAGCATCGTCGCGTCGGAGGACCGCTAAGTAAATATAATATTATCCTTACTAATATTTTAAATGCGAAAGTAACTCTGTCTGTCTGTGTGTTACGTAATTACGCCCAAACTACTAAACCGATTTAATTGAAATTCGGTACAGAGATAGTCGAGTCTCAGAAAGGACATAGGCGAAAAAAGGGCTGTAGGGGGTTGAAATAGGGGATGAAAGTTTGTATAGAAATTATGTCATTTTTAAAGCTTGAAGCTTGAAATTTATTTTTCTAGGCTTTTTATTAGATATAAATAAATACGACATTCAAAGTTTGTAAAAATTTTACCCTAAAGGGGGTAAAAATACGGGATGAAAGTTTTTGTATGATGACGTCGGCAAAAAAGCTTACGACCCAGAAAATAAAAATATAGAAGAAATACAGAGAATTACGGTGTCATTGCAAAATATGAATGTATTTCTTACGCAAGTAAGAAATTTGCCAAGCGTCGCGCGCCATACACAATTAGGGGGGCGACGTAGGTGGGAGAATATGATTAAGTGTGTCTACCTGAACGGGCAGACACGTAAGGGCAGACGACTGCAAATTGCTTAAATTCAAGTTGTTTACACGATTTTTTGTTTTATTTAATTAATGTTTTTCGTAAAATGAAAAAAAAATTGGTTGGATTATTAAATATTTTTTCTTTAATTTTCATTTAGAATTAGATTAGATTAGAATTACTATATTTTAGAATTTTAGAATTTTTTAGATTAGTTTAGAATTAAATTTTTGTTTAGAATCATACGTAAAATACTATTGTTTTCGTTAATTTTGTAGTTGGTTTGAGTGTGTCTTCATAATCTTTGCGTTATTTATGTTCTTTAAAAAATAAGTTTTTTTCGCAATCCAAAATAATTTTAACATTTTTCTTTGCTTACGTTTATAAGTTAAATTAAGTGTAAAAAGTTATAGAGGTTTTGTTTATTTAGGTCAATAAAAATAGTTAAATATTGGGTCTATAACTCGTGCGGTTTACTAAGAGATGGCATAACTTGTATTATTCCATTGGAACATGCGTTGGAAAGCTACTGTTATTGTATGTCATTTCAGTATATGTCATTCATTTGAAGCGTAAACAACAATAATTTTTTTTTCACTCAAATATGTCGAACTTTGTACTTGAAAAAGTGTTTTTGCGGGGAGTTCTTCTTCATTACTTTAATATGAAGAAAACTGCTGCCGAAAGTCATCGTATTTTGGTGGAAGTTTATGGTAAACATGCGCTAGCTGAGCGAACGCGCCAAAAGTGGTGATTTTGGATTGAAAGACGATGAACGTCCTGGGCAGCCAAAAAAGTTTGAAGATGAAGAACTGGAAGCATTACTCTATGAAGATTATTGCCAAACACAAGAAGAGCTCGCAGAATTTTTGGGTGTCACTCAAGCAGCGTTTAAAAGCAGCTGGATATATTCAAAAGCAAGGAATTTGGGTTCCACATGAACTCAAGCCGAGAGACGTCGAAAGGCGGTTTTGTATGTCCGAAATGCTACTGGAACGCCACAAAAGGAACTCATTTTTGAATCGGATTGTTACTGGTGATGAAAAATGGATCCATTACGACAACCCCAAGCGCAAAAACTCATATGTGAAATCCGGCCAACCAGCCAAATCAACGGCAAAGCCGAATATCCATGGCGCGAAGGTAATGCTCTGTATTTGGTGGCATCAGATGGGTGTGCTGTATTGTGAGCGGCTAAAACCGGGTGAAACCATCAATGGACAACGCTACTGAACACAATTAATCCGTTTGAAGAGAGCAGTAGCCGAAAAACGTCCGGAATATGCGACCAGACACGATCCAATATTTTCCATCATGACAACGCTCGACCCCACGTTGCTATTCCGGTTAAAAACTATTTGGAAAAAAGTGGATGGGAAGTCTTACCCCACACGCCCTATAGTCCAGACCTTGCCCCTTCTGACTACCATTTGTTCCGGTCGATGCAGAACGCCCTCACTGAAATACGGTTCATATCAGAGCAGAATATCAAAAATTGGCTTGATTTATTCTTGGCTGCCAAGCCGACGTAGTTCTATTGGGATGGGATCTACAAATTGCCAGAAAGATGGGAAAAAGTCATAGCTTCAGATGGGCAATCCTTTGAATAATACTATTGTACATGTTTTTCTTAAATAAACGTCCAAATTTTGAAAAAAAAAAAAAAAAAAAATACTAATTTACGTTGTTTTTATTCTAATAAATATGCCTGGAAAACGCAAATCTAATCTAGCGCGTAGTTCTGCCAGAACGAAAATTGCTAGAAGCAAAGAGTCTATGTAGAGTATACTCAAACCCGTTTGGCTTTAAATGCCGAGCGCCTCGCATCCCAAAGAGCTTCTGAGACTCAAGGGCAAAACGAAGCGCTTTGGATTTTTGATGTCGATCGTCACGCAACTCAGAGATCTGCTGAGAACTTAGAGCAAAGTCAAACACGGCAACGTTTAGATGCCGAACGTCACGCATCTCAAAGGGCTGCTGAAAATTAGAGCAAACTCGGCTACGTCAGCTTTTAGATGCTGAGCGTCATGCGTCATTGACTGCTGCAGAGTCCCAAGAAGAATCGCAAAGAAGACGTGTTTTAAGTGCTGAACGGCAGTCTCAAAGGAGAACTGCATTTATACGTAGTACATGGGAGTGAAAAGCCTCCCTGCTTTTGATCATGACCCTTTGAGCGATTATATTAATCATCGAATAATTCTTATAGGTTGGATGGATAAAAAGTGTATACAGTGTGAAGCACTAAAATGGAAAGAGGAAACTCCGGGCATGTGTTGTTCTGGTGGTAAAGTTTCGCTTCCATATATTGGTGAGCCAGAAGAACCCCTAAAATCCTTATTTTTGTACGATAGTAATAAATTGCGGAGTTTTTTGAACAGAATAAGGAAATACAATTGTTGTTTTTAAATGACGTCGTTTGGGGTAAATAATGAGGTTGTTATTCCCGGATTTTCCACTACGTTTACAATCCAAGGACAGATTTATCATAGCATGGGCTCTTTACTGCCTACAGACGATCAGCCAAAATTCTTGCAGATTTACTTTATGGGACACGAAAATAGCGAAGTTGATCGCAGGTGTCAAAATATTCAAGGAGTTGAAAAAGATATCACTTTATAAATTCAATGAATGTTGCACGATCATAACAGCCTCATTAACACTTTCAAAACTGGATAAGAAAGAATGCCGAGAGAAGAATACAAATTAGTCAATCCTGACCGTACGCCAATTGGCGAACCTGAAATACGGTACAATGCAGCATTAATCAATGAAGTCGCAGCCGTAGTATCTGGCGAACAGTTTGCTTCCCGTTATATTATTTTACATACCCGTGTAAATTTTACGATGCGTTCCAGTATCCACTAATATTCAGCAAGGAGCAAGAAGAGTATTACTTTCAAATACCCCAAGTCAGTCCTGTGACAGGATTGCCTTTACCCAACAAAAAAATATCGTGCATGGATTTTTATGATTATTATATCTTGATTCGAGAAAATGATTTCAATATAATATCACGATGCAGACAATTCGCCAATCAGTTTTATGTTGACATGCATGTAAAACCATTATCATTAAATCAGAGCAAATTAAGAGCGGAGAACTACATTCATCTTCAAGATGCCGTTGCAAATGATAGGGTAATGTTAATCCTAATAATATAGGTAAAATGGTTATTTTACCGTTTTCATTTATAAATATCTCGAAGTATTTGCACAAACATACTCAAGACGCGTTTGTTTATGTATGTATGTATGTATGTATGTACATATAGTCGCCCTAATTTATTTATTACTTTCACCTGTAACCCAAGTTGGCCTGAAATTTTTGATGAGTTGCGGTCGGAATAAAGTGCGATAGACACGATATACATAGTTGCAAGAGTTTTTAGATTGAAAGTTAAAAAGCTAATTACTGTTATTAACAAAGAAAAATAATCGGAGAAGTATTGTGTTTTATGTATTCGATAGAATGGCAAAAGCATGGCCTACCACACGTACATATTTTAGTGTGGTTAAAAGAGAAGTTGAGATCTGATCAAATAGATAAAATTATCAGCGCTGAAATACCAGATCCAGATAATGACAAGTCACTACATGTAATTATTGTTAAAAATATGATTTATGGTCTATGAGGTCCTGAAAATCCCCAATGCCCTTGCATGAATGATAGGAAATGCACTAAAAAATATTCTTTCAAGCTTATTATTATATTATAAAGAGATTTTCCACAATGATAACGGATATCCGCTATATCGTAGAATGGCGCCAGCAGACGAAGGTAGAACAGCATATGTACAACTCCGAAACGATAGTTACGTTACTATAGAAAATGGTTGGGTGGTTTCTTATTCACCTATTTTGTCAAAAATGTTTAACGCCCATATAAATGTCGAGGCTTGCAGTTCAGTGCGCGCTATTAAATATATCTACAAGTATATAAACAAAGGTAGCCACCAAGCTGTTTTCAATTTCAGAAACACAGAGGCCACTAATCACACAGATGAAGTCCATACATTACACGAGAGGCACCTCAATGTCCACCAAGAAAATGGTGAACGTGTCTATTTTACTGAAAATAATTTCCAAGAAAGACAATCTTCTCCTCCAAAAACGAGTTATTCAAGAAGTTGCCAGTGGCGAAGAAGGTTTGTTCTTTTTGGATGATCCAGAAGGCACTGGAAAACCTATCTTTTAAATTTATTACTAGCCCAAATCCGGACAGATAAAGGAGTTGCTGATGCAGTATCTTCCTCTGGAATAACTGCTACGCTACTCAGTTCTAAAACTACCCTTGAACTAAGCTCATGAGAAAATGTCAGTATGTTACATTAGCAAAAGCAGTGAGCGCGGAAGAATGTTACAGCAGTGTAAGCTGTTGGTTTGGGATAAATGTACGATGTCCCACAAAAGAGTAATCGAAGCACTAGATTGCACAATGAAAGGTATCAAAGGCAACCAGGATATCATGGGAGGGATGGTGGTACTTTTAGCTGGTGACTTTAGGTAGACCCTCCCGGTTATTACTAAGGGTACGCCGGCAGATGAAATAAACGCCTGTTTGAAAGTATCCGTATTATGGGTACACGTAAAAAAGTTTTGTCTCTCTACAAATATGCGAGTACAAGTTCACATTGATTCTCAAGCTGGGCAATATGCAGCTGCTCTTTTAAAAATCAGAGAAGATTGTATGCCAACAGACAGTAACGACGTGATTACACTGAGACGTGAGTTCTGTCAAATTGTCGATAACACAGATGACCTAAAAAATAATGTCTATCCCGATCTTCAAATAAATACGGGCAATCGAAAGGCAATTTTGGACCCGAATAATGAGATAGTTAACCATATAAACGAACAAATCATGTCAGACGTGGAGGGGGATGATGTAGAATAGCTCTCAGTAGACAATGTTATGATACACTGAACAAGTCACATCATATCGTATAGAGTTTCTCAACTCTTTAGAAATATCAGGAGTGCCTTCCCATAAGTTGAGGCTGAAAGTTTGTGTTTCATTCCTATTAATGAGAAATCTAGACGCGCCAAGGCTATGTTATGGTACACGGCTACAAATTACACATCATTATAGTTTATAGTCATGACAAAAGGAGAAAATGTTTTAATTCCCCGTATTCCAATAATTCCAACTGATTTGCCATTTCAGTTTAAAAGATTGTAGTTTCCCTTAAAATCAGCATTTGCAATTACAATAAATAAAGCTCAAGGACAGACACTTAAAGTTATGTTCATTTAGAAAAAAAAAAATTTCCCCATGGGCAACTCTGTAGTATGTAGCATGCTCACATGTATCAAACCCACAAAATCTTTATGTTTTGGCAAAAGATGGGAAAACTAAAAACGTCGTGTATAAAAATGTATTTAAATAAGCTATTTGCAGTAAAATACTGTAAACACCTTATTTTAAAGTATGAATGTGTTTTATTTAAAAAATAGTTAGCCTAAAAAATTATAAATGCTGCCGAAAGACACTATTCCACGCGGACGAAGTCTATAATTAGCCTAACATTGTTAAAGAATAGAGTTACCTATTTATTTTATATGCTATATTTTAACATACTTCGCGCGAACTTAGTTTCATGAATTAACCTATCTCACGAAGTCTATACCTTGCAATGGTTTTATGATAGTAAACTAACTCACGGTTGCGTTAAATTAATGTATACTTAGACTCAACGATTTGATATTGTAGTTTTCATATTTACCTACGTCCCTATTGTTTAAGTTTAATATTTTATCTTTTTTAGTTGAACTTTTTCTTTTTATTGTATTTATTTTGCGGGTCCCCGCAAGGGTCAATACATATTTTTTTTTTTTTTTTTACTTTTTAGGAGTTTTTTTTTTAAGTAGGGTTTTTTTATTTTTTAATTTATTTATTTTATTTTATGCTTTTTATATTTTATATGTATATTGCTAGAATAGGCACGCTACAATCGACATTTTCAAAAAATCATCATCATCGAAATCAGTTAAACCGTTTGGGAGTTACAGACAGACACACAGATCCACAGATACACACGTTAAACTTATAACACCCCTCAGAACTCATCCTAAGTACGATATTAACAATGTACGAATTACTAATGATAACAACTTAAGTATCCTAGGATTAGTCTTGAATAATAAGAACTCTTGGGAAGACCATTGTTAATATCTTAAAAAAGTGAATATTATCAAATATATAGTAAATATTGTAAGAAAAGTCATGTACACATTAACACTCTTACATTTGTTGCCAAAATTCTAGTTCTCTGTAAAATTGACTATGGAATCAAAAGGTCATCAAAAGGAAGTCATTTTTGCATCGGATTGTTACTGGTGATGAAAAATGGATCCATTACGATAACCCCAAGCGCAAAAAATCATATGTGAAACCCGGTCAACCAGCCAAATCAACAGCAAAGCCGAATATCCATGGCGCGAAGGTAATGCTCTGTATTTGGTGGGATCAGATGGGTGTGCTGTACTATGAGCTGCTAAAACCGGGTGAAACCATCAATAGACAACGCTACCGAACACAATTAATCCGTTGAAGAGAGCAGTAGCCGAAAAACGCCCGGAATATGCGACCAGACACGAGGCAATAATTTTAAATCATGACAACGCCCGGCCTCACGTTGTTATTCCGGTTAAGTACTATTTGAAAAACACCCGCTTTATAGCCCAGACCTTGCCCCTTCTAACTACCATTGGTTCCGGTCGATGCAGAACGCCCTCACTGAAATACGGTTCACGCCGCAGTTCTTTTGGGACGGGATCCAAAAATTTCCGGAAAGATAGGAAAAAGTCATAGCTTCAAATGGGCAATACTTTGAATAATACTATTGTACATGTTTTTCTTAAATAAACGTTTAAATTTTGAAAAAAAAACCGCACGAATTAAATTACATACCCAATATATTTACGGTAATTGTCCGCAATCAATTCCGCAAATAATAAAACCAACTTATCACCATTCCGCAAGAAGAAGCATAAACACTTTCCCTTCAGCACCATTTATAAATATTCTTGCCGAGGCAGGAACAACGAATCGAAAAAATAGTATCAAATGTAAAATAGTGATGAAGGTATCCACCAATCCATTGGCCATAAATGCAAAAGGCGGATTCCATCCGTAATAAGAACAATTTTGGAAAAGCCAGGCAATTAATATTGGAAGAAGTGGAGAAGCGGAAACAATATCTGCAAAAGATGTACCAACCTAAAAATTTAACGTATTTAGCAAACAAGATGTAAAAACAAATATATATGAAGTCCTAAGAAGCAAACAGCAAATCGAGTAGAGCCTTAATCTGCAAACCTGCCTAAAATAAAATTTTCAAAACTTGGGTTCATTCTTCAGCTAACCTACCCAACACTTGCTAAGTAAAAACAACTCTCCCATCTGCACCTTCTGCAATGTAGCACTTGATCTCTCTCATATTCTAAAAAAACTGAACAATATCAATACCTATTATAAAATCAATTTTCAAAAATAGATCAATCTATGATGTTATTTAGTACATCCAGAATTCCTCAAATATCGAAAATAACAATAAATTTATATCTTATAACTTATATAACTCTGTAGTTTTTAACTGTGTAGATCCAATAAACTTCCCAGCTAGGTTATTTATATATACATATATTACCTGTTAATTAATGATAATAATTTGTATTTTCGTTTATTTAATAAATACGTCAGGTTATCTAAAACCATCACGATTTTCTGTGCAATTAGAGGAAAAAGTTATTTTTTATCTTCGCTTGCACTTTTGCACTTGAATAATTTGTCGCTATTATGTTAATTATCACCACCTTAGCGGTACCCAAACCCAAAGCTGCCTCAAATCTTAAAATTCAGCGACCGTGGAGTTTTGGTGTAAAAAAGCAATCCTGTATTCAAGTTAAGCCCTCCATCTCAGTCCACAAAAAATCAGTAATCAGAGAAATCTTAAATCTTAAAAATTATCGGTTGATGCAGTTTTTGTGCAAAATAGTAATCCTGTTTGCAAGTCAAGAACATTAATTTCAGTCTACAAAAATCGCTTTTTACTGAATCTACATTGTACTTTATTTGCTCATCTATGTATAAATCAAGTTGAAAGAGGCTTTCTTTTTGATAAAATCGGTTCCAGCCGATACTAGAAAATTTTAAAAAGGGTACCAGAATAATGGAGAAGTTCATACGTAAATGTAAAAGAGTCTACGCAGTCTTCTAACTTAAGGATATGAAAGAGACATGCAACCGAAAAATCATCTAAATACCCAACAACAAATCTAATCAACTAGTAGTTTGTAATTTTCCAGCCTTGGACAGTCACTAAAACCACTTTATAGAGTGTTTTATCATCCGTAGTTCAGAGGCAAAGTCTGATAGAATAGACTGATCGAACTCCATAAAAAATTGGCAAACATTAATACGATACAGAAATAAAGTAAATAAAATAACACCCCGTTGTATTGAGTTAAGCCTATATTTTCACTTGCATAGCAAATGGTTTTATTACTCTTAAATTAGACGAATACAATTCGACTTTTCAAAATATTAGTAATAATTATACTACACTTTATAATTATATTACATATTTATTAGTATTATATAATACATGCCTGGTGTGACAAAAGATGGTGGGAAGTTTAATCCCACAATTTAAAGGAAAACATGAGGATTGGCACTTTCAATAATTGAACGACATGTTTTAAAATATATGTGAAATGCCAACATATAATATATTAAGCAAACTAAAGTGTTAAAACTTACCATTTGTAATAATTTGATTTGGTTCAAAAGAGAGTTCTCCTTCGCTCTCACCCAAACAAGCATACAACGTTCGCACCCGCCTATTTTAAAAGAGAATTTGTACTCATTTCTTTGTATAATACAATATAAGGTAAGGTAACTCACGCTGTTCCAGCATTTAAATCTCTTTTAATCTGATTGACATCTTTTGTTCGGTGGACCTTCTTTGGCACATATTCTCCCGCCGTATGATTTACTGATACTGTCGCTGTAGCAGCACTAGGACTTACACCTACATCATCACAGCTATTTGCATTTGACGCCACTGCCAGAAGATTTGATATCGAGCCGGCTACACTCATTTGTCCTTGATGCGTTGAATAATCAATGGAACCTCTCGGTTTGTCTCTTGATGATGAAACCGAATCGCACACAGATTCATTCGAACTGCTTGTTGAATGCATTCGATCATTAGAATCACCTCGCGTCGATCCTGGATACAGCTTAGCTTGAGCATAACCTCCTAAAAGCGACCGTGATTGGGGTGTTGTGTTTGTGCCGTAAAGCTGTTCAGGTCGCATGGCCAACGGAGGTGGTGGAGATATATTTACACGATTTCCACATGGCTGATTTAGGTATTCATGACGCAATGTAGTCGTATTTGCTGGTGTAGCATGATGTGCCACTAGAGGACCATTTGTCCCTGATAATGCAGTACCACCCACAGTTCCATAAGTTGACGGATCTCTTCGAATGCTAATATCACTCTCAGATAATGTCATATGAGACATGGGATGGTGATTTGGCTTAGTTGGGTGTACTGGTATACTTGGAGCCATACCTTTGTTACTTGGCGTGCCGTTGGTACTAATCACAGACGCACTACTACTCGGCTGATAGACCATGCCATTAGGAATATTTTGCAGCGAAGAAGACATTGGTTGCTCAGTATAATTGGATTTTGCTACCACACGATAGACTTGCTGCTGGGGTGAATACATTGATGGCCGGCTCCCCACTTGTGGCGCCCCCTGATGTGTGCGCGGAACTCTTGCTGGCGGACTTGAATTTGATGTAGAATTTCCAGTGAGATTTCCTGGAGGATTATTAAATATCAAGTCGTAGTTCTCAATAAGAATGTTAATAACGATATTATTGAATTTAATATCCAAAATGGCAGCGACAGTCTCCTCCTGCGGACGCAGAAGCGTTGGTCCAAAAACGACGCCCAAATTAAACACGGACATCCTATTCTTTTCGTATTTGCGGGAAACCCTGAAATCACATAGCCGGAGTCGAATGCATTAGTATACTTGTGCATATATTTATATCAATTAATTTACAAATCTTACTCAGTTAAGTGTTTAATGACCATTTCCAGCATTAAGAAATTCTGTTGTGGCAGTTTGTGAACTAATTTATGAACTTCATGAACTCGTTGCTTAAGATTGTCTTGTTCTAAAAACATCGCAAAGCAAAAAAAAAAAGAAAAAAAAACAATAGGCTTAAACAAATCCTACCTGCACTCGAATTGAAAATAAAACTTACTTGCCGCTTCAATAAATCCACTATGATACCGGTATGTCATCAGTGGTTCATTCAAATTTCTCAAATATGTCTTTAGTGCGCTCGCTATTGTATTACTTTCCATTAGATCTCTATATTGTTCATCAGTAAATAGTACATCAGTCTTTTTCTTGTCCATACCAAGTGAGAGTAGCTTGGTTATCTTGGTTCCCACACCACTTTTCCGGTAAATACCCTCTTCCTCAAGTCCACGACTCTCCAGTACATCAATACATTTACGAACGAAAGCAAAGCCCGTATCATCCAATTGGTATTCCTCAGAGCCTTTTGTTTTACCCGGGGTAAGGTATGTCTATAAAATAAACACAATTAGTACCTCGTCTTCAAAAGAGGTTCTTAGTCAATTACAGGCTCTGTTCCATCCATCGCATTAATCCACGCTTTTCGATCTTCCTCACTTAGAGCTTGAAATGTGTACAAGATACCCGGTTTCTCTTCAAAAGTTAAATTGAAACAAAAACGTTTTTCGAATTCAGATTCTCTTCGTTGGCACTTTGTCAATGTAAGTTTTTCTTCACTCGATTCCGGTCTTCCAGATATCTGATTGAATTGCAACATTGTAAACTCTTTCTTTTGTTTCTTGTATGTACAATAGTATTTGGTCCATGTTGCTTTAAATGGTTCTAGAAGGGATATTTTCAAAATGGAATCTTTTTCAGAGCTTTCATAAATATGTTTCTATTTAAGTTAAGTGATTTTCATTTGCAATTAGCCAAAAATCAAGACTTACTCTTTTCCATCAAAAACAAATAGCCACGCTTTGTAAATTTCTCTTCGGGTTTCTGTAAAAACAATACAAAAATATTGGGAGATTAATTGTCAGATATTTTACAATTTATTGTCTAATTTTAGGAAATACTATAGACCTGATTTTGGGTAATGAAGTGAAAGAGATGTAGAATCAACATTTTTGATCTAGTTTACTTAGCCTTGGAATTTCGTACAGAAGTTAACATATTTTGGCATGTCCATCTAATTCAGCTAATAAATTTTCCATCGAAGTATTCTGTACCATTAACACATCGAAAATATATAATTGGTTTCAAAAATTATGTGTTTTGGCATTTTGTTAATAATTGGGAAAGCCAAATCGATTGAAAATTACGATTAGTTCATCCAGTGAATGTTTAAAGTGGCTTCAGGGAAAAGTGGTGATGTACTGCGTATTTGTGAAAATAATTCAGGAAATGAAATCATATTAAATAGAGTTTAATTTTCAATAAAAATATGGTAACTGTTTGCCATAATTACAAAACTTCTTTGTAGTTAATGTATCGAATTTGTTGCAACCCAAATTCGTTTGATTTGATATTAACAAAGAACGTTCAGCTTTGTATGTAGTTGTAACAATAAAAAAAAAAAAGAATAGGCACAGTGATGGGAAAAAGTTTCGAACTAGAAAACACTGCTTGACTATAAATCCGCCATTTATTTAGCAAAAACGGCTTAACATACTGCAGCGATGGGCACCAAATCAAGATAGATTACCATCTATACGCGAAACAGTGAGTAAAAGTTTCTAAAGAGATCTTAGGCGAACCACTAGCATGTCAGCGAAAAATCCAGAGAACATCCAATGATTACCGGCATAGCCAGGAAAAATTAACCAGCACAATTTAAACAAGGAAAGAGGCTAGAGCCGGGCGCTAAGTTTACGAGAACGGTCCAAAGTCCAATTAACCAGAAAACCTAAGCGCACAAAGTAGGTGAAACATATTCGAAGAAATATGCAAGAATAGTGCGGATACTGTGCTTGGTATTTCAAAAGGCCGACATCACATAAATTAAGAAATGTGGTGATGGAACCATGATATGAAAATTGAGATAAAGAACAAAAGGCAAGTCTTTGAAGAGTGGAATAAGTACAGCGGAAATAGTGAAACCAAAATATGCATTTACAGTTTATGGACTGTGCAAAAAAAAAGGCGAAAAAACCATACCAAGAGCACGTGCTATAGCAATATAAGCATTAAAATCGGGAATTAAAAGAGGTACCTTCAGAACCTTTATTCTACAGGCAGTGAAAGTGCAACGTCGAAAGTAAACGGGTAAATGACCTACAATTTTTAAGGTTGCGGTACACCGAAGAAAAATCTCGCATTCATTTGCCAATATACCAGGTGTACAGGTATGAAGCAACAAGATACAAATGCCTCGATAGGGAACATTTATTGTGAACGGGCCTTATTTTTATTTTTGTTATTATTATTATTATTATTTTTTTTTTTTTTTTTTGGTTGCTACGACACCTGTCAAACATGTTTAGTATACATCAAGTCACTGAGCAAACAAGTGTTAAAAATGTCGAATTTTGTATCAGAAAATTATGTTTTTTTTGTTTTCAACGGTTCAGAGATAACGATTTTGATGTGAGAAATGAAGAACGTGGAAGACCACAATATTGGATGAAGATGACACTTTGAGTCAGAAACAAATGGCAGAAATGTTAAATGTTGCACAACGAACAATTTCTAACCATTTAAAAGCTATGGGAAAGATCCAAAAGTCTGGAAAATGGGTGCCACATGAATTGAGTGAAAGACAGATGCAAAAATATTTGTGAAATTTTGCTTCAAAGGCACGATAAAAAATCAATTTTGCATCGAATTGTTACTGGCGATGAAAAATGGATTTATTTTCAGAATTCTAAACGGAAAAATTATGGGTAAATCCGGGACAACCATTAACTTCGACTGCCAAACCAAATCGATTCGGCAAAAAGACAATGAATTGTGTCTGGTTTGACCAGAAAGGTGTGGTGTACCACGAACTCCTAAAACCTGATGAAACCGTTAATACGGATCGCTACCGACAACAATGATCAATTTGAACCATGCATTGATCGAAAAACTACCAGAATGGGCCAGAAGACACGGCACGGTAATTTTGCTCCATGACAATGCACCTCCACACAAAGCAAAACTGGTTCAGGATACAACCAAAGCACTCGGCTGGGAGCTGCTACCCCACCCGCCGTATTCACCAGACTTAGCTCCTTCCGACTACCATTTGTTTTCATCGATGGGACACGCTTTAGTTGAGCAGCACTACGAATTCTACGGGGAAGCCGAAAATTGGGTGACTTTACCAGTTTTATTGGCGTGGAATCCATAAATTGCCTGAAAGAATTGAATAAAATGTTTTTTACTTTCCCATTAAAAATTAGCGATTTATTTTCACAAAAAAAAAAACTTCAAACGGTACACCCTGTATGTTCAAGATGAGCGGGGAAACCTTCGAACGGAATGCGACCAAAATTGCAATAGATGTAAAGAGCACTAATAAAGAATTTCCACGCAGTACCATTCCCTCAAACAAAGGATTTAACGAAACCGAAGCTGTAAAGCATGAAGCATGGTCTTGCAATCGGACCCGATAGTGTGCGTAACAATCAGAAAACTTGGGTTAAAGTGGTTCCCGATTTTATTCAATTAAATGATGCGAGGCGATCGAACGCCTAACCAGTGGAGGGCGAGCTTTCTGGTTGTATTTTTTTTTTTTTGTTTTTATAATCCCGCGCGCGCACCAAGGGAATATGAATACCCTTTTACTGGCTTTTCTCTAGGGCGCGGTCGGGTGGTGTAGTAGTTTGAAACTCAGGTGTATTAGGTTTCGATATTTTTCCCAGAGGTGGTTGTCAAACTGGACGGGACGAGCAAGTGCATCCTCAATCAGTGGGTCTCAGTACGTGCTAGTTGTTAATTCGTTACATTTAACCCAGCCAGCAACCACTCCAACATCAGTGTTATGCCTTCATGTCAGAGTTGACGCCGACGGGATCCTCATATAACTACATGCAAATTCTACGAAAACTTTTTCAGAGAATTGCCTCGCACGGGATTCGAACCCGCGACCCTCTGCTTGAGGAGTGTATGCATATACCACTACACCACGGCCACCCTCAAATCCAAGGCGACACTAGTAATTGCAACAACAACCGATCGGTGAAAATAACATCGTATACTTTGAAAACTTACGAGCGAGATCTGGCAGTCGACAACGGAATATAATTAAACTCCATAGCAGTGAATCGTGAGAGGCTGGTCGACGCGATTCAAAACTTTTGAATCAGGATGGAGATCGAAAAGCTTCGCAGGATCTGCATATCGTCTGCATGAGGTCGTCGCATATTCCGGTCTAAACGGCAATAGAGGATCAATTTCAGTCGAAGTTCAAAGAAGGGACCAAAAGAAAAATAATTGGATTGGAGAAAAGTTCTTGGCCTCACTAACAAGCTGATCCAAAATAGAGTGACCTGTAGAATATTTCGACAGGCGGGCTAAAATGGGTTATACTAAATGATGGTACCCTTATTTTGGTTCAGAAGAGCCAAATATCTTCCAATTCGGGTACTCATCAAATAGTCCACGTAAACAGCGAAGAATAATCGTAAAGATATCATTATATAATATAAAACAAAAAATTATCGATACGTTATACAATTCAATTTCATGAAGGTCAAGAAATAGCTGAGAAACCTCTGAAAATTGTTACTACATTTAATCAAGACGAAGTCTTTTGAGAGAACTTTGGGGTATCATAAGCACGGTATAAAGACTACAAGAAAGACTGTAAACGTATGTGAGCATGATACACGTCTTGATCATTTAAATCGAAATGAAATGAATTCGCTTGGAAAGTAGAATGGATGGAACTGCAAACATTTTTTTGTCTTTTTTTAGCCAAATCACTATCATGAATTACGAAGAGAAAAACCTTCAAAATATACTTGACATCTAAAACCGAGTTTACTGTACAGGTCCACCTGGACACACCACACATGCTAACATGGTTACCTGGTCAAATTCAGCCAGATTTTTGGAACACCGCAACGTGTATGAGCTGCTTAAGAATTAGTTACTCGTATACCCAAGTTTTATTTTGTTTCCAGGTTATGTGATTTTTTATTTATATTTGCATGTTACGAACGTCTATAATACTAACGAATGTCATTCGCTCTATTAAGACAACAATTTTAAATTGAAGTAATCGACTTAAAAGTAACCACGCTCCATAACCTACGAAGGTCTTGAAACCTTACCTGCCCCATAAGCAAAACAGTATATCTCTTATCTTGTTCAAAATGAAGATGAGCGTGCAAGTAAAATATAATTCGAACGAACGACTTCACAAACTTTAATAGAGTAATTTTATTTTAAACCCCTCTGAGTAGATGATCTGTACTGAGACCGGAAAACAATTTTGGCGAGCATGAGACAACCACAAAAAGGCCTTTTCATCGAGATTTAACAATTCGGACGCAGGAAATGATTATTTTTGTATCTTGGAGCTGCTGAAGTACATGTTAATAACTTCGTCGTGACAAAGAGGTTTGCACAAATGTATATCAACCGACGATATAACTGCAGACAATTCCGCACAAAGATTTAAACTAATTTTTAAACAAAGCTCAAATCACAAGAAAACCGAACCCAGCATACTTATCGATATGCTCGAAATTTTGCCAGAAAATGTTCAAATGGTGAAAAATGTTAAACTGCACTTTTTTGTCCGACGAGACACATTTTGACCTTAACGTTAATGTCAACAAATAAAATTTTCGAACGGAACACCATACTGTCTTGCATTGCGATGGCTTTATCGATTAAAAAGTCCACATAGACTCATTATGATAGAATTCCAACGAAAATTCTCCAACGGATTTCAAGAAACCCCACACTACGTTGGCCTACACCGGATTTTTCTTGTGGGATTATTGTAGACAGAAAGTGTATACAACAAAACCAACGAATTTAAATGGTTTAAAGCAATTATTATTAAGAAAGCTTTTATTTATTCTATTATCTTTTAAGTGCTCTAAGAAAAAATAGATTATAGAAATTAAAAATAAAGTTATTTGAGTTTTCTATTGTAGTAGAATTTATCAGCCATATTTACCGTTTTCTTTTCCATATATTTGCTTTTGAGTTCATTGACTTTTTCTCGAGCTTCTTCGAAATTCTCTCGAGTCTATTGTTTTACCCAGTATTGGTTTTATGAAAAAAATAAAAAATAAATATACCCAATAAGTTAAGAGTAATTTTTTCGACTTCATGTATACTCGTAGACGTACCTTTTGAACTTTATGCCTTAGATCTGTTAAGTAATCCTTATTATCCTCACCTTGATCATGCGCAGTATGATAGAATACTAACCATCCTGATATAAATGCTAGAAGTATTTCAACAAATTCAAATTTTATCCGTTCTTGAACTTCCTGTATTCGTAGCACATAACTAAGTGATTCTTGAACGTACTCATGCCCGTGCATTCCTAAACTGGCATCAGCCTACAACAAAATAAAGAAGCAATTTTGATATTTTATAATAAATGAGTACGAAATATTTTCAAATCATGTGATATATAATTGTGTTAAATCTGTTAACATACCTAAATAATTTAAAACATATTTTTTACATTCTAACCGATACTCATTCAATAACACTTTGTATTCAAGAAAAAAGTAAGAGACAATACGCAACCATCAGATATATTTATTAATTATTTTCAATACAGGATATCAAAGTTACAGTGAATGTTTAGGAGGATTCATTTGTATTGAGGCACCTTTAGTGGTTAAAAATGATCTTTACTCCATAACAGAGTAAATCAACCTATAAATGCTTAATATTCCATCTCATTTCGTATGATGAGTTACACTGGTTCTTGTCAAAATTTTTTCTATAGAAATATCCACGGAGATGAAATTTCGTGCTCTAAATTTCTTGCAAGTTTATGAATTCAGTGTGTTCAACAAAAACGCATAAAAAACCAATGGAAAATTACAGAATTTTATTGAATTATATTTTTTATTAAAGTATATATCAAAACGAATTGTACAATTATATTAGTAGGGAGTCCAGTCACAAATATTATTTATAATTGGTTGGCATCTTCTAGCGCAACTCTTACTTAATTTTTGCGTATATTCTAAGCTTTTCAAGATCCGGGCAATTTCTTTTATCCCTTAAGCCTCTGCTTCATTATAGACCACCATTTTCTATTGAATTCGCAGCAGGACTTTGAGACGTCCAATTTAACATCTATATACCATTTTCCTCTTTACAACGCGTGCAGAAGCGACTCCGATATTTTCGATCGTTATCCTCTTGCAAAATCCAGTAGTAATTATTTGGTCCATATGGGGATTCGGCAGACTTTAGCAAACCCTTTTGAGTTGTACATTGAGGTTTATGTGAATACTAATATCTTTTTGAATCCTTTGGCCGAAAAGCATTCATAAACATGAACTCTTGCTGGATGTTCTACGGTGCAGAAACTTTTCATCTTTTGTTGTCAAGATTCAAAATTCTACGTTGCCAACTTAGCCTCTTTTCAATATGTTTTTGGGTCAGTAGGGGTTTAGGATTGGAACTCTTGTTTTTGATGCCCGATTCTGCCAAACGGCAAGTATAATATATAAAAAGTCTGCTTTCAAACGTCTGTAAATTAAAAAAAAACGGTTTCTCAAAACTGTATATGTATTTTCCATATTTTAAATCTGCTATATATAAGTGGTGCAGTTATTTAGTGAGGAAAGTCGGGCCTATTTTGAAAATTTTCTGTACCTTGATCATGGTATCATTGTTTGAATATTTACACTATCACAGTACCTGAACACCCATTTAATTTTCTAATAAGACACTTGCAGCCAAAAAACTATCCATAATCCTTAAAAGCGGAAAAGCAGATCTTACTCAAATCCAGGAAATATATTTTGAACTAGCAGGTGAACGAAGATTTTAAGATAATCCGCAACAAGGCTTAATTCATTTGTATGTATTCCTCTCATATGTATTATGCGCTCGCACCCCAAGAAATGAAAATGGCATCATATACGTATATATATAGCTTATACAAGCTTTAACACATAAAGAAAAAAAAAAACCTCAACCAGCATGAAAATTTTCGGCGAATCTAACGCAATTTCAGAAAATAAAAACAAAACATCGTTGGCACCAAATCCGAATATACAGCCTATGCCTTCCGAAAAAAATTGCAAGCTTATTAAGTCTAAGGTAGGTAAAAGCCTGTCGATAACAAACCAGTACGGTTCCCTCAGCTCACGATTGATAACCGATGTAAGAGTATTATTTTTGTCAGAAGATCCTAAAACAATACAATTATTTTATTTTTGCAAAAAAAAAATGTGACCTTAGATAGCACAAAAGGGAAGAAAACAACCAAAGCTTTATTAACCAAATGACCCTAAGAAAACTTACGTTAAGTTAAGGCCATAGAGGGAAAGACTACTAGTAAGCTGTCGCTTCTGATGTATTGAGTATCGCCCGACAGCCAAAAATAAAATCAAGCTTTTATCAGTAATATCCATCAGGTAAATAAGCAAATTATTGTAGAGTTCCATTCCGAAATAAGCTCTAGAGCGATATCTATGTCAGAACGTGCAGTCTTCTTTTTTTATTATTTAAAAATTAAAGTGTTATGTGTGTTTGTCCACTGAGACTTTACGGATTCGTCGGACTGTTCTCTAGGGAATTTAAAGTGGAACGTAATGCGCCTCTAGTACGGAGAGACCTTAATGGCGCACTTTAGAATGTAGCGGTAAAGGAACATATCATAACATTCGACGTTGGTTTCAAAAGTTGTGTTTCGGAGAGTTCATCGTCAAAAACTAACCAAGCGGGAAATCAAAAATGGAATTGACGACGATGTCGTCGAGCAATGGTAGAAGCAAACCCGGGAAATCATTGCGGGAATAGAATATGGGAGCACCCCCTACGACATTAAGTCGATACATCTCTCTCATAGAAAGAGTAAAGAAACTCGACAAGTAAGAACCCCATGAGCTGAACGAGCCCCAAAAATTATCGCAGCTAGAAATCTGTTCATCGGTCAACCTAAGACATCAAAGTGAGTCGTTTTTGCACCGTTTTGTCACCTGCGAGTTCGATACATTCTGTATAACAACCATAAAATACCTGCACATTGGTCAGATGAAAACGTGAAAAAGTTATGATCAGTCTAGTGGATATTGAAAGGAACACTTCACTTTTCATTCCTTCTGCCAACTGCTACAGTTGGGATTTTAAATTTTTCCAGATAGAACGAACTCTCCTGATGTCTTCCCGATGGACTATCACTTTTTCCGCACTCTGGACTAATTTTCCAAAACCGAGCACAGGTAATAAAAGCTTTTGAAGATTTCATTGCGTCGAGTGACGAGTTTTACAAAAAAAAAGGAATATTTGACCTTAATCAATAATCAATATATAAAATCTATAAGCAAATTTTATTGGCTTTTAAATTCTTACTTCTAAATAGGTTATTTCGTGCTGTAAAATACAGTACATAGAGACAATTTGCTATCAATGATTCTTGTTATAATACACATTTTGACAAAATTTCGAGTAAGACATTTATTTTCGTGAATAAACCAATTTTTGTAATTACTAATATGGTAGAATAAAAGATTTATTCGTATTATTTTTAAGGGAAAATAATGAGGACATGACTGGGAGCCGAAATGTAAACCGAAGCCCGCAAAAATAAACAACGAAACCGAGTAAGAGACTAGTAGTTGGCCCTGAAAATATCCTATAGAGGATGATTAACACTCTGCTGTTAGGCAATACGAAGCATTCAATTTGGAATGTGATAAACAGCCATTTCACCTATGTTAGATACAGCTTGCTGAAGGATAGTAACACATAGGGTTTTCTAATAACGACTTGACTTTTTTTTTTTTAAATAAAAGGCAAACCATTTGAGATATTTCAAAAACTTTATTATTGGCTTGAAGTACAATCAAAACATTTATGAATGGAACTCGACTTCGTTCATATGGCCACCGCGGGCACGCTTGCAGCGGTCGATTCGTTGGACCCAATTTTCAACGACTCGGCCACACATTTTGGCCAAAACGGCCGCTATTTCACATTCAATGTTGGCTATGAGCTCTTCCGACGTCGTCGGCGTGTTGCCATAAACCAATGACTTAACGTAGCACCGCAGAAAATATTCAAGCGGCGTTAAATCGCACGAACGAGGCGGCCAATCGACTGGCCCATGTCTTGAGATAACACGTTCACCATACTTACTCTTCAATAAATCGATTGTAGCGTGTGCTGTGTGACTTGTGGCACCATCTTGTTGAAACCACATGTCGTCCAAGTCCATATCTTCCAATTCGGGCCAAAAATAATCGGTGATCATGGCGCGATAACGCTGACCATTCACAGTAACTTAACGATCGTTATCGTCGACGAAAAAATATGGCTCAATAACGCCGAAGGCATGCAAACTGCACCAAACAATTATTTTTTGTGGATGAAGTGGTGATTCATGAAGCACATATGGGTTTTCACCCGTCACGCATATTTTGCTTATTGACGAACCCATTGAGCCAAAAATGAGCTTCGTCACTGAAGATGATTTTGCGACTCCGAATATCTGTAGAAAATTTTTATAATTTGTAGACGTTGCACGTTAGTGTATTTTACCATGATGAAAATGTTGAGTTTACTGAATAAATTGATAGTGACAGTTTGATGATTAGTGAAAGAGTGCGTTCACAAATTAAATTCAAAGTTGTCAAGTCCCTATTGGAAAACCCTATACATGCTTAAGTTAAATCAGACAATCAGTTAAGATAAATCAGTTTGACAATCGCCTCTGGGAAAGATATCGAAACTTAATACACCTGGTAAAAGGGTGTTCATATACCCTTGGTGCGCGCGCGGGATTATATATATATAAAAAAACTTAGATGCCAAAACCAAAAAGGTGCAACACTCTTAAACATAATGTCTTAATCTATAAACTAAGGTCAGAAATGAAACAGCGCCTAATAGTGAAAGATAGCAATAGAAATTATATACTAAAAAGAGGCAGAATGAAGTATACTCAATAAAGGATACCCAACACTGACGTCTTGGATAGATCGTCTATTGCGTTAAGCAAACTCGAACTGGTTGAGGATGACGGACGAATTGCATATTTTAAAATCAAATAAAAACATATAGTATAGAGTTCTTTTGATGAAATCTATTCTAAGTAATCGCGTGCCCTCAGTTCCAGGTAACCAAAAAAATAACTTAAAAATAATTACCACCAGATTAAACAAAAATGGCTCTCTTATAGCTTAAATATAATATCTTATTTTTTGTATGCCCAATTTTTAAATCAAAATGAGATTTATAATCGCTTTAAAGCCTATTCATTCTGGTATGTATGATAAAAGGTAGCCTAAAAGGTCAACAGATAATTTATGCTTTGCCTACAAAGTCCACCATTCAACAGTCACATGAGTGTAATTCATTCATCTGAACCAAAAATTTTAAATTAATTTAAAAATCCAGTAAAATACGTATCAGCATTCACTTTTCAGGCATTTAACCTTAAACAACCAACCACCTAGACATAAAAAATAAACACACTGTAAAATTCTAAAGAAAAAGAATTAAAAATAAAAAGGGGTAAAAAGCGAAGGCCCCTTTGACGACACCTAAACTGACTTCGAAATCAATCCAAACAAAATTGCTACATCTCACTTCGTTCTGATTATGTTCCTTTTGCCATTTTTATTGCTGTATCATTGTTCACATTGTTTTTAGAATTTTTTTCTGAAATAATATCAATATTATACACCAAAAAGATATCGAAATTACTTAAAGGAGCGTCTCACATGAACTTCCTAGATTAGGTCATCATTAGAATAACACCACAATGAAGAACACAAACTCTTTAATACAACAGTGGTTTATTTAGTTGTTTATCGATTTCAGCATTTTTGATTCACTTAAATCAATTGTAATTTTAGCGGTAAGAACATTTTTATATATATTTTTTTTTATATAAAAATTACTTCCTTGTTAGTGAAGAAAACACCACCAACCGTGGGATAATTCAGTTTTTTTTTTTTTTTCTTATGCAAACCAAATGCGGACACACTTTTAGTTCCAGGACGAAAATACTAATACAAAAACGTCTATCAAAAGAGAGAATGAAAAGGAAAATGTAACAAGAAAAGAGAAAGATTTTATGAGCATACTCAGGAACAATTTTTAAAAGCCATAAAAAAAAAACCACTAAAAAATCCTTTCACGAAAAAAGCTTATTACCAACAAACTATGATACGCCCCTTGATTCGGTGGAGTAGATTTATTTCACTCAATGGAAATCATTTGCATCTACTACAAAATCGCTAGATTTAACAGAAGAAAAAAAAAAAAAGCCAAATTTATGCAATTAAAAGCTGAGATCTAAAAAAATTTGAAAGGGTTGGTTATATCTACTTAAGGATATGCTTGTGCACATTTATATAAAAAATTATATAAGAATAAATAAATGCCGATAGATAATACGATTTATCTCTTTCATATTCATCTACTACAATTTAAGAATTATGTTTTAAATACGTCTTTTTATTATTTTGAAAGAGGTGGTGTGGTGTGTATATTACACGTGTGCGGAATACATGGTTCAAGAGTGGATTGGGCTTATTAAAAAAATCGCCACAGCATATTAACCAAAAAATTTTATTTATCAATTGGGAATAGTTACTTTAAAAAACGCAATGTTTACAAAAATAACGATCTAACGAGTAAGGCAATATGTAGAAACTTTTTTTATTTTTTGATAAAATGATACACTTCTAAAAAGAGGTCAGAACAATAAGAATTCTCAATCTAGTGGCAGGATTTTTGGTGACATGATGACGAATGACTTTAAAATGAATTTTAGCGAAATTTTTGCCTCTTGCCAACATAATATGGTACCTTTTGGTTGAATTTTGAAACTTCTGGAACCCACTTTTTTTCTTCATTTATCATACCTTTTAATATGATATAAAGGTGAAGGCTTTGGTTTTCAAATTATACACACATTTGTTGTGATATGATTAATATCTCTGAAACCTTTATTGTTTTATAAAGTAGACAAATGGGGATTATTTATGGAACACATATCTCTGCTTGCAGACCCTAATTCTTTTCTCGAAATCTTCACTCATTCTATCACATAATTGGGGATCTGTCTCGGAGGAAGCGGCTTAAATGTTCGCTTCCAGAGTTGTTTATGGATGGTTGGCGTAGACCTAGCTGCTAAAATAACAAAGAAAGAAATCTAACCGTGCAAAGTTGCACAATTTTGGCGACCAATAGGCCCCGGTCAGGTGACTTCGTGCGCAATAACTCGATTGTTACGCGACTTGTATGGGAAGTAGCACCATCCTTTTGAAAGTAGAGGTCGTCCCAAATTTAAAGATGACATCTGTCACCATATGACAGCCGTGTCATGATCAGCTGTAAAACAATAAACTTTTCAAATCCTGCAATCCATAATCATCCGAATAAATTCTTTTGGTAATTTTCATATTAATCTGTCAAATATTCTAATATAATGAGTACGAATTTTGAACATCTGACCTTTAAAAAAAACCTGAACATAATTAATTCTAAGTTTCTTAATCAGGAAAATTTTGACGTAGGCTGAGGGTCAGACTCATTAGTTTTTTTTTTTTTTTTTTTGGATTACCCAGGAGTTTTTTCCTTATACTAGGTGGGGTTAAAAGTAACCTCCTTGGAAATGAAAAAAAAAAAAAATTTTAAATATATCCCGTCCGAAAAGTAATTTTCCGGAAGGTCTGCAAAGTACTCCTCCGTGGCATCGATGATTTCCTCGCGTGAGCTGAATTTTTTATTGATGAGCCATCTCTTGATGTTTGGGAAGAGATAATAGTCCGAGGGAGCCAAATCGGGCGAATACGGTGGATGCGACAGCAATTGGAGACGTAAGTCACTGATTTTAGCCATGGTTGCGATGCTCTTGTGTCGCGGTGCATTGTCTTGCAAAAACAAAATTTTTGTTCGCTTCATGTGAGGCCGTTTTGCAGCGATTTCGGTCTTCAATCGCTAGAATAATGCACAGTAATACTCGCTGTTGATGGTTTTTCCTTTTTCAAGGTAGTCTACGAAGAGTATGCCATGCCAATCCCAGAAAACCGACGCCATAACCTTTCCGACCCATCAAGTCTCCCTCGGACGCTTCGGAGCACTCGTGCAGGCTTCGGTCCATTGACGGGCACTCATTGTGTTCTCTGATGTGTAAAATTGGATCCAAGTTTCATCAAAAGTTACCAATCGACGCCAAAAGTCCGCCCGATTCTGCATCAGCAAGTCCAAACACTCTTTCGAAGTGCTCTCGCGTTCGTGTTTTTGGTCAGGAGTGAGTATGTGCGGCACCCAGCGGCAGGATAACTTTTTCATATGCAGAATATTGCCCAAAATATGGCGTGTGCGCTCACTACTAATCTTTGTGGTATCTGCTAGCTCGCGCACCTTCACTTTCCGGTCAGCCAACACCATTTCATGTATTTTTTGACATTGTCCTCTGTAACCGCATCGGATGGCCTGCCGCTGCGGACACTTGATCGGTAGTGGAGTTGCGGCCACCACGAAACCCTCGAAACCAATATTTGACGGTGTAACCTGACGGAGCATTAGCCCCATAATATTTATCCCACTTTTCTTGTTTCCTTCGCCGTTTTGCCTCTCAAAAAATAAAGTTTTATGAGAGAACGAAAATCGTTTTTTTCCATACTTAACATGATGTCAAACACGTCAACAACAATCAGCTGTCAAAACAAAACTAAGGACAGTATCGAACTGAAATTTGGCATGTCTGCCTAAATATGAACGGACTTCAAGTACCATAACCCTTTTGGCAGTAGCAGCGCATTCTAGCGGTCAAGGAGGTTACTTTACTATTTACTACTTCTGACTAAATAAGGTTTTTATACACTTCTCGTATACTCCTATTGTCCCACACTGCGATGAACAGAGCTTATCATATAGTAGAGTTAGAGCAGCCGGACGTTTGACTGTCGTACAAAATAAACCATTGCATGTATATGCCATTTTTCGGTCAAAAAGGACTGAAGTTTTTACGTCGCGCCACTCAAACCAACTCGCATTGGCTCACTGTTCGATATTCCCATCGTCATTACTTATGGTAGCGCTGTCTTCGAAAAGTATTTAAGTCCTTCCGAATTCCACAATGTGAAATTTTATAATATATGTTAGTGAACAATTCTTCGGATTATCAAACTTTAGCTTTGAGTTGTTATTTCAGTTATTCTCGCTTTTTTTTAAATCACCGGATAGTATGATATTGCATATCATTGTTACATACTTCTGCGATACTTTAAGAGAACTTCTCATCGTCCATTTAAGATATCCCGGGACTCCGAATCTGACTTTTGGATCTTGTTTTTTTTTTTTTTTTTTTTATAGAGAAAGATGTTTAGGCTTAGAGGTTCTTCTGCTCCATGGGTGGCATCCAACGTTTAATGGGGAGTTGTTGGCTTGTTTCTGTTTCTAGTCCACTACAACTACTATCTTATAGATTTTTGTTGACTAAAAAAAAAAAAAAAAAAGTCTCGCTGAAATTCGAACACCGAACCTCCTGATTTAGAAGCCAGTCCACACCACTAGCCACGGCCACCCATATCGTGGATCTACATCGATAATGATGTCGATTCGATAGCGAAGTTTGACTGCATAGAAGTCGCCCATAAACGACAAAAAGCTTAATATATCGGTAGTTGTTTAAATTTTTCGTGTTGATTTTCCCTTAACAAAGAATAAAGACAGCTCTCCGTCCACATCACGTTTGGAATAAACTGTGATCTGGATCCTACGCTTTCTTCGCATTTATTTTGGACTGCTTGTATTTGAATTTTGCTATTTTAGAAATTTGAAAGGCTCGCCTTTTGTTTTTAGCACTTCTATAAACAACGTTTTATACGGTTTTCTGCTAATGTAAAAACGACATTTTCAAGCAATTCAATCAACCTTTTCAATCATTTTTCCTAGAAGCTCTTCCATACGAGTACTTACAACCCCCCCCCTTCACCCCATCCTACATAACACCTAAAATATGTCAATGAATCTCACTTTAAAGTTTTCGACACATTATCCGAAACACCCTGTATATTACAAGTTTTTACATTTCTTACGACATTTCGATTGATTGCATAAATAATGTTATACTCCTAAAGCAAAAAAAAGTAATTAATATACATTTTTTACAGATGTCATTTTTTATTAAGACCTTTTATTGTATAAATACTTTCTTCTCAACGTTTATAAATGCAAAAGACCGCGGCATAGTAAAAGTGAAAAAAATAAACAAATTTGTTTGTTTGTCACTGTCATCTGTCAAAATAAAAGATAATTATTGTATTTCATTCGGGACTTTCAAAATGAAACGATGCATTGCTTAAATGAATGATGTGATTATTATTATTATTATTATTATTTTTTTTTTTTTCTTGAAAAAAATCTACCAAATCCGCAAAGAAACCAATTGATTAATTAAAAGAAAAAAAAAAAAAAACTGGAAAAATCTTCTGAAATTAGGAAAAATTTACAACCGTGGTTATAAGTTGAGTAAAAGCTAGCACGATGGCTACCCCTGAATCCGGGCTCCTTAATATGAGGGGTGCTTCTGAGAGGTGTCCGGCGTTTCGAGTGTCGACAGCATGTGCACTACTTTGACAGAAGCCAATCGGAATGGCTATCACTCTTGGCAAGAGGTAAATGATAGATTAAGTAGATTAGACAGATTAAGTATGATATGCGATTCAAGATTTAAATAAAATAGAAAAAAAAAATTATAAAGAATCAAATTTTGTTTTGTTTTTATATTTAAAAAAAAAAAAACTAAAAACGATTACAAGTAAACATGATCTTGGATATTAGTCCGTTTTTAAAATTAATTCAATTCATGCAATGACATGACGTATTATAATAACGTACCAGCCCATTTAGTCACTAGATACAATTATGTACTTTAAACATGTTCATAGGTTTGTTTTTTCTTCCCATGATTATCTTAGGTATATAAATTAATAAAAAAAAATTTGCCTGTTTCTCTGTTTTATAAATCGTGTATTACACATAACTTATTTAAGACCTGTCACAAAACACATCTTTATATTTATTTATAAAATTCATCTGAACTTACAAAGTGTACTTTCAATACTTTGGTAAAATTCTAAAGCTTTGCCATGCGCACAGCAAAATCTAGTACCCCTTGCTTGCTGCATTCCAAGCTTTTCTGCGGTTGTAGCTTAAACTCGTTTATCTCTGAATAAACACCTTTAAAAACATGAAACTTTTAAATATAGTTGTAGCATCCAGCATCTGTTGCAATATGAATGTATAAAGTATGAGTCATTGCGGTTCACAAGTCACCGATGCAGGAAATTAAAAAAGTTTTTATTTATTTTACACCTCTCACCGATAAAAAGACTGATGACATTGAAAGTTAAGTAATGTAAAGCCCCTGCTATTCACAAGATAATACATTGTTAAACAAAAACTGTTATTAGGTATAAATTAGAAATAAACTAAACGTTTTGTATATTTTAGTTAAGACTTTTTAAAACAAATTTTTCAATATAGTCTTATCGTAGCTCGTTTTGTACTCATAACAATAATATTTAAAAGCCGGGAAACATCACTTCGGTACAAAGCGAAAGAATATTAGTAGGATACAAAGAAAAGCTAAGCCCATAAAAGGTGAACGGTATAAAAGTGTCAAGGTAAAGTATCCATACGATAAAAATCTTTGAATGAACACCAGTTATCAGTGTTCTTTACGAAAATATTTTTTCCATTATCGTAAAAGTAGTTATCTACTTAGTAGTTATCTACTTTTACGATAATGACAAGCCAATTAGGAACTACCCCAATTTGAAAAAGGATCGCTTTTCTGTAGGAAAAGATTTGCATAAAGCTCTAGCATATGCTCTAGCATATCTAAGAATTTGGCCAAATGGGTTATAACTACAATCATTGATTACCATCTCAAAAAAAAAAAAAAAGCAATTGACAGATTTTAATTTTAGAATCCTCTCAATGGTTATTAACAGGCGGCAAATGGATTTTTTTTAAAGAGCAAGGGCGAGAGCTTAGAAACAAAAACCAAGTTACTAAACAACTCTTTTAATAGGTATAATAACCGATTTCAGCCATGTTTGAATAGATTTTTCCGTAAAAAATATGAAAAAAGGAAAATAAAAATTATATACAATACGATAAATAACCGACGGAGCATTTTACAATTAAAATCTCTCTTTCTAACCATAGAAACATGGAACGCAGATAATTACCATACATCACATGTTACATATTTCTCCCACCCCGCTTGTGGCCTTGGTTGAATTTGCGAACCTTAGAACGTTCTACGGGCCATTCTGTGGTGGCTTAGAAATTCGGTTTAGCTGTTCCATATTGAAATAAACATCTACTGCGACTTCACAACAAAAACGGAAAACCTTTATTGAGAAAAATTTGCAGAACGATTTTACAAATCAATGCTTAATAATGCAATACAATAAGCTCATTCGAATATTGGCATAACCAGATCCAAACCTATAACCTTTAAATGATCTGAATAAAAATCATACATAGCTGTTAAAAACAGGAGCTATTAATTTGCTATCGCCATTAATATCATCGCTTTAAGTCACCTCATACCGATAAAATATATTTGCCAGCTGCATTATTGGAAAGTGATCTCTATTCCTTCGTGGCACTGGTATACGTATCCAACCCACGAAATTCTTCTTATTTTCTTCATTTTAAAGAACGTGGATGGAATGGTTGATATTCACATGCGCAAAACCATTTAAATAATGCATCCTTTGTTTAAAATGCAACATGAATTCATTAACTGTTGTCTGGCTCTCAAATCGTTATGGAATCGCACGAAAGGGGATCACAGGCGAACTTGCTGGACGTCGGTCAAAAAAGGACTTCCTAGTACTTGAAACTGGGTAAGAAATACCTGCGACTTCGATAAGAGCTTCTAGTTGACAGTTGCGACACATTTTACGAAAATTCTCATCAAAATCTCAATGAAAAAATATATAAACAAAAATTATTATACTATATGTATGAATCTCTAAGTAAAGAAAACCTCCAAAGACATCTGACAATGGATAGCTCTTTGTTTTATCATTATAATTCCAATCGAGCTAAAACAAAAATGGTTATATGAAGAAAATCATATAAAATTTCTATCGAAGTTCCTTCCATTAAGAGTACCATTTAGTTATGGTAAAAGCCCCATGCGTCTAAACTGTGCTTTTTAATGTATCCTCTCTGGGTAACAAGTTCGTGACTGGATGAAGTACATTATGGCTAGACGAGTTCCAGACGTTCATGAATAAATACAGTATGTATACATTTATACAAGAATGTACATGAGTGTGTTTTATGCCTTCAAAGTGAAGATACACATGCGGATATCTGCCGATATAACTTTAAATATTTAGGTAAATAGTGTAACAAGGAAATTTCTAAGTAAAGCATTGCGCAACATGTAAAACTGTTGGAACGCTTCTTTGTGTGTCAGAGGTTGCGTAATAAACATTTACTTTCTCATCTTTTTGTTACCACAGTTTAAAAAAATATATTCAACATTCTAAATTAAAAAGATGTGACTGATAGAATCTGTATTTTTAAGTCTAGACCAATAAATTGGGAGAAAAACTAAATTCTGTGGGTTGAAAAATACATAACTATAAATTTAAGTGCATAGATAATACCTCTCTCTCTCTCTTTCTGGCAATTGTCCCTTATACGCTCATGGAAAACTAAAGCAAGTGGTAGAAGTATTTTCATGGTGGTCCACTTATATGATATTCAAAGAGGGAAAAACATTTTCATATAAAACTTCCGCAACCGGAAGGTTAAAATTGGAAAGGTAAATGAGGACGATTTTTATGATTGGGCGAGTAGATGTTCATGCGACAACAGGTAAATTAGTTTTTTTTTACTCGGCAACTCTGAAAAAAATACGTTTATCAATACATTCAACAGAAAACAACCCACAGTTACACGAAATGTCAAATTTCAGTCAGAGTTCAATCATGACTGAAATTATCTCTCGCGGGGGCAGCATGTAGTCATGTTCGATTTTTTAGAGAAAATAAGCACCAGACTTTATATAATGAATGAATGAGTAGAGGGAAGGCTGAAAAAAATATGTTTTAAGACAAAAGATTGTATAAGTTATTATTCCATTGGAACATGCGTTGGAAAGCTACTGTCATTGTACGTCATTTCAGTATATGTCATTCATTTGAAGCGTAAACAACAATAATTTTTTTTTTTCACTCAAATATGTCGAACTTCGTGCCTGAAAAAGTGTTTTTGCGGGGAGTTCTTCTTCATTACTAAAAACTGCTCCCGAAAGTCATCGTATTTTGGTGGAAGTTTATGGTGAACATGCGCTAGCTGAGCAAACGTGCCATAAGTGGTTTGCACGATTTAAAAGTGGTGATTTTGGCTTGGAAGACGATGAACGTCCTGGGCAGCCAAAAAAGTTTGAAAATGAAGAACTGGAAGCATTCCTCTAAGAAGATTGTTGCCAAACACAAGAGGAGTTCGCAGAATCTTTGGGTGTCACTCAAGCAGCCATTTCAAAATGTTTAAGAGCAGCTGGATGTATTCAAAAGCAAGGAAATTGGGTTCCGAGAGACGTCGAAAGGTGGTTTTGCTTGTCCGGATTGTTACTGGTAATGAAAAATGGATCCATTACGGTAACTCCAAGCGCAAAAAAATCATATGTGAAACCCGACCAACCAGCCAAATCAACGGCAAAGCCGAATATCCATGGCGCGAAGGTAATGCTCTGTATTTGGTGGTATCAGATGGGTGTGCTGTATTGTGAGCTGCTAAAACCGGGTGAAACCATCAATAGACAACGCTACCGAACACAATTAATCCGTTTGAAGAGAGCAGTAGCCTAAAAACGCCCGGAATATGCGACCAGGCACGAGGCAATAATTTTCCATCATGACAACGCTCGGCCCCACGTTGCTATTCCGGTTAAGAACTATTTGGAAAACAGTGTATGGGAAGTCTTACCCCACCCGCTTTATAGCCCAGACCTTGCCCCTTCTGACTACCATTTTTTCCGGTCGATACAAAACGCCCTCACTGAAATACGGTTCACATCAGAGCAGAATATCAAAAATTGGCTTGATTCATTCTTGGATCCAAAAATTGCCAGAAAAATAGGAAAAAGTCATAGCTTCAGATGGGCAATACTTTGAATAATACTATTGTACATGTTTTTCTTAAATAAACGTTCAAATTTTGAAAAAAAAGCACGAATTAAATTACATACCCAATAAATTACAAAAAAAAAAAAAACTCCAAATAAAAGACTTCCCAATCGGACGATTCAGGGTTCGATACCAACCGTACCCGAAAGACATTCTTTCTTTCAGGCAAGTAAAATTTCTTGAGATGAATGCCTAAAATACAATCAGTCAATTTACACTAATAATTTAGTATCCCCAATAAATGTTGGATGCCACCCATGGAGCGAAATAACCACTGATCCCAAACATCTTTTTCTCTTTGTCCGATTTTCCAAAAAAAAAACAAACTTAACACATGCTCCGACATTTTAAGAGTAGTTTTTTTGTTTATATTTTTTTTTCTTTTTTATCAACTTTAGTAAATAATATGAACAGATTGTTGTATTATGATTTTAGGCAAAATTTACCGAATTTACAGGTCTTTATTTGACAGGCTGCAACCTATGATTTTTTTTAAGAAAAAAAAATCTTTGCTTATACAAAACCATATTGAAATATTGTATATACCGAAAACGATACAGCTGGCATAAAGAAGTGAAGAAGAAGACAATTCTCAGAATTGCCGATCCATTTTACTGGTGCAAATCAATATAACATTATTTTCTACTTTATAAAATTCCTTAATCTAGTATAGTTGTGAATAAACATTATAAAACGTCTTTTTTTAATATTTCACATGCAAGAACCATCAAAAATATTTCAAGGATTACAACTGTGTAGTTGTCGAATATTCGAGATCGAATATTTTAATTCGTCAAGGGAATAATGGCGTTAACGTTATGACCAAAAATGGAAAACTCTTCACCATATTGTTAACCAAAAGTGAAATATATTTGTGTTCCTCTTTATAAAAGTTGCAACAAATGACAATTTTTTTTTTTCAAGCCAAAATCTTGGTATGAAAATAGATCAGATATCAATTAACAGGCGCTTACATGGATCCTTACCGAATATGCACAGCATGCCAGGAAAATGTTTAATATTTTCCATCATCTAATCACTGGTACAATCAATCTTAAGAATGATTTGAACGACGACAAGAGGTAGGCGAATAGAAAGAGAGAGTTTTACAAACATGTGGCTCAAAAATTAAAAAGAACATGAGGCGAAATAAAATAGACTCAAGTGCATTATTTGCCAAAAAACAAATAAGCAAATTTTACACAATGGACAGACAAAAACTGCTGTCAAAGTAAAACCTTGCACACAAAATTAAGTATCGATTAAATTTCCATTATTTAATTGCAAATAAAAAAGCTATCAAAACATTCAAGTCTTGCAAAGCGACTGGTCTCTAAAAAGTGACTACTTATGTGCTGTATTTGTTCACTATTGTTGTACATTTCGTTATGAGCATCGATACTTATGAAAAACTGGATTGCACATTTAGATGACGTAGACAACGCAGATGGAATTTTTAGATTGTCTTATAATATACTGGTATATACGGCTTCAAATAAAATCTCCTCTACAAAGTCGTTAACACGTTTGGACAAAACACAACATCAATCAACACCATGATAATGTGGATGCAAGCACACAATCCTTCGAAAACACCAATTAGAGCTGGTTTTATACTTGCTCTGCAAAAGGAAGATGTTTTAAACAAGTAAAGAGTCAAGAAAGGGCATACGAAACTGCTTTCTTCGGTTTTTGGAGAACGTTTGACAATTATCACATACAAACAACAAGAATAATGCGATATTGGAAAGTTCAAATTGTTCAGTCAAAAATCTACAATATAAATCACCAATATTATATCGGTTAAATAGCGAAAGAACTCATCTTTTTTTCTCAAGACATTTTTTAAATGTGTTGGCGTGACGTAGTGGTTAAGTTCTATGAAAAACACTTTCTTCCTTCATAGGTTGTTTCAAGTCAGCAAAACATTGTAAATCTTTCATTTTTGCCACATTACAAATTTATTTATGATATTTTGTACCCTGTTCAGAGAAAATACAAACCGTACAACAGATCCACACAAGCATCTCAAGTTTACAAAACAAATTCAATTCAAATTTAAGTGTTCAAATCCCTAATGACAATATGTGTGTTAAATTAATCCTACCTCTTGTATTGCATTTTCTGGTTTTTTTGTCGACATGTTAAGGATTTTTTCCTGTGACTGACAAAATTTCTCCGTTTTTTTGTCAAATTTCTTTTTATTCTCTTTAACACCACCGATTTGTTTCTTTCGAAAGTCTTCAAGGCGTTCGATGATTTGGTCGTTAGTGAGTTTTAACTAAAAGAAGGTAGATATTAGTAAAAAAATAAAAAAAAAAATATTTACAACATACCATATGTTCTCGATGATCCTCAATACTTTCAATAATATTGCCAAAATGTCTTAAGCTATCACTTATCACCATTTCATCATCAGTCTGTGCTGTACCAATGCATTCGAAGTTGAATTCTTTTAGACTTTTTGCTAGCTGACACTGTCGTTGTGATAGAACTGTAATAAGAAAAAACAAAATATAAAATAAATAAATATTGTAAATAAAATGTAAATAAATGATTTATTTCTTCGGAAATTATACACATAATCGTAGATATGGAACTATATGAGTAATTATTTTTCTAATTAAAATAACATTCGTATCTAATTTATTTTTAAATTATTGAATAAAGAAAAACCATTGAACAATTTTCCCTCAAACGATTAGTTCTCATTTCTCTCCACTAAAAATGAAGTGTCAGGTACATCAGTCAATCGCTAAGAATAGAGTATCTAAATAGAGAAACAAATAAATGAATCAAAGTCATAGAAGATATTAAACTGGGTCAATGTATACATGATCTTTTTACCTCAACTTCCCCCCTCTAAGACTAATTTGACCGCAGATACATATTGTTTAGGTATGTATTATTAGTGAAAAGAAACGTGCAAAAGTCGAAGACCTTAACAGAAAAACACACTACACTAGTTTTACGAAAAGCTATACAGTTTCTTTTAATCAGTGATAAGCCATCATTTCTATAATGGTAATTGGAACTCATGTATCCAAGCCGCTAGAACAATAATTTGCTTTTAGACTATTTTTAACGTTCAACTTGCGACTTCCGGTTAAGTTCACGCTATAATACATGCCGCTGTGATAAAATTTTCAAATTAACAAATAAACATAATATGTAATTACATCTCTCCTCCGCATCGCAGAAAATAAGTTCGCGCTCTATCCGGCTTTGACATAAACTATGACATACAAAGAGATGCGGATTCTTTGTGTTTGTATTTATATATCATAATATGTATTTGCCAGACTTTGACACAAAACTACAAATAACCCACAACTTTTTTTAGTCAATTGTTTCCAAGCGGATTTAAAAATTTTAACTCTAGTTACTTTCAAAGTGCTTTACCAGCGAAAATTCTACTTCAGTCCTTTTTTTCGAACAAAAATAGTATTTTAAAGTCGAAAAATAGTTGCATTTCCATTTCGATTCTTGTTTCGGGGCACATTGTTTCGTTGTTAAAGTGATATCATTTGGAGAATTGCTGAAAATATTACTCATTAAGCAGATTTTTATCCATATAACTTTAAAAGTCTTTTAAGCGAGTTGATAATGTATATAAATTTCAACAATAATATAGCGATGTACGTTAAATCAATTTATATACATTATCTACTTAACAGATATAAAACAGTGCTTCCATATACTTTGTTTACGATGAATCTTTGCAAAAAATTTTCATAAATGTCAAAAATTGACATATCCACCCAAAAACTGATACATTCCGCAAAATTTTTCTCAAAATAAATTAAATTTCGTCACCAACTCATAGAAAAATTTCCACTAAACGTCATAGATATATCTGTGTACAAAGTTCTTATGACGAACTAAGCGGAGTTGGGTTGTTTTTTTGTGACAATCGCTAAACGCGTGCAAAAAAGCATGACACCTAAGCGTTGCTCTCTAGATATATCAATATTCAAACTCAATAGTCGAAGTCACATCCGATATTCTGTAACTATTGTAAGACTACCTAATTTCACAAAATCCCCATTATTAACCTAGGCAATTCACTCTAGCGCCCAGCTATGTTCGCGGTAATAGTCATTTTCTGGTACAATATGTTCTAAAATGATACCACATTAATAAAAATGGAGGAAGCGCCGAATTCAATATAGTTTTTGTCGTAAAAGTAAGAATACACTTTAAAATGTGAAAACTCGCGATATTAAATTGAACCATTCAATACAAAGCCCTCTCAAAGTCATCATAAATCCCAAGTATTTTGCATTCTATGCTCTTGACTCCTTACAATAAGATAAGATTGAGGCACATCATCAAAAACTACCAATCCTTTAAAAACTTTGTCATCGACGGACTCAATCTAGATAAATATCCTGTGCTAGCACTTCAAATGCTTAAGGCCCTATAGACGCAAATGTTCCCTAATGAGGCCTTCGATCAAAAAATAATTCACTGGTGATATATGGTTCTTATACACTCTTAAATGAGTATACCATCATTTAGTACATATAATTACTTTTAGCACGCCTGTCAAAATTTGGTGGCAATCTGACATCGTGTTAGCGTTTTTTGCGACCATGGAAAAAGAGCAGTATCGCTCCGTGATCCGATTGTTGTTTTTTAGTAGCATAACCTGCGGAAAATCAAGCTTATTCTCGATGGTGTGTATGGGACCCATTCACCTTCCCGTATAACCGTTTACCATAAGTCCACAGAGTTTCGCCATTACCGCACGTCGGTTTTTGATGAACCGCGCCCAGGTTGCCCAAAAAAGGTTACCAAAGAGAAAACCGTATACGAAATTCATGATCTCGAATTGGCGGATTCCCGAATGAAAATTCGCGAGTTGGCTGAAACAGCACGCATCTCAACTGAACGCTCTAACCATATCCTGCACGAGATTTTGGGCATGAGAGACCTGTCCGCGCGATGGGTGCCGAGTTTGCTCACACCGAAGAACAAGCGCAATCGTGAAACCACTTCAAAGACATGCTTGGTCTTGTAAAATCGAAATCTGGAGGAGTTTCCGTCGTTTCGGGACCGTCGATGAGACATGGATTCATTGGTACGCACCAGAGACCAAAGAACAATCGAAACAATGGGTTTTACCTGGTGAAAGTGCTCCAAAGAAGGCGAAGACCGTGCCTTCGGTCGGAAAGGTGGGTCGGAAAGGTGATGGCCACCGTTTTTTGGGACGCGAGAGCTGTGACCAACGTTGACTATTTGGAAAATGAAAGAATAATCACAGGAGTATACTACGTCGATATATTGGGCCGATTCAACGCCGATTTGAAGTAAAAACGACCACATTTGGCGAAAAAAAAAAGCTCCTCCATATTCTCCGGATTTGGCTCCCTGCGACTTCTTTTTGTTTCCAGATCTTTTTGTTAAAATATCGCTCGCGGGAAACAAGTACGGGTCGAACGAGGAAGTCATCGCCTTCGCGGAGGAGTATTTTGCAGGCCAACAAAAGTCGTAATATACGGAGGGGTTGAAAAAGTTGCAGCACCGCTGGGAAAAGCGTATCGATTTGAAAGTTGAAAATTATTAGAAAATACATTGTCAAGTTGTCATTTCTAATCTGGGTATTTATCAAACAGCTCTTGTATACTACAATATATTGTGTTGAGACACAATCTTATTTAAGGTTGAAAGATATTTGCTAGAAAAAATTCCCGACTGTGGCATTTGGAGTCACATAAAATCTCTCATTCTAAGAATTTAATACCAGGGTGACATAAACCGCTCATTTAATTTCACAGGACTTCCATACAAATTGACTGGCGGAAAAGCCCTTAAGTGTTGTAGCAGCAACACGATCACATTACCTTGTACTACCCAAGTCATATTGTTTTGAAACCTCTAGACCCGGAAGATAATAATTATAATCAATACGGTACGAAAGGCGTTCAATGTATTCTCAGCATCAGGGTGAGCGACTGAAGGTATAAATTTCGTACATTTGTTATTAGTTTTTAATCATTTTGAAAGTAACCAGGTTATTAACTATGTTATCACTGTTTTTTGATGAAAATGTACAACCCCATATTTCTGGAAGAGGTCGAATACCATTACGATAAAAGTGTTTATATTTTGAAGCTATTCACGAATCAAGCTATTTTTTATGTCTTCATATTAGCGGAACTGCTGATCAGGCAGGTCATGTGCCATCGAACGGAACGAGTAATAACCGGTCGGGGCAATATCTTGGGAATATGGCAAATGGGGTAGGCCTTATTCTTTGAACGTTTTCTAATAAGTTTTAACGGGTTTCACGTTTTTTTTTTTTTTTTGTTTTTGTTTTTTTATATATAAAGATGTTGCGAATTGACAATTTTTCATTCGCATATAATTCGCAGCATCTTCTTCGGAACGGTAGCACTCAAACCCACCACTGTGTCCATTGTACTCCATATGTTCCGACTGTCAACAGCACGCGGATAGTTACTGAGTTCTCATGCGGTGCACCATCTTAGGACTTACCGCGCCATACACTGCTTGATTTCGGTTATCTAATTGGGAACCGATACTTTCAGTGCGCGAAGCATTTGGCATGGAGCCTCATTGAGCAATGCTCCAATTCCAGCGTCTTCGAAGGATTTTGGCCTTGCTTCACGTGGACAGCAATATATCCGTTAACTTTTTGGAGCTCTAGATGCGCTTTAGCCACCGTTTTCTTCAGACATTTTCACACAACCAAAAGTATATGACGTCAAAACAAAATCACTAATGTGTCAAAACGGTTTGTTTACCATATGTCTAAGCTTGATTCATGACGTTTTGGATATGCCGAAATCGGCCAGCACTTACTGCTGGAGCCATCTATTAGAACTTAGTTGCGTACCTAATATATCGAAGTCGAAAATTATTTAGTGTAACCTTTTTCCAGGAACAACCCCAATGTTATGGTTTTTTGATATCAAAAAAATGGCACAAACCACGATTAACAACTTATTAAACAAAGAAATCTCCTTAGCCGTTATTTATATTGTAATCTGATGTAACCATTAGATTGGGTCAATTGTTAAAGGTAATCATGCGCGTTTAAAGAAGTTTTAAAGTACAAGAAATACTATTGAAAATATCTTCATCATAATATTATTTAGCAAAATATATGCAAATCTAACAAAATAAATAAAAGGGCTGGAACGACGTCAGCTATGAGCAGAATTGTAAGGCACAACGTTTTCCACCAATGTGATGACGTTTGAAGTAATTAGGATGAATGTCACATTATTTACTACTTTCCTCGAAAAGAGCTTACTAAATTTAAGAATAAATTCGGATATTCAATAATATAATATCGTATCAATATCAAAATTCCGTATACCATTCCTTTTTCATGGTTTACATTGATCCAACCCAGTAAAATAAATTAGAGATATCATAATTCATAACATAAATCATAAAAAGCTGGCTCTTACAACACCCCAACAAAAGTAACGTTTAAATTTGTAAAACGTTCAAAATTATATTTCATTACCCATAATATCCGGGTTGTTCTCTGTTCCTGTTCTTTAAAAAGAAAAAAATGGATTCACCTTCCAAAAAAAAAAAAAAAGAAGTTGAAGGTTTTGGTCTTCACTTAATTGTAAGTTTATATAATAAATAATAGATAATTAAATTGATGAGCATGAAGCAGCTAGGACGTGTTTCGGACGATATCTATGATATATTCTACTATCTTATAAGACCTATCCAAAAAATTTTAGGCGTCTGTATTTTATGGGATAGCTATTAGTCGCTCAATATTTTAATTAAATCAGTCATGTTACAATCATATTTTTGATAAAGTGCCTAGTTTATTAGCCAGCGATAATCTCACGAAACTACATACATACAACTATGGTATACTCGTATTAACTTTTGTGATAGTTGTTATTTTTTAGGAGCTATATAACTTTTTTTTTTTTTTAAATAAGGACAGGAATTGAGTTTGAAAGAAAAATCTTTATTTATTCTGAAATTTGAATTTAATATTTTGAATGCAATTTCAGGCATGTGGCTTACTCGGCTATTTTTGACAAAGCGCTTCCTCTCGGTCCAATATTAGGTCTTTCTTTCGAACTTTCGAACAACTCGGGCTCTATCGCAATCAAGAATGGTTTGCGGGTTATCAGAATACATCAAAGGGATTACATAGCCCCAAAAGAAGTAATCGAGTTACGTTAAATCACACAATCTCGGCGACCAATTCATTGATCGAATTCATGGTATAATGGTTCGTAACGCCATTCTGTTGAAACCACATATCGTTCATATTTTCAAATAAATTGTTGACTATAACACGAGCTACGACAAAAAGCAAGTGCAGTTGGTATATTATTCGGACCACGTAATGTGCTATACGTTTCACAAATTGAAGACCGATTTTCAAAATAAGAGGCGTTTTTGCGATGTACATAAATCTATTTATGACGTTTTATCAAAGAATATCAGCTATCTCGATCAACTTCACTTTACGGTTATTCATATTTATTTTGTAAATTTTTTTCATAATAAAGCAATGCTTTATTAAAATACGAAACTCTTTAAATTTTTTTCACAATAACAAAAGTTGCTTAACTCACAATACTATATCTCACGAACCAATTGTCCGACAGCTGTCAAATTTATACACGTGTCGTTTGAAGGTTAGTACTACTGTAAACTATATAGATTTAATTCTAGTCCTAGAACTTTTCAGCCGACCCGTTAAGTACAAAGAATATTATCATATGTTGCCGCACACGTAGTCCTATATAAGCACTTATTGAACAATTACAACTAATTTTACTTGGGCGAAGATTGGTTTCTTACCAGTAATGACAATTTTAATTTCCAAGAATGAATTGATTTCATTTGGTAAAAACTTATATTTTTGGCAATGAACTTGATGAAATGAATGAGTTACAAAGGTATAAACAATGTATTGGGTATATATTTTAATTCGTGCGGTTTTTTTTTCAGAAAAAAATGTACAATAGTATTATTCAAAGTATTGCCCATCTGAAGCTATGACTTTTTCCCAGCTTTCTGGCAATTTGTGGATTCCATCCCAAAAGAACTGCGCCGGCTTGGCAGCCAGAATGAATCAAGCCAATTTTTGATATTCTGCTCTGATGTAAACCGTATTTCAGTGAGCGCGTTCTGCATCGAACGGAACAAATGGTAGTCAGAAGGGGCAAGGTCTGGGCTATAAGGCGGGTGGGGTAAGACTTCCCATCCACTGTTTTCCAAATAGTTCTTAACCGGAATAGCAACGTGGGGCCGAGCGTTGTAATGATGGGAAATTATTGCCTCGTGTCTGTTCGCATATTCCGGGCGTTTTTCGGCTACTGCTCTCTTCAAACGGATTAATTATGTTCGGCAGCGTTGTCCATTGATGGTTTCACCCGGTTTTAGCAGCTCATAATACAGCCCACCCATCTGATCCCACCAAATACAGAGCATTACCTTCGCGCCATGGATATTCGGCTCGGCCGGGTTTCACATATGATTTTTTTGCGCTGGGGTTGTCGTAATGGATCCATTTTTCACCACCAGTACCAATCCGATGCAAAAATGACTTCTTTTTGTGGCGTTCCAGCAGTATTTCGGACATTTTGCTTTTCGACGTCTCTCGGCTTGAGTTCATGTGGAACCCAATTTCCTTACTTATATATCCAGCTCCTTTTAAACGTTTTAAAATGGCTGCTTGAGTGACACCCAAAGATTCTGCGAGCTCTTCTTGTGTTTGGCAACAATCTTCATAGAGTAATGCTTCCAGTTCTTCATCTTCAAACTTTTTTGGCTCCCTACCACTTTTGGCACGTTCGCTCAGCTAGCGCATGTTTACCATAAACTTCCACCAAAATACAATGACTTTCGGCAGCAGTTTTCTTTTTATTAGAGCAATGAAGAAGAACTCGCCGCAAAAACACTTTTTCAGGCACAAAGTTCGACATATTTGAGTGAAACAAAAATTTATTGTTGTTTACGCTTCAAATAAATGACATATACTGAAATGACGTACAATGACAGTAGCTTTCCAACGCATGTTCCAATGGAATAATAACAATGAAATAATACAAGTTCTGTCATCTCTTAGCAAACCGCACGAATAGACCCAATATAATAGTTTTGCGAAAAACTATTAAGAAATCATGAACTAAAGAAAACTTAAATTAAGCTTGCTGACTTCCAAAAAAGGATTCATAAGTTCATTGCGTTCATCACGACGAAATGATCCTCTTAGTTAGATTTCGATAACACAGTGTAAGGCAACTAGTCTTGAATACGAAAACGAAAATGACAGCAGCAAAGCAGCAACGAACGTAAATATGGTATGTTGATGGGGAATCTGAATGCCCAGTGGTCGGTATCGACAATGAGTGATGGGCCTGATAAGTCTTCGAAAAATCGAAAGATAATAATAATCAAGGATAAAAGGCCCTATGATTTAAAATAACAGCAATACTCAGAATAGTGAGAAACGAGCTCAAGAGAAGTACGATGGCAGTCCCAGAAGTACCCGATCCAACAAAGAAAAAAAAAAACATTTTGGAAAAAAATTTATTTATTTTCCAACATAATCGCCACACTTTTACCAGCGATGTTCAAAAAGTTCGATACACTTTTTATAATAAGAACTGTCTTGCTCCTCAAAATAGCCATTAACTGCCGACATCACTTCTTCATCGTTGGAAAATCTTTGAACTTTGCTCAGTTTTGAACTGTGAGGGGTGACGTGAAACGAAAGTACAACAAGAAGCGTTTTAAAAGTATTAAAACGTTTTAAAGAAACAACCTCCCCTTTATTTCGCCAAAGATAGCGCTATTATAAGCAACGTCATGACAGTACTTTATATAACAACACACACAACTGGCATCAGAAAATATTTAGCAGGAGCTATTGTACCGAAGTGTGAAAAACGTAAACACTTGAGTTAAGGCGAAAACAGCTGCCTTATCATTTAATATAATCACACAATTAATTTCATTATGTTAAAAGTTTAAATCAATATACCAGTATATCAGTAATATATCAGTAATACTTTACTTTCTTAACACAAAAATATGTACATATGCGCCTAGTGATAATGTCTTTCTATCTTGGCAGTAAAAGTTGAAAAACAAAAAATCGTGGTCTTTGAATGAACTGCACAGAAATAAATTCAATTCACATCTTCCCAAATGGCAATTTCTACTCCAGAGAACAATTCATTCACTATACTATACATTCAATACATACATAAAATAACATGTTCATATTGTATTTGCAAAATTCAACTAAAAATAAGTTTCAATGATAGTAAAATGCGAAAAAAAAATGTATGAAAAGCAAACTTTTAAATACAACGTACTAGTATATGGGTAGAACTCCATAGATCACATCAATTAACAAATGTCTCATAAAATATGTACGTGACAAGATGCTGAGAAAGGGTAGTAACACATAACAGATAATAAGCTTTCTACACCCGCAGAAAAAAAATTTAATCCACTATTTTGCCATCGCTTTTGCCATTTGATTTTGCAATCAAAATATAAGAAAACTTAAGTTTAAAATAGAATTTCACTGAAATTTGTGTACATTTACAACACCTGAACATCCATCATAAGACATACTAAAACTATCTATTATTCTTTTAAATTTATTTCACCTCCTTAGGACAGAATAACTCGTACTTATAACCAAGATTTTTTTTTTCAGACTCCTCCCAGACAGTTCTTAAAGTTGATTTCCGGCCTTCGTCGATTCGGCTTGTACCTCTTAAATCGAGTTAAAACGATATCCCCATATCGTCTTCCTATTTTTTAATCAGTGATATGACAAATGCTTGACCTACGCAATGTGATGAAAGCCGTCGTAAGTAACAGGAAAAATATCACTCAAAGATACTGAAAGGAAAAAGTTAAAACAAACCGAAAAAAGCGTTTAAGCCTAATTTTATTTTCGATGTTGGGGCTATTTCAAGTATGGAATACTGAAACTACACTTATCGGACATGCTCTTGTTCGACGGCTTTTCACGTGAATTTCTGCAGACTCTGTAAAAGGTTTTTACCCGCAGCTTTGAGAATTTAAGACACATCGACTTAAAGTTTCTTGCTCCAAGGAAAGCAAACAGAGAAGCAGAGCATAAACATAAACATAAACAAATACTTCGTTGCCTATTTGGACTGCGAAAAAACAGGTAAATAATCGATCAAGATAAACCATATTAATGGAGGCGACACATAATTACCTTTGCGATTAATTCCTTCTCATGTGATCGCAGTCAGAATACTTAATAGATTTTGAGGCATGGTAACGCAAATATATGTAGGCATATTGCATCTTAGATAGAAAAGTTTTGAACACGTGAAGCTCAACCCTTTATTCTTCAAAAGATAGGAAATCAGATCAGTTATCAATTTTCAGTGCTAGTATAAATGCTGCGTAGACTACATACTAGAAGTTTGATACGTTGTGTCAAGCTGGCAATGAACATGTTCTACAAAGTTCGCAGCAGCTGCCACTATTTTGTAGCTTAGCTAGATATATGCATATTTATATATAAGTGCGTAAGTAAGTTCTATCAAACTAAACTGTTTGTCAATAGATGAGGATCGATGAGGATGAGGATCCGTGCAAAACGCAAGAAGAGCTTGCGTCAACATTAAGAGTTATCCGCCAATGGGATTGATTCAAAAACAAGGAACTTAAGTTCCTTATGATTTGATGCCAAGGGACTTTAAGCGTCGTTTTTTCGAATCTGAAGAACTGCTCCAGCGGCAAAAAATTAAGGGTTTTCTTCATCGCATCGTGACGGATGAAGAAAAATGAATTCATTACAGCAACACAAAGAGAAGAAAGTCAGTTCGACGAATATTTACTCTTCGAAGGTTATGTGGTGTATTAGGTAGGACCAGGTCGGTGATATTTTTTATGAACAAACGAAACGATCACTGGGGAAAGGTATTAACTCAACTTCAATTGATGCGATTGAGCCAAGCACTGCGCGAAAAATAAGAAAGCCATGCTCGGGCTCACGTTGCCAAACCCGTAAAAACTTTACCAGGAAACGCTCAAATGGGAATTCCTATCCCTTCCGCCATATTACCCAGATATTGCGCAGATGGAACATTTTTATCTCAAAAAAAAAAAAAAAAAAAAAAAAAAAAAAAAAAAAAAAAACGATAACTTAGTTGCGCACCTTATATATATATATTAATTGAAACTATCAGAAGAGTCAACACCGTATCTAAAGGCCTCATCTATCACAACAAATGACAATATGTGCCAGATGCAAGTTGGATGGAGTACTCAGCTCATTCGAACTAACATTAATAGAAGTTGTTTGTGAGTCGGTTTGATCTGCTTGCAAAAGTACTTTTAGGAAACACTCTTATAATATCTGAATAACATATTTAGTTATATTCGCCTTTATCTTTACATCGTTAGTGTAGACCTATGTAAGTATAATTCAAAACTTTTTGGAGAAAATAATGTGCGTTTATGTATAATTACAAGATTATAACTTCATCCATTACTACTAGAAGTAGTCCTAGAAATCAAGAACAAGCCCCAGTTGTAGAGGAAAATTGAATCCATAATATTTACCTATTATCAAGATGTCGTACGTGTACGTACAAAGTGTGTTCAAAAAGTAAGGCGACTTTATATTTATATTTTAAATTATATCCCCCTCAGATATAATACACGTATGCCAATGTCATTTCCAATCCTCGAACCACTTCTCATAAGCACTTTTTGGTATAGCCTTGAGCTCTTCCAGCGATGCGTCCTTTTTTCGGTCTTAGTTCTCCTGGGTGCTTCCATTGGGACGATTGGGCTTTGGTTTTGACGTCATAACCATACACCTATGATTCGTCACCAGTTATGACCCTTTTGAGAAAGTCAGGATCAACATTGACGTCATTCAAGAGCTCCTAAGCGATGCTCATGGGACGGTTCTTTTGATCAAAACTAAGAAGTTTCGGAACAAACTTCACTAACATACGTCTCATGCCCAAAACATCCGAAAAAATTGCATGACACGAGCCGACCGATATGCCATCCTCAACTACTTCCTTTATGGTAATTCAACGATTTTCCTAAACAATTTTCTGTTCTAGAAGCGTTTCTCTACCTAGATAGTAAAGGTCTGATGCTTCTCAGCAGCACCAACAATTTTGGTGGCTTTTTGAGGGAGAGGATGCTTCGTCGTCGAATTCCTCCAACACTTGGTAGCTTATGTGAAGCAAAGTGGGTCGCCTAATTTTTTTTTAGCCATGGCCAGCTTACATAGTTTTAAGTAGGATTAAGTTAGACTTAAGAAAAAAATAAATAAATAAAAACCAAAAAAAAAAATTTAAAAAAAAACATTGTAGAAAATGAAAAAAAAAACAACACATTTATATATACACATATATTTGTATATTAAGTATATATATATATATATATATATGTGTGTGTGTATGTATTAGATATAAGTAGGTTAAGTAGATTAAGATTTAGTTTTAAGTAGTTTGTAGGATTTTAGTTTTATGTTTTATAATAAAATAAAAAAAGTCAGGTTACTAAGTTTTATTTTGTAAAAAATGTTTTCTTAGGTTTAATTATAATGAATAGAAATAGTATACTATGGTAGTAAGATACGTCGAAAGACATAATTTAAGCGTTAGGTTTAACTTAGAGTGGGGCCAGTAAGTTAGAATAAGATAATTTTAAGTTAATTAGGCTAATTTTTAAGCATTTTTTTGTCTAGCAAGTAAGAGTAAATTGCTAGATTCTTGATTAGACTTGATTCCGTTTTTTACACAAATTTCATGCAAATTCTTTGCTCCATTTTTTATAATAATTGAAAATCTGTCAAAAACAAACTAAGAATGCTATACATATACATGAAACTGTGAACATATGTTCGAAACATGTTTACTAACCCAACAACAAAAAAAAAAAAAAAAAATGATAATCTAATGTACGTTGCCCACGAAATTTCAAAACTCACCTTACTTTTTGAACTTTAGAGCCGTTGTCGAAGATAATTGAATGACTTTCATACTTGCAACTTTTCCAAAAAAGTTGGTATGTATACAAAAATAATGGTAAGTATACTCATATCTTAAGTAAAAAATGTATTTATTTTTCCGGCTGTGCATGTAAAAAGAGGGTAGTGAGTAAAATATACACTGACGAGTAAGGTGCAAATTCGACATACAATACATGCTTGCCCACTCATTCTTTGCTATCGGAACCTACGGGTGCAACAAAAACTCTCCAGTTTGCATTTAGAAAATTTATATTGTTGGGGCAAATATATAGATATAAAAGATTGTGTGATTATTGTGACGCCTGTTGCATTGCATGACCTTGAAATTCTCTAATTTCAGTAACCTTATTTTGAAAGCAACTAATGCAACGTACACATAGAACACATCAAATTGTAGAATAAATCAATGAGCTTGCCGCGTACAGGTAATTCTATATACCATGGTGACGTGTTGTTAAATTTGTTTAAGTGGTACGAATTTTGGTTGAAGTTTTGTATCTTTTTTTTCAATTAGCAAGGCTGTGAGTTGACTCATAAAATCAAACAAACGTGCTAAGTGTAAGCTAAATATGGGTTTATTGGGAATGGATACATCTGCATATACTCATATTAGATCATCAAAATTTCAGCTATACACTAATTCTATCCTGTACGTAAAGATTTAGTTGTTAATAACAAATATTCCTTAGACTTGGATGTTTTGTGGGGTAAAATTTTGACCGGATAAAAATTCTTACCAATACAACTGATTATTGAAGCTCAGAATAAAACACTTCAAATTGGTTAAAACCAATACTAAAGATGTACGGATAAAGCGTGACCAGATACCAATGATAATTTTTCCAACGGTGTTGTTTTAGCAGCTGTTAAAATTACCAATGACATCCAGCTGTCAAAATATTCAGTAAGGTCATGCGACCATGCGATTTGACACCACTCGATTGTTTCCTCTGGGGCTATGTGAAGTCCTTAGTCTACGCTAACAAGCCAACTACTTTGGACGAGCTCGAGGCCAACATTTGACATACTATTGCCAGAATAACGCCGCACATATTGGACCAAGTCATCAAATATTTGACCGACCGCTTGAAGTACTGTCAGCGAAGTCGAGGCAACCATATATAGTAGGTAAATAACGTATGATTTCACAGATAATGGCATGAGCGTAGCTTCAAATTAAATTCAGAACCAATTTTACTATGTTTATATCTCACATCGTTGTTGTTTTATTTAAATTTTGTTTCTCCTATTTTTCTTTTCTTATCTGGTCACCCTTTATCTTTAGCTCATTGACCACTTTCTTCTCATTCGCCAGTACCCAAAAAGTATTTTTATTTATGTATTTAATATTCAGAAAATACAATTAAAAAGATATTCCATGCGAAAGCAAGTTAAAGATTGGCAAGAGAGAAATTATGTATTTTCAAGCAGTGTTTCACATATGTTCGATTGTATTATACAATATACGAGTAAAATCAAATACGGAATATTAATTCACAGGGAGTGTTTTAACGTTGTTTAATGTTACGGGACGATGTTTCTTTTTAATTAGGTTTTAAACGCGACATAAATTTCCGTTTGATGATATAGCCTTTAAAAATATTTAAGATAAAGGTATTTCATTATAATCGCGGCCACGGCGCTAATACGATTCTTTCAATCATATGTTTTCGAACATTGTCCCGACGCATTCGAATTTTAGATGGTTTAAAACTTAAGAGCTTGAAGCTTGCCTTGAAGATCAGCTTATTGTTAAGCATTACCACTAGGTTTCCCTCCTTAAACTAGATACGTTTCTACTTTACGCCATCGTCAATCGGGTAATTCAACCTTTTGTTGGTGAAGCAGTTCATAGTGATAGCTTGATGTATGACAAGTGCATTTAACAGTTTTATGGTGTCAACGGAAAAACGCGATTATTTGAAGCTGTATTAGTTGTTAGAAAAAGTTGATTTATTCTCAGACACCGCGAACAGCCTGCCGTATATTATTCGTTGTAGGCTATTTCACAATCTACGAGTACTTAGCGGATATATAAGCCAATACGAAAACTTCGCTGAATAGCCTGTTTTCCTTTGAAAACCACACCAAATATTAGTTTTCATGGTTCAGCAAAGATCTTCTGCTGAATACATTGTTGTAAAGTTAATATAAGAAAGTGCGAAATGTTTTAAATAGCGGCTGTGGCTGACATACCATATGGTATTTAGGATGACGCTGGTTCAGACAATTTTTACACGCATAACTTGTTTTTCATGCAGTACGTTCATTTTGAAATGGGTTTCTTCTTGAGTTTCCTTCTGTGATCGCCAACGTTATAGTGGTAAATTAAAATGGTCTAAAAAGAATAGATTATTTACTGTCGTCATCAGGACATGATATTTATGAGGAACTGCTCCCAATTAGCTTCTCTATCACAGAATCGTTCGAATAATCTTGCTGTGCTTTATGACATTTTTAATGTCGCGTTTCGTTTTTTTTAAATAATCACTCTCTAGTTCTCCCTTGGAGCGATAGAATCTACGTCGCGACTGAATGAACTTCAACCTGTGAATTTTCTTTTACGGTTAACATGGTTTAACACTTTTGTAATAACAATAACCAGCTTCACGTACACCCTGCGTTTTAAACTAGTGGATGCATAGCAGCTAAATAAATATGCCGCCGTATTACGGATTTTTGAATGAACTCAACTTCCACAAATCCGTATCGCTGCCTTCTTCGAATCTGACTACAACCATCCGCTGATTTTTATAGTTCACTAAATAAAGCAATGTCGGCTCCCCCAAAATTTTATACAGCAAGTCCCAAGCGAATGCAGATTGATTTGTTTGACCATCAACGATATAAACCAAACATGTAGTAAATATGTTAAGTAAACGTCCATTTACTCAAGATTTTTACTTTGAAGGCTTTGTACATACTATGTTTTGTAAATTATTCAAAAATCGCAATCACAGCAAATACAAAATCGCAATGATGCGAACATTAATAAGGCGATTAGACTATCCGCAAACTTTTATAATCCCGCTTGCGATTTCAACTTGAAGGTACTATGTACAGCCAGCCTTCAAGCTTAATGGAGTGCATCGAGGTAACTTTCAGCGCTTTCCTAGCTTTTTTAATTTTTAATAATTTAAGGATAAAGGATGGGAGGGTGTTAATAAATTTCCGGGATACGTAAATACGTTGTTGTTCCAAAGTGTTTGTTCTTTCGATTTTCAATAAATAGTTAAATTGCGCTTAGTTGTTTTTTTTTTTTATAATTCCGCGCGCGCACAAAAGGGGATATGAATACCCTTTTACTGTCTTTTCTTCAGGGCGCGGGCAGGTGGTGTAGTAGTTTGAAACTCAGATGAATTAAGTTTCGATATTTTTCCAGAGGTGGTTGTCAAACTGGAGCCAGTGCAACCTCAACCATTTTGTGGGTCTTAGTACGTGCTAGTTGTTAGTTCGTTACATTTAATCTCAGCCCAGCAACCACTTCAACATCAGTGTTATGCCCTCATGTCAGAGTTGACGCCGACGGCATTTTCATATAACTACATACAAATTCTATGAAAAGACTTTTTCAGAGAATTGCCTCGCACGGGATTCGAACCCGCGACCCTCTACTTGGGGAGTCTATGCATACACCACAACACCACGGCCACTACTAGTGACGATGCAAATGTAAATATGTTATATAATGTTAACCTTAAGTGTGATGTTAGAGTAAGTTAAGTGTGTGATGTATTTTATTCTTGTTTAGATATTTTGTCAGTGGCAGTTTACTCTTCTTCTACGAAAGAGCTGAACGATTTGTGTGCGAAAATCCTACGATGAATCGCAGTCTTTAACACAAGCTTTGCCGCGTAAAGTACATGTATACGTAAAAATATCTGGAAGGAAGGAAGACAATAAAACCGTAAGAAAACATATTTTAACATTTGACCACAAAGCACAATTAGAACGGATCACTGCGCACAACCTTAGCTCTAGACCCAGTCTAATCAATAAAAATTTTCTTCTTTAATATGTAAGTCATTTTGTAACTCATTTGATGGTTTAAATGTAAAATTATGTTGAACCATTTGATACTTTATTATAGCTCGTGAAAAAAAAAAACACGGTTGCTTGTTGCTTGATTTGGTCTATTTGATACTTTCTATTGAGTTTCAAAAGGAAAGATAGCCCAAAAATGGTAGTGAAAATGTAAATCGAAAATGCTTCTTTTTAGAGGATAAAAGTAGGTACATGTGTACAAGTATATAAACTTTCCTTTCTTTAACACAACAGAAATTCAAGTATCGACTTTTATCCATCTCCACACATTTTGAAGACAAATTCAGTGACACGTCATAGTGATATTTCAAATAATGCATTGCCTCTTTCCTTTATGCCTTAACTATATGATGTCACAATTTAAATGTTGGACGCACTGGTATTACAAATGAGCGCGAAAAGCTACTCTTCAGGTCTATTCATGAATTCACACTGATTTTGCTTCACTGTGTGTTTTACGTCATGTATATTTTATTTTTGTTGTTTTCTGTAATAAGAAATAATAATATCGTTTGGAATAAAAAAAATCTTCAAATTGTGAAATAACCAACAGTAATATTGCATCAATTGCTGACATTAATAGGAAGGAAATTGCCATTGCACTCGTAATAGTAATTTTACTTTATAAATAAGAAAAACAAAACAGAAGTGCAAGAGGTGTGGTGGAAAATTGCTGACGCACATAGTACGATTACTTGCACTTCTATTTAGCCAACTTATTGGGGGCAGAAAGAAAGGTTTTATTGAATGGTATTGAACATTGGGGTTATGAATTTCCTTAAGTAGTGCCCTTTTAATCAATCCGAAAAATACAAACATACAAGTGCAAGCACTTAAAGAGGAAATAAATTTCCATGTTTACTTTTGTGTTAATAGTCAAGTCTGCTGCAAAGTTTTATATCAGGAAAATGTGGAAAAGAAAATAGAAACGGAAATCAATAGGTATACCGTATACCAATAATTTCCTCCCTTAGCAATTTCTTAATTCAACTGAAGTGAATTACATACTAGGATCCATGGTCAACAGTTAGAAGGTCTTTACTGATTGGTGATATACGATTTTTGACATCCTTTTAGTAAACGCATTTAATTCGAATTGAACTACGTTCTTAAAATTTTACATGGTATGGATTTATGTCACGTAATAACTGGTTTGTTCATCTGTTTTACTCTTGCCTAGCTGGTACGGTTGTATTGTGCAATTCCTAGGCCCCGAAAAAAAAATTTTCTTCAACAAGTCACCAAATCTTAAATTTGTTTACAAATTTACCATATACACACTCAATATTGCATATTAGGGTCCTTTTTAATAAAACGTAAACGACAGATTTTTTTTTATTGTTATCTTTTTATACAATCTTATTTGATCAACTCTTGCAGTGCTTAAAAACCTGAAGATAGGAGATTTGAAATAAATACAAAATTTGCGATACATGTATGTATGTATTGTAATGTAATGTATTGTTGTTACTTTGTTTTCAGGCCGATTCTGAGAATACGTTGAACGTATTTAAAAATAATGTAAAACAGTGGACGACTCCACTAGAAATCGGTTATTTTATTCGCGAGACCAACTTTGCATACATTTAAAGTCTTATGAGGGATTTAAATGTTTTTTTTTACATATTCAAAGCGTTAAAAGGTAACATACATATGTTAAAACAAAAACAAACAAGTTGTGAAGCAGAGGGTATATTTGAACATTTTTTGTTGAAATGATTGGCTCGAACCCGAATTGACGGGCCAGCAAGAGAATACAAAACTGCGGTATATGTTATGGCGAAACCTCTAAGCAATGTTTTAGATATGCAGGACATCTGTGCGTCACTATTCGGCAGAAGGCAAACATCGCTTTAAGCTCAAAAAGGAAACAGTAGACTTTAAAAAAAAATAGGTAACTGGGGAAAACACGCGATATGATGAACAATTTGTGAGCATCTCTTTTGGACTTTGCCAAAAGTCATAAATGTAAAGCCATCATCATTGTACTGAACAGTTTTGTGGGGTACGAAGAGTAACAGGTCGACTGAAAAGTTCGTAGGCTATCATAGTGAAACAAATTTTTTTGGTAAAATTAGATTTCATTGTTCAACATAGTTGCCTTCTAGGGAAATACAACGATTATAGTCATGTTGTGCTGAATTGTTTTCCAGTGAACATTCTTTTGAGGTCTGCCAACAGGAAAAAATCACTGATGGCCAGATTTGGAGAATAATTCATGCAATTTTTGTTTTCATTAATTTGTGACACAGTGCATTATCTTGATGAAACAGCACTTTTTCTTTTTTAAATGGGGCCGTTTTTTCCTGATTTCATCCTTTAAACGCTCCAATAAAGTTATATGAATAATAATCACTATTGATGGTATGGCCCTTTTTAAGGTAATCAATGTATATAATACCTTGCGCATCCCAGAATACTGATGCCATAACTTTGCCAGCCGACTTTAACGTCTTTCTACCCTTTCCGTACAGTCCACTCGGCACAGTGTGGACTCCATTGTCACATATTTCAACAGTAATTTTTTCTTTTTTTTTTTTTCCATAATAAAGCAATGCTTTATTTACACAAGAAAATATATATATATTTTTTTCACAATAGCGAAAGTTGCTTAACTCAAAACTTCACGAACCAATTGTCCGACAGCTGCCAAATTTATACACGTGTCGTTTATAAATTTATAGTACTATAATCCATATGGATTTAATTCTAATAACACCATCTATGTGTTAGCCTGGGAACTTTTCAGCTGACCGGTTACATTTACATTTTTTGTATCTCTGCAATTGGATCTTTACCCCTTTACCAGACTAAGACTGAACGGTTATTCTGTGTAACTGCGGGAGAGAATGCTTATAAAAAGTCGAGTGTGAATCAAGCGGAGAATTTTTGCTGGTGGGATGGCCAATGAAAAAAAAAATAAGATTTAGTTTGTAAGATAAAATCGGGACAGGCAAGTAACTTACATAAGGAAATTTTTCTTTCGAAGCTTTGCCGTTGCTCACCGAAAAGGGAGGGTCAGAGAACTTTATGCCTTTTTCAAATTTCTAGATGTTGTCCTGGATTTCAACCCAGACACTTTTGGGTAGCAGTGGACGAACTTCACTACTATGTACTCCATTCTTCTAAATCTCCTTAGATTTTTTTATAAGTCCAATAGGAGCCAGCATTCCGTTTTATTTCCAAAGATAATAAAAAGAAGAATGTTACAAGCAACAAAATCATCGATGCAAATAACCGTCTGTCGTCATCTTGTCACCTATTTTCAACCGCAAGTACTAATTTGGGCATACGTGAAATTTATATATTCTGTGCACACATGCAGATCATTCGCCTCGTTTTAAGCTCTTTATCCCGTATTCACTAACGAAAGGAGGTTGAACATTTATATTCCAAGAAGCATAAAGCACAACCAAATTAATATTAATGGCGGCATCGCGCGACAATATAACGAACGTGGAGACGTACTAAGTGAAATTCTTTAACTTTCTATGGAACTGTGTCTGAATTCAGAAGCGCCCTTGAACCCATCCCGTTCACCAGAGGAAGAATAGGAACCCAACAAAAGACCAATGATAAGTGAAATAGTTTAAAGCAAGGCAAGGCAAAGAAGGAGGAAGAAGGTGAAAAGTGAAATTGAATTTGCCTATCAAAAGCACCAGAGAAAACAGAGAAAAAGTGAAAACATTGTGAATAGCTAATTAGCCTCGAACTAAATAAGAGTGTTCGGGAACGATGACTAGTAAGAGTCGTATGGCTAGTGCTCATTCAAATTTGAACTATATATACTCGTATAGTCAGTACACACAAACGCAAGTAAGATGCAGAAATCTATGACATAATGGTCACATTCGAGACAAGCAATGACTCTGATTACGGAATACGAGTAGATATGATATTCGTAATACCAAAGACCAAAAAGATAGTCGTACTAATGCAAGGCGATTTATTTAAATTAAAATTTTTTTTCTGGTTCGCTTTGTTTCGATATTTGATAGATTTGTGAGAACGTTCATAAGAGTGCATTAATGGTCACTATGAATTGGGAAGTAATTTATGCTAGACTGGTAAGGGCTTTAAAACACCTTACAAAGTAGTTGACAAGCGTACGATAAGATAAAATCGAGATTATGATGCATACACTTTAATGAGTTTAAATAAGTGAAATTTCGTGAATTTTGAGATCAAGATTAAAAAATAAAAGATATTTCTATGATAGGACTCGCAAAGGTTTTCTAAATAAATTGACAGAAAAATTGTGATTTCAAAAATACTTTTTTGTAATGAACATACAACATTTTATTTTACGGAAGATAAATTTATCGAAATCCCTAGGAAATTTTTCAAAATCATTCGTTTTCCGATTTCATACAAGGTTTTTTTTTTTTTTTTAAATAAATTAATGAATTTGGAACTTCTTCTCTTCTTTACACCTCTTCTATCATTAACATTAACATTAACATATATCATATAACATTATAACTATAACTTCAGGTGTACTCAAGGTGATACAACAACCGATGGGTTGTATTGTATTTGCTCAAAAATGACAAATGTAAGCTCGTGATTTATCATCAACAAAACAAATTTTTATTTATGATGTCGAATTGTTTTTTGAAATTGTACATTAACGTATTTAAATCTTTGCAGTACTCTTATCTGAAGACAAACTTACATTCGAAAACAATGATATTTTAAAAACTTTGAAAAATACATAAAAATTATGTTAACCGACCTAAATTATCACGCCGTCTGAGTCTTTACCACATCTTCAATTTCTAAAAGTGGTAAATTGTAAGTCTTTTTTAAATAACGATATAAGATAATTAAAGAATTATTAATGAGCATAGGCAAATAGTTGTACATTGGACTAGTTCTTTGTCTGACGGCTCATTCATTCATAGACCTATGTGATTAATAGAGATATTTCGGCTTTCTAAGTGAAAAAAGTAAATAAGCAAGTTTGCCTAAACAGTGTATTAGAAACACCTTGGTCAAGTGTTACGGAAGCCCAGTTGTAGTGGTTTCGGCCGATAAAGAAGGGGTCGTGGGTCCGATTACCGAAAAAGTTAGGATTACTTTTTATTTTTAAAAGTTTATTATAGATATATGGTAGACAACGAGTGTGCGATCCGACGGTAAGTGACAACGAGCTGTCAAGTATTCCAATAGCGGGACCAACAGATGACACGATGTCATCTGATAAGATAACAAAAAAAGGGAAGGAGGAAGCTGAAGTTTTTTCCGATGAGTCACCATTTGTTATAGAGCAATATGTCAACAAACAAAATAACCGAGTTTACTTGCCAGAGAGGTCCTCCGGAAATTTACACCTTCGGACGGCCACCAGAAAGCAAGCAGCACCGACGGTGATGGTTTGGGCCACCACAACTGCCAATGGTCGCTCTCCGCTCGTATTTTTGGACCGTGGCGTCAAAATTAATGCGATCGTATACCGTGAAACTGTATAACAATCATTTTTGTCATTTCAACAAGACTTGGCACCATTTCACAAAGCGCGCGTCAACCATTTATTTGATACAATGGATTGCAAATTCTCCGGATGCAAATCCGTTAGATTTCTCTGTCTGGGGTATTTTGAAGGCGAAGGTTGGCACTAAAAAATACCAAACTTTGGACCACCTCAAACAAGCATTTCGCCGGGAATGAGCCAAAATACCGCAGAGCCACTTGCGTGCTCTGCCACGTGCCACGTAACTACTCCATCTACAGGCGACGGATAGTCCGTCGTTTCCTAGACATGGGACCTATTGGGATCTCCTGCTTTTCGACAAATAGACTTGACAAGCATTAAACAACATACTGCAAGCTGTCTACGCACTTTCGTTCCTGTTCCCAACGTAATGGCGGAATTGGATGAGTTTGTTGAACGTCATTCCTACAACTATAGTAGGGACTTAATCGCGTACAGATCGGGTCCAAAATCAAGATCATTAATACACTTTTGCAACGTGACATAAAATTAAGCGATATTACGATGACTGGAAGTTGAAAAACAACTTTCAGAAATCGGAAAGCATTCTTTTTCGGACGAATTTGTCTGGGGCCTCTAGAGATACCAGAAAGAATTGGCGAAAGTTTTCTATCGTCGGACAAGATGGACAGCCACTGGCTTGTCGAAATGTAGTCAGATAACTTGCGATCTGGTTAGATCAATATCTATATTTTAGCAAACATTTTTAGCAAAGCCAAAGGTGCTTTTGCCTTTACAAAGACTGTTTTATAGCAGACAACTTGTGCGAGAGTAAAGGTGATCTACTACATGCCCCTTATTTCGCTTTTCCCTTATTGGAAAAGATTCGGGTGTTGGAGAGGGCTTGCTTTAGGGTTTGCATTCGCTTATACAGAACACCAGAATCTGAGTGCATACAATTATATCCTAATGAGTTTTTTACAATAGGGCGAACTTAATAAGAGTGGACAATTTCGTTGTTAAGTTGACTGGAAGGCACATTGCAAGAGCAATGACCTTGTCGAACAACCTGATCTCCGGAGCTTATAACCCCAATTATATGTATCATAAGAGAGTAGGCTTTGATGGCTTTGTTACTCTAGAATCGTTCCTTTACCTAGATATGAAAGGTCTGATCCAGGACAGATTAGCGGAGCCGCTAATCTTCCATGTCGCTCGAACAGCTGCGGACAGCCGACTCAACTACGAGAGAGACGTCGCACATGGCAGTGCGGAGCGTCTCCGATTCAGTAGAGCGGTAGGGACTCGCGACATGAGGGATGTTGCTCAGCAACACCAACAATTTTGGTGACTAATTGAAGGAAAGTAAGCTTCTTCGTCGAATTCCTCTAATACAAAATAGCTTCACTATTAGCCGTGGCCGCCTTACATAGTTTTAAGTAGGATAAGGGTAGATTAAAAACAAATAAAAATTAAAAATTATAATAAACAGATGGGTAACTTTGTCTAAAAGAAGGAATAACTCATTAAAAAAAAAAAAAAAGATAGTTTAAGTAGGTTAAGATTTATTTTTTAGATATCATAATTTATAGGTTTAGTTTTAAAATTTATTATATTTTATATAACATAAAAAGGCCATCTACTAAGTTTTTTTGGTTAAAATTGGTTTTCTAAGTTTTAGTTTCAATAAATGTAAAAATGGAAACCCTGTTAGAAACGTCGAAAGACATAGATTAAGTATTATGATTAACTTAGAGTGCCTAAGTCAAGCCTACATGGGGCTGGTAAGATATATAGTAATAAGATTATTTTTAAGTTATTTAAGCTCATTTTTAAGCGTTGTTTTTTAACAAAGTAGCTTGTAAGTTTCAATTAAGAAAATAAACAAAGATGTCTGACGTCTCTTCCCTAATAGGGAAATTGGGAAAACAAATTCAAGCGATATGAATATGTATGTACCATATACTATTATATATAATTTTTTTTTTTTTGTATACGCCTATATTTTCGATTTTGTTACCGAGATTATTAACATGTTTGCAAGAATTGTGTAATTCGTTTCGCAACACAACTTTTTCTTCTATCATTTCGTTCTTTAAAAAAATCGTGGTGTACTACTGAAGAGTACTGATTCATTGGAATGTAAACGAACTGTCTGATCGATCACACTTATGTTTTGGCATAATAAATTAGTACAGTGCTGCCAACTTTCGGAAATATTTTTTAAACACATCATTAGCATTAGCAATTGACAAAATGTATACATAAAGGTATTCTATCAGTCAGCCTATCAGAAGGCAGTCCAAAATGTATTCTTATTATTTAATAACTAATAAAACACAGATGTAAGAAATAAATTTACTTAACACCGAATGACTGCAAGTAAATGTAAAGAAGCAAATTGTTGTTTGGAGATAAAAGTGAAATTAATTCGGAAGAATTTTAAGGTGTCTGTGAAGTAACAAATGATCTTTATTGTGCGTTGACGCGTAAAACGTAGAGATGGCTAAAAATATTTTCCTGAAAAAGATAAAACTCTTTACGTTTTATGAATATAAATGATGATCAATATGGCAATATGGCAGTTATTTGAGAAGCCCAAGATGTAAAACTACTTCTAAGCATTGGTATAATATAATTTCTAATTTTTTATACATATATATGTCTATATGCATGTATATTTATATTAATGTATTAGATCATGTTATAAATTGATGGGATAACTTTTCAGTGTGAACCATAGCCTATTCTCAGCACTTACTGAATTGTGCTGAGATATTTGCCGACTCCAAATGGTAAGAGAATAGGTTTATTTCCCGGACCACCGCCCGTCCAGGAATGTGCTGAGAATATGTTGCTTTCAAGAGTTTGAAAACTGAGCTTTTTTGACCGATAAATTCTTTCCCCTTCAGCAACAAAACGTCCGAAATACATATATGCCAGGCCCAATTTCCTACTACTACATATCAAAGATTCAAAAAAATAAAAAAAACTTTCATCGAAAAGGCAAGGCATTTCGCATTTAAAGTTCGCTAGCATTTTGTTTTATATAATATTTAAATCCCTGCAGTACGGCTAGCATTGGAATTAACGTTTTTCGCCGTTGTCTAAAGAGCAAACAAGATTTTGGAAATAGAATTGTTCCCTTTTAAAATCAAGTGCCATTTTATAACGTCATTTATGTCTTTGTTTTCATTTCTGGCACTACCTCTTTACATTCACTTTTTGATAGAAAGCTTGCTTTTATATAGTAGTCTTCCTTTTTCTTCTTTCATCAATAACAAAGATAGGCGACGCAGCGTATAATTACATATAATGCTACATAATTCATCAATATATCGGGATCGCTGCTGCCTAAATTTGCGGACATTGTACAGCCCGATTTATTACCTGGATTACCCCGTTTCCATTTGTGCTTCCCGCACATCGTCTAACATTGCAATACGATTGGCTGACGTTATAACCATCCTTTTAAGTTACGTCATTTTTCTATCACAAAATACTGTTAATTTTTGCACAATTTAAGCCATTCAACGCTAAATCTTTGTACGACATTATTATCGTGATTTTTTTATTGGTTAATGATAGTGCTTAATAAGGATTCCTTATAAATATACAATCTGGGTTTACTGGTTCCGAAACAGTAAGGCAGATATATGGTCTTATAAAAAATCTTAACAAAAAATTGCACAATATTAAAAAGAAACGGACTTTGTACACGGCCTTTGTATATTAACTTTGAAGTCTCCAGTTACCTTTGTGCATTTAACTTTAATTTTTTAAAGTTAAATCCTAGAAGAACTTTTCATAAGCACCTTGAGCTCTTCCAGGGATGCATCCTTTTTCTCATTCAAGAACTACTGAACGATGCTCATGCGACGGTTCTTTTAATCAAAATTAGGAAGTTTTGGAACTAACTTCGCTGACACACGTGTTATGCCCAAAACATCCGAAAAAAATGCATTACACGCGCCGACCGATATGTCATCCTCAGCTACTTCCTTTATGGTAATTCGACGATTTTCCTAAACAATTTTCTTCACAGCTTCGACGTTATCATCTTTTTTTGATTTGCTGGGGCGTCCAGAGCGAAGCTCGTCATTGGCACCTTCTCGGCCATCTTGGAAGAGCTTGTACCACTTTTAGACATTTTTTTTACTTAGAGCAGACCCACAGTATGCCACTATCGACATTCAAAGTATTTTAGAGCACTTGATGCCATTTTTACACAAATTGCATGTAAATTCTTTGCTCCATTTTTTTTTTATAATAATTGAAAATCTGTCAAAATCAAACTAAGAATGCTGTATACATGAAACTGTTAACATATGGTAGGAACATGTGTGCTAAGCAAAAAAAAAAAAAAAAAAATCGAATGTACGTTGCCTGCGAAATTTCAAAACTTGTCTTATTTTTTGAACACACCTCGTATGTCAACTGCAGCTTTCCTTCCCAATCGCCTTTCAACACTTGATCAATATACAAAATCGCTAGCAATTCATATCTAAAACTTCTGATAAAATCTGTAAAAGCTGAGGAAATGGTACTGCGAGGAAATTATTAGTTTTGTAACAAATTAAAGAGTTCTTTCCGTTTATTTCATATTTAATTTCCCGTTTCACGTTAACAGGCACCTCTGCTTATCTTCAATATATTTCATCGGTTGAATCTCTTGCGAGTGCCGCTGTCTTACTTCGCTTCATTAGCGGTGTTATTACGTTTTTAATCGAAATCGTTTCACATGTCTTGGGTTGTCTGCTGTTGGGCCAGTTTACTTCCTCGACTGAGTTGGTTTTTATCTGGTTAAGATATCCACCGATTAGCACCTATCAGTTTTACCGCTCTCATAAGCCGCTGATTTTTTATACACTTATAAACTCATCCGTTCTTATTTTCTTCCGTTTAAATATAAGGCCCGTTACTCCGACTGTTAAAAATTAGCTGTCACCCTATGTTTCTAAACACTGTGGAACGTTGTGGATCTCATCTCTTTTTTATTATCTCTTTGTTTTCCTAAGAATCCCTATAAATACAATGAGCATAATGTTTTTTAGACGGTTCGCATTTGAAATCTTGAAGTCGTCAAAATAAAGATTAATTTTGTTAATACAATAGTTCTTTTAGTTGTTCATTTTCCACCGGGTGTTTTCTTTTATTACATTTTGGTGCCGAAACCTGGGAAGAGAAAATCGTTAAAAGAAACTACATTCAAGGTTTTTCATTAAGCTCTCTTGCGATTCAAAATGGAGTTTTCAACACGTGCAGTCTACAGAGGGCAGGTTACACAAATTGACAAAACTGCTGTCGATTATCTAAAAGATGAAAGCTCAGAACTTACAGATGCCAATGTGTCCAGATTCGACAAAATAGAAGAAGAACTATTGAAAGGCTTAAAGCTGCGAATGCCTTAATACGGTTAACGAAGACCTAAAACAAAAGGGGTTACTGAACGCTGATGAACCACAGGAGAAAATTATCGAATATCAAGACCAAGCACTGTACAACAATGGATCAAAATTGCCGAAACTCCCGCTCAAAAGTTTTGATGGCAGTTTCGATAGTTGGTTGCCTTTTTGGGAGCAGTTTCAATGCACAGTGGATGAAAATTCGAACCTCTCTCCTCCAGAAAAAATTAACTACTTGGAGTCCGTGCTAACAGATGAAGTTAAGAAAACAATTGCCGGTTTTACCCCATCCGAGAAGTACTATGAAGCTGCTTTAGCCTTGTTGCAGGAGCAGTATGGAAACACCGAAAAACTTATAGATAAACATATCCAGCAGATCGAGCAGACGTTCTTGGCTTTTGCAACTTATATGGAAAGGTTATAGCTTGCACTCGTTCTCTCACGGCACTGCAAGTGTCCAGTACCTATTATTACGTCATGCTCCGTTCAATTCTTTTACGTTGTCTACCAACTAATTTGTGAATTGATTATCACTGCCAAAAAGAGCCGAGAGAAGAATTGGACGAAGCTGAACAATCTTCCAACTAAAGTGTGTCATCTCTTTCACAGATTGGGGGCGATGAGGTGAGAACTATTTTGCGGTTCCTTAAACGGGAAATAGATTAGCTGGAAAGAAGTGATATAAATACACATACAAATGCTAAGACAAAAAAATTTTCTTTTACAACTGCTTCCAGGGTAATAACAGTCAGTGAGGATGCTGCTTGTCTCTTTTGTAAATCAAGATCTTAGTAACGAAGGAGTGTGACAGCAATACCTCTCTCTCAGAAAAACGAAACATCTTACGTTCGAATGGTCAATGCTTCCGCTGTGCAAAGCGCGGACAACTATGAACACATGACACATGACAACTATGTGTGACCCGCACTTCAAAAATTCATTACAGATGACGGATGGAAAACTTCAAGAACAACGTGAAGAAATGTCTAATGCAACTCGGAATAGTACATTAAATTTGTGCGCACATAATATTAAATCACACATTTTTTTGAAAACCGTGAGGTGTACTGTCCAAAATAATAGTAAGGTTATTTCGATTCGGGTTATAATAGATGGCGGCAGCCAGTACACTTACATCCGTGAAAGCATTGTCAACAAATTAAATCTTAAGCCAATAAGTGAAATAAAACTATGTCATCCTATTTGGAAGCAAACAAGTGAATTCTATGGAGAAATATAGCAAGGTTAAGATATTACTGCGTAGCAATCTGAACGTTGGTGATTTAATTTCCTTTGAAGCAGTTTTGATACCAGAAATTTGCATCGACGTATTGGAAGTTCCACAAGAAGATCGTTTTCTTTTTAGAGGCCTTCAATAAGCTGATGTAAAACCAAAGGGTGTCGAGATTGAGGACGGGTTGAGTCTTCTCGTTGGCTCTGACTTTTACTAGTCCATCATAACGGGCAGGCAGCGTCTTACAAAAAGTTTAAGAGCGATTGAAACTGTATTTGGTTGGGCACTGCAACGATTCCACACCTTCGTAAGTGAAAGCAGTAATCCATTTAACGAAATTTTTTGCTTCTCTTCTAGTAATCTTCTGAGCTTAGCATGTACAACTGGGGATTGTCACAATTTCTGGTCGCTGGAGACTATTGGAATAAAAAGCAACGAAGATGAAAACTCTGCACTAACGAAAACATTAATCGATAAATATATTTCCCAGAAAGGTTCACGTTACATTGCCAAGTTGCCCTGGAGAGATCACAACATCATCCCAAACAACAACAAAGCTCATACACATAGTCGTTTGAATGCACTTTTTCGTCGATTGTCTAGAAATCCTGCTAAATTATTGGAGTATGATGCTGCTTTACAAAAACTTGTTGAAGAGGGAATCGCAAAACATATGCGGGAGATAGGAGGCCAAGAGCAACGAAAAATATTTTATCTATCACATCGACCGATTTGTAAAGAAGGAAGCGTTTCGACAAAGTTGCAACTGGTATTCGATACCTCTGCTCAAGAAGACAACGAGAAATCTCTTAATGATTTGCTTTGGACGGGAGCCAACTTACTTCCAGACGTGATGATGGTATTGCTGAATTTCCGCTTGGGTCCTTACGCCGTGGCCGCAGATATTGAAAAGGCCTTCCTCCAAATTGTCCTGCATGAAGAAGACCGTGACTGTCATCACTTTTTATGGTTTGCCAATGAACTAAAGTGGTTTTCTAATATGCCAAAGTACTCAGAATTTAGGATGACCAGGGTCACATTTGGCGTGAATAGTAGTCCCTTTCTTTTGTGTGCCACCATCCAAAAACGTATCGACAGCGAAAAACACCAGTTTGCTGAAACATGAGCTGCACTGAAAAATATATATAAGGACGATTTAGCCATCAGCACAAATACCGAACAGGAAGCATTACGGTCTTGCACAGAAGCCAAAAATATATTTAAACGAGCAGCGATGAATTTACACAAGTGGAATTCAAATAGCACTAAGGTCCGAGAAGCGATGTCTAGCAAACGAACAGACGCCCGCAGCTATACAGAAGGTTCTTGGTCTCCTTTGGTATGTCTGCAGCGATGAATTACCTGTACCAATGGAGTCTGTGGAAGCAATGTTTGAGTCAAATGTTTTGCAAGCAATTGTCTTAGGTATTCTTGGTTCTACTATTGTAAAATTAAAAATTCTCTTTCAGATTGTATGGAAAAAAAAGTTACTAACTAACGACTTGTTAAACGAATGGGAGGATTGCAAGAAAAGTGTTTTAGAACTAAGGGAGATGACATTTCCAAGAGGTTCGTTGTCATATTCCTCTGACCAAACCATGATTCAGATACACATTTTCGCTGAAGCCAGTATTAAAGCATATGGACTGTTGCGTACATAAGAAGTGCTGCGCCCAGTCATCAGTTCCAAGTTAAGTTTTTGTGCGCAAAGAATAGAATCGCTCCTTTAAAGGGTGATGGAGGCATCGAATTGACATTGCCAAGGTTAGAGCTAACAGCTGCTCTTATAGCGTCACGCCTTTATTCTTATCTAAAGACGTCTCTCAAACTAACTGACTTAAAATACTTCCTGTAGACGGATTCACAGATAACATTGAATTGGATCCAAGGCGACTTGCAGAAATGGAAGCCCCATGTCCAAAATAGGGATGAAGAAATAACACACGAAAATCATGCAGTGGAGGCATTGTAAAAAAATCTTCTCTTTGGGCTCATGGCCCGCAATGGCTGGTGAGCAATGAAGGCGTATGTGAAACTGAAATTACGTGTAAATCAACTTTTGTTACTGCTGCTCTTATGGCCGAAAGTCCACAATCAAATATCTCCGAAGCAAATTCAATTATATCATCCCAAAATTATAGTACAATACTTGGAATCGATTGTTAAGAGTAACAGCTCTTGTACTACGTTTCGTTTGATATACGAGGAAAAAAGATATTGGTTCAAACATCCGACAAGGAAGACACGCAGTGGTTCCATTGACTGCTACAGAGATTCCGCAGAAAATTATTGGTTCAGGTTCGTACAAACACAGAATTTTTATAATTAAATCTTGCTTTTGCAGACGGGAAAAAGCATAAAGGCATCAAAAATACAAGAACTAGGATCTTTAGATTGGGTGGTCGAATTTAAACGTTAGATGGACCCTTGGATACAAAGCATCCTGTGATTCTTCCTTCGGGTTCCCATGTCGTCGAATTAATCATTGATGACTGTCACAGGCGTGTTCTCCATGCAAGTGTTAACACAGTGCTGACGGAACTCCGGAAATATCTGTGAGTAATCAGAGGCCGACAAGCTATCAAAAGACTGCAAGTAGCTCTGGAGCCCCCATTCCTCCCAAGCGTTTGCACCGATGCCAATAGAAAGGATATTCTTATCACGACCTTTTGATAATGTGGGCGTAGATTTGCTGGTCCTCTTTATTATTACGAAGAAAAATGTGCTGCTGCCAAAGTCTACATTGTCGTCTTCACTTGTGCTGCAATCCGCGTCATCCATTTGGAACTAGCTACCAGCCTTTCGACTAAGAATTTCATAATGGCCTTGAGGCGTTTCATTGGAAGAATCCGACAACGCTAGAACGTTTCGAAGAGCTGCGATCGATACAAAATGCCCTTGGGATGAAGAGATGGTGCAAGGATTTCTATCACGAAGAAAAATTAAGTGGCGTTTTATAGTGGAGCGTGCTCCATATTGGGGAGGATTTTGGGAAAGGTTGATCCGATGCATGAAAAATATTATGAAGGTGACGATTGGAAGGGCCAAGCTAAGTGCAAATGAATTATTTTAAGATAAGACTAAAAATGAAGATATAATTTTACCACCACAACCACCACAGTTTTGTCCAATGTGCACATTATTCCTTCCGAAAATTCATGTGAAAATCAAGAAAAAATAAAACTGGAAGTTAAGTTAAGAAGTGGCGTAAATGGAGGAAAACGCCGTATACAAAGCGGAAGAGAAGCTTCAAGCACTTCAAGAAAAAGACATATTTAAAAAAATATATTGAAATAATTTCATTTTTCATTACTTAACGCTGTTTAATTTCAATTCTATAGAAGAACTCTATGACCACAATACAGCCTGATAAATAACGAATAGTTGTATGTCAACGCAATGAGCATATAGTTTGCTGCAGTTTTTTCTTCAAATTATAAGCAAACTATATGCTACCACAGACCGGTTTGTGGTAGCATACAGTTTGCTCTACAATGATAATAAAATTGTTGAGCTGTTGAGCACAAAATAATTCAGCACAGACTATGGGTGTCTGTGCTGGTAAACAGTTTGGCAATACGCAATCCCCGAAGACTTCAATCTCAAACTCCTTAGTGTTGAGCAATCGTTCAAATAGAGAAGGGAGTTATCAATGCTTCGATTCAGCTTCCAGACGAAGAAGTGATGCAGTCTTTTATTGTAACAGCTCTACAATCAGAGCTGATTGGGGCGCCCTTGTTTGCTCCAACGAAGCTACTGCGAATTGATTAAGGAGTAATTTTTTAAAAATCAAGGAGAAATATGGTCTGAACGTGATGTTAGCGTATTAGGATTCATTTTCGAAAACTTTCATCATAAGGGGGTTTTTTCCGTAAAGTATCGGCCTAGCTAGCGAGAGAATGCTCGCATTCTTGAAAGCACAGAACTGAGGTTTAACTCATGCAGAGTCCTGTAAAGAGTGGGAGAGAAAAATTTTGTACACATAGTGCTTGCTGGTCACGTCGCGTACCGTTTCAATAATCTGAGTCCCATTATAAAGAGGTCAGACAAAACTTCAGACTCGACCCCTTTAAACAACACATAAAAACTAAGTTTAAATATGTTTATGGCCCATTTAACTTTGTCTATGGTATACTGTACATATTTCCAGATAGGCTGTTAATTCTGATGTTGTAAGATAAGCTTCTGGCTTCAGAATTGACTTTTTTTATTATAACTTGCGTGCGCACCAGGTATTTTATGTATTCTTAAAATGTTTGTACATAGCACGGGCTAAATTCTTAACTAAGAATCACGATATATCAGAGTACGTCCGATATTGAGCCGTGGCCGCCGCACGTCAGTTTTTGATGAACGGCGCCCAGGTGACCCAAAAACGGTTATCACCGCGGAAACCGTAGACAAAATCCTTTGACCTCGTATTGGCGGACCGCCGAGTTAGCTGAGACAGCAGGCGTCATAACTGAACGCTTAAGCTATATCCTGCACAAAATTTTGGGCATGAGAAATTTATACGCTTGCTAGTTACAAAAAACACTAACACGATGTTTTGAAATGGGTGTCAAAACAAAACTAAGCGTCGGATTGTCTCCAAATTTTGACAGGCGGGATAAAAGATTTACACCAAATTTTGACTCGATAGCGCTACTAATCTTCCAATCCAAGTACTTATCAAAGAGACCCCGTACTGGGCACACCAACATTTATTTTGTGAATATTAGATTTAAGTGTTTAGTCCACTCTAGAAGCCATAAGAATAGTCTATTTTGTGATTTTCTTCCGGGAAAAATATATAATAAATCGGGTTTACAAAGGTAGAAGGTCATTGTACATATAATTGACTGTTTTTATAGAATTTATTTCATATTTTATTTTTAAATAATTACTTATTTTATATTTTTAAATAATTTATTTATTTTTAAATTAATGTTACTAATAATATCTTATATCTAACCTAATTTCTTGTAAAAAGACAAAAAGATACCTACGCAAACTAAATGATGATGTTCTTTTTTTTCATAATTCGATAATCTATACATTTAAAAATAACATACTAAGATAAATATCTTAAATAGTTTTTGAGTTACACCCTTTTAAAGAGTAGCCGCTCAGCATTTTTATCTTTATCTTTTTATTTTTAAACCCGTTTTTCTCAAAACTACCTTATTCACATTTGCTGCAGTTTTAACTCGAAGACAAATCATCCGATCACTTTCTTTTCATTTGCTTACTTTGCATATCTATACAATAACCCTCCAGTTTTTTCGATTGCATGAAAAATGTAATTTTGGCGGGCCAAAAATCATCAAATTTTGGGGCAAAATTCGAAACTCTGCCAATTTGTTATACTTCATATATATAGGCAGAACCTTCTAATTTAAAGTTTTTTTTTTTCAGCCACGGTGAAGGTCACAATCACTGCAGCAGTAGAGGACCTTTTTTATGACTTGGGAGATAGAGAAGAACTCTCTGAAAAAATTTTTTTTCCTTTCAAAATTTCAGTGTATATTCATTATTTATGTATAAATACATATATCCTCCAAATTTTAAAACATTTCTTTAGAAAAAAATCCCAAAAGTCACCTTTTTTTTGGCGGTCACACTACGTGTGCCCCTTAATTGTTAATATTACGCCATCTGATTTGAGAGCACTCAGATCCTTTACATGTACTATATTGTTAAGAATATGTAGGTGAAAGGGGAGCAGTATATACGTTTGCCAAGCCACACTTATGGCCTTGATATAATCTTTGTTCACAACAAATGCAAATCTGGTAAATCTAAATAAAATGTTTAAAGAAAACTTTTATTGAGGTGAACCGCCTAATGATAATTGGGACTTTCGTGATGCTAATCTAACGAGTATATAATTAGATATTAATGTTACTTTAAAGTTTATTCAAACAACCGTAATGTTTTCTTCTTATAAACATTTATTGTTCTTATTAACCGATCTTATTTCAAAGAACGCCAGCTTAAGAGTAACTTACATCTAACATATTAAGTGGAACTCCAGCTTGATCTTCTCGCAAAGATCGAGTTGGAGACAAACATTTAACAAGGTTGTAACGCTCCACTTGGTCTTTAATAAAACAAACGGCAACTGAGAGGAAAATAAGTTATACGATATGTATATATGCTGAGTGTGACGAATATGTAACACCTCCCACCACAAGCATTTTTCGTCTCCAAAAATATAAATTTAGGTAATGAACAAAGATCTAGGTATTATTAACTAAGCTTACTTCAAAGATATTTTATAGGCTCTACCGTACTTACGAGTGCATACATACATACATACGTTATCCAAATTATTGTTATAAATAGTTTAATCTTTCCGCTTGAGTTATAAGAGAAAACGTTTTTGATTTGAAGTGATTTGTGTTTGATATTTATATTTGATATAAATATTTATATTTAAACATATTGCCTTGTTTAAGTTATTCCATATTTTTTAATACCAAAATATATTTCAAATTATTCTTTGACGAGCATCAACGTTTCTTTTTTTCCACGATGATATTTTAACGTATTAATATTAAAAACGTATTTTTTATTTAAGGGTACTCTTTTTTTGCTTTCTTTAATAAACCTATACCTTATTATCTAAATTGAAGTAAAGATTTATTTTCTGGACGAAAGTCTTTCGCTTTTAAAAAAGTTTATTAAAGGATTCGAACTTTTAAACCACATTTCTACCAAAGAAAATTATACCTAACTATATTACTTACAAATTCGAAACAAATAGCATAGCGTTAATTCGTTTTTAACGCACCCTTGAATTAGACATACTGAATCTCTCCAAATACTACTTCGATTTCATTTTCAACTCAACGAAATACTATATTCTCAGAACGTACTCATTGTCATCCTGACTGATTTTGACATTCTAATACACATATGACTGAAGGAAGACGTTAGATTTTGAAGAAGGATTCTGAAACGGAAAGCTCATCTACAATATTAACAGTAAAATTCTAACAAACGTAAAAACAAAAGAAATTCGAAAAATGCAAGTACCACAAGGAAATAAAATCAAATGTTTCAATTGCCGATTAGGAGGAAGGTTTAAAATGGTATAAAGAAAATTATTTTCATTATTCATACGAATAAGTTTACTGTTACGTACATATCATTTTAATACGAATTAAGGATGTTAATACTTACATTTTCGTTTTAATTGACTTTTATAGTATTTCATATCTCTTCTTGTCGTCTTGTCCGTGATGTAATTTCCCTCAATTTTAATTCGGCTTAACTTTTTGTATTTTGGTTTACTTTTAACTACAGTTTAACTACAATGTTCATACAAAGTTTGTCGTTGGCACCTTTTCTTTATTCAATAAATTTAAATTTTTTCAGATAGTGTATTTAAAATTAAACGCAGTAGGCTTAGATCAAATTGTCTTTTTGTGCATGACATTTTATATTACTACTCGTGTTGTTCGCCGCAAAAACATTCGTGTTCATATAAACGCCAATAAACCGAATATTTTGATTCTTTTGCAAATATTCAATTGGAATATAACTAATGCTTAGAAAATATTAATTTTCCTTATATTTTTGTATATTTATAAGGAAGTAAGTTAAGTCAAAGTTTGATGTACTTTAAAAAGTACAATGGGTCTATGCATGCACTATTTTTTTTTTAAGTATCTATAATGGATTTCGAAACTATCCCTTCGAAAAGTTTTTATGGAAAACGTTTTCAAAATCTTGAGTCTGCCCTGGAAGAAGTTTACAACAATGCGGATATAGTCAATGCAGAAATCGTCATGATTCCTCCACCAGTGGATTACGTTACGGACGAAGAGGATTTAGGTGAAGAAAATATAAGGACGGTGGAATTACCTCAAGATGTTTCAGGTAAAGTTGAGATTTTTGGAAATTCGATTACAGCGACAATTGAAGAAGAATACGAAAGCGATGATGCCATTCCGTTATCTGAATTAAAAAAGTCACTTGCTCCTGCGATATGGACAAAGTCAATTTCATCGACCGAATTTCAGAGAACTGAAAATTATTTGGGTAGAATTCAAAACTGTGCTTCAGATTTGTTTGGACTAAACGAAGTTGATGTTTTTGAAAAATTGTTTGATGTCGAGGTAAGACAACTTATTGTAAGTCAAACCATGTTGTATACTGGTCAAAAAAATCAACACAGCTTTTCATTCAATGAAGAAGATTTGAAAACTTTTATTGGTATCTTGTTGTTTTCGGGCTATCATTCTGAAGCAAGAGAAACTATGTACTGGAAACTGTCAGCAAATACACATGTTCCTATTGTGGCAAACAGTATGTCGAGGAACTGATTCCAAGAAATAAAAACGTACATATACTTTACTGATAACAACAACCCTGACTTGAATGACAAAATTGCAAACTTTCGCCCGCTTAGCCAGCTTTTATGCCAAAAATTTCAAAAATAGGGATATATATGATATAGACAGAGCAAAGCCTGTGAGGTTCGGCTTCAAAAATTGGATGCTTTGTAGCAAAGATGGTTATATGTATCAATTTGAAACTTATTGCGGAGCAAGAAATGTTAAGTCTTCTTTGAAAGCATTGCCATTAGGTTTAAGAGTTGTTCTGGACCTACTAAAGAATTTTGAATTTTTTTTACAAGCTACGAGCTTATGAAGATTTTAAAGCAAAAACAATTTAGAGCAACTGGAACAGCTCGGGATAATCGACTCAAGAAATGTCCTCATCCTCAAGATGAATTTTCAATGAATGAATTTCAAAAGCAAAATAGGGGTTCTTTTGACCACCAGTTTGACGACACCAATAAGATGCTTTTTGTTAAATGGAAAGACAACAGCATCGTCACTATAGCCACGAACTACGACAAAATCGAACCTTGTGAAAATGTAAAGATGTGGAGCAAAGAACAACAGAAAAAAATAAATATTCCGCAGCAGCTTCTCCTCAAAAACTATAACATAAATCCATGCTTTCATCAACTATCTCCAATGTCTGGAAGCTTTACAAGTTGGCAAACAATTACAAGGGTGATTTACTTGAGTTTACAAGAGCAGTAACACTTCATTACCTCAGATTTCACACTTTGAATCAAGGACAACCTAAACTTTCAGTCAAAAGAAGCATTAAAGAAAGCCCAGGATACCACTTTCCCAAAAAGTTACCTAATCAGCTTAGATGTCGCCAGTGCCATCAACGATCGAAATGGTGCTGTGAAATGTGCAATGTAACACTTTGTATAAATAAAGATTGCTTTAAAAACTTTCATATAAATGTTAATTAAAATAGTATGCATGATCCCACTGTACTAAATAAAGTACACCATTTTTTAAAAACTTTTTTTTCTTGTAAATATCTTAAATTTAACCGTAATAAACAGAAAATATCATAAAAATATAACATTTTTAATTTTTTATACCCTTGGGTGTTAATGGGTTAACTCTTTTTCCGACTTGGATTTCAATGTTAGTAATTTGAATTCTTTTTATTAATATTTTCGTTGATAAAATCAATAGTTTTGTTTCAGAATGAAATGTGTTGTTGTAAATGCATATCATTTCAAATAGTATTTCATCTAATTCTGATTTCTGTTCGTTAACGTTTTTTATTCTTAGATGTTCGTTTAAAGTTGCATGTAGCTTTTCCACATCAGTGTAGCCAGTCTTGTGCCAAGCCGCTGTCTTGTGGACAATAATATCGTTGTCCTTAAGGAATTCTTCTACCACTGAGTGCAAGATGCATGTGTCCCTATCGGATACAATTTTAAAAGGTTTCCCTAAAAACTGTATACGCTGTTTTAATACATTTAAGATAGCAATCCAGTTTCTATCTTCTAATTTGTGAATTGTTGCGTATTTGGAAAACTTTCTTTCTGGGAACGAAATGTCTATGTACATGATGGTGTTGAAATATTCAGGTGTTTCTAAAATTTGCATTAAAGTTTCGATAGGTCTTGTATCGTATTTGGACAAATTAAAGACTTTGCAAAGGTGCTCTTCGAAACTTGTTGAAAATACAAGTATATCATCTAAATAGACGACACAAACTTTGTTTATGAATGTTTTAAGGATGCCATTCATTAACCTTTGAAAGGTTGCTGGGGCATTTTAAGCCCGAATGCCATTCTTACAAACTCAAACCGCACTTTGAAGAAAACGCGGTTTTAGGCCTATCCCGAGGTTCTACTTCGATCTGGTGGAAACCTTTTACTAGATCGATGGTGGAGAAATAATTGCATTTTCCAAGCTTGTCGAAAACATTTTCGATATTAGGCATTGGAAACCTATCCTCGATCGTTTGATCATTCACTTTTCTATAGTCTACTACAACTCGCCACTGCTTGTCAACATTTAGATCATCTTTTTTGAGAACCACCCAGATAGGCGAATTGTAGGGACTATTGCTTGGAACTATGATTCGTTGTTGCAACATTTCCTGGATTTCTCTATCTACCTTTTCGAAATGTATTTTCGGATATCGATAGAGTTTGCTATATATTGAAATTTTCTTGTATTTTTAGAATGTCTTGTCTTGCTGGTAAACGTTAAGGGATCGCCTCTTTTATAGAAAATCGTTTTAAAGGGATTTAATAGGGACCGAAATTTATATACGTCCGATTTTGACAAATGTTCTGCGTAAACTTTATCTTTAATTTTATTGTCAAAAGTTTCATTAAAAAAAAAACTTTCTAAATTATTATTACTTTCAGAGTTTTTATCATAAGTTTCCTCATCTTTGTTAAAGTAAAATTGAACCGTTATAAGAAGTCGTTTTTTAGATTCAATAATTGGGTTAAGAGGAACTAGAATGTTGTTCCCAACTAAGCCATCATAAAAATCATGAAATTGGTATTCTAAAAAGTTCACGAAGTAATTTTCTTTTTTAAATTCGTTAAATAAAGGAATTTTGTATTCTGATTCAGAAGTTATAAAGCGATTTAGTATGTACGGTTTCCAGACTTAATTTTTCATTTTGGACTACAAATATTTTTATTTATAATGCTGTACTCAGCACCACAATCGAGAATATATAGGGTTCTAGCTTTAGTTTGAATAGTTATAAAGCGATGTTGTTTCGTTGAACTCGCCGAAAATTTGAATAGTTCTGAAAATGCTGTTTAGTATGCCTTCTGCGCTCATTTAAAGAAATGTCCACTGGTTCAATATCATGGCGATTTTTGTTTATGTTTGCTTGTCGTGTTTGGCTACTTTTACTATAACTGGAATCTTGATGCGACTGAAGACTTTGGTTGTTATTTTGACGCGAATAACCACTTGAAGCTTGGTTTCGATTTTGTCCCGAAAAATAATTGTTGCAACTATTGTATAATTTCTTACTTGTTGGTTCCTATAATCTTGAGAGTAAATTTTTTTCTGATATTTTGTCTATTTCTATGATAACCAATTTTTGCCACTATTTTATAGGCTTGATATAAAGTACCGGAATTTCTACTTGTAACAATAGATTTAGATGGTTCAGGCAAGTTGTTTCTAAAAGCTTCTAAAGCATTCCTTTTATTTGATTCTATCATGTGCTAATTATCATGATTGTGCTCAAGAAGGTATTCATTGTTGCATCTACTTAGCATCCTATATCCTTAGCATCCTCTATTGTTGTCTCGACTCTAGATGTTCTGATACTGTCGATTAATTTCTCAATATTAAGTTTTTTCCCAAAACTATTTCTAAACAATTCTCTAATTGCAGACCATGTCCGAAGTCTACCGTGTCTTTGAAGCTCAAGTTTAGCATTCCCTATTATCCTATCTTTAACATAAACTATAAGTATAATGTTAGTGTCTTCATCAAAAGTTTCAAATGTTGGAATCAGCTAATCGACTCTATTCAGAAAATCAATTATCACTTCTATCAAAATCCAAAGCTAATTTAAATCATTATTTTTCTCTTGAATAATATCAATACTATAAATATTCGGATACATATGTATGTACTCACTTTAGTTAATTATCTTAGAGTAATCAATTTTCTTTTTTTTAAGATCCACTGCAACCATTAAGTGGAAGATGAAGTAACCCTTCTTCGGTAGTTGGTGCAAAACGACGCTGCAGAATTCTTGATGTTCTGCTATTTCAATAATGATTAATGGTGACAATGAGCTTGGTGGTTTAGCGCTGGCTTAAACTTAAATAAGTGATGTTTGTCTTCTCATTAAATTGTATTTAAAGAAGTTGCGAATTAGATATTAAGATTACTTTACAGTTTATTCAAAGAACCGTAATGTTTTCTTCTTATAAACATTTATTGATCTTATATACACCAGCTTAAGAGTAACTTACATCTAACATACAAGTATTTTTTGGGACTTGTATTTTTGATTTATTACCTTATTATTATTATTAATTACCTTGTCCAAAATAACAGTAAACGTATTACAAAGTAATTTTGTTTTGTTTAAATTACCTGAAATGAAACAAAAACAAAATTTGTTTTAGTACAATATTTAAATAAGAGGTTCATTCATTTGTTCCACAACAACCTATCAGCCTTGAAAGTTTGACCGGTTAAATATGGGATACCCTGCATATTGTTTTGACAAATGACACTTTAATCAAAAAGTCAAACAAACCATAAATTTTTATATTAATATGCTGCAGTCAATTGGTTATTAAGAAGAAATAGTATGATAAAAGCCCACATAACATATAAACGTCAAATCAAAAACAAAACCGCTTAGTGCATTTTAAGCATGCAGTATTTAGATATATCAAATGTTTAACTCTATTTTACTAATGATCAACATTTTAGAGAAGAACCAGGATACAAATTTACAATACAAGCAAAATAAGTCACTCTTGTCACGCAACATGCACTGAGGTAAACAAAAACGCTTTCGGACTTAGTGTCCGTATGTATGTTGGGAAAATTTCATCACCCAACAGGAGTTATTATCCGTAATCATAATGTTTATACTTTTATCATAACGATGATAACAAACTTTTAGATACCATTAAAGTTAGCGAGTTAATTTTTTTTTTTTGAAATATTTTACCATTTTACTATATAAGGGTATAGGTATAATACGATTATGTACTCGAAGGGATGTATTCATATATGTAGAATAGTGATATTTTGATAACGTAAACATATAATTAAAATCCGTATCTTGTATTCGACATAAAATAATTATTATATTAAAATAACAAGTCATACTAAGCGTACCAATATGATGTACAAGCAAAAAAAAAAAACAATCTTAAGTACAATAGACAGTGGTTCGACTCTTCTTCAATTAGACGGGAGAAGAATTCTTTTTGCATTGAAAATGCACCATTGGCATTCTTCCGAGGTGTTTCAGAAACATAATTTTGCTATATTTTATATTACATATACTCGTAATTTACATAAATGTCAAATAGTATTGTGTGGCAAACCGGATTTTTGTTTGAATGTTTGATTCGCAGACAAATATCGAACGATAGGAACGAACAATTATATAAAACAACAACGGTGTAAGATATAAAATTGATTCTGGCTTTATTTTGAAGCTACGTTTATGCCATTATATGTTGAATAACACATCATTCAAATAGCCGCACATTCAACACAGCGCAGTGCTTCAAGCGGTCGGTTTAATTTTTGATAGCTCGGTTCAATATATACGGCGTTATTCAGGAATTTTTCTTCATTTCGCTTAGTTAAGAGTGTGAGGAATTGCCTGCACACTGAAGCCATGATAACGACTGACGTCATGACGAAATTCAAGTTTCGTATAATTACAACTGAGCCAGAATTTCGATAAATTTTTTTAATAATTTCCGCACGTTCCACAAACATAAAATGATGCATAATGAATTAGCAAACCTTACTGATTACTTTGACTGCTGGGTGTCATTGGTAACTTTGACAGCTGCTGAAACATAACAATTGGAAAAACTATCATTAATATCTGGTCACCCTTTTTAAAAAATAAAATACCTATGGAAGCAGAAATAAATATTTGATTGTTTTTAAGGGTTCCATTGGAATACGGGCCAATTAAATTCCATAGAGTAACGAATGGAAAACGCCATTACATCCAAAGATTGAAGAATTCAATAAAAATATTCATAAATACCAAGACCGTGTGTGCAAGAAAAATAACATTCAGTTTATCATAATTTATAGTTCCATCACTATCTTCTTTTTTAAGTGCCTAAGTATGGTACGTGTTAAGTTTTTTCGGAAAATGGAAAGTGGTTATTTCGCTCCACGGTGGCTAACAGTTAATGGGAAGACTAAATTATTAGTGTAAGTTGACTAGTTGCTGTATTTTAGGCACCATTCATCTCAACTTTTTACAGCCTTTTTATGTGACTTCCTCCCCTTTGCATTACGCTGGTTTTTCTAGTAGGCTCACTTCAAAATGTGATATATAAGATATATGTAATAATATAAGGTGGATAACACAATTACAGAACGGACTCTAGGATGTTTTTTAACTTAACAGTCGAACTGAAAAAAAAAAATAATAATAATAAATGCCAATACAACTTAAGCAGTTAGAAGCTTACATTTTTCTCAACAATATCATACTTATGTAAATAAAATATCGTAGGATACTAAGTAGGACTCATAAGCTATAAAAATTAAATCATTTTTATGTTACAGTGAATAGAGAACGTTACCGCAACATGTTGACCTGTTATTTTTTATTTTTTTTCAAAATTGAATACATTCAATCTGGACGATCTCTGGTTTCAACAGAATGATGCTATCGTCGATACAAGCTATCAATCAAACAAGTTAGACTTCTTCCTGTGGAGTTATTTGAAGAGTAAGGTCTATGCCAATAACTCAGAGATAATTCAGGATCTCAAACATAACATCCAAACTGAAATTGCGCTTATTGACCCACTTATTCTTCAAAAAGTTATTGATAATTTTTACCTTCGGATGTTTGCTCGCAATAGAACCCGTTATATTACAACATGAACGATGTTTTATTCCATTCATAATTACCATAAACCTAATTGTGTTGATCAATACATTGATTCCACAATAAATATGTGTTTAATTTAATGCAAACTTCATCACATGCTTTTGGCTAACCCTTTATATTACTGTTTAAAAATCAATAATTACTGCCAGATTGCACATTTTATCTAAATATTAATAGTAGTAGTAATAATAATATAAGTAATAATAATATAATTATAATATTGTAATATAATTATTGTTCATACAACCACTAGGTCATTATATGTTTGGCTTAAATCCATCTACCAGATTGACAATTTGGTTAAGATTAGGTATAAAGTAAACTAGTAGTAACTTTAATATTGGATACTATTTGCGTTTAAAAATCGCGTTCCAAAATATAGGTTCTATAGCGACTTGAAGCTCCAGCATAGTTATATAAGTTAAAATGCGGAACGCGAGTTTGTTAAAAAAAAAAATTACAGCTTTATTAATTAAATACCAACTTACAATTTAACTTATTCTAAAGTACAGATTTATTTTTATACCTTGGCGGACAGAAATTGCTTTGGAACTTGTTGCAGCGTCAGCGTCTGGTAAAGTGTGCGAATTTGTCGGTGACCCGACACCTGAGTAATCATATTTACTTTCGTAGCCATGCGCTGGTTATTTGGGTAGAGATGTGTGGGAAAGTGCTTAACTCAGCAGACATGCGGCGTACTTAAGTTTTCCGAAGTTGATTGTATTAATTTTGTGGAATATTGTTTTAACCCTTCCCCTCTAAGTTCATGTGACCTCACATGATTTTTTAAAATACGGTATGTATGTCTGTGTTGTTATTGGTTCTATTACTTGTTAGGGTGTTACGGTTATCCTAGTGGTTATCGTATTGGCCCCTTTCACTGAGAACAATGAAAAATGTCTAGTCATTAGTGTAGCCATTGGTGTAGGTTCTTTTCTGTTTTGATAAGATGAATCTCTCTGGTGTTTTTTATGTGGAGTTCTTTCATTAACTCCAGTGAAAAAATTTATATTTCTACTTCATAAAATAATGGCTGGATAAATATTAGAAGAGCTTTGGTGCTTGTTACTTCTTCGGATACGAACTTCAGCTTGTTGATAACTATTGAGGCGTTGTGAAGTTGTACTAGATAGGTTCCGTTTAATATCTAAACTGTGTTTTTGATCTTAATCTCTCCTTGGTTATTCAGTTATTCAGTAAAATGACTCCAGTTATTAATCCTTCTACCGCTGGTATGTCGTGACTATTTGTTGTTTAATCTATCGCCTTCTGGCTTCTTAATAATCTTGGGGTACATTGATTTTTACTTATATCTTTCTTACAAATCGATGTAGCCTTAACTGTTTTTATTTGAAAGTAGTTTCTTCAGTTAGGTTTAGAGCGATTTTTAATTCTGAAAAAGTTATTTCAGCACTTACATTCATTTTACATTCCATTAATTCTAAGTTATAGTGATTGGGATTTTCTGCGATCCATTTAATTGTAGAGCCAATGAAGTTTAAAGACCTTCTTATTGTATGCGTTTTAATATTATCTATTTGGTTTCTTATTTGTGGCAACTCGTGTTCAAGGAGTGGGAAAAGCGGACTGGTTGGGATATGTGTTGAGTTATTAAGGATTGTATTTCGGTGACAAAATTTTCGTAGGGATCTGTCTTTTTTTTTTTTTTTTTTAATATAATTCCGCGCGCGCACCAAGGGGATGGGATATGAATAGCCTTTTACTATTTTCTCCATGGCGCGGGCGGGTGGTGTAGTAGTTTGAAACTCAGGTGTATTAGGTTTCGATATTTTCCCAGAACTGGAGCCAGAGCATCCTCAACCAATGGGTCTTAGTACGTGCTAGTTGTTAGCTCGTTACATTCAGTGTTCACTCCAACATCAGTGTTATGCCTTCATGTCAGAGTTGACGCCGACGGCATTTTCATATAACTACATACAAATTCTATGAAAATACTTTTTCAGAGAAATGCTTGAGGAGTCTATGCATATACCACTACACCATGGCCACCTCCGTTACGTGAATCGGACTATCCATTTTATATTCTCGCTGTTCCAGTATTAAGGGCCATCACTTTTGCATTGGAGTAGTCGCATTCGCATTATCATTATAAGAAAACTTAGGAATTAAAAAGAAATGATAGGGGAAAAGTGTTAGTTGCGTATGTGATTTTTATGTATGATATTTTTCTTCTAGATTCCGTTATGATCGTGGAAGGGTGGTTTTCTCTAACTGTTTCTTTTTGATACCTCGCAGTGAGTTTGGATCCTAGGCGCTTATTATGCTTTACATAAACAATTTGTCCTACCTCGTAATCATTGAGTGGTTTATGGTTTTAATTATGGAAGTTAAGATCTTTTATCTGCTTATTGATAAGTCAGTCTATATTATCTTATCTAAATTGTTCAAACTGGTCTTGGTTAGTAAAGACGTTTCTGTCAAAGAAGAGTTAAATACGCTTCCTCTTTGTTGTTGAGTGAATACTGTAATTAGATTCATATACAGAACTTTCTATCATCGCATAATCTCTAATAAGGTCGAATAGAATCATTCGACTTGGCCATTTACTCATTCGCTCTTCTATATGAATATATTTGGTTGTTTAGTAAGTTCTACCGTTTTTTTCTTGGAAGTAGTGAACATCGTTATGAAATTTTTGTTGTATATTCCAATAGGGTGGGTTATCTTTTACATTGTTACGAGAATTTGTTTTGCTATGACGTGTTTTAAGTGCTCAAAGTGCATTTTCGACATTTGTGCATTTTTCTTTAAAAAAAAAATATGTCAAAGCGACAAAGGCGCAACGGGAGATTTGCAGCGTGTACGGAGATTCAGCTATAAGCGCTGAAACTTGTCAGCGTTGATTTCCACGCATTCGTTCAGGAAATACAAATCTTGACTGCAATTACCGTTGACAGGCATTCGACGACACGGGAGATCGCTCAGCGTTTAAACATCACATTGCCCATTAAAGCATTTCACAAAGACGGAAAAGGCTTGGAATGTCGAAAAAGGTAGATGTTTGGGTTCCCCACGAACTCAGTGAAGTAGACATTATTGATCGCATAATGGTATGTGAGTGTTTGTTGAAATGGAACTCGCTTAAGGCTTTTCTGAAAAGAGTGGTTACGGGAGACGAAAAATGCGGTTAACAAGATTTGCATCCCAAAGTGTCATCTTGAGCATTTGCTGGAACTGGCTAAGTGTCCTTTACTTCGAGTTGCTTCCACACAATCAGACAATAATGTTATTAAATATTGCTCTCAGCTCGATACTTTGAAGCAGACAGTGGAAGAAAAACGGATAGAGTTGGCGAACAGAAAGGGCGTTGTTTTCCATCATAACAACGTCAGAACACACAGATTTAGTGACAAAACAAACACGTTGTACACGAAGAAAATAGCAACACTATAATGCGATGAACGGCGATGACGAATTAAATCTCGCTGTCAGGCAGAATGAATCATTCAACCTGGACGATGAGGACCAACAATTCCGGCTACCCGACCTGGACGAAGTGAAGATAGTCATATCTAAGCTTAAGTTCAACAAAGCCGCTGGAGCAGATGGCCTAATCGCCGAACTATTTAAAGCGGCAGGCGATGACTTGGTTAGAAACATGCACCAATTCATATGTATGTAAAATATGGTCAGATGAAAATATGCCCAATGAATGCAACCCCAGCGTTGTTTGTCCGATCCTCAAGAAAGGAAATCGCTTACAAGATTTTATCTGCCGTGTTGTGTGAGCGCCTGAAGCCTTTCGTCAACAACCTGATTGGTCCCTATCAGTGTGCCTTCAGGCCAGAAAAATCCACCATCGATCAAATATTCACACTGCGTCAGATCTTGGAGAAAACCCAAGAAGTCTAAATCGATACCCACCACCTTTTCATCGATTTTAAGGCCGCCTATGACAGCATTTATAGAGACGAACTATACAGAGAAATGTCTAGTTTTGGCATCCCTGCCAAACTCGTCCGCTTTTGCAGAATGACAATGGAGAATGCACACTGCTCAATTAAGGTCGGTAAAGAACTCACCGAGACCTTCGATGTCAAAAAGGATTTAGACAAGGCGACGCGCTGTGTCTTCTATAACATCGTTCTTGAAAGACGTCACTATAGACAGATATAACTTTGAGGTGGTTAGGGTTTATCTATCTAGGCTCCGCTATGAACTCAGGCAATGACACCAGCGTTGAGATTAAACGAAAAATAACTCTTGTCAATCGCTGTTTCTTTAGACTAAGAAAGCAATTGAGTAACAAAGCCCTCTCTCACAGTTCTTCTCTGTGGTGCAGAGGCATGGACTCTATCAAAAGGATGAGGTTACTCTTGGTCGTTTTGAGTGAAGATCCAACGACTGAGATGGCTGAGTCATATAGAGCGAATGGAAGCAAATGCTCCGGTTTGAAAGATCTTGAAATCCATTCTCGAAGGACGACGCAGTAGAGGACGACCGCCACTCAGGTGGCGCACGCAAGTGAAAGGGGACCTTAACCAACTTAGCGTGCGAAACTGGAGACAGCTGGCCAAAGATCGTGCTGCCTGGAGATGCTTGTTGGTTGAGACCCAGGTTCACCCCGGATTGTAGCGCCACCTTAAGTAAGTATGGCAAGCATTTTTTCTCGTGCTGCTAAGTGTCCGCGAAAGAAAGGTTATGGGGTTTTTTTTTGACAGAGGGTAATGTTACGCGTTGGACATGCCCTTCTTCTCCTTTTAAAAAGCAAATAAGGGGGTTGGCTATTTGAGCGAAATGCAAATGAAGCGTCTGTAGTAACCTGGTAATCAAAGAAATTGTCTTAAGCCCTTGAGGTTTTCTGCGGATGGAATGTTTACAATGGCTTAAACTTTCTCAGAAATAGTTTTAATTTTTTCATTAAAGACTATGAAGCCAAGAAATTCTACAGATTTTCGAAGGAAAGTATCATTCGAAGGATAATTCACATTTATCGACCTGCAGCTTCATATAAACCCTTCCAAAAGTTTCGAAAATATTTTTCAAATGTTCGTGCACGGTTTTAGAGAAGATTATAAAATCATCGATATACACGTAGCAACATGTACCTATAAGCTTTCTGAGAGCTCGTTGAGAGGGCCTTTTTGAGTCCAAAGTTTTGTGGTTTAAGGAGAAAGCTGTTTTTTTTCCACATTGCATTTTTTTAAGGGTATTTGGTGGAATTCACTTTTTAAATCGACAATCGTAAGCCGGTTATTTTTTGCAAGGTTAGCTGAAACCTCTATGATTTCTGGGATTGGATATCTATCAGCAATTGTTATTGATATAACAATTGATAAATAATCTGTACGACTTTCCGCAGAAGCATCGAGTTTTTTGGGAACTACCCAAACTGGAGCATTATAAGGCGACCGTAAACGTCTTATGATACTGTCATTCAAAAGTTTTTGTATTTCCTCCTCTACTATGGATTTTAATTCCATGGGATAGGCATAAGATTTGGAATATACAGGGTCAATAATTGATATTTAGTAGAATAGTTGAGCTTTTCGTTGGGCTTACAGAAAAGATTTGAATGTTGTCTTAAAACACAACAAAGAGGATCTGAAAGTTATATTGTTTTCAGACTCTGATAGGAGTTGCTTTATAGGAATCCTTATTTGCTTAAGCAGAATTTACTAGGAATGGGGTTTTATTTAAGGGCGAATATTCGACACAGCCGGCTTTAATATATTGTAGTTATTGTTACTACCAGTATCGATTGAAAAGTTTAAGATGCTCTGTACTCGAAGTACGGAAGCGAAGAGCTTATTGGCTTAAAATATTGTTCCACGATTATGTAAAATTGTCTGTGGGTACAGTTTTAGGTATTGTTGTGGATCTAGTTGTCGATATTGTTTTGGGTCAAAATTGGCACAGATTCCATGGTAATTGTTCATATAATCGATGGTTGCAACGTAATCGGCAAGCGTTTGACACTTTTCGGTCTGTAGCTTGATTATATTGGGTATATATTTTAATTTTTTTCAAAATTTGAACGTTTATTTAAGAAAAACATGTACAATAGTATTATTCAAAGTATTGCCCATCTGAAGCTATGACTTTTTCCCATCTTTCTGGCAATGTGTGGATCCCATCCCAAAAGAACTGCGCCAGATTGGCAGCCAAGAATAAATCAAGCCAAATTTTGATACGCCCGTATTTCAGTGAGGGCGTTCTGCATCGACCGGAACAAATGGAAGTCAGAAGGGGCAAGGTCTGGGCTATAAGGCCCTATTTCTATAGTTCTTAACCGGAATAGCAACGTGGGGCCGAGTGTTGTCATGATGGAAAATTATTGCCTCGTGTCTAGTCGCATATTCCGGGCGTTTTTCGGCTACTGCTCTCTTCAAACGGATTAATTGAGTCCGGTTTCACCCGTTTTTAGCAGCTCATAATACAGCACACCCATCTGATCCCACCAAATACAGAGCATTACCTTTGTGCCATGGATATTCGGCTTTGCCGTTGATTTGACTGGTTGGCCGGGTTTCACATATGATTTTTTGCGCTTGGGGTTGTCATTCAAATGAATGACATATACTGAAATGACGTACAATGACAGTAGCTTTCCAACGCATGTTCCAATGGAATAATACAAGTTACGCCATCTCTTAGCAATTAAGTTATAGACCCAATAAAAAAATAGAAAAATCCGCTAATAAATTAAAACAATAACCAAAAGTTACACTTACATCTAAATTTTTTGCGACAAAATAAATAGCACACTTCATTAATATTACTAAAATCCATAAAACAGATAATACTATAGTAGACTTAATTTAACATAAAAGAGAATAGTGTATATATTTTGTGGATTACCCTTATTTTTTTAAAATAGCAGCACATCGGCGGGCTATTGACGATATGAAAGCTTGACAGCTCTAGTGGTATCTTATTCCAACTTCCAACTTCCGCCCAAAGTTGGGTCAAATTTAAAGTTGCAGATCTGTCAACGTCGTTCTACAAGTTTTCAACAACGATGAGATCAGAGGACTGCTCTGGACAACTTAATATGTCAGTTTTTTGATCCAGTAACTATTGTTTCACCGACTTAACCATATGTTTCGGATCATTATAGTGCTGAAATTCCTCCTCTGCATATGAAAGTATTGTATTGCTTAGGATCTCGTTGTATTTCCTTTGGTAAGTAATACCTCTATATGATAAATAGGTCCCATACCGGACCAAGAAAAACAACCCATAACAAAGACACTGCCTCCACACTCAGAAGAGTTTTATATATACTCCTGGTTAACTCCACGGCATACGTTTTTCGACTCGTCAGTATACAAAACATTTTTCCACTAATTTGGGTTTTTCTAAAGATGCTCCCTTAAAAACTGTAAGCAGCGTATTCGATTCTGAATCGAAACTAGTGTTACATCAACATTAACGTTAAATTGCTGTGAAATTTGTTATTTTATTTTGGGTACTTTGTTCACACGAATAATGGCGGCATCGGTTCGTTATGTGATTTTTCGCTTCCGATTTTTTTGTATTTTGTTTGAACAAATCCTATTTTATTGTAGAGGTGAATAGAATTGATAACCTTCCTTCTTGGACGCTCTATCATTCGTGATATTGTTGGTATTTAAAGACCTTTATTCTTAAATCCAAAAAAAATTTTGTCAATATACCTTGCTGAATAACTTTATATGACTAATTACCTCTGCAAAATAAAACAAAAACCGTTAAAATATGATTAAAAAAACAGCAAACAAGAAAGGTGTGCTATTTAAATTAATTGTCTGCACTAAACTGACGTGTTTTTTCAAAAAAATTTATGACAAATTATTTTGAAACGGAAATTTAAACCATTAGTAAACAGGGATGGCATGGCATTATTTTATAATATTAAAAAAACATGTTTGGCTTATGATTAAGGGATCGTCACATGTTGCATATTTTCAAAGTTTAATAAGTTGAGAATACACAATAAAAATTTTAGATCGATACACTAAGTCATTTTAAAGTTACAGCAAATAATAGGGCAGAGCGTACTCTTTCACTTTATCTTCCACCGCTATTTATGCAAACCATCATCCTTATCGTTAAAAGCCATTATTATTTATAGTAATTTTCAAGACGATTCATAACAAACTGCATTTTTTTTATTGTATTTGTTCGCCACATTGTTCTCAAACATCCCTTTAAGCACTTTTATTACCTTATAAAAACAGCTTCAGGCGCTATGAAAATAAAAGCTGCACAGAAGTCAACAAAGAAAGCGTACAGATTTTAGTTGTTCTGTTTTAAAATGCCAGCAATGTGGGTAAAAAAGTGATCAAGTATTGAGTAGTGCTTCCTAAGCCGCACTTGGTATTTACTTACGATCTTGTATTTTGTTAGTTTCGCCGAAGTATTCAGAAAAGAAATGCCTCTATAGTTAACTAAATTATCTAACTCGACATTATTATGGACTGGAAAGATTATTGTTATTTTAGAGCTTCTTGAAACTTTTGCTGTGTCAAAAATTCTATTAAATTCTTATGTAGGAGCAGTGAGAAATTCAGTGGAGCTGTAAAACTGGAAAGGCTAAATAAATAAACCCATTAATTGGTAATTTCGTAGTCCATAAAAATACTCCTAAATCTAGCTTCTTCCTTTTTTTAGAATGAGTTTCACAAAACATAAATACATCAAAGATCTTAATATTGTTAAAAAAGAGTTCGAATTGTTTTTAGACTTGCCACATTATAGCTTAGTATTTTAAATCTCAATACATGATTTTTAATTTTTTTTTTTTTTTAATTATAAGTTTTCTTATAACTGTTAAATATAATTTTATCTTTTATTTTATTTTGGCAGACGGCACTACAGTATCCACTAAAAAATATGAACTTCCCCAGCAGGAAAAAATATTTGAGCGCAACTTTAATGAACTTTTAAATAGAGCCTCAAGGGAGGTAATGCTTTTCAAACGTGGAAGTGGAAATCGACATAATTAAAGAATTTGATGGTGGAACGATGTGACCAAAAGATGACCAACGTTCTGGTAGATCAACTGAAGTTGATAGTGGCCAATTCAAAATTGAATCATATCATCATAAGACTGTGCGAGCGATTGCAGAGAGGTTTAGTGCATCACACAAAATCACAATCATTTAAAAGCCTTGGACTTGTAAGAAAAGCCCGATAAGTGGGGTACATGTGAATTGAAAGAGATTCACTTAACACAACGAATTAATATTTGGAATATGCATCTCAAACGCAACGAAATTGATCCCTTTTTGAAACGAATCATCACTGATGGAAAATGCATCGACTACAATAATCTCAATCGAAAACGATCATGGTCTTGAAGCTGAACTGCTTCAAAAGAAGGTTATCAGCTTGGTGAGTTTATTAGGGTGTCGAATATTTTCAGCTACTTCCAAGGAACCAAGCTTAAACGATCAACTCAGAGGTTGATTGTCAATAACTAATGAAACTAGAGAAAGTAAGAAAAATGACTAGAATTGCAAAACCGTGTGGGAATCGTGTTCCACCAAGGCAACGCTACATCACACACATCTTTGGAATTTAACTCATGAAAAATTATTGAATCTTGGTTGGGAAGCAATGTCATCCGCCATACAGTCCCGACAGTTTTTATTTGTTTCGAAGTTTGCAAAACTCTTTCAATTGCAGAACTCTTACAAATGATGATGAACTGGTCTCGCACTTGGTTCACTTTGTGGTAGGATGGGCCAGACGTTTTGTGAGCAAAGAATTATGAAGTTGCCAGAAAGATTGCAGAAAGTCATCGCACAAGACGACAAACATAAAATTGATTTAACACTTAAAGTACTCATACTTTAACGATACACCATTAGTTACCATACACGCATAAATTTGAAACATGTTGTTTTAAAGAGGGGTCAAAGCATTTCTGATTTGATTTTTTGCAGGACACAAATTCAACTTTCACATGTTATTGTAATTTATAATAACGATGGTATGATCATCTGTTCATTCATCAGTCGATCCGTTTATTGTTATGCTGAACTATAAGCCAATTGGATTAACGAATTTGCTTTGAACTCCGTATATGAGAGTTATCCTATAGAAATTTTCATTCAAACCTAAAAATTAATAGCGCTTTCCATGCAAGAGTTTTCGAAAATAGTGATTTTAGATTAAATAATATATAATATATATAATTTATACGGATTTAGAACAAAAAGGATGTTAAAGGTAGACTTACCATGTGCATATATGTATTTAAAAGGCCCAATTTTAATTTTGTTAATAACTTTATAAGACAAGTATTTTTAGGGAAGTACTCTAAGCTTAACAAAACATCTTTCACGAAAACGGGTCTGATGATTTTTCAAAATTTTTAAAATATAAGAAAAGTTAAATTTGTACCTTTCATTATACAAGAATAGTAACAGCACTAATAGTCTGCCCCAAATCGAAGTACATAACTATGGAGCATTATATGGTAAACGTATGATGTATGATGGAGCATTCACATGGAGCATTCCAGACTAAGATTCTCGCATTCCCTTTGCATTTCCTTTTTTTTGATCGCAAAAAAAAGAAAAAGATTTAACATTTAAAAGAAGAGAACTAAATGAATTATTGGGTATATAACATAATTCGTGCTAAGAGATGGCGTAACTTGCATTATTCCATTGGAACATGCGTTGGAAAGCTACTGTCATTGTACGTCATTTCAATATATGTCATTCATTTGAAGCGTAAACAACAATAATTTTTTTTCACTCAAATATGTCAAACTTTGTGCCTGAAAAGGTGTTTTTGCGGGGAGTACCAAAAGTGGTTTGCAAGATGATTTTGGTGATTTTGGTTTGGAAGACGATGAACGTCCTGGGCAGCCAAAAAAGTTTGAAGATTAAGAGCTGGAAGCATTACTCTATGAAGATTGTTGCCAAACACAAGAAGAGCTCGCAGAATCTTTGGGTGTCACTCAAGCAGCCATTTCAAAACGTTTAAAAGCAGCTGGATATATTCAAAAGAAAAGAAATTGGGTTCTACATGAACTCAAGCCGAGAGACTTCGAAAGGCGGTTTTGCATGTCCGAAATGCTGCTGGAACGCCACAAAAGAAAGTCATTTTCGCATCGGATTGTTACTGACCCATTACGACAACCTCAAGCGCAAAAAATCATATGTGAAACCCGGCCAACCAACCTAAATCAACGGCAAAGCCGAATATTCATGGCGCGAAGGTCATGCTCTGTATTTGGTGGGATCAGATGGGTGTGCTGTATTATGAGCTGCTAAAACCGGGTGTAACCTCCAATGGACAACGCTGCCGAACACAATTAATCTGTTTGAAGAGAGCAGTAACCGAAAAACGCCCGGAATATGCAATCAGACACGAGGCAATAATTTTCCATCATAACAACGCGCGGCCCCACGTTGCTATTCCGGTTAAGAACTATTTGGAAAACAGTGGATGGGAAGTCTTACCCCACCCGCCTTATATCCCAAACCTTGCCCCTTCTGACTACCATTTGTTCCGGTCGATGCAGAACGCTCTCACTGAAATACGGTTCACATCAAAATATATGGGATGGGAAAAATGTCATAGCTTCAGATGGGCAATACTTTGAATAATACTATTGTGCATGTTTTTCTTAAATAAACGTTCAAATTTTGAAAAAAAACCGCACGATTTAAAATATATACCCAATACGATTACATACATATACCATATATACGTTAACATTCCGCTTATTCAGAGAGTAGTCTTACTTCGCTTTATTAAACTTACTAACTCCAATTTGATTAAAAAAATTGGTATTATTAAATAAAAAACCGGCATATCTATTGGGTTGTCCAATAAATTCATTCGCTTTTTATCAGGAAAAATAAAACACGATTTTTCAAAAATAGCTTAAGTGTTAATTTATTATACAATATATTGCCCTTCATTATCCATAACCTTTTGCGATCTTTCATGTAACTGCATGATGCAACGCTTACATAGGTGATTCATTGTGAGGTTTGATTTTCAATAGCCTTTTTTTGACAGATCATGCGTGACTCCTATCAAACTGCTTTGTCATTTTTTTTTTCAGTATCGTTTGGCAAGTCATCACGGAAAGGCTCACACCACAATAGCGTCTCCAAATTGTTCAGCTGTATTACGAAAATCAGCGTTCTGTGAGATATGTTTTTCGTGCGATTTGAAAATTTTACGGTGCGCATAATCGACCTACTGAAATACTATTGCCAATACCATTCGCAAATTTGAGTTCCAGTTTACATTACATGGTGGATGATACTCGACCGGTTAGACGACATCCAGCACGTAGTGAAGAGACTATACCAGCTGTAGCTGAGAGTGTACGCAAAGACCGTGACGAATCAATTCGTCGTCGTTCGCAGCAGCTTAGCTTTGGCGTATTTTACGTAAGGATTTCGGCCTAAAAGTGCACAAAATTCAACTTGTGCAAGAATTGAAGCCAGGCTACTTGAATTTGCGTCATATTTTCAGTGAATGGGCTCTGGAAAAACTCAATGAAAATCCGGTGTTTAATCGTAAAATTTTTTTCAGTGACGAAGCCCATTTCTGGCTCAATAGATACGTTAATAAACAAAATTGCTGTATTTGGGCTGACAAGCAACCAAAATAGTACCAAGAGCTACCGTTACATCCATTAAAAACAACGGTATGGTGTGGTTTATAGGCTGGTCCATATTTCTTCAAAAATGAAGCCAATTAGAATGTTACCGTTAATAGTAATCGTTATCACGCGATGTTAACGGAATATGTGCTTCCTAAAATTCAAGCACATGATCTCGGTGAGCTCTGGTTGCAACAAAACGGCACTACGAGCCATACAGCGCGTAAAACAATGGCCTTGTTGAGAAATCATTTTGGTGAGCACTTAATTTCACGTTTTGCTACTTTAAATTGGCAGCCTAGATCGTACGATATCACACCTTTGAACTATTTCTCAGGTCTTCAGGAATAAGCCAGCTACGATTGACGCTTTGTAAGCGAACGAACTCGAGTTATCCGCGAGATACCATTCGCTATGCTCTAAGGAGTCACCTTAAATTGAAACTTCCGAATTGACTACCTCAGACGTAATCGTGGCCAACATTTACATTATATCATTTTCAAAAAATAAATGCCATGAATTGTTCTTTTAATTGATAATAAAAATTTTAAGTTCATTTTCAAATATATGTGCTATATTTTACATTATAAATCAAACCTCACGATGAATCACCCTATACAACAAAAAAAAAACAATTCATTTTTACACATATTTCCGAGGCAGGTAATTTTAAGAGCAAGAACTTTGTTTTGATTTATTGATGACGTTTATTTATCCGTAAATCTTTCAACATGATTAGACACTCAATTATTTGGAATATGTAATTTTTTTACAAATGCATATATGTTAATCAGTTTCAAAACTTTTGCGAAATTTATAAAGTTCAAATACACAACGTTGTCTTTTATCTTCGCCAATATTATCCAAATAAAAAAAAAAAAAGTTCCTTTGAAATACAAAACATACTCAAATCTATACTGGCGGAAGTAAACAGATGTCAATTGCATTAATAACTGGTGTCAAAATTCACGCAAGAAGTTAAATGAGCATCTTCGCTGATGATGATTTTGTTTAAAAAATCAGCATTCACTTATTGTTGTTCTATAATCCATTCGAAAAACTCAACATTGTCAAGATGTTTCAGTTCCTGAGTCAATTGCACTTTATATGCATAAAGATGCAAACCTTACGTGAGAAGACCCCGTAGAGAGTTGCCGAATTGATTTTTTCGGGACTCTCAGCAACACTCTTACGAACTCCTTTGATGTTTTGTGTAAAAATATTTCTTGAAGGATAGCCAGAGTGTATATAGTAAGATCGGAGTCGTTGCTTAGATTCAGCGTGTGGAGTTAAAAAAACGAGATCGACATCCGAGATCTCGTCAGGGTCCCCGAAGAGTGGTTGGTTTAGTGCATACAGTCTGGCTCTTGCAAGTGTCGGGCATTTGCAGAGGAAGTGTGAGAGATTTTCCTTCTCATTTTTATTCCCGCAACTGCGACAGTGGAGGTTGTATGGTATGCCAATCGCATATGCCCCGTGAATATCGCCGTGATTGTTTACAGCCTCCCTGAATTTTTGAATTAATCTCTTCACACTTGATGAAGTTAAATCACAGTTCCGACCATATTTGGAAAAATTGCGAACTGTAGCTGCCAACCTTCATTACTTTTGAAAAATATTGCTCAATTCTGAAAAAGTGTTGTCTTTTCGTGTAGCGCTCCATTTTTCATAAGCCTGAACGGTCAGCTGTCACTCTGTTTTGTTTTTTCGTTGACAACACAAAATTTAAATCTTGCCTGAATTTTGGGACATCTTTACAAAACAACACAATATCTGTTTTATATCTGCCTTATGCTTGAATTGCCAAGTGAAACTTAATGTTTACTTTCATAACTATTGCATAGGAGTAATTTAAGCTCTGTTTTATGAATACCATATAAAGGATCATGTTACAAATACAATTACACATTATGTACTTGGCTTTTTTATACTATATGTAAATAAAATATTTATATAAAATATAAACGCAAGTACTTTGTGTTTTAAAATTGTATGTAGGTACTAGAACCGAGACTTGCGCTTCCAATTCTTTGAGTGGTAATTGAAAATACGGCCGCCAGTACCTTTAATTCCTATCAGGTGCTTTCAATTACATACAAAAACTTTCAATTCTGTTCAAGTTCTTTCCATTTCTTTCAAGCTTTCAATCCCCTTAAAGTTTTTTCAACTTTTTGCAAGCACTTCAAATTCATTTCAAGTAATTTCAATTCATTCCAATTCTTTCAAATAGCTTTATTTCTCTGAGTTACTTTAGCACGCAAAATTAGCTGAAATTAATAAGAAGGGACTAAAGGTTTAAATTTTCTTATAAATTGAATGAATTCAAAATGACAAATTTAATTTGAAATAATAAATAACTTATTACTTCTCAAGAGTTCATAAGTATGAATACAAATCTCTGTACTGGTAGTTAAGATTTTCAAGTATAATATATATGGTGTACTGTGACAAGTACAAGATAATTGTACTCAAAAAGTACTTTATTAACAATGTTTTTGATGTGCTATACATAGTGTGAAGAGATTACTTATTTTCCAGTTACCTACTTAGGTTTGCTTGTAAGATTGTCAATTGTCAACTTTACTCTTAGCTTTGTTGTACTTTAACTTACTGTGCTATTGTTCCATGTGCAAAATTGTAACAAACAATTGTTAATTGGTATGCTCTCAGTTCCAGGATTAATAAGGAACTAAATATTGTTTTGACTCTTGTCAAATGAAGTGCTCAGTTAGCTATGAATAATGTTAAAGCAATTTATAAGCTCACCGTAAATAGGATCCGCTTATCCATATTTAAAAATCAGTATGGCTCATAGACGTCACTAATTAAACTTCAGATTTTAAACTTGAGTAATATTTTACTACGCTTTTGTACAATTACGCATTGTATATGTAGATGAGTATATTTCAAATGGTAAACCGTCTGGAAGCGGCTTTAAGTATTAAAATTAAATATGATTTTCAAATGAAAGAAAAAATCCATTAAAGCTAATATTTTCTAAAGGCCAATCTGTATTTTAAAAAAGAAAAAAAAAAAAAAATAACCGAGCATACGCCCAGTAATATTTATTATATACCTTGTGTGGCGTGGTTATCTAAATAAACAGCTCCGACTTATCTTATCTCGAAAATATTTATCGGACAGAGCATAGAGTACAAATACACAGTTCAATTCAAGCACTGTGGAAATAAGTATCTGTGTAATTTTTAAATAAACAACTTCAATGAAAAGTAAGGTGCGGTTCAATGAGTATATCGAACGTGAGATAGCAATTGTGTTACTGAAATGCAGTAGGGCGTTACATACAGAGTCTCCGTAACAACAGTTTGGGAACATTGATTTTTTAGCCTTAGCTACTCTTCAATTAAGTGCGTTTGACACAGCTACACCGCTACCGTTTCAGGTGACAAATCGGATACATAAGATCTACATACCTATAGGGAACCAGGTAGGTATTTGTGTTTTATATTGAAATTTTGTAAAAAAAAAAAAACGAAGCAGAACTACAGCTCAACGATGATATCATACCGCACATCACTATTAGCTATAACTGACACACGGCAGTTTCAAACAAAAATATTCTCCGCTTCGAAATTTATTATGATGTGTTTTTTTTTTTTTTTTTTTATAAGACCTACCTCACTTGCTTTGCAGATGATGTCAAGAAGTGTTTCTAGCCAAAAGGTATTCTCTTGCGTTTAGGGTTTTTGCATTTGATGGTGCCACACACTTTCGGGCTTTCCTTATTCGTTTCTTTTGTCTGACGGACTCACTGTTCACTTTGATCATTGGCATGGATTAAGACTCCACCACATAGTAATGCAACACCTACCCGCGTATGACTTAAATGGTAACAATCCAAACCATTAAGCTTGAAGTTTGATTGCCGGAAAGTTGAGGTGGTGTGTAAGAGTACCACTGTAATAGTATATGTTCGTATTTGCTGCTAATGATGACGACAAACAATTTCTGGTTTGGTGGTGAGTCAAATGGCAGCTCTGTAAACAGGTTTTAAGCTGAGGTGTTTTCCATCGCAACTGAGCTTCGAGCATGACTAACAGATTCACACAAATGAAGATGCTATAGAGCCAGTAACGGTTATTTCTCTTTCTTTTCCAAAAATGTCATTAAAACTCTATGCATTTGTTGTTTTTCTACGAACATATCTATTTTTGTTTTAAGCACAATATTTTGGAAGTAGTTTTTTGAAGTTTATTTTCTACAAGTCGTTTGAATTGAGATGTGGGTGTATATTAAGCCTGAGAGAGCTACCTACATATACATATATAGTATAGATCATTAAATTGTCTCTTGCTTCAAACAAGGTGTTAAGTTTAGAGGTTACTTTGTATAATAATACCAATTATAATGTATAATATACCAATTGGTATATGTGTGATGTGAGTTTAAATTTATTAACATTTTTGCTCTACTTTAGACTCTACTAATGTAACATACATTTAGGTTTACGATACAATAGTATTTATTCATTTCTTCTCATCTACGTGTGTGACTAGTTAGAGTCGTGTCATTTGTGGTGATGGTTTGCAATGGATTATGAATATCATATCCAGTAATAACAAAAAAAAAGAAAACTTTTTTTTTTTTTTTTTTTTGTTTTCAGTACCTCTTGTTGATAGATCGAAATTCAGTATCCAAACCATTTTCTTACAGGAAAGACAGAAAAGGAGGCCTTAATATAAAAACCCGTCTCCTTATATTAAAGAGCTTATGTGATAGGGGCAAAGAGGTTTCTTAGATTTAGTTTGACGAAAGGTGTTTACGGATATCTATATGTATTCTGGAAAATATACATATTATTTGAAAGTATTAATATTAAATGGTGTTATTAATAAATATAAATAATTATCTAATCTACTGCTAAATCAATTAAAATCGAGTATCTGCATGGATGGATTCGATAAAGTCTGTGTCGCTTTTTGATTAAAACCGATCGAAAAACAAACAGCTTTAATTTTTTTTTTAAATTCAAGATTTTATATCACACAGCAAGATTACGACGATAGGGGCCTTATAAAAAGTTTTCTTAGCTCTTTGTGCGGTGTCATTGACTACATTAATGCAGCTGCAATCTTACTCCAATGTTATTCTGCATAAGCGGATGGCTTGAAGTTAGTTCTTTGGTTTGTCGAAAGGTTTATATCTGATCGATAGTTGATTACCGGGCTTAAAACCACACAAATAAATAAAAAGGGGTACTGTGGTTCTCAGTACACCAAAAGAGATCAAACCATAAATGAATCTTCTTATACACTCTCTTCCGCGCAATTTGAGGGAAGAAATTCAAATAAAGTGTTTCAATTGTACGAGATTTTGTATCTGATATTAAGAAAAATGGAGTTTTAGTTTTAGTTTTAAATGCATTTTACTATCTTAATCATTAACCCTTACATACTAACAAAAAATGCTTAAATGTTAGCTTAAAATTACTTAACAATCTTATATTAACTCATTGGCCCCACAGAGGCACTCTAAGCTACTCTAAATTCTTTTCTCTATGTCTTTCGACTTTATTTACATTTTACTTAGGAATATTTATTTTCTATACTTAAGGCTAAAAAAAAAATTGTTGACAAAAACTTTTTTATAAAAAACTTAATATCTAACTTAAAATAAACCTTAGTCTACCTAACCAACATACACAATACACACACATAGATATTATACACAATTATATACATATATATGTATATACAAAGGTATATATGTATATATATATTTCTTAAATGCTAACCTAAACCTATGTAAGCTGGCCATCGCTATTCACAGAGCAAATAGATTGGTCAGCTCTGCCTCATTAGTGAGGCTGGTCCGTAATTGACGGAAACGACGAAAACGAAACATCTTCTCCATCATTCAACCACCAGAAATGCTGGTGCTGCCGAACGACATCCCTCTTATCGCGATTCCCCACCGCCCTACTGAACCTGAGACAATCCACACTGCCGTGTGCGACGTCTCTGCCGTAGTTGAGTCGCCTGTCCCCAACTTTCCGAGCGACATGGAAGATTAACGGGACCGCTGACCTATCCTGGATCAACCCTATCTGATCTAGGTAGAGGAATGCTTCCGGTGGAACGAAGCCGTCAAAGCGCACACTCTCGTGGTAACGGTAATTGGGATAGTAAGCCTAAGATATCAGGTTATTCGTCGAGGCCATTGCTCTTGCAATGTGCCTTCGAATCAGCTTAATTACGAAGTTGTCCACTCGTATTAGGTTCGCTCTGTTGTAAAGGACCTCATTACGATAAAATTTTTTGTACTCTGATCCTGGTGTTCTGTACAAGCGAAGGCAAGCCCTCTCAAACACTATAATCTTTTCCATTAAGTTGCTCGCACATTGAACCACACGGGACACCCAAATACCAGCATGGGCCTGATAAAGGACATGTAGCAGATTACCTTTACTCTCGCATCAAGTTGGCTGCTATAAAACAGTGTCTTTGTAAGAGCAAAAGCGCCTTTAGCTCTGGCCAGAGCAGCATCTACATTTTTGTCAAAATACAGAAACTGATCTAGCCAGATCCCAAGGTATCTGACTACATTTCTTCTGGTATCCCTAGAGGCTCTAGACAACGACATCCTAAAGAGAATGGTTTCCGACTTCTGAAAGTTGATTTTCAACTTGAACCTATCAATTCGCTTGTATAAATGTTGAATAGGATCGGCGAATTGACCGCGCCTTTCTGCAGACCATTTTTAATTTGAAATATTCCTACAGAAGTCACATCACCATTTTTCACTAAGAACTGTCTGTTGGTTAACATATTATAAAGAATGTACAAGAATGGTTTACTGATCCCCAGCCAAGTCAGCTTATAGAAAAGACCCTCTAACCATGCAATGTGTCGAAGGCCTTCTCCAAGTCAACAAGGCAGGCACCAGTACATTGGTTTTTCCATTGGATATCGGACACTAGTTTAGACGCGGCATGTGAGATATCATGTCCCGCCTTAAAACCGAATTGATTATCCGGAACTATATGTTTGTCCTCAACCCACCTAGACAGAGCTCTATTGATTACCTTTTTAAACACCTTACTGATATTCGGAAGGAGACTTATCGACCGGAGATTCGCCGGATTGGATATATCCTTTCCCTTTTTGGGGATAGGTTGAACCACCGCCGTTTTCCAATGCGCTGAATAATGTGCATTATTCATTGCATTATTAAACAGGGTGGTGTAAATGTCCACCGCTTCTAGAGGAAGATGTCGAAGCACGATGTTCGGAATACCATCGGTCCCCACTGATTTCTTAACCTGATTGTGTCGCAGATCTCATGGAGCTCTTCCTTCGAAATGAACATTTTTTGCCATATTTTCGTCGCTGAACCGGGTGAAACCAGAGCCCTCGGATCGCCAGTTCTCTACTTCATTTCGAATGTAGAAGTCGTGAACCAAGACGCGATTGTCCAGGTCATAATTAGGGCCAATAGTATCAGTGGCCTTGTATATTTCCTAGAAAGCCGCCCCTATGGCCTTAACCTTCTCCTGTGGATCATCGATCACAAAGAAGTCGTCAACATCAGCGGCCTCATTTGGATCAATACCTGCTATTGTCAGTAACCGTTCGTTGTCTGTTGTCCGGGTTATTTTAAGACACTGAAGGTCGTTTTGAATTTTTCTCCGAAATAGTTTCTTTATTTGCGGGAACATATTCGTTGCTGGTTGCTGGTGTTTACAGCCCGAACCCTGTTGTTCCAATACAAACTTGTAGAAATTCTGTAATTCTCTTTTATTAACGTTTGAATATTTTTAATCGACGCCTTTAGTGTCTTAATCTCCGGCTCTTGTCTGTCAGTTAACTGTCTGTACAAGTTTTTGAGTCTTGACAGAATTCTACTTTTCTGTCGGGACAGTGCGTCAATAGTAGGATTGAGGAACAGGTCTTCGTTAGTCGTACTTCGACACCGCGGTATTGTAGCGTCCATAGTCTGTTTAATTGTCTTGTCCATTTGTTTTAGGTAATTGTCGATCTCCTCGTTTGACAAATTCCTATTGGACGGTGGGTGGAGCGTATACGAGGAGAGCGCACTTGTCATGGTTGCGGAGAAGCGTGTCCATCGAGTCTTACTGTAGTTGTAAGAATATCTTTGGATATTGCTAAAACCGCAATGATCACTGTCATACACGAATGTGAGCAGACAGTTTAGCGTTTGTAAATTCGTATCTGTAAGTCGTATACGTTCGTCGTACAGCAATAGATCCAAATAAGACCCGCCTCTGCGAAACAACGGCTTATCCGTCGCTTTAAGATCGAGTCTGTACATGACATCGTGCTGACCCCACCAATCGAGTAGTAGGTTCCCTCTAGTATTTGGCAAATTATTTCCCTAATCTCTGTGTCTAGCGTTGAAGTCCCCGCCGATTATAAAATAATTCTCCCCCGATTCCAGCCTCAGAATTCGAAAAGCGTGTCGAGCTCTGTAATGAATAAAGTGGATTGTGGAGCCTCAGGTGCATAAACAGAGGCCAAGTACAGCAGCTTTCCACTGCGGAGTGGGATATAAACGACGACTGCCTCCAACACCCGGAACCTACGCAACACTCCCTTGTACACTCTGTGAAATTTTATACCTTGTTTAATGAAGATCGCGACACCGCCTCCACGTTTGGATCGGGGCCGGTTTTTAAGAAAAATGGAATTTAGAGTTATGTGGTCTGGTAAGTCCTTATAAAGAGCTGATGGCTGGATTTTGGTGGTGTTTTTTTTTATATATATTTATTATTTATTATTTTTTAATTTTTGTTTTATATTTTAATTTTTAAGACAAGCATATTATCTTACTTCTGCTGTCTGCTTCTACACTATACTGCATAAATCATGAACATCAGTTTTAAGGTGTAAAATACACAAATTTTTATAAGATTTATTTTTTTAACTCCTATCAGGTTGTCACCTTGCTTATTTTGGCCATAAATCTATGTGCCAAATTAATAAACTGAAACTAATTGTTAGAGACCTGTTTCATGTCGAATCAACAATATTACAATGGATTGAGCACATGCTAAAGAGCAGAATTATCAATTCAGACACAGACACACAAACACAGTCAGGGAAACCGTCGCAAGAAGAAATCCATAGGAAGAAGTGAATTCTCCCATTCTGTGGCTTCTTGTTGTAAACGACGTTCTCACTATTTTCAAAGGAAGTGTGTTAAGGCAGTAGTTTTATCAAAGTCGTTTTGGTGGGAGGAAAACATCTTCTAAACATCAGCGAATTAATGGAATCAGCTTTAAACACAATCGCAAAATGGACATAACGAAACGGTTTAGTGATAGTGACATTCATCAAAGTGAATGTGTTGTTCACAAAAAAAAAAAAGAAAGCTAGAAAAGTTTAATATTCTCAGAATAGACGGTGTTAGGATACAACTTTCATCCGAAGCTAAATATCTAGTAATCATCCTAGACAGTAAGTTGAATTGGAAGCGTTGGGGGCTAAGCCCATGTATAATACAGTGGATGTACAATACATGGCCATAGTTTGAACCATTCTTGCCTATGATGAGCTGGTTGGTTGGAAAGCCGCGGAAAAGACTAATAATAAAAATAATAATAATAATAGTAATAATAATAATACTTAAACAACTTCAACAGATAATCACAATATTACCCAACGTAACCTAACGTTTTATAATTAAGTGTTTAAGCTTTTTAGTTGCCAGTTAAAGTTGTACCCAAATAATTGTGCTCACATTGAGAACAATTATAAAATCGGTTTTTTTTTCTTGTCTGGTGATAACTCGTACTATAGGTGTTTAGTTATATATTGTATATGCTATAATAATAAGTCGTTCATGTTCCGTTTTTGGCTATGGCAATACTCTACGTCGATTATAGGGAATAAAAACTGTTTTGTTGATTAATTTTGATAACTATTTGAAAACTAACATTGTGCTTGACGTTTACCGTAAATATAGCGTTGTTTTCTTTTGTGGATTAATGGAACATTAAAAAATGCTATACAATAGGGTTCATTTTCGACACATTTGGCTTTATCATGCTTGTCGAAATGTATGGAAAGAATACGAGGGGGAGCAGTAACAGAGAGCGTATGCGTCAGAAATTATTTGCAAAATTTTCGGAGATTTCATTTTAAAAGATGCACCCAATCTAAAAGACCCGTTAAGGGGACGACAATGAAATAAATACTCCAATTGACACCGATCGATGTGTGACTGCGAGGTATAACACAGCAAAAACACCCGACATCTCAAAAGCAAGAGTGGATAATCGTTTGCGGCAACTGCTGCCCGGCTCGATGTTTGAGTATCTAATAATCTGCGTAAAGCAAAATTGAAAGCCATTACTTCCATCTGTGATTTGAACATCAGTTCCATTCAAAAACGATAGTGGGTAAAAAAAGGGTTAGCACCCTTTTTCACAATTTCTAAGGGAAAAATTTGATACTAAAAAAATATTTTATTAATTTAGATCGTTTACTGTACCTATGCAATTAGCGAAATTGAGGGATATTAGACAACAAAAACGTCTGGAGCTGATAGATCGTAAAAGCGACACATTTCATCATGACAATGCGAAAATTCGTATATCATTACAGAACAAGTTAATCGGGTATTGCCTCATCTACTTTATTCACAGAGCATAGTTCCTTCAGATTTCAACAGGTTTCATTCATTGCAAAATTCACTGAATGAATTGTTCTTTGCCAAAAGAGCACTTCGATTTATTTTTTGATAATACAACCCAGGGCTTTTATATGGTGATTCATCGTGAGGTATGATTTATAATTTTGAAAATTATACCATGTAAATGCTGGCCACGACTACGTCTGAGGTGGTCCATTGGGGAGGCTCAATTTTAGGCGGCTCCTTTGAACATAGCGACTGGTATCTCGCGGATAACACGAGTATTGTTGGCTTCCAAAGCGTCAATCGTAGCTGGCTTATTCCTGAAGACCTGAGACTTTACATATCCCCAGAGAAAATAGTCCAAAGGTGTGATATCGCACGATCTAGGCGGCCAATTTACCGTAGCAAAACGTTAAATTAAGGGCTCACCAAAATGATTTCTCAACAAGTCCATTGTTTCACGCGCTGTATGGCCCATAGCGCCGTCTTGTTGAAACCAGAGCTCACCGAGACCATGTGATTGAATTTCAGGAAGCACATAATCCGTTAACATGGCGCGATAACGGTTACCATTGACGGTAACATTCTGATTTGCCTCATTTTTGAAGAAATATGGACCAATGATTCCAACAGCCCATAAACCACACCATATCATTGTTTTTAATTGATGTAATGGTAACTCTCAGCTACAGCTGCTATAGTCTCTCCACTACGTGCTGGATGTCGTATAACATCCACTAATGTAAACTGGGACTCAAATTTGAAAATGTTATTGGCAATAATGGTTTCAGTAGGTCGACTATGCGCACCGTAAGTTTATCGAATCGCACAAAAACATTTCCCACAGAACGCTGATTTTCGTAATACAGCTGAACGATTTGGAGACGCTGTTGTGGTGTGAGTCTTTCCATGATGACTTGCCAAACGATACTGAACAAAAATGACAAAGCAGTTTGATAGGATTCACGCGTGATCTGTTAAAAAAAGGCTATTGAAAATCAAACCTCACGATGAATCACCCTATTTATTGTATATACTAATATCTATACAATAAGTGTGATAAGCGGTATGTGTCATTCATTTCTGTTGTTCAACAAAAAAAAATATTGATTTTTTTTTTTAAATTATCAAAAACTATTTTATTTATCTTATCCAAAGAGAGGTTAAAAGAGAGACTACTCAATTTATAGAGGCATTAGTAAACTTTCATACACACATACACACCTAATTTTTAAAGGATTTTTTTATTGGAATAGTGTTTCATTGTGATCTAGTCTTCTCCCCAAATCAAAATGGGTTTTCTAAGGGTCTATCTCTACCAAACCTAACAAATTTGTTTCCGAAACACTTTGAAATGTGAAAAAAAAGATGTCCTGACCGCTGATTTAAGATAAGCATTTGAAAAACTGGTGGGCCTGCGCGGCGATGGATCGGAAAACTGCTGACTGTACTCGGATTGGGCCAGCAGCACAACGATCAAGTTCTTAGCGTAGCGCTTGGCTTACCTACCAGTGGTGGTCTCCAGTAAAAATGACAAAGGCATGCTCGGCCAGTAGTATAATACTCGCCTACGCCGTCATAGAGCTCATAGCTCTATATTGAAGAGATTAAAAAGACATGACGAAACAACCAATGGCCTCTGATAAAAACTGGTTCACTGTTGACGACCCTTGCAAACGTTTAAAGGACAACGACCTTCGAATGTTAAGGCCAGAACATTTCACGTCCAGCCGAACAATTAGCAGATGCCCCTGACTGCTATCATGCAGATATCACCGCCATTTAGGAAGTGCGATGGAATGGACCGGACAAAAGAGGATGAAAAACTGTGATATATGCTATAGGGATTGTCATATGCGGCAGACACGTAAGCGAACGTCTTATGACAAGCCCCATCAAGGCCAGAATGTGATGAAGACAGAAAAGTGATGAAGACCTTCTTAGCTGAACAGCTAATATCCGGGTTTTGATTCGACATAAGAGACAAACGCAAAAGGTATTAAGATTGTGGTATGCAAGCAAATAATCTTTGATGGTCCGGATTAAAACCAAATCGCTAAGATAAGCTTAATATGCGCACATGCACCCACGGAACACAAGGAAGATACCACCAAAGAATGTTTCTACGAGCTCCTCAATAAGACGTATGAGTAATATCCTAATTATGAGGTTAAAATAATTTTAACGTTAGGATAGGAAAGAGGGACATCCTTGGTAGGATAGTTAATTAATATGGCCTAAGCGACATCACATCTAACAATGGACTTTGGCTTATTGGCTTTGTGGCGGAACGATATACTCGTATCACTTTAACAAGCACACGGTTTCCTCATCTCAATATACACAACATGCCAGTCTGCGGAACATGAAACGCTAAATCAAATTGATCACATTGCGATCGACGCGGGACATGACTCCAGTAATCTGGACATGCGAACCTTCCAAGCAATGACTCGGATCATCACCTTGTTTTACTCAAGGTACTAATGTATGTATAACAGCGACGAAATCCAACATCCCGCCGTTACTCAGAATATATGTACCATTCAACTTAAACGATGATAGCCGAAACATCCGCCCACCTGACCAAAACGAAGTAATGATAGCAATATCCAAGACGAAATCCAAAAAATCAGCTGGATCTGACAATCAATTAACTCTCCTGCCTCACCTCTTTGCCAGTAGCATTTCGCCCCTTATACCATCAACCGTAACACCAGTCTCGCTACGAATGCTCATCGGTTTACTCTGAAGCCCATTTTAAGACGTAATCTAAAATATCGTGATTCTTTTAGCTTATGGAATGCTCTGCCGAGCTCTTGATTTCTTAGTCATTGTAACCCTCAAAGTTTAAAACGAACGTACATCGGTACCTCTCTTTATTTTATAACTTGCGCGCGCAATACACTTGTCTATCCGCGCTCTAAATGAAGCAACAGAACTGAGAAGTATTTCTGGCGTAATCTTCCGGCAAGCTTCAGTTATTCGTCTTATCATGTCCTCACTTGTTGTTGGCTTTTTTCTGTAAACCTCACTTTTTAAGTAGCCCCACAAGAAGAAATCAACTGACGTAAGATCAGGTGTTCTAGCAGGCCATTGCCTCGGACTCCCTCGGACCCCTCGTCCGATCCATCGTTGATGGTAAACATTATTTAATACGCCCCGGGCTACTTGGGAATAATAGGCTGGACAACCATCATGTTGAAACTACATTGTTTGTCGCAACTCCAATGGCAGTTCTTCTAGTAAGTAATACTGGAAGGCGGTCCCGCAAGAAGTTTGCATACTTTTCGCCCTTCAGGTTCCCTTCAATAAAATATGGACCTATTAATTTATCCCCAATAATTCCCGTCCAAACATTAACATTCCATGGGTGCTGGCGTTCAACTTGTCGCAACCAAAAAGGGTTTTCGGTAGCCCAGTAATTCATATTATGTCGATTGACCGTACCGTGATTGGTGAAAGTCGACTCATCAGAGAATAACACCTTGGCGAAGAAAAGGGGGTCTCGTTCAATTTGCTGAAGTGCCCATTGACAAAATGAAACCCGGTTGCGAAAATCCTCACTAGAAAGGATGGTATTTATGCCGATGTAATATCTTACAGACAGTCGTTTGAGAAATTCCTGATTCACGACTTATTTGGCGAGTGCTAATGTGAGGATCGTGTGCAACGGCAGCTAACACTGCTATTTCATTGTCCTCAACAGCCACCCTATTTGACCGATTCCTTTTCTTTGGTTGCACACTTCCTTCACCAGTGAATTGTTGGATGACCCGTTAAAAGGAAGCGCGCGATCGTATCTGGTCTGGGAAACGTTGGGCGTAAAGAGCAACACCACCATCGATGTTCCTTCCACTTTCTCCATAAATCAATATCATTTCAATTTTCTCTTGAATTGAAATAGCCTGCATTATTAATCTGGAAAACGTTACTAGTAATAATCAGTTCCTCAAAACAAATATCAAAATTCTTAATGAAGTACAGTTCCGTTCAAGTAGAAAAAAAGGGCAGAGTGCATATCATACACTCTCAGATAAGTTTAGGACAATTTGTCTGTGTCTGGAATTTCTTTGAGTTTTAACTTCACTCGAGGCAACAATGACTTCCTCAAAAAAAATCTTGACCTTTTAACACCCTAACAACGTTGGAAACCGATTAATGATTTAGGCGTGCCAGTGCAGTGGTATCTAGCACTGTATTCATTCGACCTTTGAGACAAAGTCGTGTGCCCCATTGAGGAATACGACTGAGCAATGAAAATCAGGAATTATCAAAAATCAAAAGTGACCTTCGTTTGACCTTGAAAATGGGTCTTAAGGTCAAACTCGTGTTCACCATCTTATGTCCCCTTCAGAACCTTGTGACTTTTGTCTGAAACATTTTTCGCGATATTTCGTACTTTTCGAGTAATTTTGATGTCTCAAGTTAAAAAACTCACCCGGTATAATTCCTTTCATCTCAATATAATTATTAGGTCGGAGTACAAACTTCTTAATACCACTTTCTTTGTCTTTGGCTTAAGATTATTAGAGAACTATGACTATGTTTATACACGACATTATTTAATTATAATAATAAATATAATTTAATAACATTATATAAATGTTATTACAGAATTAAGCAATTATATTATCTACATCATTTGACATTCACCCCACTACCCAGAATATGTACATTGAAGCCCCTCTAACATGCAGTTTTTGTTTTTGCTTTTTTAGTGAAGTTTTGTTTTTGTTTCCTTAATTAAAACAAGTATGTGTGGGATCAATCCTTTTTTAACAAATTGGGTATCCCCACTTACTCTGCTCACGACATCACGACCATGCCATAATTTGTTATTGTCAAGGCTGATTAAAAACAAATGCAAGTTAATAAAAATTCCCACTCAATACGCAATTCCCACACGTATGCATATGGCACAGCAATTTTTTCCGGTACAAGCTAAAAAAGAAAAACAAATGCAATTTTTGTGTAACACATTCAAAGCCATCCAAACATTTTCGCACCTTAAAATTAGTCACTATGCTTTTTGTTATTTTAAGTTAAAATTAAACCATTAGAAGCTTTAATCAAGTAATCCAATAAAAAGCCTTCCATATGTTTAAGCTGTCATTGTTTACTTTATTATGTATCTATGTTATATACACGTAATTTAAATATTTTTAAATATTCAAATATTCTATCAGAAATCAAATTTCCAAATTATATTGTTGAGATTAAAAACTAAGTATGTGTTTCGTTAACAGGAATATATCAGCGACTATTCTGAAGTTTTTTAAAAACTTCTATTTTGAATTGTAAACAAGAAAGTTGTTAATATTTAAGTGTTTGCAAGTAGCGAACTACTAAAAATGACTAAACTTATTTCAATAATCAAATCTTACATTCCTTTGTTCAAATGCTGAAACAAAATATGAACAATAAACCCGTATACATACATATATGTATGTATTTGGTGATTGGTGTGTTTTATAAAATATGACGAATTCCAAGCCAAGCGACATTGACCGCAATCGCTCTCATCCAAGTCATTCGAATGAATCAAAAGCGCGCCCAAATTGAAGCCATAATTGGCGCGTAGTTCTTCGTCTGCCCAGCATTGTATATAGGCACATTCCAAACCAAAAACAAATAAAGTTATTGCTACTTGCGACTTTTCCTTCATTTTAAATTTAATTCAAGTGGGGAATGCGCTTTATCTGTAAAACATCGCATATATTCGTTCTGCAATAAGCTATTACGTTCTGTGGTTAAAACTCCCATTAAAATGTGATGGGGGATTGATTAAATATATGTGACCGACAACTTATTCAAAAACAAAGCTAAATGACCTTCGAACCACAAACTCTTATTTCAAAAGAATTGGAGCAGAAACAGAGCTACGTCTACTAGTACTACTTACTCGTGTGTAAAGCGCACACCAACTATCAATAGCTTGAGTGTGCGTCATTTCACCTAGTTTACTTCTACCTGTAGTTCTTTTGTTAGCACGAGTAGTTTCTCGTATTTATAGCATTCTCACACGTTTTATAATTTACATTTTCTATTCCATTTCTTTTTTTCCAAGGGGAAGTGCCTTCGAGTCTTTATGAAACATAAAAAAACGTGAAAAGAATGGAGCATAATAAGCAGAAATCGGCGTTCAATATTCATTTTTCACGAGACCAAAGCATTTAGAGCTTTGACTCATACATAGATATACATACTCTTACATGGGAACGTTTGAAAACATAAAAATCTCTCTTCGAACTTGACTCGTTTATTTAAACAATTTGCAAATTTTGTTTGCTGATACCAGCGTTTGCAGCAATCGTATAGGTATATGTTTGCAGACATTTTCATATTTACTAACGAGCTAACATCAACTTTAAAAGAGGCTTTTCTTTTGACACATCTAAGGGAAGAGAAACATGACATATTAAATTATCTGGTAAAAGCTAGAGTCCTTTATCATCCCTCAAATGACTAAATGGCTTTTAGTTTTGCAATTTTTTTGAATTGTCAGTTCTTTGGACAAGGTCAATCGGCTTGCTGCACATTTTGCGGCCAGTTCCGCAATTCTAGATTGTGCTCTGCCCCCGCCTACACTTGAGTGCGTCAAATCTTCAATGAAATTAATCCATTTTCGCACCCGTGTAGTAGCAAGAGTACTTGAAGATTACAATACCATATACACAAATCCACTGGTTCAGATGGTATATCTCCTTTTCTTCTGAAGAGGTGTTCTTTCTCGCTGGCAAAACCACTGCGTAAGCTTTTTCATCATTACTTCTCTTTAGGTTTCTTTCCGAGCAGATAGAAAACAGCATTTCACCCTGTCTCTTTCTACAGACCAATTGTCATAAAAGCGAAATCGTTGAAATGATCACATATTTGATGTAGCCAAAAATGCTGCTAAATGTCCAGGTTTCATCAAGCGATGTAAGAACTATTTCACCCACTCTGATCTGACCTCAATATATAAGGCATTCATCATTTCTATACAAATCGCCAGTAGCATTCCGCCAGTTTAAACCTTCAACCGTAACACCCGCCTCGCTATAAATGCTCATCAGTATACCCTCAAGCCCACTTTAGGACGTACTCTGAAATATCGTGATTTACTTCTAAGCTGTACAATTTGCTTATGGAATGCCCTGCAGAGCTCTCTATTTCCTATTAATAATAACCTGCAAACATTTAAGACAATATTTCTCTTTCTTCCTCCCTGATTCTCCTTCACCCGCGCTGTGCACAAACATTTTAAAGGTATTCAAATCAAAATATGCCAGCTAAAGGTGTCAACTACAAAGGCATTAATATCGTTTAACATCGGGTACAAGGTCTTGTCTGCTGTATTATGTGAACACCAGAAATCATTTTTCAAGGATCTTATTGGCTCTAATAGTGCTCTTTTAGCCGGGGTAAAATCACAACTATCACTATATATAGAAAAAAAACAAGGCCGCATATATCAGTATCTAAACAAATGAAAAACGTCTGGGCGGAATTGCATATGTCATATGTCATATGAATCATATGTTGATGACATTGCAGATCGCATTGAGTTAAAACCGTTGCGTTTGCAAGTATTTAGATACGACCGCCAATATTGGGTGTTCCTGTGAATAAGGGCAAAACCAAGTATATCTTATCAACAGGAATAAACACACAACAAAGAATTCGAAGACGAATCGAACAGAATAACTTTCAGATAGTTAAAGGGAAGGGAATTGAATAATAAGGCTTTGTCAAGAAAGATCCTATTCATATAAAATCCTTATTATCCCAATCGTGCTCTATAGCCCAGAAACACAGACATTAGCGGACGCAGATGGTTAGGACATGTAGAGGGAATGCATATTATTGTTACGGACTGTGAAAATTTATACTCAGAGGGACAAGACAGTAAAGAAATATGTCGACCAAAGCGGCAAACAAACTTGAAAGGGGACATCACTTATCTTGGGATAGCTGAAGCGGATGCCTAAAAAGATTGTGCTAACTGGAAAGGTTAATTGGTTGATGTCCAAGTGTACCTTGAAGTGTGGCGCAATGTAAATAAGTATTTTGTGTGTATAAGTACTTTGGAAAAATATGACAACAAATTAAACGAAATTACTTAGTAAAATATGGTTGGTTGGAAACATGACCGATAAATAGAATTTAATAGGTATCTAAACAATCGCAAATAAAACTAAACCCCCTTAGCTTCAACATAGAAAAAAAGGAAAGGCTATATGGTAGGATAAAACTTCCCAACTGAAGTCTCTTTGGACTAATAATCGTAGTCTTGCTATATGGTGCAATAACCTCAACACACTAATATTTAAAAAGAAAACTATGTACATCGAAATATTTTCGCACTTTGCACTTTAACACCAAGTGCAGGTGCTGATACATTCAATCGCAAACTATACGAGTTAGCTTAATGTCTTCAACGAATAATAAAAAAGTAATTAGTTTAAGTCTCTTAGCTTTGAATGAACCTCTCTCTTCGTTATAAACGGATCGTTTGATAATACTGTTGTGAGTTATAATATGGAGAAAATAATACAGTTCAAAAAATTTACTTTCAACATCTTTTTTTAAAAAAAATATATTAGTACGAGTATATGCACTCTTATGAAATTCATCAATGCATGGAAAAGGATGTTATTCTCCTTCTTTCTTCGAATAGTCTTTGCTGTGTTCAAGTATCTACCTACACTTGTTTCATAATTTTGAATCTGCTCATTACCAAATCAGTGACATTATTTCGGTAAGGCTTGGTTAACCAATATTTCGCAGATCGTTTTAATATGTAGTATGTTGAAAACACTCTGAATTTGATTATCATAAAAAACCTAATATCGGTAGCTTGGTGACCTATATCAATTATTTAAAACATATTAGATTTTTCCAGTGGTTCAACCATAAGTAGATTGCCAAGTTGCCGTGCAGGTTATTAAATGTTTAAAACAATATGAGCTGCCGAGATTGATTTCCTATTGGGTTGTTAAAATTGTGATTTCCGATTTATCAATCAAAATTATACTCCGTTATATTTTAAACGGACAGTACTGTACAGAAGTTCGTAAACCTTTTGATGAAGTGATTTTATGTATTTTGTTCTTATATGACAACATATTTTCCTAATCATAAAACAGTTATAACCTCATGACATAAGTACCTATATGAATGCGATTTCAATTATGTGATTTGTTCGGCATTATATGTTACATATGTACGAGTATGTACCTATCTCAGAAACAATTTTTCCTGGTTTTCAATTTAAAATTCCAAAACATCATATGTAACAGTAAACAAATAACACACAGCTAAATTGTTTCATACTGAATGCCATTCAACCATATGCTATGTAAATAAACAAAATTTATCTACTCCATTAACACACGTACCCAAATGCTGGCTCCACGGCCAATAATTAAACAATCTTCCATCAAACGATACGATGAAACTTTAAATAAAACTGGAAAACAATTTAAAAAAAAAAATAATAATAAAAAATAAATACATATAACGACATCAAACCGCAGAACTTAATGCGCACCAAATGATTCTCGAATTTCCGCTCATACTATCACGCAGAGTAGATAAAATAAGATTCCACATTTCTATATGTGTTTAATTTTATTGTCATTCCGTCGTTTTTATTTAATTTATCGCATGCCTATCGCAAGAAAAAAACAACTGAAAACTGAAAACAAAATCACGCCGTACTTGAACTAATCGTAGAACGCAAAACAAGGTAGTTTTTTTTTTCAACTCTGTTTATCGCTGTGTTTTAGTTCTTTTCGTTTTCAATTAGATTTCAATTGTTTGGAAAGATTTATTTTTAAGTAATAGATAGATAAAAAGAAATTAAAACAAAACGTACACATAAGAAAAAATATTTATGTATATATTGTATGTATATACTCATACATATGTATACTGTGTACACGCATTCGGATTGTGCAAAAAAGAAAATTCTTTTCAAAAAATTCCAAGTTGTTACCAAAAGGATGGTGCTCTGGAATGCTGATACAATGCTGCATGTCGAGTTCCTTTCCCTTATATCGATCTTAGATTCGGCGGAAATATTTGTATGTCTGTATTTATAGATATGATGTAGATTGATACTGATAAGCACCGGCCGATACCCAAGCTAACTGATATGGGTAAAGACGCCTTATCTATCTTTTTTTTTTATGTGGACATCTTTTGTACTCGAAGCTGTTATCACATTAAAACAAATTAGGACCATTATGCGGCAGTCTCTCAACAATCGCTACAGTTCAGATATACTACCTTGATCAAAAATTATTCAGAAAATTAAAAATACAAGTTTTTTCATCTAAATCTACAAGTATATTGCCCCCTTTAATGTTATCCCCATCGACTGCAACACACTTATGCCAGCGCTTGATCCAATCCTCGAAACATTTTTTTATATTCGGTTTTCGGTATGTCCATCAGTGCTTCCTGTGATTTTTCCATTACTTTCTCTCGGCTGCTGAAACGTGTTCCCTGTAGTGGCTTTTTAACTCGATTGAACAGAAAGAAGTCACAGGCAGCCAAATCAGGTGAATTCGGTAGCTGTTGGTTGGTATTTGTTGCATTTTTCGTCAAAAAATTACGAATAATGATGGCACTGTGCGACGGTGCGTTATCATGGTGCAAAATCCACGAGTGTTCTGCCCACAATTCTGGTCTCTTTCGACGAATTGCTTCACGCAAACGTCTCATAAAGCCCAAATAATACTCTTTGTTTACTGTCTGGCCTTTTGGCAAAAATTCATGATGCACTACACCGTTGTAATCCATGAAAACCGTAAGCATTGCCTTCTTTTTTGACTGATAACGACGTGGTTTTTTTTGGTCTCGGCTCATTTGGTGAACGTCATTCACTTGCCAGATATCTGGATTGCGTGTCGTACTCATAAATCCACGTCTCATCCCCAGTAATGATCCTTTTGATGAATGTGGGATCGGATTCAGCCTCGCTGCGACGTCAACACGTCCTCTTTTTTCCATGAAATTGAGGTCTTTTGGCACCAACTTTGCTGCTACACGACGGAAACCAAAATGTCTTGGACGGATCCATAGGCAATGTTTAAGTCCTCCGCTATCTCTCTGTTGGTTGATTTGAGGTTATTGACCAACATTTCTTTTACTTCATCAATGTTTTCATCGGTTTTCGATGTCGATGGTCCGCCACTACATTCATCATCTTCGACTGGCTCACGTTACCACTTTTGAACCGCTCGTGCTACTGATAAACGACCGTTTTCTTTAGAGAATCGTTAAGAAAAGAAACACTTTTCCAACATTTCCAACGTTCGCGCACCATTAAATCCCTTTTTTACGCAAAACTTAATACAAGTTCATTGTTGCAAATTTAAATCCATTTCTAAAATTTTAAAAAATTGCCAACACACATAGAGATGTACTCTCGGCTACATAACTTTTGCAAATGTCAAGCTATGACACTAAGATTTAGAGGTAATATCAACAACATACCAACTTAACAAAAAAAAAAAACAGAACTCAAATCGGAAGAATGGGAGCGCCACAAGGTAACGCCACCGAGAACTTTTTGATCAAGGTGGTACATACCGTAATAGACACATAAAAGTTACTACTCTGACATTTCACAAAACCTAAAGTAGCGGACATGATTTGTAATTTCAATGATATCCATCGGCATAAATGCCCATAGAAAAATATGTAATGAACAAGAAACATGTAATGTATGTTTTTAAACAGATAAGGGGTTTCAGCCCAGGTTATTTCCAAGAGAATTGTAAGCATCCGTTTGGCCACATTAAAATTCTCAAAAAACTTTGAAGTGTATGATTAGTTATCTTTACTAAGGAAGGTAAAGGTAAACTCAATTCATCAGATGATATCCAGAACGTATTACAGATGCGCGAAGAAGATTTAAAAAGAGTGCATTAACAAAAAACAAATCTCCTTTAAGTTTTATGATATGGGGCTGCATTTTATTTTTCAGCCAAGGGGAATTACAGTTTTGTATCGGTTCAAAACTTACAGACAGCTTCGTAAACATCATAAAAGACCATCTGGTGCCATTCATAGATGCTCCGTTTCCCGTAAAAAAATCGTCCTATCTTTCAAAATAATTCTGCACCTTATTATCGAGCTAAAAAGGTGTCTTCCTTCCTTACAAAAACCGATTGAACAATAAAAACTAAACGGCATCATCTTTCCATTATTCTGCGTCTTGTGTGCTTTATGTGAAGGATATTGTAACAAATATTGGGTTAAAATCACTACGCTGGTTTTGAAACACCCCGATTTGAACCCGATTGAGAACTGTTCGCATACGCTAGGAAGCCTGGAAAAATGGCATAGCAAAGTGGTGGTGGATATACATATAGTACATACAAAGTATTAAACAATTTAAAATCTTTATCATTAAACCTCAATTTATGCATTACACTAACACATTATTGTATAACTCCCAAAAAAAAAAAAAATGTTATCAAAGAATTATTCATTAATAACTTATAAAAGCAATTTCTAGCTGTTTGACCCACTTATAATTTTAAATCAAAGCTATAATGAAGTGCTTTTAAAAATGCGGAGGTGATAACTTTTATTTGCCCAGTTCAGTATGTATATATTTACATACAGCATGCATAAGACGAGTCAGTGTTGAACACTCTTTAAGTCTGTTATCTTAGTCTCTAGAAGAACATAAAAGAAAGTTAGGGATCCTCTCCAGAGCAATGTACAGAAATTTTACTAGAATGTAAAAAGATATCAAAGGAGCAAGCCCCGAATAGAAAAATGTAAAGAGATAAACTCGAAATAGACTCACAGTCGATACTAAGATTAAGGAAAATTAAGCGAAAACATCAAAGTAGCTAAAACCAATTTCAAATACATAAAATCGAGTACCAAGGCCACATGTACTGATGGTTTACCAGCATCAGCAATTCATCAACATCGCTGCCCAAATCTGCATAAAATAAGATCTCCTTCAATCACATCGATACACTCGTATCTACCATATTGTTTGAACACGTATACCCTTCGTCGAAAATGTGAACGGTCCATATCATTGAAAAAACGATGGCTTAGGCATGAAGAGCGGATTGACACAAAGGTTTCGACTCCATTCCAATGCGTCAGCTCTCAAAAGAAGGACTCGTCTTTAATAGAACGCATAGAGAGAAAAAACACTTCCATTAATTTCAAATGTGCAACCGGAAGCAGTTGCGAAAAAACCGGGCTTTCTCGAGTTCTACAATACAATATATTCATTTAGAAGTTTTCGTTAGAACTTTCAATTTACTTGAAATAGCTGCTTTCAGAGTATTTACAGCTTTCAAGTACATTAAAAATATATACTTAAGTTTTCAAAACAGTAATAAATACGTTTTTAATATTTTGCATAAAGTTGGTGTTGATATCCAATATAACAAATTATTGAAGTCGTTTTTAAGATATATAAATAAATACATACGTATATATCTATGACAGTTATTTCGGAAACTACTTTGTTCAATTTACCGGTAACTGTGAAGTACACGGGGGTGGCCGTGGTGTAGTGGTATATGCATTCGCGGGTTTGAATCCTGTGCTAGGCAATTCGCTGAAAAAGTCTTTTCGTAGAATTTGCATGTAGTTATATGAGAATCCTATCGGCGTCAACTCTGACATGAAGGCATAACACTGATGTTAGAGTGGTTGCTGGCTGGGCTAAATGTAACGAACTAACAAGTAAATGGGGAATTCATATAACATTGGTGGGCGCGGAAGTTTAAGGTGACAGCTCCCCTTTCCACCGGCTGGGCAATGCATCGTGTTAACTTACTCATAAGTCGAGCTGTCACAATATTTTGAATATTCATCATCTACAATAAATTCTAAATTACTTGAAGGTAATACCCGCATCTGTGGCATATAGGACCAACTTTGATTTCATAAAGTATCGCCGCTATTTCGAAATTTTCAAATTATAAAGCTTTACGGTATCGAGTGCAATAAGCAATACAAAAGCAATTACTGACATTTTTTTGATCAACAAATTGCTCGTGTAATACAGCAAAGATATATACATAATGTGTGACGGAAAAGGATCAAGGTGAGGAGAATATTCATATGGCATATCATATAAAAGTATATTATAGACATTCATTGAGGTAAAGAAAGTCGGAAAGTAAATGAGGATAAGACAAACAAGAAAAGAGCTGCACAATTGCCGACGGCAACAATTGGTGTAAGAACTTAAAGAAAATGATTTTCTTTTTGAAGCAACGTTAGGGAGTTTTCGTTTTTGATTACTCTGGCACCACGAAAATATAATCCGCAACTATACGCCTTATCGACGAACGGAATCGTCGGGCTAGAATAAACAAACGATAAATGTGAACAGCGAAGGGCGTAAGATTGCGAATTATTTGTTAGCTATAGTTTCCAAGCACATCCATCTTATTTATCAAACACGTGTTTTAACAAAATGGGGCGACTCTACATACCGCTAGAACCTCCATGAATTTGCTGAGTGAACATTTTTCACGTAAACTGATCAGTCGCTTTGGAGACGTTCCTCGCCCACCGAGGTCTCCAGATATAGCGCCCATGGATTTTTTTTCAATGGGAATACATCAAAAGTCTTTGCTAATAACACACGATCTGTCACTTAGATACATGCTGCAGCATGAGAAACGAAACATGTTGGTCCACACAATTCCATCATTCATTCTGGACAAAAGAAAAATTACTTAATGTTTGAACATCGACAATCTTCAAAATGTTATGCTGAAAAGGAAATGACCCTTAAGTGGCTATTTATGCAGGATAACGATTTGAGGCTGTGGCAAAGACAAGCCATTTACGTGCGTAGTGATGCAGCTTATCAAACTCCACCACAATGTTATTTTGCTTCCAGTCCATCGCCGTTAGCAAATTATCCACTATTGCATTATTCACAGAAGCCCCTAACTGGGGGGCTGATCAATTCGATCAATAACGAGTTTGATGCGCTGTCTGCCAATACAAAATTGATTTTAACCCTGTATCCTTACTGAAATCGTTATTACAGGCGATTTCAATATACACAGTTTTGGATGGCTTACACATTCAGGTCAGATAACAATCAAAGGGAGGTGTGTTGAGATTTTCGCTGCGGAAAATAACAACCCAGCTTGTGAATGAGCCCACACGAATACCAGACGTTAATAGCAGTGCCGAGAACACCCTTGAAATTGAATCTTCTCTCTCCTCCTACAGACCCATTGCACTTATGTCCGTTCTTTCCAATTTCATCGAAACTCCAATAAGTCATCAGCTCATGCAATATCTCGAAACAATGACTGTCAGTACGGTTTTCGTAGCAAAGAGTCCACTGGTGATCTGATGGCATGTCTTGCCGAAAAGTGGAACCAAAGCGTACATTAATCTGGTAAAAACAAGATAGTTGCACTTGATTTCTAAGGCATTTGACAGAGTTTAGTATCGGGCTCTTTTGCTGAAAATTATTGCTTTTGGGTTCGATGATTCTCTTCCTTAATAATTTAGAAATTACATTTCGGAATGTTCATTTCAAGTTGTCTTGGATAGTTTCAGGTCTGATATTCACAAAATAAAACCTGGTGTGCCTCAGGGATCCGTCCTGTCTCTGTCCTGTTTTAATTTTCATCAACTATTTCCTGTCTGCTACTTCTAATCCAATATATTCCTTGTGATCACAGTACTCTCTGCTTTTCCGTTCCCGGACACATGTCCCTGCTCTTCGGCTGGAGAATGGGAGCGACAGCGTATGTTAATCTCATTACATTCTGATATTAACAGCATAACAAATTAATACTTAGATTAATAAGTCAAAAAAGAGATTTTAACCCAATGAGCGTAAAAATGTTGCTAGACCATATATCCGTAATAGGGCCGTTACTGAAACGACTTTTCAATCTATCTATGAGAAATGAATGTTTTCCGAATTCATGGAAAGAATCAGTTATTTTGCCTGTGGCCAAAGTAGCTGGATCCCAAAAATATGGAGATTTTCGTTCAATGTATGCTCTCCCAATATACGAAAAAGTATTGGAAAAAGTAGTCCAAATTGAAATTGAAGAATATTTTGAAACAAACGAGCTGATAATAGAAAATCAATCAGGGTTCCGTAAAAAACACTCTTGCGAATCAGCGTTAAATAGCGTCTTTATTACCTGGAAAGAGGAGATGGCTGATGGTAGATATAATAATGATAATAATATAACAATTGGGGAAGCACTAACAGAGTAGAATTTAATGCTTTTCCATTCTCAGTATGTGTATCAAGGACAATTTACGTTGGAATGACCACATATACGGTGTTGTCAAAAATGCTGCGAAATGTCAAGGGTTGCCCAAGCGATGTAAAAAAAACTTCACCCCTTGGGATCTAGCCTCAATATATCATATAATGCATCTATTCGTCGAAATTGGGGTGCAATGCTAACATCTGGTCGGGTGCGCCAAAAACATCTCTGTACCTGCTAGATAGGATTCAAAACCTTGCGATAAAACTCATAGGTTATATTAACTCTGTTTTATCGCTATTTTCACCACCAGTACTCCATTGAAAGCGCCAGTAGCATTCCGTCCCTTCAAACTTTTAACTGTAACACGTGCCTCGCTACGAATGATCGTCAGTACACCCTCAAGCCCACTTTCGGACTTATTCCAAAATATCTAAAGTACCGTTAGCCGTACAACTCGCTAATGGAACGCTCTGCTACCTCTTTATTTCCTAGTTATTATAACCTTCATATATATATATATATTTATACGGTATCTCTCCTTCCTTCCTCGCTGATTTTCCTTCGTCCGCGATGTATACAAACATTTTAAGGGTACTCAATTCGCTTGAGCGCGCGCAAATTATAAAAAAAAAAAGATATGTTCCACTGGAAAGATAAAACAATTTAATTATATCTATGCCACGCCGGTGCAAGACTGTTATAAAAAATATTGCAGAATTATTGAAGTAAGTCGCATTCGAAGCTTGAAAAAATAGAAACAGCTTACAGCTTCTATTACTTTAGTTTAAATGAATTACAATGGTGAATATTAATTTTTCTTAGATATTTGTTAAGTTACCAAATTACATTAAAAGGAAGTTAATTTTATTGAGCACAGCTATACATATACCTATGAATTTGCAGGCAACCCATCCAGCATATTTTAATAACAAATTGTCCATCAAATTAATGTTTTTTAGTTCCAAGTACCAAAGAATGTTCTAATATATTGCTTTGAGCAAAATATGTATGTTCAAAGTATGAAGTTACGTTATGAAGAATATGGAAGAAATACATCTTTGGTAAGAGAGTTGGTAAAAACCAACTTGACACCATATCTGGCAACGGACTTATGCTTATCGACTTTGCGGTTCGACAAAATATCACTATAGCAATGTTTCAAGGAAACATGGCGGTCTCCGGACCGTGAACTGCTAAGTCAAGTCGGCCATTTTGCATGTCTCCAGTATTCTGAGCGCTCGAAATTTCCGCACAGTGGCTCGGATCACTACCTTGTTGCAGTCCAAAAGTTGCTATTGCAAGAGATCGCCAAAACCTTTGCCTAACGCATACCAAAAAATCTTTCAACAGATTCTATGCTGCCATCAAGTACCAAAGACGAGTTGCAGCAAGTTGCCAAGGTGCCACTAGAAACGCCGCAACAAGAAGCATACAAAGCAGCACTGCAACGAATGATGAGAGCAGGTTATGAACTCTACGACTAAAAAGGAAGAACATCAGCTTCTTCAGAAGAAGAGCCACGCGAGACACGCGCGATCGAAGATATTGAAAGTTTGTATTCCAGGATTAACGTACGGAAGTTTTACCAACAGGTGAAATAGACTATTCAACTAAGACGATGATAGCCAAGATTTTAAGCCGCTTGATCAAAACATAGTAAGCTTAAGTTCAACAAAGCCCGAGTTATTCAAAGCAGCTTGAAATGTCTTTGTGGAAAGCATACACCAACTCATTTTCCAGATCTGGTTAGAAGAGTGTATGCCTGCATCGTTTCCCCAATTCACCAGAAAAAAGACTCCTCAACCTACAATAACTATAGAGGTATGAGTTTCCTCAACATTATATGAAGATCTTATCTGCCATATTGCATGAACATCCGAAACCCTTCGTCAACAACCTGATTGGCTCCTATCGGTGCAGTTTCACATATTGACCAACTCTTCACAGTACCGCAGATCCTGGAAAAAACTCAGGAACTCGAAATCGATACCCATCATCTTTTCATTGATCTTAAGACGACCTATAAGGAGCTATGTCTAGTTTCGCAATCCCTGCCAAACTTGTCCGATTATGCAGAATGACGATAGAGAATGTTCGCTGCTCCGTCAATATCGATACCTAACGACTTAACCGAGACTTGTGAACAAAAAAAGTTTTAGACAAAGTAACGAGCTGTCATGTGCCTTAAAACAATTGTGCGGAACACACAAGCGAACAAGCGAACAAGCGAACACCAGCGGTACAATCTTTCAAGTCTTTCAAGTATTTCAAGTATTTCAAGTATATGATGTCTGTAAGGGACACGAAACATCGACGATTTGGTCAGAACGTTACTGCCAGTCATTCTGTGGCTGTCACTGTTGTTTCTGCTATTTTTTTTTTTTTTTGGTTAAGAAGGACCAGATAGCAATGATATTTTTTCCAATTGTTATGCTTCAGAAGCTGTGAAAGTTATTAATGACATCCAGCTGTCAAAATATTAAGTAAGGTTTACCATTTTATCATGCATCATTTTATATTTGGCTCAATAGTAAATACGCAACGTAAAGTCAGTCGTCGTCGTAAGGTCGGTCGTCATCATGACCAGTGTGCAGGCAATTCGTCACACCGTGGAGTACACTCTTCTCGATTTTAAGCCACCAACGAAATGAAGAAAACATAGCTGCCGTAGCGGACAGTATTGAAGACGACCTAGAAATTTCGATTCGGCGCCAATTAGCTGAATTGGGCATCGCCAGAGAGTCAACTTGGCTTATTTTGCAGTTGGATTGAGGCCTATATCCGTGTAGGATTGTGCTGAAGCAAGAAATGAAGGCTTACGACAATAGACAACGCTGTGAATTCGTTAATTGGACGCTGGAAATATTTTTTTTGAGCAAACACAATCCACACAAAACACAAACACAATCGGCCAAGCATCGATGCATCCGCCAAAATTTACTGTTTAATTCAACTCATGACATGGAGGCATCAGTGGACCTTATTTCTTTCGAAATGAGGAAGGAGACACCGTTACTGTCAATAGTCTCAGGTTTAGAGCGATGTTAACTGATTTTCTGTTGTCAGAGCTCGACAACATTGATACGTCTGAGCTGTGATTTTAACAAAATGGTGCTACATGCCATACAAGCGTTGCAATGCTCGAAATTGTGAAGGAGAAATTTGGCGACTGGGTCATCTCACGGCGAGGGTTCTCCAATTAGCCGCCGCAATCATGCGATTTGACACCGCTCGATCATTTCCTCTGGGGCTACGTCAATCTCTTAGTCTACGCTGAAAAGCCAACCACAACGCCGCCCATATTGGACCGTGTCATCGAAAATTGCACCGACCGCTTAAAGCAATGTGCTATTGCTATTCCACACATAATGGCATGAGCATAGCTTCAAAATAAAGCCATAATCAATTTTATATCTCACACCGTTGTTGTTTTATTTACACTCTTTTTCTATCGTTGTTATCTGCTCACACGATACTTGCGTAAATATTTAATATTTTGTAGCAGCCCAATAAATCTTTTAGCTGCTTAGGTGCATGTACTGTGCATATACAGACATACTATAGTACATATAAACAAACAAATGATCGGACAACTAAAAGTATAGCTAACATAGAACTTTTTCAAAAATTCAAAAAATATTGCCAACAAAAATAATAACAATAATTTAGTCAGAATTTCCCTCGTTCAAAAGAACTTTGTTCCAGTAAGCTTTGTATGACACTAGATTATTATCTTTTTTTGTGCAAAAACACAACACTATGTCCAATGTTTAGTTTAATTAGGACAACCTGTTGCTTACAACTCGTAAAAAGCATCGTAAATCAACACACAAAAGCAAAATACAAAAACCAAATGAGAACAAAGTAGGTAACTACATAGCACATCACGCAAATATAAGGCAAAAACGTGGAAAAGGGGGTACGAAAAACTGACAACAAGGCGAAAACAAGAGTCGTTGAACTAAAAACTTACCTTTAGCAGCACTCATCAGGTCCTTCACCTCCTTGATAATCCTCTTTATTTGATGACTAGTGTGATCCAATTCCTTCTCGTGTCTTGTAAGGTTATCCCGAAACTCTGGACTATCCACAATGCACTCCTCGAATTCGAGCGGCTCAAGTCCATTACGCGTTCCGCCACCCATTTTGCCGTTCTTCATTATTTACATGCAAGAATGCAACGCGAAACCAAATCAAAAAATTTGCGAAAAAACACGCGATGAAAACTATGTAATTATTAAAAAAAAAATTTGTTTTGTAGATTTTGATAATCCAAATTTTTACATAATAGAAAAGAAAATAGAAAGATGTACATATGTAGATATGTTTAAACTAAAAAAAAAAAACGAAATTTGAAGCAAGAAAGGTACGAGTATGTATTTAAGATAAATCGAATAAGAGATTAAAAGAAAGATTGATGATGATTTTTTTTATTTTTATTTTTATTTTTTTTTATTTTTATTTTTTTTTTTTTTTTTTTTTTGATTTAACTTTGAACTCTCCAAAGTGCTCCAAACTTCAAAGAACAAAATAACAAAGGAAAAACACAAAATCGGAATCGATAGAATTGAAAAAACACTACTACGAGTAATACTGGTGCTGTTGCTGCTGGAAAATTTCGATGATAATAATGATGGTGATAATGAAGGTGAATACTACTCCTACTGTTGTTTTTGCAAAGATGACGATAGTATTTGTGCTTCAAAAACGAAAACATGCACCCGATGCGTTTAATTTTATTTTGTCCTCACAATTTTGGGCGTTTTTACGCGAGTTCTCTGTCAAAATCCAAATTATTGTGCAACTACTAGAAGACACGAATCCAAAATCAAGTCAACCCTTTCAAACATTTTTTGACGTTTCTCTGACGTTGTTGCCGTTGGTGGAATTGGTGAGATTGAAGTTTGATGTATATGTGCGTATGTATATGCAGATGTATTGGAGGTAATTTATCGCTGGGTCTCTATGTGTGTAGGTGCATTATTCATTAAACATCTTATGCATGAATGCGGTAGCGAGCGTGTGTTTGTGTTGCGATAGTGGAATTCCGAAATATTTCCAAGTTTTGCAAAATTTCTATCCGCCTCGTCCGGATGTCGCACTACAACCCGACAGTGGACAATAATGAATTATCACTTATGTTATACAAAAGAACACACAAAACAATAACAATTATTCAAACAGAGATAAACAGAGAGGAAGCAACATAAAAACAGAATTTAAACAAAACAAGATAAGAAAACAGCAAACAAATTTACACAAAGTATTTTGGAATTGGAACTCTTAGTTGAATTTGATTTTGACTTTGTCACAGCAAAGGCAATGGCAAGCTAACAAACAATTCCGCACACACAACGAAAATATATTTCGCTTTTTTTTTCGTTATTTATTTGTTCACTTTATCCGTGCCCCCGTGATTCGTCGACAAACCGACCGTGGATTGATCGAGGCAAGCAACTTTTCAAAATTGTAAAAGAGCAAGGGGAAATCACATAAACAACAAAAAAAAACTAAAGCAAAAAATAATAAACTTTTAAAATGGAAGTAAAAGAAATTGAGATGGAAAATATATTTGTTGCGTGTATATAGTAGGGACGTGCGAGTTTTCAACTTGTTTCTTTATCACTGGTCGTTATCACTCACGATTTCGAAGCAATATTTTAAATTCAATTTCAGTTATGAGAGCAATTTATTGAAAAATTCACATTTCGTTTATTTCGTGTTTTTTTTTACAATTAGAAAAGCAGGGAAATGTTGCGGTGTCGTGTTTGAATACAAAAAAAAAAAAAAAAAAAAAAACAAAAAAAACCAATAAAGAAGCGACGGAAAGAACACTCCGAAACAAATTCCACAACAGCAATTGCAATAGCCTGCAACCCCGACCGCTCGCAATGAACTGAAATGAATTACGAACAACGATATAAAACAGGCAAGAGACAGTTAGACTATCATTCGGTTTTCTGTTTTATTTTAATTCTGTTTTGTGGTGTTCTTCGTAGTTTCCCCAAAGTTTCCAGTTTGGAAAAGGCTGGAGAACTACGATATTGGGTTACTTTCTTTAATACTTATGTAAGTGTTGCTGTGAAAATTTTCAAAAAATACTCTCCAATAAAAACTGTTTGATATACATAGTATTAACCGTAAACATATCAAATTGAAAGGCTTACATTTTAAAAAAAATTCTGTTTATAATTATAAGTCGCATAGAAACTCACATATTTATTTTGAGAAGTACATATGATTCCTCGGAAACTAGAGTTACATATCAACGAGTATACAATACTTTTCAATGCAAATTAAAGTTTGAGTCTGTAGCTTTCACATTAATATAAATTAAAATATGTTCTCAAGATTTACGATATTTTAACCCTTTCAGCCCCAACGTTGCCTAAGAGCAACCTCACATACTATATTTGTCGCTTGGATATCGTGTGCTCTTATTGGTTTTGTGTTAAATTTTAGTATGTAGCTGCTTCTTCGAAAAGGAAATCAAAGCAAGCCAGAACAATTTTACAACTGTTAAAGTTCTGTTTAACAATATCAGCGTGAATCAATTCATTTTAAATTGAATTAAGTGGTAATGAAGTAAGAGATGTTTTAGCAGTATAGGAGTAAAATTAACAAGAGATCGCGGACAGAGTATAGAGATTGGACAAGTATAGCGATTGGTTTTCTTGGAAATTTCGCGGGGGAAGGAGGGAAAGTTTCATGCAAATGAAAAAGTTGGTTTGAGATTCTTATACAAGCCAATTTGAAGTTCCGGACAATGATTGGAAATGAAGTTCAAGTCTGAGCGGCAGGCTTTTTCGACACTGGAGCAACAAACTAACTTGTTGGACTGGAAGAGTTTTAATTAATTTGAAATGTACTGAGGAGGAAATGGTGCACTATTTGGAATTCTATTGTTCTTCGGTGTTGTAAAATTAACCCAATTCAAAATGGCGGGGTATCAAGTTCCTAAGCTAACCACCATTACAGATGCATTATCACGTAATAGATTCGAAAAAAATTAAGGAGTGTTTACTCAATTATAATAGAAAACAATATAAGAAAGGAGATTCCAACTACGACAAGCTGTACAAGATACGTCCTTTATTAAATATTCTCAAAGAAAAATGAAATGTGATAGATCCGGAGGAACACCAACGTGTTGATGAACAAGTAATTGCATTTAAGGATGTATATATGAACACAAATTCGTGTGCAAAATCTCGTTGTAACTTTTATAATTCGTCATTGCAAGATGATCAACTTTAAAACAGTACAACCATTAGCCCCTCTAATGGAATGTGAACGCTGGGGCATCTTATATTGGTGATAGTACTTGCTCTTCTTGTGTACTAGAGGTACAGTAGTGTACTTCCTAAACATCAAAACTTTAACCTGTATTTCGACAACTAGTTTACATCAGTAAGATAATTTATAGCTTTATAAGAAGTGGGGAGGCTTGCGACCGAATTGTATTAGAAATTCTGAGTTATTCTTAAATGCTAAATTGAAAAAAAAAATCAGAAAGAGGAACATACGACATTAAAAGAGAAATCATTCACAACCTATGGAGTACAAGATGGTTTGCCAACAGATTAGCTCAATTGTAATCTTCATGCATAGGAGATCAACCATTTAGAACGCACAAGAAAAACACTTTCAAGGACGGCAGTTGTCGCTCCATACAATAAAAATATGAGTGGTATCTATCTTTCTGATATACTCATGGAGCAGTATGAAGTGAACATCTGCTCAAAGAAGTAATGCCTAGGTATTGTACATCGTTGTAAATGCTTGGTTTCTCTACCGGAAACATTTTAACTTGCTTGACCTTAAGAAAAGCACATGCTCTTTTACAGTGAAAGTTCGACTTCTTTACCTAGTTCTCGTTCGTGAATTGTTTCAACTTATAGCTCAAAAAAATACAGGTTTTCAGCCCCGCCTCCCAATATAAAGCGCTATAATCATAGCATAGGCTCCTGAAGCAGAGGGTAGCGGGTTCGAATCCCGTGCGAGGCAATTCCCTGAAAAAGTCTTCATGGAATTTCTTTGTAGTTATACGTAAACCTGTCGGCATCAACTCTGACATGAAGGCATAACACTGATGTTAGAGTAGTTGCTGGCTGGGCTAAATGTAACGAACTAACAACTAGCACGTACCCACTGGTTGAGAATGCACTGACTCCAGTTTGACAACCACCTCTGGGAAAAATATCGAAACCTTATACACCTGAGTTTCAAACTACTACATCTCCCGCCCGCACCCTGGTGAAAAGCCAGTAAAAGGGTATTCATATCCCTTTGGTGCGCACGCGGAATTATAAAAAAAAAATCATTATCTTTAATTGTTTTATACCACTTTTGCTCAATGTTGCTAACAAGCAACTTATTGTAGCCCCGAAAAAGAGTGGCATGGCCACTTAATTTTTTACACATTAACTCCTTAGGTATACTCGTATATAACATAATTGAGCCACAAACAATTTTTTTGACAACAGGCAGAAATTTGGTGTCGAAAATGTTAAATTATTCTGATTACTAAACATAAATATATAACGTATCTATTATCCTAGAAAATTTGAGTATTTTCAAATTTCTTATCTTTTAGGAATTTATTTAATGACTTACCTTTTTCTTATTCTTACAATTCTTCTGAACATACCACATTTTTTCTCTTCGTCTGATATCAAAATAGATTGATTAACTTAACTACCGTGCCTTGATAGACAGCAGGTTCATTAGTTGAAGGAGTATTATAACGCCCATTATGTTCATTGGCAAGTTTTCGAAATTATACGAGGGTTGTCTGAAAAGTTTCCGACCGAACAATGACACAATTCGTTGTATCTTTCGACTGAAATTTTGTTTCGATCGTGTAGTGGTTGTATTCAAGTTTTATCTACAGTAATTAATCGGCACCAAAACTCGCAAATAAAACGCGAGTAATAAAAATAATAATAATAATAATTATAATAATAGTAATAATAATAATAATAATAATAATAATAATAATAATAATAATAATATTAATAATAATTAATAATAATAATAATAATAATAATAATAATAATTTGCGCCTAAACTGCGCCAACAGAGCGTGGGAATGTTCATTCGAACACGTTTTTGGTCTAACGTAAGCAAATTCGGCACTGAACGCGTGGACAGCTTTCTCATGCCTAAGTATTGATTTAATATAATATGTAACAAACACGTTCTTTGGACATTTTCATAACCTCTACTGTCTCTCTCACTTTAATTCGGCGGTCGTCTAACACCATTTGGTGAACTTTAGCAATGTTATCGTCAGTGGTTGCAGTTTTCGGACTTCCTGAACGTTCATCATCTCCCAAGCTCTTATGGCCACGGTTAAATTCAGCTATCTAAAATTTCACTGTGATATATGATGGTGCAGAGTCCAACTCATTTTTGATTTGCGTAGGCGTATTGCCTTTCAAAGACAAGGATTTAATAAAAATAAAAACACTCACATCGACTCCCTCAAACGACTGTCAACTAAAAACTGCGCGTCCAAAATGACTGAAACTTCGGTAAGTAACTTACGTTGCGGTCGGAAACTTTTCAGACAACCCTCGTATTTGTGATAAAGATACATACAATTATTCTCATCCAGTGCTCTCTGAAATTGTTCGAGTAATTCAAGATTTATGTTTAGTACTATGTTAGAGCCAATATAAACGAAATATATTTAAAAAAAAACTTAGTAATATTAGCTTTAACCGGATGTTAATTCCCAACTTGCCATTCACAATAGCCTCAATATTCTCTCATATTCTCTCATCGCTATTTTTTCTTCTATCAAACTTGACTTTGTTTCAATTAAAATAACACTTCGCAATAGATTCCTGTACTTTATGTGTTGCCACATTCTCCCAGCTTAACTTATCTTATCCTACATCCTTTCTATTGAAGCGATTGACCAACTTATTAGCCTTAGTGATTCCATCAACGATATCGTTATCTTCTGTTAGCTTAATGTGCCGCTGCAGAAGTGGATTCCATCGGATGATCACTTCTTTTTTACCTCGTCAAACGTTCATTTAAGAAATGTCTATTCATTGATCGTATTACAGACTCAAGCATATGCCAAGTAAGTATCGTTCCTAACTCCATTGGTTAGGAACTTATTTTCACTAACGATCCCATTAACTCCACAGTAACGTTTTGTTCCTTAACCCTATCAACTATCGACAACTTTCATCCCCTATATTGCTCTCATTTTTCTATTGTATAACTCTCCATCCCAGTCCATTTCTTCCGCTGCCATATCTTCTTACAACTTCCATAAAGCTAATTTACGAAACTCAATATCTATCTTATCAGATCTTCTTTTGATTTTACCAACCTATCGTTATCTGATGCTGTCTCCACCTCTGCTGGCCCACAAGCACCCATCTAGATCTCCTCTTTTAACTGTAAACGATCTTGAGAAGATTATAAAACACTGGCCCCATCCATTTACGCCGACGACACTACGTTCTCCAAAATTATTTCTTCACTCGAAGACTCTATTCTCCTTCAAGAAGACCTCGATAGGTTTTCCACTTGGTGTCTAAGAAATGGCTTAGAGTTTAATGTATTCAAATGACAATCTATGACTTTGTCACGTAAGTCCAATCAATCTCTTCGTCAACCTTATTTTCTGCATAGCCATCCTGTACCCCAGGTTCAATCCCTTCGCGATCTTGGAACTTTATATGATAGAGAGTTAAGCTTTCGTTCGCATATTGATGAGATGATCCTTAAAACCAACTTATCACCTGGTTTTATCAAAAGATGATATAAAAAAATTTGCAACCCTTATGTGACAAGGTCACTTTACATAGTCGTTCATTGATCCCCGCAGAGAACAGACGTGTTTCGGCTTCTCTCATATATCAATTGATATATGAGAAATGGTTGGTAATCTCATTCACCAAGACTGCCACAGCACTTAAATTTTCATCTGTACCTCGTTGTTTCACCCTGAACAGCGCAATAGATGGCAGTTCCTTGATAGCTTATTCGCAACTATTCAGTACTTGGTCCCATTCCAATTTGGCATCACATAACTTGGCGAGCATTGGTCGCAGTTTCCCTGCCAATTCTTACGAATTTCTACATGAAATTTTTTGGTAGGAATTGTAAAAAGCGTCAATTCAATCAAATTTTAAAAGAACTGTCAAATTCGTAAAAGTTTTTTGTGTAATTTGTGTGAATTATGACAATTTTATGCGAATTAATTAAAAAAAATGACTTGTACATGTACAAAGAGAAGAAACAAGAGCTTAATATTGAAGCGAGTTGGTCGCCTAATACAGTTGAACTCATTAAACGCATATTACATCAATAAAATAGTAATAATAACCAATCTAAGAATCTTTCTTCTGTTTTACAATTTTTTTTTTTTTTTTTTTTTTTTTTATTCGTACTTGATACTTTTGATGTTTCAAACACATTTTACAAAAAGGCGTTTCCGCGAGATTTTGGATTTAAGAGAGAATCTATTCCTACTCCTGTAACTTAAGCAAAAAATTCTTTTTGAATATTGAGTTCGTTAGTACATGCCGAAACTAGATCTCTACCTGAAGAAGGTCTGTTGACGCTACGTCTTTGTTTCATCTGTTCACTTGTAGCAGTAGGTTGTTTCAAGTATTTCATGTTACACAAATTGTAGTTAGCTCTTAGTTGACTCTCGAAGAATAATAAAGTTATTTTTTCATAAAAATTAATAAATATTAATTTAACTGGCGCCCGAGCAGGAACCTACGGAACGCGGTACGTGGTAATAATAGTGAAGTGAGTTGCCTTTAACTAGTTCCAGTGATGTAATTGTGGCAATCCGCAAAAAACTAGTGATTAGCGAAACAAGTGAAAGTGAAGAAGAAGCGAGGCCCCTAAGTAGCTGCAGCAGCTAATCACTCGCTCCAGAGAAAAAGAAGATTCACCCCTAGACTAGAAATATTAAACAAATAAGAAATTAGTGTTACAAATATTAAAAAATTCGAGTTAAAATTTATCAAGCAATTAGAACATAAGGAGTGAGATTTGGTGCTAAAACTTAAGAAAACTTTATGAATACATTTTTTTTTTTACTCATCCTGAATCTATATAATTTTTTATTTGCTCCTTTTCAAATTATACCAATTTTTTTTGTTATTCGTAATCATATTAATGTTCATTTGTCTGTCAATTGCAATAATCTGAGAAAATGCAGAATCAAATTAGACCCGCTCTTCTCAACCTTCTACCCCAAAAACTAAATCCTGCCCCAGTTAACTTAACCTCTGAATTGCATACAGTTATAACTTCTATAGTCATCCTTAATAATAAAGTTAGGGTTGACCAACCCATTAACGCTGAACATAAAAATAGTTTAAATGACTTGGATAAGATTCCGGACGTCGTCCGTTGTCTTCGATACTTTTCAGGCCAACCAGGAAAGTATAGCTCTTGGAAGAAAAGTGTCGACAGAAGTCTTCACTTATACGAACCATTAAAAGATACTCCACGATACTTCGGAATTTTGAGCGTCATACGCCGCAACATTATAGGCAATGCCGATATTGCCTATAGATAGTACAATCCAAAAATTTTACCAGTTAGTGTATAATCACCTATCACTTATATTAAATAAAATTTCTTGCACGGATGTAAGTCCAGAATCCTTGGCTCTTCTGACTCGAAACTACAGAGACAAAGCCTTGGATACATTTATTCCAGGTTTAAAAAGGGACCCACCAAGGTTTTTTGGTATCAGAGAACCTGTTGATCTTCCACAGGCCTTATATTTATATCTTAAATTAGAGAATCAGAATTAACGCTTCAATTATGCCATTACAAACCAAGTTCTTACAAAAAAGTTTCACATGTAGCAAAATCTTCCTCCAATTCTTTCTAAGAAACCTACAAAGAACTATCATAGTCCATTGAATAAAATTCCCTCTTATACTCAACTTGTTTACTACCTCCAGCAACCTCAAAATCATAACAGCCTATACAGCCAAATATCAAGGTTACTAGCAAAAACAAAAACCCAAAAATTATATTGGTAATCCCCACACAGCTCAATATCAAAATTACTATCAAGGTTTCTTTGTGGCAGACTCCACAAAGGCCACCTCTAAGAAACGTGCCTATGGAGACCTCAATAATACGCACTGCAGCAGTATATTATACTAATAGGCCATAGCAAAGGAATTTTCCACCTGCACCAAAGAGACCCATGGAAACTCATATGACACAAAGAAACGTGGGAGTACGCAGAGAAACTACCATTTAACCGCCTCTCTCCTGGACAATGTAACATGGCCAAACTACAGAAGATTCTCTATACGTCCAACCCCTAGCAGAATACATTCAATCATAACCACAAGAAGAACTTAAAAATGAGAACACCATTTCGCAACTGCAACAACAAATCAATAAAGTGTTCAATAAAGTGAAAACACTTTTCCATCAGATGCCCCTCGGAACCTTATTTTGAATGTAAGACATAGAGCGGCAAAATTCTGAAAATATTAATCGACACTTGGATCTGGTAAAAATTATACCCAGCCATCTCTTGTCAAAAATTTCATTCAAAACGAAAAATGTTTTTTCTTTTTTTTTGCAAATTTAATCATTCCACGGTATTCTTGGGAATGATAGTTTCAAACAATTATTCCCTGTAATATACACGCGCCATAATTACAATACATGACGATTAAAGACAAAATTAAGGTACATATAAAGCAACTATTGTAGAATCCGAATCAGTTAATTCTATCAACATTAGAACAGAACATATGACTGTTGATCAAAAAGGTTCCATACGATCTCTTGCAAACAAATTTCCGAGCTTGTTTGACGAACCCGGCGAAAAATTAACTTATACGACTGTTGTACAAGGATAAATATGAAATATACCTAAAAATTCAGTTTAAAGTAAATGCTATCCCTATCCTATGCCCCTTAAAGATGAAGTTGAGCATCAAATAAAAAAAACTTATTTCTGATGATATATTTATGTAAGGCCCACTCAAAAACATTCTACAATTCAGCTGTGTTGATTTTCCCCAAAAAATCTGACGGTTCAGGCGAAAAGAAGTATAGATTGGTGATCGACTACCGAAAACTCAATACCGTCACTATTCCCGATAGATACCCGGAATTAAATGAGGTACTATAACAACTCCTCTACCATCAATATTGGAACCGTTTTAGCACAAGATAGTAAATCTATAATGTTAATTTCGAAAACTATGCCGCGAACGAAAAATAACTGTTTTCGAAATTATCTATGTTATATGGATCTTCAAGAGTCAAAATCTACGCAGATCATCAACCCGTTACTTAAGCGTTGAGTAACAGGAACAATAACGCAAATATGAAATGTTGGAAAGCTATACTCGAGGACTATAATTACAACCTTAACTATAAGCCAGGAAAGACTAACGTTGTCGCTAATGCCCTTTGTAGACAACCTGTACACATACAATCCCATATCAATTCAATGACTGCTTCGCAACACAGCAATGAGAGCTCCCCACATGGATTAATTCCCTCTGTAAAAGTCCCAATAAATGCATTTAAAAATCAGCTTCTGCTTCTTGAAGGAAATGAAATTCCACACACTTTAGAATGTCCCTTTCCTAACTTTCGCAGAATAGCTTTTACCCAATCTTCTTATACTAAGAAAATTTGATTTCTATTTTTACAAGATTTTTAATTCCTTTGATAATAAACGGACTAATTCAATTATTCAAGAAATATATCCATTGCATCTCAAAAATTATAAAATCAGATAAACACAAATTAAAGTTGACGACCTGACGAACGAAACGGAACAATTCAGGACACATTCTACATCTTGAAAAAGAAAATGTAATACTCACAGCCGTAGATAAATTACCAAATATGCACAGTTTAAAATTTTAAAATCTTAATCTGTTGAAGACGTAAAACAACCCCTAAGAGAAATACTCTTTTCTTTCGGCGTACTTGAAATAATGGTCATAGGTAATGAAAAATGCCTCAATAGTGCAACAATAACCTTTATGGTCGAAGACCAATTAGGCAATACAGTCTATAAGACACCTCCATACAAAAGTTCAATTAATGGTCAAGTGGAACGCTTCCACTCAACAATAAGCGAAATAATGGGTTGTCTTAAAACCGATCAAACCCATAGATCCTTCTCTGAGTTGTTAGAAAGATCAGTTTATGAATATATTTGCACCATTCACTCTATTGTACAATGGGACGAAAGACATATTACAACAGACACAGAACTTTTTGAGAAAACAAGACAGGATAACATAACGCGACTAAAAGGCAAACAAGAGTATAACCTTAAGAACCATAACAAGAACAGACTCCCAACATACTCACCGGGAGATATTATTTACGTAAAAATTAATAAACGATTAGGATCAAAGTTATCAGCCAAATATAAGAAAGCAATTGTAAAAGAAAACAAGTCCTCAGCTAATATCACAGCATCAGGGAAGACAGATCACAAATCCAACATAAAAAGCTAAACTATAATCTCCACCTCTTTCAGGTATCTCGTAGCTGCCACATGTGCAAATGTTCGAACTTTCGACTACGCTAAATCCCAAATAATAGCTTTAAACACGGAAACCGCGTAAATACAAAATGGAAACCTTAAGCTGGTCCACGTTATCGAAATTACTTCATACCAAACCTTTCTATTAGAAGCATCTCCTTAGCCAAACAACATATTCTGAGAAGTAACCCATTTTCTCCACTTCTAGAACAAGAACTATCCCAAATAAACAATCTTGTCGAAAACATCAAAGTCCATAGATCCAAAAGATCAATATATGTACTTCTTTGGTTCTGCATGGAAGAGGATCACGGTAAACTTAGACCACGATGACTTAACTATAATGCAAAATAGAATAAATAATCTTATAGACAATAATAATAATCAAGTGTTTATAAATAAGCAATATAATGAGCAAATAAGTAAATTAACAAAAGTTACCAATAAAATAATTAATATCGTTAACCCGAATTATCCCATTGTACCGTATATGGTACACTTAACATAAAAATTCCTAGCTGAAAAGAAGGCCACTCATTTAAATATTTTTTTCCGAATTTTCACACTGTAGTAAAGTAAGCTATGATATTTTTATGTCAAGTTTGATTTATTTGTGTTACATTGCTGTTTAGAGAGGAGTGAAAAGTTTTATTGTAATTTTTTTAAAAGCAAGACAATGTGAGGATGGCTTATAGTAAGTTTGAAATCGAAATTTGTGTAATCAAAACAATAGCAAAACGTCCTATTCAATTAATTTGACGATTAAGATTTTGTTGCTGTTACATGGATATTCATATTGTAACATACTGTAAATGGTACAGTGGGGTAATACATATAATACATATGCATAGATGAAAGCGATGAAGGCGATTTTTATTCAGAAATACCCATTTTACCACCATTACTGGAAGGTGATGTAACAGATGAGGATTCAGGGGAGGAAGATGTGGTTTGTGTAGACAATTTGCTCCGTAATCAGCTAGTGGCAGAAATTGTTTTACACACGGATAACTTTGTAGAAGAGGATGAAATCCCACTTTCTTCGTTTGTCACTAAAAAGAAGGCGCGACTTATAAATTTTTCATGGAAAAAAGAAGACTTGGGGGAAAAACAATTATAGACTTCAACCTCAATCCATCTTTAGCTCATTTAGACCTGTTCTCGCTCTTTTTCAATGAAACTATATTTTAAATGATAACGAAGTACTCTAATTTATATGCCCAGCATTATAATCTTCTAGCCGATATACAGGTTAGTGAGCTTAAAACATTTGTTTGAGTACTTATATTGAGTGACTACGATAATTTATCAGACGATGCGATAATACTATAATAATATAATAATAATACCAGATCCAAACGATCGTATTCCAAAGTACGACCCTTGTTTCAACACCTGCTTCAAAGCTTCCTATTGTATTCTCCAGTAGTAGAAAATTATACTGTGGATGAGGGTATGATACCTTATATTGAGCGTCATCCGACCAAACAATTTATAAGAGGAAAACCATTTAGATGAGGCCATAAATTTTGGGTTGGAACAACTCCAAGCGGATATATTGTTTGGTTTGATCCCTATCTTGGATCAAAATTACCTTCAACGCCAAGAATAGAAAATTCTCTCTTGAAAGACAAGTTGTTCTAGATTTTTGTCATGCGCTTATTGAACGAGGCTTAAATCTAAGCTATCATTTATTTTTTAACAAATTTTTTCATGAATTAAACGTATTAAAAATAAAATATATTGAGACTATTAGAGATAATCGGTTAAAAACCAGTTCCTTGCGTGGATCGGATAAGATTCTGAAACGAAAAGCCCGAGGTGCTTATAACTACAAACTCTGTTTAGAACTCAATGCAGTTGTATGCAAATGGAATGACAACAACATTGTAAATATGATATCAAACTGTGTTCCAGTACATCCAACAAATTCAGTGAGAAGATACTCTCGTGCTGGGAAAAAAGAAATATCAGTTCCCCAGCCAAAACTTATAAAAGGCTATTATAAAAATATGGGAGGCGTCGATTAATCAGACCAATATATCGGTCTTTATTGGATTGGTATTAGATGGAAAAAATGGTATTATCCACTTTTTGCTCATTGTATTGATCTGACATTTTCAAACGCATGGCAGCTTCATAAGTACAATAAAGGTACACTGGACAATTTGGAGTTCCGTCGTAGACTAGCTAGGAGTTTGCTGGGAACATACGGAAAAAGCACCAGACCACAAAATTTGAAGCCAGCAAATACAGAGAAATAAAAAATTAGATATGATAAAATAATAAAAAGACAAGCAAATCAGATGTCGAATATGCCACACTCAAGCGGCTACTGTTTGTGAGAAATGTGATGTTGCCTTACATGTGCGCTGTTTCAAAGCCTATCACACAATGTCACAGTAATTTATGTATAAAAATAATCAATAAAACACACAATATTCAATATAAATTTAAATCTGCGTAGTATTTTGTATTAGATTATGATAGTGCATTATCCCACTGTACCATATGTACTTACCCAGCAAATGGTAAGTTAAATTTCTTTTACAATACAAATAGGACGAGTGTCCTTACTTCCAAATTTCATTGAAAAATTCAACTAAAAATTTCTCTGGGATAATACATTTAGTAACGAATTAGCTTTAAGTTTAATATACAAAATTAAATTAATAAAAGAGGAAATCGTAAAAACAATTTATGCAATCGAACCAGCTAAAACTAATACTATTAATTCAAATATATTATCTAAGTATGAAATTAATTTAATTATGAAAAGCGTTGATAAAGAAAATATTCCTTATAATAATATAGAAGAACTTTAAAGTTTTGCTGAAATAAGAATTGCCACTAAATCAACTAGTATACTCTATATCAAAAACATCCCAAAAACCCAAAATATATTATACGAAAAATTAATTATAAAACCACTTAAAATGAAGAATAATTTCATAAATAAAAGTGTATATGAAAACATACTAAGAAGAAAGCTAACAAATTATGGAATAACAGGAAATTGTAAAACAATTAATGAATTGTCTTTATGTAAAGAAAAAGATATTATTAACATAAAAAAATTTTTAACACCGAATTTTGATTTTACAACTCCCTTGGATGAGCCCTCCAACAGAAGATAAATGTATTGTATACCGAATTAGAAAGTTAGAAAGGAAGAATGCAACTTGTAATTTGGCAAATAGAAAGCATATAGTACAAGTAGAACAGATCGCACCACAAATTAAAGTCCTTAACCAGTTTAATGGAACCATTAAATCAAAAGACGGCAAGCGACAGTTAGAAGCCAACTACCTTATAAAATCCTTTAACTCAACCATAAAAATAAACAATCAACAATATATCTCAGAAGATCTTGTCGAATACAGAAATAAAAGAAATTTGATCATAAGAACTAGTGAAAGAACAGCACACCAATAATACAACACATATTAGTACGATCGAAATGGAAAAAGAAGTCCAAGATCAACTACTCATTTTTCGCAGCCAACAACCAACAGATCTTTTGTTCATAGCTTTTTTTTATTCAAAATGACATTTTTATTAACAAAGCTTTCTATTCTCTCTAGTCTTTTAGAACATATAACAGAGTGATTCTTCAGAAAGCTATTAGGAGCAATGTTTGGTTTTGGTATCTCTGCCAAACTCGTCCGCTTGTGCACGACGCCGATTGAGAATGCTTGCTGCTCCGTCAAGATCGGTAAAGAGCTCACCCGGACCTTTGATGTCAAAAAAGAATTTAGAAGAGGTAATGTCTTGCGATTCTCTTAACATTATTCTTGAAACGATAATGCAAAACTCACACGTCCACAAAAGAGGCACAATCCTTCAATAATTTTGTGTATATTGAGGCGTTAGCGGCGAAAATGAGTTTAATTTATCTACAATCGTAATTTTGCACTGTAAGTGAACAGCCGATCGATAAGTTGATCTCCGAAAAATGTATTCAAAACGTGAATTCGCTGAAATAGTGTTTGTATACGGTTTCTGCAATGGAAATGCTTCATTTGCAAGATTGGAGTACCAACGACGATACCCAAATCGTAGAACACCGTGCATCCGACTATTCGCTGATACATATCAGCGCCTTGTTGATACTGAGTCAACTGCACCAAAAAAAAAAAAAAAAAAAAAAAAAAAAAAAAAAAAAATGAGAAGGACGTTCAGACGCAGCGGTGGCCGAAGTTAAGGATGAGATTTTGCGTGCTATGAAAGTTCAGCCTTCAGTAAGCGTCCGCAGACTAGCTGTGCAGTTGGAACTTCCCAGAATCAGAATTCACAGGAATTCACAGATTAATAGATTACACCCTTTCCATTTGACATCAGTACAGGATTTACTACCAGGTGATGCGCAAAGAAGGGTAGAATTTTGCCAATGGCTACTGCGCAAACATGCAGAGGACGGGAAATTTTCCAATAACATTCTGTGAACTGAGAAAGCGCAGTTCACAAGAGATGGGGTTACAAACCACCATAATTTGCACCATTAGTCAGACTCCAATCCCCATTTAATACGCACAATTTGATTATTGTAGACAATTTCTTCAAAATCTGTTGCTTTTTTTAAGGGAGATTTAGCGCAAATGTTCGGGCAAATATCTCAGAGATTTTGAGTAATTCTATAGTAACACTTCTTTTAGGAAATTTTTTTCTGACAAAAAATGTTTTTTACTACAAATCTGTTGATCGCACGTAAAAAAGTTTTTAAACATAATTTTGAGGAGAAATGCATTTTAAATAAAAAAATGGAACCCCAAATTTTTATAATTTTGAGTTTAACGAGCCATAATATCTTGCTGCACAGATGTACCTAAAGCATTTAAGACCTGTATGCACTACTAAATTATCTTTTCGAAATGTTCAAAATTATTTTTCTACCTGTACTAGCTTAGAAGTTATAGCGTTTAAAGTAGATACACTTCCAAATTAGAGGTCACCCACTTTAATGGGCTGTAATTTGAAATGTAGTGATAATAGACCCCTCCCCTGCCATACAATTTTTTGTTCGACGGAACTTCAGAAATATGCCCTTTAAGGATTGTACTGCTAAACTCGAACACCCTGTATACGAAAACGTACCGTTATCTATATTGCCACTAAGAAGAAATTCGGAAACAAATCACTTTAATGCTCGGACAAGCTATAATTAAACACAGCTTTTCCCGATCGAGCGCACCTCTTTGAATCGTACCGAAAAAAAAGATTCAAAGGGCAAGCAAAAATGGAAACTTGTGATCGATTTCAGAAAACTGAATGAAAAAGCAACTTCTGATAGAACCCTATCCCGAACACAAACGTTATTTAAAAAAAAAAAAATTACGTAAGTTCCTATATTTTTCAACACTGGACTTATCCAGTGAATTCCACCTAATAGAAATTAATCCTAATGATATCGCCTTTTCTGTAGATGCCGGTCATTATTAATACCTACGAATGCCGTTTGGATTAAAAAATGAAATATATTCAACGAATTATGGTCAACATTCTTGAGGATTTGTTAGGAAAATGTTGTTTAGTTTATCTAAACGGCATCTAGAGAACATAATTACAAGAACATCTTGAAAGCCTTAAGAAGGTATTTACCAAACTAAAAGAATCCAACTTAAAGGTACAAATAGAGAAATCAAATTTCTTAAAAAAGGGAATTGCATTTCAAGGACACATTGTTATCTTTCATGACGCCAAACCTGATTCCAGTGGTGATGTGAGTATATAGTAAACTGTGCCGAAGGATGCAAGTTTGGGAGTCAAACTAACCGCGTATGAGCTGCATCAGGCGCCTTGGCACGGGCCTTTTACACTTACCATTACCCAGGTAACTACCTCCAAGTATCAAAAAAATCAGGGCAATGCTACGGTGATGGAAAAACGGGAACAGCCGGCTCAGCCGCTGTGGGTGCCACCTGCATCACCGCTTACAAATATAAGGTAGCAAAATATAAGGGCAGCGATCTCAGCAACCTTAGCGAATGGGAAAAAGTCACCTTCTACCTCCTACGCGGCAAAATTTAAAGAAGGGGGCTAGCGCCTCTAGAAGGAAGGGCAATTTTAGCAGCAAGAAAGGCAGATCCGATGACGAGGAGCCGAGCGATGCGAAAAAGGTTAAAGCTGATAATTCATTCGCAATGCGTCGAAAGCAAAGCGATCCGAAAGACGAGTTCGGATAGCTTCAATTCGATGGCGCTGGTTGGGAAGACAGACGCAAGCTTGTGGCTTGTGGAAATAAGCCTTCTGTGGACTTCCTTAAACGCTTCGTTTTGGAGGCGTGTGATGCTTGCGAAGGCATAAAACTAATACGCATAACGGTGGCAGAGTTGGCAAAGTACACTCTGCCGACGGCATGGGTATAAGTTCTGTGTCCATATACGTATCTTGAGAAGCTAATGGGACTACTCCGTATGCAAAATAGGGAACTAAAAGCCGATACATGGAGAGACCTTTAGTTTGGGCAGCCTTTTCTGCTGTCCCTAAACATGGATTGCTTACCATTCTTAGAAAAATTGAAAGGTATGGTAAGGTACAGAATGGGAAGATTGATGGTCAAGCCATAGACCAAGGGAATGGACAGGTAGGACCCCCCCCCCCCCCCTCCTAAGATGATGGAAGAGCTGCAGATAAACCTGTACCATAATAAGACGGCGACAGCCTCTCTGGTGAAGTATATCACTAGACAGAACGTCACAGCCGTACTCATAGCCCTGGATCAATAAGGACAAGAAGATCCAGAGACTTAGGCGAAGGATTAACGCGTTGTTCTATAAAGCAGAAGGTAAAATCAGGACTTGCATCCTAATCAAAAACCAACATGTGAAAGGGAGTGTGGCAAACCACTTTGTCTCTCTCCGAAAACTAAAAAGGTGTTCTTATTAATGGAATAAAATACGTCAGTCCTTTAGGCCACACAAATCTCCAGGTCCGGATAGTATTCTACCGATTATGTTTTTGTAGCAGCGCCAGATGTAGCAATCCAAAAAATTATAGAATTTTTTAGACAGTCTAAAAATAGGTTACATACCAATAGCTTGAAGGGAAGTTAAGGTGGTTTTTATACCTAAAGCTGGAAGCAGGGGCATATAACAGCAAACGATTTCAGACCATTAATTACACTTAAAATCCTAGAGCGATTATTGCAGATTCATATTTGGAACAATGCAGTAATGGCTTTTTAATTAAGTCACAACATGCATATGTGAAAGGCAAATCTGTAGAAACAGCTCTGCACGAGTTGGTGGGGAAAATAGGGAAGAGTCTACATTTCGGTGATTTTGCGATGGCAGCCTTCCTCGATATATAATAGAAGGAGCCTTCAATAACGTGGAGAGCACCGCTATTAAAAGTGCTCTAGTAGACGCTTCTGTAGGAAAACAAACTGTTTCGTTGGACAAAGCTCGGTTAGAATGTCTAATCAGCGGAACCGCTCAAGAGGGTTCGCTACACCTGTGGGTGCTGGTTACCAATGGGTAACCAGCTGGTACAATGGGTGCAGGAAAAATATTTAAATATTTTAAGCGAGATTATGGGGATTGCCTTGAAGACGATCAGCGATTGGGCAAAAATCTGTGGTCTCAATGCCAACCCTTCCAAAACGGTAGTACAAGATACCGCAATTCAGGCTCCCAAAACTCAGCGAAGTAGAGTTGTCCGTCACGGACAGCCCAAAGTATCTAGGTGTAATTCTGGACAAAAAACTGAATTGGAATAAAAGAAGGCAGCTATAGCTCTTTTTTTCTGCAAAAGACCGATAGGAAAAATTTGGGGCTATGATGTACTGGCTGTATACGGTGGTGGTAAGACTCATTGCGCACTAATATGCCATACTAAATTGCCGCACTAAATTGCCATACAATTGTGGAAAATGAAAAACACAGAAAAACAAAAGGAGTCTACAGAAAATTAAATTTGAGAAACCTGAAACATTTTCAAAGCCCCTTGACATATTATTAATAACTTGAGCTCCAAAATAATTAAACTTCTTATTTATTGATTGAACCAAGCAAATGCGCAAAATTTTGAGATACGTGACCTCACGAAATTCTAAGAAATTCTACTACTTAAGCTAGGAACTGCAAAATAGATAGATACCTACACTCTACAATTTTGTCCATGTTATTAATTTAGACGGGTATCTAGAAAATACAGGAAAAATTCAAACATTACTTTCTAATTTTAGGACCTTCAAAAACCTTCATAGAATTTAAGTTTAAATAATTACAAGACAAAATTGATTTCTTGTTGCCAAGTAAAAGAAAAAGCAACACACTTAGGTATTAACAGACTAAGTAGTGCAATAAAATTTATAACAGAAACTGTGGACTTCTACGACGCGGAACAAAATAATAAAGAAGTAGAAAATTTGACAAAAATACAAAATAAATTAGTTAACGAAGTCTCTGCTAAATTAAAATTGAACGTAGAAATGATTCAAAGATTCAAAAATATTACTAACCATATAAACTATCAGCAAAATCTCATTCAACAATGTTTGGCAGACTACAATGGCGGTCCCAGAAGTATCACTGTATTGAAAAGTACGCAGTCGATAAAGCATATGTTTTAAGTTTGAAAGCGCCACGTTGTTTAGTATTTGTTTGGCAGCCATCAATAGTGAACGTTGTCAGTGAATTTGTGAAAATGGAGAAAATTGGTCATCTTTATGTGATATAATACTTTTATTTGAAAGGCCTCAGCCCAACCAATATAAAAGCTGAACTGGATTCTACTATGGGTTAGTCTGCTCCTTCGTTTACAATAGTTTGGGCTGCTGAGTTTAAACGAGGCCGTACGAGCTGCTAAGACGTGCATCGCAGTGGTCGACCAAATGAGGTGACGACTCCAGAAATAGTGAAGAAAATCCACAAAGCGGTACTAGATGATCGTCGACTAAAAGTGCACGAGCTAGCAGACATTGTAGGCATTTCAAAAAGTGCGGAACATCGCATATTATTTGAAAATTTGGACATAAGAAAACTGTGTGCAAGATGGGTGCCGCGTTTGCTCACACTCGAGCAAAAACAGTGTCGTGAAGATGTTTCAATTGAGTGTTAAGCGAAATTTCACTGCAAACAAGCTGAATTTTTGCGCCGTTTCATAACAATGGTTGAAACATGGGTCCATCACTTTACATCCGAGACAAAAGAACAATCAAAACAATGAATTCAAAAGGAAGAACCGGCTCCAAAGAAAGCGAAGACCGTTTCATCTGCAGGCAAGGTCACGGTGTCGATTTCCAACCTGCGTTGGAAAAATCTTGGAAAATACCATAAATTAGCGATCTGTCTTGCTAGAGACATCGGTGAGATAAGATCAATAGCTCAACCTGACCTTAGGACAACCATATACTTCTCGTAAATATTCCTCCAATTTTCATCGAGTTTACCCATGACTTCGAACAAAATATTGAACGCTCAGCTTTAATCATGTATCAGAATTGTGTGGGCACAATGCACATTTACTCACCATTAAACAATAATATAATATCAAACTTTACAATAGAAGCTCTCAATATATACAAATTTAATGATTTTAAGTTCCATCAACAGGAAAAAGACATCCTGGCATGAGACAGCACACTTAGAGACAGCTACATTCTCCTTATTCTGTTACCCTCAGTAGGAAAAATAACTTAAATCTTCATGTACAGAAGTCAGTTCAAGGCCAAGGTGGACACATCTCCTTCACCCACTTTATCAATATCAAACAGGCCATCGCTCCATACTTAGAGGGGAGGAGTTACGACGTCACATAAATATACATACATTTCCACGATGCAGTTATCTACTCCGCATACATACCTTGCAGTTAACTATGCCACATACATACATCGTTTCGACGATCAAAATAAACTAAACTAAAATAAATAAAAATGACACCTTTTGTAATTGCACAGGTGACCCTCAAATTGGCAAATGTACAAACATTGCGTCTCGTGCTATTCCGCCACTTCTTGTTTTTTATTGTTTCATATGATTGTACAACATCTGGAGATTGTTGTGTCAAAATTTAAAACAAATCGGAGCTAACTAAGGTATAAAACTTTACGCGTTCGTTACTCCGATACGTTTTTGTATACCTGCGCAGCACGCTTACCTGGCAGCTTTGTGCTCTTAGAATCCCTAAATTCTTTTGTTCGGTGATGAGTCTTTGTAGGTATAATGTATATCTATTATCTACTAATATGGGTGCTGACATTGCTGCACTTTATGGACCAGGAATCGATGATTCTATTTAGATATGAACAAATTTTTAAAGTGCGACCCTGTCTGTGAATACGTGCGAATTATAATCAATGGCAAGTTTTCCTCCCATTTTACACAAAACCCGCGTGCAAATCGCTCCCATTCTAGCAACTTTACTTGTAAATTGTTCTTTTTCTAGCAAATTTTGGGCTGTGCGAAAGTGAAGGTTTTGCAAAAGTATTAGTAGAGTTTGCCATCACATACCATATGTTACCGGCAGACAAGTTCGATTCGCCTCCGCCATCTGCTTAATTATTACAATAATATATTGCTTTTAAAAATTAAGGAAATATTCTTAATATGTTATACTATAGTATAATGTCAAAATCAATTAAATAAATTTGTATTACCTGTAACATTTAAAAAAAAATTCTTAAAAATGGGCCTTTTCTTCACCGAACTAACGTTATGTTCTCTTTTTTTTTATTTTAAATTAATGCGATATATATATATAAAAACCATTGGTTAATACTAAAAGTTCTCTTTATCGGCAAATTCTTGGCGTGACCCATTGGTTGCACCCATTTTGACTAGTTAATAATATACGCATTGCGCGCTTGAAAGAAGAATCTTTGCAAATGAAGTATGTCTTTGTAAGAGCTATGCATTCTTGAGAAATAATCACTGATAATTGTCCGAAAATGTTGGACATTTACTATAAAACGAGCTCCAGCTTAATTACAAGAAAATAAATAAATGAATAAATAAGAATCAATGATGCTACTTGCGTGAAGACCATACCAAACAGTGTAAATTTTTGGGTATAATTGAGTCTCATGAAATTGCTTGTTCACAATCCCATTAAACCAAAAGTTAGTCTCGTCATTAAATATGGTTTAATGGATGGACTTAAAGCCGCTCCAGGGTAAAATTTGAGAAAACACTTAACCCCCGTCGCGAGCCATGCTCCCGTCATCCGTGGCTTAAGTTTCTGCGGGATCTTATACAGTTTCTTCTATAGGCACGTAGGGTTGGCGCATATCTAGCTTTGTGTCATGTAAAGTGTATTTGGTATAAAATTTTTCCACAAAAAGAGAAATAGTGAGCTCAGTTGGTCGATTATAAAGACAACAAAAAAAAAAAAAAAAAAAACACGTCATCTTCTATACATTTCGCAAATTGGAGACAGATTTTCACAAGAAGTTAAAATTCTACAGAACCGTTTTTCTTGTCTATATCTATTCAGTATGATTTGTCAAGCAATACTGAACATAAATGCCATAGAACTATCAAATTTTATAGCAAGATTTGGAATTGATGCTTATTGGAAAATGCTAAATTAACTTTCTGATGCTTTATTTATTTGTTTTTATTTTTTTTATTTTTTTATAATTCTGCGCGCGCACCAAGGGGATATGAATACCCTTTTACTGGCTTTTCTCCAGGGCGCGGGTGGGTGGTGTACTATTTTGAAACTCAGGTGTATTAAGTTTCGATATTTTTCCAGAGGTGGTTATCAAAATGAAGACAGTGGATGCTCAACCAGTGGGTCTTAGTACGTGCTAGTTGTTAGTTCGTTACATTTAGCCCAGTCAGAAACCACTCCAACATCAGTGTTATGCCTTCATGTCAGAGTTGACGCCGACGGGATTTTTATATAACACATACAAATTCTATGAAAAGACTTTTTCAGAGAACTGCCTCGCACGGGATTCTAACCCGGGACGCTTGAGGAGTCTATGCATATAGCACTACACCACGGTCACCCCCTTAAGATACATACCTTTATACTTATACCTATAAAGGTCAGAATATCTTATGAACTGGGTATGGGTTACTAGCATATCCGGTTGACACAACAAAAAATCCCATCTAATTGGTTTCTTCGCTTCAAAAAGAGTTTCTATCAATTTTAGTCTTTTCCCTGATTTCTCCGTTCATTTTGACAATAGGTAGAATTCTTAATAAACAAGCCATGGCCCGTGACCCTTAGGTCATGCCAATATCTTCCCGATTAAAAATATGTTCGTATTCAATCTGAAATATTAAAGTTATTTAATAATTTTTTTTCTTTTCTGTTTAGTAAATAAAAATAAAAGATAATTTGTTGTTCTGTGGGTTTGCAAGCCATGTCCTCCAATTCTGACCACAAAACATAATCCAGTGGATTCAGATCTTCTCAATCTTCTCCTGCTATAAGTCTAGGAATATTGACTCTGAACCAGTCCTGCGTAGTTTTGGGTTTGTGCGCCGTAGCAGAGTCCTGTCGGAAGATCTATCAAACCCTTTACAACACCCTCCAGCACGTCTTCTTGGTAAGCCTTTGCACCAGTTTTTACGCCTTTTTCACAGAAATGGAGGGGTGTGATAACATGGTGAGAAAGCCCCACCGAACCATTACGGAACCGGGATGATGTCCACGTTGAACCCTTGGAACAACTTTTTTCGCTTCCTTAGATGAAGTGGCATAAAATTTTTAATTTTGTTTGTTGAAAACTTCTTCCGCGGTAAAAATTTTCTTATCCGTAAACAGAATATTTTTTTAGTTAAGGTGTTAGAAGATGACCCCTCTACTCCAGCCAATTTACCGAAGTGAGCAATAGCCCGATAAATGAATATTCTTAATATTTCGACGTGGTTTTAGCAACTCGAAAATTTGACCAGTACTCTTTCCGCACTTATGCAACGCTATTCCCGCGACTGGATTGTCTTTTTAGCGCTCCACTCCATATTAATAGTTTGCAAACTGAAACCAAACTGACAAGTATTCTTCACTGATCAGTGCATGTGTTTGAAAAAAAAAAAAGAAGAAAGAAGTTTTGAACGATAAGCGCTGGAAGTTGTGTAACAGAACTTATTGCAGGACCATAGTCGAACTAACGTAGATAGCAAACTTTCTAGACCCAGCCTGTGAATACGTGTAAATTGTCATCAATGGCAATTTCTCTCCATTTTTACACAAAAACCGCCCATTTTAATCGAAAAAAAGCCATCCACATTACACCCACGCGTGCAAATCATTTTCATTCTAGCAACTTTACTTGCAAATTGCCTTCATTCTACCAAATTTGACAAGTAATAGAGATGTAAAAGTATTGGTAATTCACTTACATTGTAACTGTAAGGGCTTACAAAAGTATTAGTAGAATTTGACATTTACATATGTTATTCATCTAGGTATATCTTGGCTTATGTTAATATAACATAAAACTGATTATGGTTGTATTAAAATAGCTCAGCAATTTGTTTAGTACAATATTTAGAAAATAATTTCATATATTTCGTTCAATGATGTGTATTAAAGAAATAAAAAATGTGATAAGTGCGATCGCTAGTGCCGAAGCGTGGGGTAGTCACCGCTAAGTGACTATTACTTAAGCGCCTTCGAACCAACTAACAAAGAAAAAGAATTATAGACATAATCATCAACATGGGTTCAAAAACAAACATTCGTCATTCACGCATTAAAAAGGTGCATAGATTTACTACTCAAGCCAAGTAAGTATGGTGAGCGTGTTATCTCAAGACATGGGCCAATCGATTGGCCGCCTAATTCGTGCGATTTAACGCCGCTTGGATGTATTGATGTATTTCTCTTACCGAATACCTTGTGTTTAAAGAGAAGAAGTTAACATCTTTCAAATGGATCGGAAACCAATCCGTAACGACGTAATATATGAACGACAGAGTAAATTATGAAATTATATTAAAAAAAAAAAAATTGTGAGCCATACATTTATTGTACAATACTTCCAACCTCCAGATAAGCGCAATTTCTTTAAGCTAAAAAGCATGAACTTCATCAAAAGCGAATGAAAGAACAGAAATGTTCTTCTGAAACAGAAACTTAACAATAAACCAATCAAAATTAGCTGCTGCTTCTGCCAATACCACATAAAAACAGATTTACTATACTCGTAGTTGACTATAGTTGCCATTCTTCATTATCTTAATTATTTTCTGTCTCAAACGATTGTTTCTATTTTTAAAGAAATATCTTGTGTTAAATAAATCTGTAATTCTGGGAATGATCCTTAAAGGAAATTAAATATTTAAACCGGAAATGGAAGAGTTATATTAAGAAGTTGGCAAAAAACGTTTGGTTAGCTTGCGGCCCCGATACGACAATGAACTATATGAACTATACAGATATATTGATATTATCAAAATAAATAAAAAGCAACACAACGAAACATTTACGTTGATTGATTGGTTGCTTAACGTGGACTGGCTTAAACCCGGGTTAAGCTCAGATTGTAGGTTCATTTAAGTTAAGTAGTTGAACATGTTTTTACAACAATAGACGCGTTTACGTCTTATTAGTTTTTCGAAGATATAACTTGGATTCTGCAGAAGCACTTACGCCTTATACATATGTTACATATGATCGTATGCAATCTGCTCATTAATCCATTATAGCCAGTTAAAGTTGTTTAACATTTTATTTGAATCGAATTGACCAATTGTGAATACACGCATTTCACAAGCACACTGCCTTATTTCAAAGATAGCTACGTTGTCGCCCAAGCTTTGATTTTTCTCCCAATATAATTCTGAAAATTACCTATTTATACATTGCTGATTGGCTGGTTCGTAATCATTTTAAAATATTATTACAACTGTTATCGAACAACCTCCATGACTGTCAAGCATGAACTGACGCTTCTGAGTCCACCATCAAACGCTTATTCCAAATCGATAAAGATATTGTTCAGATCTCCAGATATGTATAATTATATTTTATGAATGACTTTTGCTTTCTTGCTACTTTTTTTTAAATTTGTTCCTTGAATACTAGTTTCTTAAAATATTAAAAAGGTAAGAATTAAAGTAAGAAGCATTAGTAAAAATTACAATTGATTTACTTAATACTCCTTGAAAATGCAATAATTTTCGGTGAAAACAAAACAGATTGGTTTGTGAAGGCGGGAATGCATCCACTTTTACGTGACATCTTTGGAATTTATACTTGTATCAATTGGGGTAGTGATAAATGAGCTCTTGAAATGTCTAAAGTATGGGTAAGTTCATAATTGTAAAAAAACCCAAGGTGTGCAGAGTTTGTATTCATTAATCCAAAAGGACTGTATTAGTGTTGCAAATATTTTGGTATCACTTGTGTTCATAAACGTCAAATAATTGGCTTTGTATTGCAATTTTGCAGAAACAACTGCAAAGTTGTGATCTTAGAGGATAGCATAAATGTATGTATAAGTTTTATAACTTAGAAAAATCAAAACAAAAACTAATATAATTTATATTGCTTTAGGGAAGGTTTCGAATTCAAGATTTGGGCATTAGCAGAAATTAAATTATTAATTTCAATTTCTTCAGCGATAGAAATGGATTATATTTGCGGAAGGAGAAAAAAAAGCAGTTTATTTAAACTAGCTTAATTGACTACACAAAACTGTCAAAGCTTTTTAGAAATCGTACTTTTCGAAAATAATTTTTGCGTCTTTCGCATTCGTAAACAGCTTAAATTTTTGTAAGTCATTCATGGACACAATTTTGATATCTGCAAAGCTGTGATAACAATGCTGCTGTTCAGGTATGCTGCTGTTCAGGAAATTTACAGCAATTTTTGTACACTTATAAATTCACCCAATATATCTCTTCCTCAACAACCCATCAACGAAAATAGGACTTAAAATCATCCGAAAAATCATTCGTAAATGATCAAGGATATCTTCACCCGCCTTCACAAGCATTCATGCTTCTATGCGAAAGAGCAATTCCCTTTCGTCTCTGACGTACTCCGATTCGAAAATGTTGTGTGTGCTGAGTTTTGCCCTCATTAAGAGACAAAACTATTTTTGGCGTTTCTTTTTCAACGCTTGAAAACCAGTCACAGCTTGGCTTAACTTCGTTCGCTGTCAACCCTACAGTGCATTTTTGTATTCGTTGTCAGCCGGTGGTACCCTTAGAGCGTAATGGAATATCTGCACTGTGTTTTTTACCTGTTGTGGTTGCGCACTGAAATCGCACCATTCTTTGTTCGAAGTAAGAATAAACGTTATCCGTCAACGGGCATTGCGAATTCAAGAAAAAAAAAAGGCAAAAAATCATAACATCGCTAATGAAACTAAGATTGATCACAAAACAGTTTTAAGACTTTCGGTACGAGCTGGTGATAAAAAGAAGCCCGTTGACTGAATTTCAATATGCGAATTGCTATTGAAATGGAATGAAATCAAGCCAGATTTGAAGGAAATAGTAACAGATGATGAAAAATGTGTCACGTAAAATATTGTTAAGCGAAAACGGTCTCGGTCGCAAAAAGATAAGGAAGCTCCAAAAACGGTAGCAAGGCGACGATTTGACGGCAAGTAAAGTGCTGCTGTGTTAGATCAGAATTAATCAACAGGAAAGGTTTTGTGTTTAATTATATCAACACAAGACCACACATATGTTTGATGACTCGTAAAAATTTAAAAACCTTTGTTGAAGAGTTTTGACGCATCTACCGTGTGGCCCTGACATTGCACCGTCAAGTTTTCATTTGTTCCGGTCTCTGCAACAATCTCTTGTTGGAGTAAAATTGACTTCAAAAAAACCATTTGAAAATCATTTGATTCAGAAAACAGCAAAAGCAAAAAACTTCTACATTGATGAAACAATAGTTCTTATCGAAAAATGGCAGAAAGTATTCGAACAAAATGAACAATATTTGGTACAATTAAATCAATTTTAAATATAGAAGATATTATCTTAAATTTTACTGAAAACCTTCTTGTGTGTGTACAGATATTAATTTATTAATTAATTAATTTATTTATTTATTTATTAATTGTTCACGTAAAATATATACACTCCGGTTCAACTGAATAGGTACAACATTTTTCAATGGTATGGGATTCATTATTTCCAAATATTGTATTTTATTTGAATTGATCATTTTTTGCTGCTGTTTGTCTATGATGTTGTGAAAAGAAGTGGCTCTCTTCCAAAGCATTCCATATGGAAAAATACATATTTCTTTTTTGCGCCAACTGAATAGGTACATTATTATTATCTTCATTGTTTTTGTGTGTACTGGGAAGATTGATACGTTTAAGCAATTGATAAAGTGTTTTAGTAATTTTAATCGATAAATTAAAATTTTGGAGTAACATGGACAGAGCAAAATGACTTAATAATGTTGAAAAAGCTAAGATCGATTTACTTAAGAAGCAAGATTTAACCGGACATGCTATTGCTATAAAAATTAGACAAAGTTTTAATGTGATCTATTCGTACTTGAGGAACAAAGAGTCGTACGGAAAAAACATGAGGGGGGTAATAAAACGTCAAAAACAGCGGCTGAGAGAAAAGCAATATTACGTTCTGCTTCCAATTCCTGCGACTCAGCTGCGAAAATTAAGCAAAAAACTGGTGTTACTGCTAGTGCTTCCACAGTTAGAAGAGTGATTAACAGTGCCAATCATCTACTATAAAACGGCTGAAACTTAAAAAAAAAGAAAATACCACTTAACCATCAGCGGAAGTGTACGCGGTTGGATTTTTCGAGGCACTTAATGAATTGGAAAGATCAATGGCGTTACGTGATTTTCTCAGAAGAAAAGAAGTTCAATTTTGATGGGCCTGATGGATTTAACTATTATTTTCAAGACATGAGAAAAGACGAATATTTTTTAGCCCGGCATCATAGTCGTGAAGGTGGTATTATGGTATGGTGAGTAGTAAGCTACTATGGAACTGTTGAGCTTGAGTTTCAAACAGCAAAAATGATTGCAATATCGTACAAGGAATACTGAAAAGAAATTTCCCCAAAATTTGCAATATTTTTGGGCGAATAAATTGGATTTTCCATCAGCACAACGCACCCATTCATACAGCGTGGTTAGTTAAAAATTGAGTAAGAGAGCAAAATGTGGAATTGCTTCAGTGGCACCGTATACCGTACCGGACCAGAACCTTACGGAAAACGTATGGGTATGGTTAGTCCGAAAAGTGAACGAGTATGGCCATTAATGGAATGCTTTGGGAGAGAGCTAGAGAAAAAATAACAACGCTTATTCTTTCTTACTTTTTTGCGCGACATCAAGACAAACAGTTAGCAGCAAGAAATGATCAATTCACATACAATATTTAGAAATAATGATTCCCATACCACTGAAAAATGTTGTAGCTATTCAGTTGAAGCGAAGTGTATCAATTTTTTATAATGGAACAAGCTTATAACATGACTTAAAATAAAGTAGGTACATAAATTTAAATTGTGAGAATAAAATAGAGAAAGAGAAAGAAAAGACAAAAGAGAGATAGATAGATAATTTTTTAAAGGAGAGTTTCATTAAGAGTTTTCACCGAAATAGTTAAAAACATTTTTATTGAAAATACCTGTGTTGCTTTTTCTACGAAATTGTTAAATCCAAATTGTCTCACGATATGAATACTATATCCAATTACAATTATTTTCACACACTCTGAAGAAACGTCAGCAGAATTAATGTATAAAAACCATTGAAAAATATATGCTTTTGCTTTCTGGTCAAACTGCTGTAAGTACCAGTTATTTTTTCCTGTCCGGGTATCTCCCAAACAGAATTGGCGCAGTCGACAGAGTGTTAACGGTTTATCGATACTAAAACAGTTAAGTTATATCGACGGCTTATTGATATTAAAAATTTAAGTTATATCAACGGCTTATCGCTATTAAAAATTTAAACTATATCGGCGATTTACCGATACTAAAAAGTTATTGTCAACCAAACTAATATCAAGGCCGGAGACAACAGAATCAGAGGTGGCTATCAGGACAGGAAAAGCAAAGAAAGGAAAAAAAACAATGCACATGTAAGTCTAGAAGTAGTAGTTTTTAAAATCCTTTTCTTAAATGCCAAAAATCCCCAAAAAGCCCCTAAGACCCCAATTATTCGCAAATAAGTTACCTTATAATTCTTGTTTAAATGATAGTGATTCTGAATGTGCTATACCTGCTAGTGCACTTAATTTTTACGTTTTTCTCATCTTAGGAATACCGGACGCAATTAAGTATTTGCCAAAGTTCGATGGCAATCCACATCTTTTGTTCGAGTTTAAACCGAAAGTTGAGAAAATTTTATCGCTGATTCCTCAAATATGGCACTACTCATTGCAAAATCATACTTAGAGCCATACGAAATAAAATGACTGGCCCTGCAAACGAAATACTTAATATGTACGGCACACCCGTTATCAGGAATGCAATAAGAACAATCTAATTTTGCATTACTCAGATAAGCGAAATGAAACGTCCCTTATTCGAGACCTCCACGGTCTTCGTCAAAGATCACAATCGGTCGAACAATTTCACAGCAAAGTGATCGAAATTTTAACAACGCTTGGAAAATATGTGGCCATCCATGAATCAAACAAAGACGTTATCAAAACCAAAAATATTACAGTTTGAACTCAGAAATGTGCCCCAATTCGTTTTTATTGGTCTCCGTGAACCGTCAGGTTCAACAATAAGAGCAATGAAACATATTTCCCTTCCGGATGCGTTTTATTTTTGCATTAAAGAACAAAACATATTTTATGCTAAAGCCGAGACACAAAACAAATTTGTTCAGGGAAAATCTCGATCAAATCCTTCCTTAGGAACTAAAGTATTCTCATCAAACGTTTGAATTTTACAACAACCAAATTTATATAAACCAATTTTCCAGCAAATGAGTAGGCCTTTCCAGGATACTTTCAGACAACAGCCTTCATTCCCTTTTCAACGACAACCCAATATTTCCTTTCATAATACATTTCCTTTCCAACAAAGTCTTCAACGACAAGCTTTTGTTACACATCAACAAAACCATCAAAAACCAGTGACTTCCCATCAAACAATTAGCCAACAACAACCCCAACTTAACTCTACACCAAGCAATTTACCACCGCCAGAACCCATGGTTCTAGGATCTAGTAATACCAGACAAATGCTTGGATCTCAAAGAAATCCAATCAATCTAGATCTAAATTCAGATCGGTCAACAACATCTATGAAGTGGAATAGCCAGGAACGTCTCAAGCTCCAAACAACTTTATTGCATACCAACCCGAACAAGATATACCATATCTTATCAGCCTCAACTAGATCAGTATTATCAAATATTCTACAACCTAGAAGCAGACCAACATCAGTACTACAATCCAGAAGCAGAATTGTATCAGCAAACACAAGAAAACTGCAACCTTCCATCAGAAGTGTCATCATACGAGATTGATGACACAAATTTTCAATTGAATGCCTAGGTATGTTAACAACCTAGATGTTAACAAACATGGTTCAGTTCTTCCCTATATAACGATAGTATCCCCTTCCGCTTCTCATTTTAAATTTCTAATCGACACAGGTACTTTAACTTCATTTATTAATCCCGAGGATATGATTAAAATAAAACCAATTACTACAATATCAAAACGGTTTTTAATTTTTACAGTCTCTATAAAGAAGTAAGTCTTCCAAACTTTCGTGAATTAAATGAATCTGGCAAATTAAAATTTTAAGTATTTTGTTTTCACCACTACTTTGATGGATTAATTGGACTGGATGCATTTTCTTCTTAGGAGCTTCAGTTGATCTCTCTAATAGTCTTCTGATTACAATAATGCTAGAATTCCACTTGACGTCAAAGATTTAGATATTCTCTTTACCAATACGCACCAATTCCCGAAGGAATATACCTGGCAAAACAGTAGTACAACCATTCGGTTGTAATAAATACCTCTAATAGCGATCAAATACTCTTTCTCAAACATCCCTTTAAAACTTCAATCTACAATGCAAATGGCTTTCCTGAACTAAATTCATTTGAACTTTCCAGTAAAAACTCAGACATTGATTCTATCAATTCCGATGATATCACGAAACTTATTAGAACCTCTCGTCTTAATTTAGAAGAGAAAAATCAGTAGTCAAATATGTATGCCTTTCGGATTAAGGACCGCACAATCAACGAGTGATGGGCAATGTCCTGCAAGATCTTCAAAGCGTTGTTTGTTTTGTATACAGGGTGAGTTTTTTAACTTGAGACATTCAAATTACTCGAAAGAGTAATTCAGAACCTTGTGACTTTTGTCTGAAACATTTTTCGCGATATTTCGTACTTTTCGAGTAATTTTGATGTCTTAAGTTTTATGACGCCCACTGACGGGAAAAGAACGCATTTTTGAAAAAAGTGGTCAAACTCGTGGTCACCATCTTATGTCCCCTTCAAAACCTTGTGACTTTTGTCTGAAACATTTTTCGCGATATCGCGTATTTTTCGACTAATTTGGATGTCTCAAGTTAAAAAACTCACCCCGTATATAGTTTTTTCCACATCATTGTGAAAATCTCATAAAAGTGTTCAACAAATTAAGAGGGGCAAATTTTAGAATTTAGCTGGACAAAGCCGAGTTCCTTCACAAGAAAGTCGCTTTTCTAAGACATTTTGTGACAAGTGAAGGTGTTATACCTAACCCAGAAAAGATTCATGCAAAACTTCCCCATTCCACAAACTCAAGGAGATGTTAAATCATTTCTAGACCTTCTAGGTTACTATCGAAAACTTGTCTTACTTACTAATCCCCTAACAGCTTATATAAAAAAAGGTATTTCAATTAAATTGACTGAATTAAATTGAAAATTATAGATTGAAAATGTACTTTAGTTTCAAGTACGCAAACGCAAAATCAATAAAATGGCGACTTAAAATTGAAGAGTTTGATTACCAAATCGTACACAAAAAAAGTTCCTTAAAATCTTATGCAGACACCTTAAGTCGAATAAAAATTAAAAGCCCCAAAATTAAAACAGAAATAAACCTTAACGAAAATGAAGGCGGTTGTAACGTCTCAATTTGTCACTCAGCTGCAGAAAATCCAAACGACTATATCTATATATTCGAGTGTCCTCTTAATGAGTTTAATATTCAGTAGATTCTCTCTAGAACAGATTAAGAAAAACCAATGCCATCCCAAGTACCTTTTAGAATTTTAACAGATGAAGAAACTTTGAAAGTTGTCCAGAACACGAATTCCAAATTCTTTTCAAAAAGTAGAATTTTTAAGGTCATTCGCAGTACAGACATTTTAGAAGACATTACCGACAATGATACACAATAATTAATCACAGGGGTATTAACGAAACCTTACTCCGTTTAAAACGAAGTTATTATTTCCCATTCTCGAAATATAAAAAAAACAGAAATCGTCAATAATTATGAAAAATGTCAGACTAGGAAATATGATAAAAGTCCACCCAAAATTAAACACAAAATTCCTAAAACACCTTCTAAACCACTTAATATCGTTCACATTGATGTATATATAGCTAGCATCAATAACAGGAAAATCTTAGCAATATTAGACAATTTTTTAAAATTCTTAGCGGGATATACTCTTTTAACTCAGAACGGTCTTAGCGTAATTAAAATCCTTAAACATTACTTTAGCCTTCACGGCGTATCCAAGGAACTTATATCTTATATCTGAGGTTCAGAATTACGTCCACAATATTCAATGATTTCTGCAGGCAGTACCTACAACATATATTAGAACTTCACACAACGTCCTTTCAGCAAACTAACAGCAATTCTCCTGCGGAATGTGTACACTTTACTCTTCTGGAAATTTACAGGCTAATATTGTATCTAGCAAAAATAAAACAAGAAACCACAAAGAAATTCTAAATGAATCTATCCTCACTTATAATAATTCTATTTTATTCAGAAAAGTTAGAGAAATTAGCATTACGAAACATAATAAAATTAAACAGAAACAAGACAGAACCAATAGATTTAAGAAAAGACGCAATTATATTTAGAAAAGAAAATAAAAAAAATAAACTTACAACTAGATTTAGCAAGCACCAAATTAGAACAAATAAGAAAGTCACTATAATTACTAAGCAAAATAAAAAAATGCATAAAAGTAAAATTAAAAACAAACGCAAATTTCAAACTATTAATACTTAATAACGGTCTAGGTACTATAATTAAAATGATTTCAGGCAACATGGACGCAGACGACGAACTGCGTCGTCAAATCGACAACCTTAACATAGAAGTAAAACAAATTCGAAAAACGTAGATAGAATTACAGCGGTGAACACTCGGATGGAACACAGGTTTCAAAATTTAACAAACCAAATCAATAAACAACAAGAAATAATTGGAAATTACTAAAATTACTCCGCTTTAGAACTGAATAACAGAATCCAATCAGACGAAATAGCCCTCAGACTCACTCAATAATTAAACCAGATAAATTATAATATCGAGCTTTTAAATAACCACCTATCTAGTATATCGGCATCTTTGATATTACCAAAGTTAAACATTATTCCTAAACAAATTTTGGACCACGAAGAACTACAAAAAATTCTTTAGCAATTACAGAACAAATCCTTAGAAATCAAATCAGATACACACATTTACGAATTACTTGGTCTACAGCTGTACTATTATGATACTTACATAATTTTCAATATTTTAAACCAACCACAGGAACCTATCCATTTTTTCATATCATTCCCCTTCCAATTAACAAAACTAAAACAATTGTCACCCAACCTTATGTCCGTTTTAACCCCGAGAACGTCTGCTTAGAAAACAAATGTACATTAATCGCACAAGTTTTCTTTTGCCATATTACATCCCGATTCCCGAGGAAAATGGAAAGTTGTATTACCAACCTCATTAAACAATTGCCGATTTTTTACATAAACGAAATCTGGCAACCGGAACCAAACTATATACAACCATCAAGTCATCATGTGAAAATCAAGAGCTCACTACAAGAGGGACAGTCCTACTCTAATTCAAGAATTGTATCATCAGCATCAATAAAATTAACTGTCAAAGTCTCGACAGTGTCTATTTTGACGAAGTCTACATCTACACCACCACTCTAATGGAAGCACTCAACTACAAAAATAAGAGACTTCAAGTTCATAAGAATCATGGTCTCCAAGCAAAGACACACCGTAAGAGTTAACATCATAGATGAACTAACCTAGATATCAAACTCTACTAATACTTTTGCAAGCCCTTAACTTCGTGCAGACACACTGTAAGTGAATTACAAACACTTTTACATTTCTATAACTTTCCAGAATTTGAAAGAATGATGGCAATTTACAAGTAAAGTTGCTAGAATTAGAGAAATCTGCACGCGCGGGTGTAATATGGATGGCCATTTTTCTATTAATTGGGCGGGTTTTGTGTAAAAAGGTAGGGAAATTGCCATTGATGACAATTTACACGTATTCACAGACAGGGTCACACGGTTAGAGGCGATCAGTAGAAAACCGGTTTTGAGTTTCCAATATCTGGAAAGTTTGCCATCTATGTTATTTCATCTATGGTTAACATAATCAGCAACTTCATGTTACTACTAATCGTCAAATTGGCAGTAACCCTTATCTATTTCATCCGAAAAAGAAAGAAGTAAATATAAATTATTAACAATGCACTTTTTTGCATAACGGATTTTGTATACCCTTAAAATGTATGCATAGTGCGGGAGAAAAAAAGGAGATACCGATAGCGTATGTATTACGGCTAAAGGTTTGAATGAGCGGAATGCTACTTTTGCTATTATTTCTTTAATCATTGCAAATCTCCGTCCTTTTATAGGTCTCTTTAATTTTGGGAACAGAACCAGTTATTCGTCACCAGTTATGACCCTTTTGAGCAAGTCAGAATCATCATTGACGTCATTCAAGAGCTCCTGAGGGATGCTCATGCGACGGTTCTTCTGATCGAAATTAAGAAATTTCAGAACAAACTAAATTTTCCGGAACAATTTTCTTCACAGCTTCGACGTGTTCTGTTGATGTGCTGGGGGGTCCAGAGCGAGGTTGATCATCGGCATCTTCTCGGCCATCTTGGAAGAGCTTTTACTACATGTAAACTTTTTTTTACTTAGAGCAGACTCACTGTATGCCACTGACAACATTTCATATGTTTTAGAGCACTTGATTCCATTTTTTACACAAAATTTGCTTTAATCCATTTCTTTTAACAAATGAAAATTGTCGAGCTCATAAGGACACGTCTAACCTTAGAGGCTGCCACAGACAAAGTAAACAATGAATACAGCTGGAAATTTTATCATACTTCAGGGGCATGTATATCAATATAATAAAAGAAATTTTGACAATCGGACTTTCCAAACCCGCGACATTTAAAAATTCCCGTTATTTTCTGAACACAGTAGTGTATACGTATTTTAGACAAAAGAGCATGATGCCAAACTATGATACCTAACTTTCGCCACATTATTCTAGACTTTGGCTCCACTTTTCGGTAAGGCATACTATCAAATCACCAGTGGACCTTTTGCTAAGAAAACCATCATTGAGAAATTATCGTGTTTTAAGATATTTCATCATATGACGATAACGTTTCAATAACCTTGGAAAGAAGGGACGTTAACTGAATGGGTCTATAGGAGGAAAGTGAAGAAGATTCGTGTTTTTTAGGAACGGTCAATCAAATGTCGCATAGTTTTGTCTTGCTTTTCAGAAAAAAAAAATTAAAAAAGGTATACACGTAATTACGTTGAGGTTGCTATATTTTTTCGAGGTTCTTCTCGAAACAACTATTATGCTTCCTATTTATTCCACTTGTACCAGTAGAAATGAAAACAAAATAAGTCTATTTTTTATGCAAAACGCTTTCACTATGTATTTTTATTCATATGGTTTTATTTGAATATTATTAATAAATTATTTAGTTTGTAAAATTACAGTAAACATTGAGTAAGCACTTTTCATAGTTGCGAAAAATGTATCCAGATGAATTTTCAATAAACCCATGCAAGTAAACAAGGCCGGCTGAAAACTTCGCTGTGAAAAAATCATACAGTTTCGCTTAAACTCTCGATCCTGATCCATCCAGTTGCTACAAAATATTGCATATGGTAGTTTACCGAATTCAATTTCAAAAACAGTTCCATAATAGCAACTGGGAAAAATTTCTATAATCAAAATCCCAATTACCATCACATAATAAACTAGGGAAAAAACATTATTGGTAAAATAAAATAGAAAAATTATCCCACAACATAAATTGATTGCTGTGCTCAATATTTGAAAAAACATTCCAAACGAAAGAATTTTATTTAAGAGGTTGTGTATCCTAAAATAAAGAAATTATTCTACTATCATATACTCATTAGCGGCAACAAAACTTACTCTATAATCCTTTTGTGGTCCACTATACATGCCCTTAACAGTTTGTTGTTTTCTTTTTCACTCTTAGTTGAATCTTTTCCCAAATTAGATAACCTAATAGCTAACATTTTCACATGTCCGCTTAATGCAGCCAAACTTATTGACGGATATGTATCATTAGCAATATTCATTCCACATTGAATAGTGATCCCAACGAATTGATAAGTTTGTGCCAGCCAATATTTTGTTAACGAATTTTTCCAGTCAAATGGTAGCCAAGCTGGATATAATAACTGCCGTGTGTTGGCCAGTAGGGAAAGTCCAAATGATATCCATCCAATAAAGTATAGAAATCCCATAATTAGAATAACATGATTGCATCTTCTAACAATATCCTGAAGGCAGGCTTTCTCCTCTCTAGTTTGAATACGTTTATCCAAAACTATCCAAATTTTTTCAATACGCCATATATCACTTATATACCACCAAATTATAATATGTTTTAGAGAACATACTAAAAGCGAAATGTTTATAGTAAAATTCTTAAAAATCTCAGATTTAGTGTGAATTTCTAAAAGCCCCATTGACAAATGAAATGGATAAAAGAAAATAATGATAAAATTAAAAACGATTCTCCATAAAAAATACAAATTTCGATGTTTAGGCGGAGGTATAAGGCCGACAAATTTCCAAGCCAATCGATTAAATCGAAGCAGATTTTTGCAGCTTTCAATTGCCATTTACAAAAGAGGAAAAACTCTGGTATGTATGATACTATCACGTTTAACGTTAAATGTAGACTAAATAAATGGCACTTCTAAAGGGGCTCATTAGAGTCCATTTATTTAAAAATTTATATTGCATGTATAATTTATTCATTACTTTAGCCTAGACAAACAATTCCATCAGGTTTAGCAAATTAAACAACAATCTATCATGTTTACTTGACATGCTCGTATTAGTACATTTCACCAAATAACCGAGGTTTATGAAGGAAGTGATCTTATCTAATAGCACTTAATTAACGTTGTCTTTCTGAAAGCCTCGATGCTAGATTTGTCAATGCTTCAGTTGAGTTAAAATCAGAACGCTTTTGACATTTGTCAAAATCAGCTACAGCTCTTTCGCAAATAGATTTCAAGAATTAATTGACGGTGTGGCGCGTTGTGTAGGCGGGCCGGCTTTTACGTAAGAGGGTGTATTTTTTAAAGCCAGCTAAGATCAAAAAAGCAAACGTTATTGCTATTTCAGCAGACAATTGCAAATCTACATCTGTTAACTTTTGTCATGAACCATTGAGCCCAATGCACTTCGACTCTTATTTTTGTTTATAAATAGTAGAGGTCAATCACACGAATAAGTGTACAATTAAAATTTAAGAAAATAAATATGTACTGCATAATTTTGCTCACTTGATACCAAAATAAGTAAGGTATTTGTTCTCTTTGAATGTGAACTAAGTTAAAAAGGCCATATTAGAGAAGTTGTAGCTTTAGAGGTTATACTAATTAATGATGACAAATCATCAGCATGAGTGTAAATGCGTAAACTTTACTATCAAAACGAGTGATCAGTTCGAGCTACTTAACGTGCGCTACCTGATTTTTATGGTGCACACAATTGTCCTGTTGAGTCGACTATTATCATTTGGCGGATAAATTCGAATTAAAAAGTTCAGTAAACAATCAGACAACACTCGTTCGTCATCGAAACATGATGTCTCCAGGAAACCTTTCTGCAGTGAACGAAAGTGAGCAGGATAACTCGAGGACTCATCCAAGAACATGGCCTTTCAAAGACCTCAACTTGCCAAATTTTGCGTCGGGATTTGGATTTACAACCACACAAAATGGTGCAAAACCTGTCACCGGCGAGAGGTACGGGGGGATGATAATCAATTTTTTGTGGCCTTAATTGGAAGATATATGTAGATCTCAGTGGCATGTAGTTCCAACAAGACGCCGCTGCATGTCACATTTCGGATACATCAACTGACAACCGAGTTCATGTGACTTAACGCCACTAGACTAACGGGTCTGTGTGAGTAAGCCGCAAACGGCTGATGTTTTAAAAATTAACACTACCAATGCCATAAATAATATCCAGATCAATTTATGCGGTCGAGTCATCGAAAATTAGACCTCTCGGATATGCGCTGCCCATCGAAGTCACGGTGACCATTTGGGCGATATCATATTTCAAACATAATGTTATCAGATACTCTTTCAAATAAAAAATGAACTAATGAGCGTCCTTAAAGTAAAACCCTGTAGTAATAAATAGGAGGGCAAACATGATTTCCGCTTTTTGTTCTCACAATGGAATACAAAGTTTTGCATTCAAGACCTTATATATTTATGGTCCAAATACAAGTCTCTTTTTGAATAATGTTATTTTGACACTGATAGCTCTTTTCAGCTCGAATCTTCAGTCAGTATCATATCTTCGCAGATCGAAATGAATCGCTTTACGCTTAAACGTTATTCAAGTATTGCAAACTTATTTCAAAAGTGAGTGCTGTGTTATCCAAATAGTGCGTTTATTGAAAATAAGTTTTGGCCGCTCCTGCTGTAACAAGTTTGTTCAAGAGGTTCTTGAGACCGGCTTTCTTGCAGTCATACCGCCAACACACTGGAATTGTTTTAAGTTTTCACCCTGATACGTCCACTGATCCCCTTATACAGTGTGTATATCAAACTTGTTGGACTATTATGTCAAATCAGTTAATTTCTCGTGCACACAGTTAGAGAAAAGATTCATAAAAGAACCGTATGGCAATACGAGAAAGCCAATTGGAGCGGACGTGGATGCCGCTGCTGATAGGATCTTTCTTCCCAAGGTCATGGAAAAGCTGATAAACCCTCAGCTCACAAAATATCTCGAAACGTAACCGACAGTACAGTTTTCGTAGTAACAGGTCCACTGCTGATTTGGTGACATGTCTCACAGCAAAGTTGAACCAAAGCGTACATCAATCTGACGAAAGCAAAATAGTAGCACTTGAGATTTTTATTTGACAGAATTTGGCTTCAGGCCTTTTTGTCGAAAATACGTGCCGCCATACCATACAATCCATCAAACAATTGACCTTTTGCGCACTAAGTTGCCTGGACGATGCCAATTGACCGCCTCGGAGGTACGATTTAACTCCGTTGGAGTTTGTTTTGTGGGGTGCCCTTAAAGATCGATGTTATGCGGGCATTCAAGAAAATATTAAAGCGAATATCGTTTGAGCCATTCGTGAGATAGATCCAGAAACAGTCAGGTCGTGGAAAATACGATTGACAGGATGCGCTACGCACATGAATGAAATCGTATTCCATAACTAAGTAGAATGTTTACTCTTTCTAATAAAGCCATAACAAGGAGAAAATAATTGATTTTTTCATTTTATTTTATTTTTAAAAATAAACTTGTATTTGGGGCACTCTGTACGTACCTACAAAAGGCGATAGAAAAATATTTGCACCATGCCTGTTAAGTTTTTAGTAAATCCGGTGTTAACTTGATCTTAAAAGTTTTATATGTAGATGATAGGACAAAATAATTATATTGTTTATGAAATTCAATAGAAAGAAATTGGGTCCAAATAACAAAAATGTCCGTATATATCAAGAAAACAATAAATTATGAATATTAATTTAAGTTCATACTGACTAACAATTAGTTACAATTATTAAATCTTTCGAACTAACATCAAAACAGCTAGAAAAGGAAAGCAAAATCATGTAAATAAAGTCCCTCATCAGCAAGACCAAGTGTCAGAACGATTGTGTAATGGAATGTTCCAAGACCTTTTTTTTCAAATGATACGGACATACGAAAACTCAAGTATGAATTGTTATGAATATTCAAATCTTTTGGAATGGTCCCATTTGCGTAAAATCGAATTTTCACTGTTACGTAAAGTAAGTTGTAAAATATATACTTAGTACACCAGCAAGTAATTTTTCTACAAACATAACTTTTTCGTTAGCTAGACAACTAATTTTAGAGAGTAGAAGTTTTTTGAGTGCAACCCAGTATTGGTGAATTATTCGTTAGCAGGAAACCTTGATCTATTTTAAAAACTATTCTTACAGAACAAAGATTCTCAGCATTACTATAGTCTAATCAATCGTAAGGTTTGATTTTCAATAGGCTTTTTTTTTAAAGATCACGCATCACTCCTACCAAACTGCTTTATCATTTTTATTCAGTATCATTTGACATCATGGAAAGACTCACACCACAACAGCGTCTCCAAATTGTTCAGCTGTGTTACGAAAATGTTCGCCTACGAATCTATGTTCGATATGGATGTGAAGGATGTCAAGCCTGTACTGTCCCTGCCTCTAGCCGCTACGTTGAACAAACAACAATCCCTCCCTCGAGCGATAGCCTTATATCACCCAGCTCGATCAATAAAATGGAACTTACTTTCCGCACTTTGGATAGAAATGACCTTTAGGCGTCTGACCAGAAGGACGGAAATGTAACCGTGATAGAGGTTAATGCATTCAATGAAAGCTCTGATGGTAAATTAAAAAGTAAACCTAGAGCTTATATTCTAGCCATCTTAAGATTCTTAACATCTTTCTCCTCGCTTACCACAGAAATCAAGATACAGTCATTTCAAAACTAGAGCACGGATCCTATAGCTGCTAGACAACCTCAGATTAACTGTCCCATGACCATCAAAACTCCTACTCCTCATGACAACTTGAGGTGGGCGATTACAGATGCAGAGCTCGGACATCAACGAAAGAGGTGAGTCACTTTCTAATACAATATATTCTCAACATTTACCTCCACATTTGTAATGTTGGTTGTAAGCCTACCTCTATCAGGAAGTTTTAGAGCAGTAATGATCGCGTTCCTGAACAATTAACCTACAGAAACTATAGGAAGACTGACTGGTCTATCTACAGGGATGTTCTTGAAAGGGCAATACCCTTGTTCCGGGTATTGCTGGTATTCCTATGAACACTAGAACCTCGTTATCTGACCGAGACTTACAACGAGACAATGTCGGTCTCCTTCGGCCCCGTGAGTGGGAACAGAGGCAAAAAAAAAACGACCCCTATGGTGGAGCGACGTCATAGCACTTCTGGCTAATTCCAGGTGTCTTTTTCAATGACCCAAACAAAAAAAATCCATATTTGACATTTATACCGAAAATTCCTAAATTCCTTCCTTCAGGATTTAGGGACTTAGGCTCAGGATAGTTGTCTCCACTAGCCCAACTATTCCTAGCTACCTACAAAAACTAGATGATTGTTGGACCATATCTGGTGAAAAATCGCTCGAGTTTTTTCTCAGTACCTATTTTCCTGGACGTACTTATGAAAACCCGAGTACTATTATAGACGTGTACATATCAATATCATCTGTGCCATACATACTCTTAGCTTCAAGTCCTTTAGGCCATCCGAATCGGATTTTATGTACGGTTTTTAACCATCTTTAGTGGCTGTATGAAACTCTCCTACATTTCTATGACATGGACCGAATCAAATTTGTTTTCATACCCAAAGCCGGTATAAGCTCGCACGTGTGCCCTAAGGGCTTCAGACCTAACGAATCACGATATTTTACTGTACGGTTTAAAGTGGGCTTGAAGAAGCATTGAAGGGAGAGGGGAGCACGAGACGGGTGTTATTGTTAAAAGGTTGAAGGGGTGGAATGCAACTGGTAATTTCTATGGAGCACTGATGGTGGAAATAGCTTAGAAATAGTGAAAGAATTAGGGAAGCCACTATATTATTCGACTCTTGCAAAAATGAGATACGCAACGTCGTAAGTCGCATATTAATGTAGTCTTATTGTCTGGTCGACTGCACTCTACAACCTTAGATAACCTAGGATAAATTAAAGAAGATACCGCCACACCATTACCAAATACTGCTTTAAAGCTCCTATTTCGAGTCGTGAAGACTGGGTGGATGGCACATTACCTGATAAAGATCCACCCACATCTATACGGACTGCTCAAAAATGAAAGAAGTGGTGGGAGCTGGTATTTTCTATGAGAAATTAAGTCTTGATCTCTCTTTTCCTCTTTCGAACCACTAAACTGCAGTGACTATCATACAGAGGTTATAGCTATCAAGAATGCTCGCTCTTGGGTAGGAGCTGGTATCTTCTCTGAGAAATTATGTCTTGACCTCTTTTTTCACCTTTCAAACCACTGCAGTGTCTGCCAGACAGAGGTTATAGCTATCAAGAAAGCTCTCTCCTCGCTGAAATGGAATGTGATATCGGTCAAAGATCTCTACATTTACGCTGACAGCCAGGCAGGGTACGTCAATCAGTACACTCATACGTATAGTTGAGTGTTAAATGACTTCTGTAAAAGTTTCACGGATGAGGAAGAAGAGGAAACTACTATTCATCTCCTCCACACTTGCTTAGCCTTGTCTAGGACTTGAACATTTTTTTGGGCTAATACTTTCTAGACAACCAACGTTGCCGATCTTCTTCGCTTTATTAGAAGCTCAAATTGGTTTAAATAAATGTTCACTCTTTTTAGGTTTTTTCTACGTAGCTGAAATGAATCAAGATTCAATGGTACCAAAATAGGCGTTAGTTTATCTGTGTCCAACAGGTAGCCACACCAATTGTTTAAATCAGCCTTAACGTTGAGTGAACATTCAATTCAACTTGCAAATGTTGAACACTAATTATTTGTGAGGATTTCAAACGTAAAGTCATCATGGAAGAAACTTCAGTACCATCAAGCCTACAAGTTTGCGATGCTTGTACTTTGCGTGGCTCCTTTTGTTGTTATTACCAGCCTACCCAGAACTTTTATGGCTGCGAAAATACGAAAACGGTTTTACATATGCCCAAGAACTGATTCGCCCAGAAAAAGTCAGGTAAGCAGTGTGTCGGGTCTTCACAAAGGCGCCAAAACTAATCCAGAGTATGACGCTTGTTTCTTTTTGGCGGGCAACGTTAGATTTCTTGTTCATCTGACTGCCAAGCGGATATACCATAAATGCAATCCTGATGCAAATAAACTTTATTATGAAGAATCGGTGGAATATCACACATTTTTGATAAGTTTTTTGTAACAAAAATTATTTTCTGAGTTTTAATTTTAAGTTATTACTCGTACTACAAATATATATACGAGTATTATTGGATAGTCGAAACCAAAGACTTATTTGGTATAATTTATACACCCCGGAAAGACCACTAAGTTAGAGTAAGATAGTCTAAGTTAGTTTAATTAACTTGGCCGCATTTTTTTATTTATTTATTTTTTTTTTTTGTTTAGCTAGTAAGTGTTAGTGAATTATAATAATTATAATTAAAATCTAGTTAAACAAAAAATACTGAAAAGGAATAGGATAAATACCGGTGTCTGTAGCGATAGCCAATCTACCGTGAAGACCTTGCTGAGACCCTTTACTACCTTCATTCTAGATTAAGGTTGCGAGGCTTTTCTTAACGCACTCAGAGGAGTAAATTCACAAAATCTCGTCTTGGTACCACGTCACAATGAGATCGCCGGTGAACCAATTATGAAGACTAAATTATTCTAAGCGTCGGTTGTTTGATAAAACAAACAACGAATATGGCAGTGCTTCTTTTACCAAACTCCAAAGAACCAGCCTCGGCTGCATTAGGGCTTTCTCCAGCGCGACAGACTCAACTGTAGATGCACTGATAAATCTTCATCGCCTTGATATCTATACAATCAAAACCTAAAGTTTAGAAATAAGTGGACTTTATTACCTGTTTTAGATGATATCTCTTTCGGATTTTAATCAAATGAATCAACGACACCAGAACTTTTGTTAATACCAAAGTACGAAGTCAGGTTTCCGGAATGATTCCGGACTGAGTCTAAGCCAGGAAAGGAATGAAATTTGGGCGTTGGGAAAATATAACGTTAGATTTCGCTCCTTGCGTTAGTCTTCCAAGCGGAAATACCATTTATGTAATGCTGATAGTAATAGACTATATAGAAAGAATTGTCGGAGGGGGCGAAGTATCTGCTCCTATAAAGACAGCCAAAGTGTACTAAAACCTTTCACCACATCCAATCTAGTTCAAAAATGCAATGTTCATGTGAACGCAGGTGGAAAGTTGAGTTCACTAAATCCTGTTTTGGTCCAAAGTCACAATGGAATGGTGGTAAATGAAATCGCAAATGACCTTGATCAACAAGGCTCAAGGGATAGTTTGTCACAACCGGAATCTGCTTGGTATTTCATTGGCAGGTGGGCTTCTTGTATAGGTGACATGTTCCTCCAAAATTTCTGTACACCAAGCGAAAGCTTCCCAATTTCTCTAAAAAGTCAATGACTTCAGCCGTAACGAGCCACTGAACTAAAAACCTATGTAAGAGTCCTATGCATATGGTAAGTGACATAGGATTCTGCGACGCTTGCCATGATATACACTCCTGAGCACCTTCTCTATGAATAACCAGACTACAGGTATTTGGCTGGTAGATGCTGGTACTTAATGCACTTTAAATAAAACCGAAAATGGGGAATTTCAATAAAAGGAATAGTACAATGGACTGAACGCGCTGTTTCGAGAGAAACAAAAAAATTGCAACAAGCTACTCTTTTCTACATAGTCATGTCATGCTTATAAACAAAAGAATTCTTTTTTTCCTCACAGTTCAAAATCAGAGACCTGATTCGGAAAATCATACTCATACATGATTCTTTCGAGATAACTAATGCCCTGCCTAAAGATTTCGTCAAACTCAGCAAAATCAACCCAATCTCTATCCATAGTAGGTCCCAATATTGTCCATCAACTAAGACCTTTATACAAAGACTTCACTCAATTTCAATGAAAGTATCTCAAAACTATTAACTATAATCATATCCGCAATAGATCAAAGAGATTGAAACATTAAAGAAAGTTAGTAAACTAAAAAAGGCTCACATGGGGATAGTTCTGAGGGAACATTAACGAGTTCTTTTAACTATCGTTAGGACTCAAAAAGGTCTTTTAAATACCCAATTACAATGAATGTGTCAAAAATCTGACAAAAGTTTCACACTGAGCTACAGAAGAACGCTCAGTTCATGTACATAGATAATCCTTTCTTCTTAATGATATCACTAAATGGCTTATAAATCTATGTGTCAAAAGAAACAAAATGGACTTTTTCTGAATAGGCACTGAAAAGGCAACAAATGTCTTCTGTGCCTGCTCTAGGCAATACTTGTATGTAAGGACATGCATGATTGTGACTTACCGTCAAAATCGTCACTCCAATAAAAACCTATTCATTGCTTGTATAGAAACGGGAAGAACATCGGCTTCCTCAAAAAAGAAAAAAGAGCACGAGAAGCATGCGATCGAAAATATTGAGAAGTTGTACTCCAGGAATAGCTTACGGAAGTTTTACCAACAAGTAAAAAGAACGTGTCAACCTGCAGAAACCTATAGAAATGACAAAGGAAACTTTATATTGTAGTAGTCACAGTTGGTCCAGAGAATATGCGAAAACTTTTTCTGCAGACTGTATAACGGCAAAGAATCCCAACACCCCGCCATGAGTCAGAATAGATCATTCAACTTAGATGATGAAAGCCAAAACTTGCGTTCACCTGGCCAAAATAAAGTAAGTATAACAATATGTAAACTAAAATCCAACAAATCAGCTGGACGTGACAGTTTACTATACGAGGTTTTCAAAGATGCTGGAAATGACTTTGTGGGGAACATGCACCAACCCATTTCTAATAAGAAGAGTGTATGCCTTATGAATGGAATCTCAGCACAGTTTGCCCGATCCACAAAAAAGGAGACACATGCAGATGCAGGACCTTATATTCTATGTTGTGTGAACGTCTGAAACGCTTTGCTAACAACCTGATTGGTTCCTATCAGCGCAGGAACGTCCACAATTGACTAAATGTTCACGCGCCGGCAGATCCTGGAAAAAAATCAAGATCTACCACCTTTTCATCGATTTTAAGGCCGCATATTACAACATTTACAGGAATCAGCTATATAGATTCATGTCTAGTTTAAGTATTTCTTCCAAACTGTGCAGAATGACGATTAAGAACGCTCGCTGCTCCGTCAAGGTCTTTCAAAAGTCACAATCTTTCAAAAGTCAGTGCAACTACTAGCGTAGGCCGATTTTATAAAAAAAATAATTGGGAGAACTCAGGAGGCTGTCACCGGTGCGTTCGTTAGTTTTGAAACGAAAGCTGAAAAACGTGTTTAGCGGTAAATTAAGGCAACCAAACCTCTGCTATAAACTCTGCCAACAACACCTCAGCAGAAATAAAACGAAGAATCACTTTTGCCAAACGCTGTTTCTTTGGGCTAATGTAGGGCAATTAAGTAGTAAAGTTCTATCCCGAAAAACTAAGGTGACACTACATAAAATCTTGATCATCCCAGTCCTACTTTAAGGCGCTTTAGCATGAACTCTATCGAAAACAGATGAACGTATTCTCAGACATTTTGAGAGAAAAACCCTTCGAAAAATATTCGGTCCGGTTACGTTGACGGGCTTTAGATGAGAAGGTTGAACGACGAACTATACGAGCTGTACTACTCGATCAGTCACAGACACCAAGCCGGATGGGCTCAGGAGACTGTGGAGATCAGAAGTGGCGGATAGTGAACAGCTTGCAGTAATGAGGAGAACGAGGGCATGGCGGCTGAAAAGGTCAAAGGAACCCCTAAGAAATCTTTGCGGCAAGACGAGTAAGCACCGTGTTCGATGTAAATGTTTCCCACCTCATAAGTTATAAAGCAAATGGCGAGATTCAATCGTACCCTCACTCATTGCAAAAACAACCATGGGATCCTTAGGTGACTGAACATTGACAGCGGCTTTGAGGGGTCGAATCGACCGTCCAGCAATCTGACTTCCATAAGCTAGGTGAGCAAATAAGAGGGCTGGTAAAAATGCTGGAAGCAAAAGACGCTCGATTCATCAGGCGATGAGAATCAGATTGCATCAGATTACTTTGCAAGCTCTCGGCGATTTATTTGCATGAAGAAAAAGCAAAGAAAGTGATTCGTCAGAACAATTCCTCTTAAACTTCGCCATGACTAAAGGCAACAACAGAGAAGACAGGTTGAAGACGACGAACCCCCGGAAACCAACCGGAACAGCAATACCAATCAAATTGCGTTGCAGACAACGTACCTACTAACGGAACCAAAACGGAGACTAAATAGGATCCATTTCCAAAGCTGCTATGCCCAACCCATCTTGACGTTCAACGAATACTAGAGAATAGGCCTTACTGTAAAAATTCGCTCCCCTATTGATAAGTATCGCCAACAAGAGCCTCGCAAGTACGTACCGAAGGCTAAAATAGGCTCTTCACGATTGTGAGCAGTTTTATCCTAAAAACCATTAAGTGGAGGATCAGTGAGGAATACTCATACGGTGACCACCAAATGATAGTTAAAGTAAAAAATGAGATCAGACTGAAAAAAGGGAACGGGTGGCTTTAAAAGAAAGACCGAGACTTTAAATTCAGGTAACACATTTATTCTTTAAAGGTTAAGTAGCAACTGAAACTACCTTATATAGATGACAAATCATTCCAATTTAAAAAAGTCTCCACAAAATGAAATTCATCATAAAAGCGAGATAGCAATATAAGACTTTAAAAAATATGGGGTAAATTAAGAAAGGTATATAAATAAAAGAAAGTTTCAATTAAGAATTAAGACTGATTATTTCCAGTGGGTAGAGCAGCTGAACAGGTCTTTGAGTTCTTGTATCATCAGAGTATCGTATTTCGCAAGCATGAACTTTGTCATCACGGCCATCGAACTAATAATATACTTCTGTATTTAAGTCGTTGTTTCCAAAGCTTAGAATGTTGACATATTCCTCTTAACCAAACAGAAAATGAGCCGGTTTAAGAGAAGTGACATCTAAAGAATCTCTGCTTACTTATGTAAGAGGACGCATGTTCACTATACTTTCTGCTTTACCAATTATTGTTCTAAGCCGCTCGTACATAAGTTTCACCTTCCCTATGACAACCTTCAAAACGTTCTTTATCGTGCGTTTAAGGCGCTTTATTCGTTTATTTTTAAAAACTCTTGGAGAAACTCATTCTCGAGAATGCGATCAATACCAGCCATCTCGAAAGCAGTTCTGCGAAATATCCGAGCGATATCAGAGTAGATGTAGATGGAGCATCTCTTCGACCTATAAATCACCCAAAACCCATAAGGCATCTGTCGGATGACAAACTCGTGACTAGCTACAAGCTCCAGGTGCACACCTCTATGGGCAGCGGACGTAAAAATCATAAAAATAACACTTGCTCATTTCACTAGTTGAACTATGCAGATAGTAAAGCGGGTCGGCAAAGTCAACGCCAATACAATCGAAGGGCCTTGACAATATTAATTTTTCGGCTGGTAGATGCCCAAATGGCTGGGAGAATGGCTTGCCGCACAGCTTCTTGCAAACTATGTACCTTCTTAGATTTTTTCACTAGCTGTCGTTCTTTTACAATACAGAAACATTTCCCTTTGTTATGATAATTGACATTGATACCCCATGTAAGCCTCTTCTATGGTAGTCATCCACAAGAAGTTCAACGAAATACGCATTTGGTGGCAATATCAAAGGATGTTTAAAATCTGGTAAACTGGGTAAAAATTGAAGACGCCCACGTAGGCGCATAAGTTCTTTGAGGTTTTAGATATTTTGGTACCTTTCTGTAAAATATGTTACAGATCTCGTTACAAAATAGAAAAAGAATAGAATAGTATGTACCTCAGCCAATATTATTCGGCGATCTCGAGCACCACAATGGATAAACTATTGGTGAAAGCTGGTGCACCCTCGTTTGCATAGCCTGATAAAGCGGAAAACAAAAGCTGTCAAGCAGCAAAAGCCGCAACCAGGAACTAAAGTTTGTGTTAAATTCTAGAGGTTCAGGGCGTGCTCCAGTAGCTCCGAGAGTGGGTACTAACAAGAGCAATTGGGCTATGCTGTCAACATTCACTTTTAAATAGCTTTTATTATGCTCAAGCCAAAACGGTCCGTGAATCATCACAGAAGTTAAAATTTTTGGGCGGCACCTGTTCTGGTAAGAATATCAGCGGGATTCTCTTTGCCACTGCAACATCTCCAATCCGCAACTGACGTAAGACGGCGTATCTCCGTAACTTGACTTTGCACATAGGGTTTCTATCGGGCAGTCTCTCCTTGAATCCAACTAAGCGCGATCTTTGAATCGGTCCACAGGCAGACGTTGTACACAAAAACCTTCAGGAAATGTTTGAATGTTTTGTAAAAACATAATCGAGCACCTAACATATTAATGCTACGGTTAACTCCAATTTTGGAAGCGTTAGTTCTCCAAGTCCGTCAAGCTTGAGTGGGGCTACTCTACTCTTTGCATACAGAAATGAAACAATATCCTTACCTGTGGACTTAATACATTTGATGTAAGCTACTGTTCCGTACGCTTTCAGACTCGCATATGCAAGTACGTGCATGTGGATGATATATGGTATAGGAAACGTTATAACGTCAGATTTAAGGAGCTCATTCCAAAGTTACTTAGCCTTCCAAATGTAATGAAAAATAATTTTCATTTTAATAACTACCGGGCCATAATAACTCCACGCAGTGGATTAAAGATCCTAGCGATCGTTTGTAACAGAGTTCGTTTCGTATGCTGCGTTAAATTAGAATTGATTAAAGCTTCAACGGACTGTAGAGGCACAGCAAGTTCATTACTGTATACATACTACGACAATATCAAGACTTTTTGTATAGCTCTGAACCAAGTGATCCGCGTACTCGGACACAGTTCGAGTTCCATTGTCTGAAATTCATGCATGTGTTCTTCATTATCTGTCTGGCTTCTGTTCCTATTCGTTCTCCCTCTTTTTTTTTGTATCAACACTCGTTGCGAAATCATCCATATAGTATAGAAACACTGTTTGAGAACTGTACAAGTGGCTGTTAATAAAAATGGACTGCAATTAACACCGAAAGTTACCGTCGTCGTTATATATTTCATATATACGAGCTGGATATTTGGTGATTTACGTGAGGTATACCGAATAAATCTGTGGCTAACACGATCCAGTTTATTTAAACCGATTTGCAGAAAAGCCTTTTTAACATCCAGCACTAATACATAATCATTCTAATATTTTAACATTCTAAGATTCAATTACACCGTTAAGACATCCGGTAGTAGATAAACACCCACAGGTAGACCATCATTTAATGAAGGATTTTCTTCGGTGCGGAAGAAAGAATCAAACACAACACGTAACATATTTTAGCAGGTGTGTTGTCTGCCTTGTATACCAGTCTATATGGTAAGTAAAACAATGGTTTTGGCCTGAAAATCGCAAATTTTCATAATTTTGAGTTTACGGTCAGTAATTTTTTGTTGCAGCACAGATGTACCTAAAGCATTTAAGACTTGTATGCACTACTTAATTATCTTTTTGAAATGTCTAAAACTATAGCGTTTTTAGTTATAGCGTTTAAAGTGGTGGGAGGTAGTAGATACGGGAACGATCATATACCTATAATAATTCGAACACCAGGAACAAACTGTACAAAAAATGGGTGTCAGATTTAAGGAGGAGTTAGCAAACTTTGATTTATTTAAATCAACATCGTTAAAAATATCACTTGAAACACCAGTCTCTTCGAATACCAACCAGGAAGCCTTTAAAGTAAAAAAAATCATGAGAGCCACCGCAGCAAAATGCATACCAACCACGAAAATTCAAAATTTTAACAAAAGAAACCCAGTGTGGCTTACACAAAATATTGCTAAACTTCGTGATGAAAAAGAAAAGCTTGGGTAAAACTACGTAGATACCCCACCACACAAAATTGCATTGCTTGTAGAAAATCTTTTGCAAAATTTCGAAGGCATTCAATACGGTCAAAGAGTATATCGTGGGAAAATTTGTATACCAATTTGATATAAGAACATCATTTTTTCGAAGAATATCGGCCTATAGCACTCCTTTCAGTTCTCTCCAAATTTTTTGAGAAAATCATTGCGAGAAGAATCACCCTGGAAATAGAGAAAAAGACCCACCCTGTACAACATGCATTTAGGCCAAATAAGCGGGTGCAAACCCTGTTACACCTTTTAGAGGAAAAATTAGCTATGTCGGCTGACCTTGAAAGAGCTTTTGATAGGGTGATATTTATTCCAGCAATCAAACAACTTCTACTAGCTAAAACCTTGGCAATGGGATCTCTCCAACACGGTTTGACGATTTTTATGTGGACCACCAAGAAAAATGTTGAAAGTGTCAAAGCTGCGATCAACCAATGCAATTCGCACAGTAACAGGCACTCTGAAAACTTCGCCAATAATAGCTCTTTGAAGAGAAGCTGACTACTTACTTTCTGAACAGCTTGGAAGGATAAGATCCGTAGATTTAAAAGCAAAGTTTTGGGAAATCTATTGCACCCACTCCATACTGCATCAAAGCAAGCACTTTTTATAGAAAAACCTCGAAAAAACACTATTTCCGCAATAAGAAATGTGGCGTCTTTATTATCAGCGATAGAAGTTTATCTTCCTAGCTCAGTAACAGCTAACGACTCGTTAACATTTAATTCTCCACCACCTTAGAAAAGACTTGGTATAGCTTGACGAACCACAGGAAAAAAGTCACAACTATTTAAGAATACAAAGCGCTCCATAACGAGATGATTGTCGATATTCAAGCAGATCGAATCTTCTATACGGATGGATCATTAAGGATTCTAAATCGTCACTGCATATGAATTAATGAATTAATTTCTAGTGAAAGAACTAAAACAATCCTTCAAGGACTACTTTGCGATCTGACCGGATCTTATATATCAGAACTAACTGCAATCGAAAAATGTCTGAACCTAGCTAAAAACCTACCGGGAAAGAAATTGATATTCACGGATAACCTTAGCTTACTAGTGGGCCTAACTTTGCTTAACTCATGCAAAGATATCATCTTGGCTTGGGTACCAGGCCATGTGGGTATCAAATTCACTTCATACCATCAAAAAAACTTTAAAGCAGTCCTGGATAAAGAGATAGCTACCTCGTGGGAAAATAGCCAAACATTTTTGCGCACATTCCAGGCACGTTACAAACGCACCCCATACAACAGAAACGTAAGCAGAGAAAACTGCATTAAACTGCTACGTATAAGGCTGGGAAAAACGCTCTTCACTAGGCACTGCTACACAAGAGAGGCTCCAGAAAAATGCGATTTATGTCATGAAGAATTATCTATCTGACATATCCTGGTAATGTGTCCTGTATCGAAAATAACTAACGAAGGCGATATTTTAAGCAACGAAAAGCAACTGGCAAAATTATTAAATCCACAAAGCATTGAGTCAATCCAGCACATCCAAACAGTCACAACATAATAAATGTAGTGATATATAAATAACCGTAGCACTTTTGTTAAAATACTCAAATTAGAATTCTAAATTTTAAATAAAAAAGAATGGCCTTGCCGCCCTGAAGTCTTTAATATAAATAATTTACAAATTGATTTTGTAAATTATTTAGACAAATAAATAAATAAACATTTGAAGACATGTTGAACGATGATCTAACACTAAGTGGAACAACGGGGACCCTCACACATCGCCTCACAAATAACATCACCACTGCTTGCGATTCACCTATGCCTAGAAGAACAAATAGCTGGAAGACACCACCGTGTTACTGGTAGAACGAGGAAATAAACTTAGAGCAAGTTGCCCACAAGCCTGACACAGGGTCCAACTTTTAAGAAGGAGACCAGACTTCCAACAATGCCTAGTCACTTTTAAACTGGCAAGACGCAATTTAAATAGAGCCATCAAGGAGAGAAAACCCACGTGCTTTTATTTTCAGTAATGCTGAAATCCATAGTAAAGCATTTTTTACCCAAATGCCAGGTACTACGAGTATTGCAATATCGTAAGAGAAGATAAAACATCCCGAACAAAGCAATAAAAGCGGCTACAAGAAAGAGACCAGACCTGTTTATGATGACATTGCAGAAGTGGAAAATACAATATTTAGTCCTGCTACCTAAAAGAAAGAAGCCTCCAAGAGAATCATCATCCTATCGCCCAATATGCCTATTGGATACCATGGGAAAATCCTCGTTGCCTGGGGGGTTGACAGTTATTGAATTCGCTGACCATAAAACAGAAGCTGTTCTCATAACTAGTCGAAAAACTGTAAAGTTCGCCAACTTCAAGGTTGGTAACCAAAGAAAGAAAGCATTGCAAATGCAGATAACTATATTACGCGTACTCCTTAACATAAGCAAAAAGAATCCTACTCTCCAGTGTTGTAACATTAATCTGGGCGCAGACAGCGAGGATGCCGGATACCAAAAAGAGACTATCGTCAACATACAGGCTCTGCGCGCTATTGACAATCAACGGCTTTCGAAATATATAATATAATATAATATAATATAACTGCAATTGTTCCAGTCAACATTCTTGTAGATGAAATGTTGAGAATATGGTATATAACAGCAGAGCTTTATGACAACACGATGTCAATGGAATCAAAAGTATCCAAAGTGAAGAAAAGACAGCATCAATAGCTATGTGCGAGCTTGCTGGGATAAAACAACGAAAGGTAGATGAACATACAAACTTATACCGACAATAGAACATAAACATGGGGACTGCAACTATATAAAACCTTACGCAGTTCCTGCCTGGCTACTGTGGTTACGCAAGTATCTCCACCATTTTGGGCACGACAGCTTACCATCTTGCCCCGAATACCCAAATGAAGATGAATATACGGAGCACGCAGTTTATTATTTACCACCCTTCATAGCAAGGAGAACTACTCTGCTCAGCACACGGCAAATCCTCGTTCACATTTTGTAGTCGAAGAGAAATTGGGCGGAAATATCGTATGTTTTTTTATAAAAATTCTGCAAAACGAGCTACGGAGAATAGAAAGGCTAGAAAAAGCAACAGCAGAAGATTCAGAAGCTACAGAAATCTCCGAAGCAGGAGATACAACAAGAATAGCTTGGTTTGATTACCAGTCTCGCCAAGTAATACCTAACGGCAGTCCCGCAGGAAAAGTGGTCGAACGGTGTAAGGTGTGCTTTAGTAACGTAGACTTATATTCGAAAACAAACAATCAGGCTAGCGAATCGTGCATGCAGGTAGCCCGGGCTATTTATATAGGGTTTTCCAATAGGGACTTGACATCTTAATTTGTGAACGCACTGTTTCACTAATCATCAATCAATGTCAATTTATTCAGTAAACTCAACATTTTCATCATGGTAAAGTACATTAACGAGCAACGTCTGCAAATTATAAAAATTTTCTACAGATATTCGGAGTCGATGACTACAATTTTAAGAGCGTTAACTCCAATTTTCGGTCGTAATTCTCGCCCTAGTAGACAGGCAATAACAAGTTTAGTGCAAAAATTTGAGTCTACATATTCATTGTTGGTCGAAGTGTCGAAAATATCGCTGCCGTTCAGATGTCCGTAGCAAACGATCCAAATCAAATCATGGGCATGGGCATCGCTCAGACCACATTATGGCGTATTTTGCGTAAGGATCTTGGTTTACACCCATACAAGATCCAGCTGACTCAAGAATTGAAGCCGATGGACCATTTGAAGCGACGTACGTTCGTTTGTATGCCGGCGGCGTTATTGGGCCATATTTTTTCGTCGACGATAACGATCGTCACATTACTGTGAATGGTCAGCGTTATCGCGCCATGATCACTGACTATTTTTGGCCCGAATTGGAAGATATGGACTTGGGCGACATGTGGTTTCAACAGGATGGTGCCACAAGCCACACAGCACAAGCTACAATCGATTTATTGAAGAGTAAGTATGGTGAGCGTGTTATCTCAAGACATGGGCCAGTCGATTGGCCGCCTCGTTCGTGCGATTTAACGCCGCTTGACTATTTTCTGTGGGGCTACGTTAAGTCATTGGTTTATGCCAACGCGCCGACGACGTTGGAAGAGTTCAGAGCCAACATTGAACTCGAAATAGCGGCCGTTACGTTCGAAAAATTGAAAATTGGGTCCAACGAATCGACCGCTGCAAACGTGCCCGTGGTGACCATATGAACGAAGTCGAGCTATATTCATAAATGTTTTGATTGTACTTCAAGCCAATAATAAAGTTTTTGAAATATCTCAAATGGTTTGCCTTTTATTTAAAAAAAAAGTTGTCGTCTTTATTACAATAGAAAACCCTTTATCTATTATCGTTTGTGTTATACTAAAATATCTAAATTTCAAAAATTTCATCTGCAATAAAAAAAACTTTAATCAAACAAAAATATTTTTTTCAATTTTGGAAAATGATTTGATTCCTACAAATGTCTCGTTTCAAGCAGATCCGTATTAAGCAACCTAAGTTCAAGGTTTCAAGCTGTCTATAACCTCTATCCTAAACAATGTATTATCTCTCTTGAAAAGGACATATAAAAGTTTAAAAGCTTGGCGCAATTCTTTTTAAACTTTCGACAGTATAAATGCAGGGTACAGTTAAATTTTAGTGTTATTTATTCTTTATTTACTTATAACCCAGGCATGAAACTTCTGTTTGTTAAAATAGCTATTTTAACGATCTCAGACGTGGACGATTTACTACCAAAACACCTACAACTTATTTTAAAATTTCTCAATTTTTTCCACTGAAGATCGTCTAAACGCTAAAACTCCTACATTTGAAAAATAATTCCTTAAAATTTTTTTTATATCTTTCGAAAATCGATGATCAATTTTTAAGACCGAATGACCTAAAAGTATTGTATTATATACGGATTACATAAATGTATCCATATAATGGATGGTATCTTTCAGATCTATGACAATAAGGGTTATGTTGAGCTTTTAACATACGTACGATAATAATAGGAGATGCAAATGATCATACTTGGGAGCATGGCCTTCATGGTGGATCTATATTTTTTTTTATTCTTTTTCAGTTTTCGATTTCTACTTTTTTTTTCTTACAAACCCCGGGAAGTTTGTTCAGTTTCAGTTTCTTCGACTGTATCCTCTAGATGAAGCTTTAGTTCTATCTTTGTATTACTTGTTTGGGGTTCCAAAGTTCTTAACAAATCTTTGAAAACAAAGTTACTGTATGTAAAAGTGAAGTCCTCTCTTCAGACATGCATTTTACTTTCGATGAAAGACAGTACTCAGTCTTTGGTATAAGCAAATTATAGGAAAACTTTTCCCTCAGAAAAAAGAAATAAGTAGCAATATCTTAAATTCTTCTAACCTCGAATTAAATTTTTTTTGTGAACAATAAAAAAACTATTAGATTTTTTGTTATTAGACTGGAAGTCAGACTACGGTTCTAGTTTGGCGATGGCATGACTAGGTGGCTAATCCGACAATAGTAGGCTTCATCATTCCTGTCAGTATATAGTCCAAATAGTTTAGCTATAGAAAATATCTGCTACTCAAAATGTTTCCATTACCTACTGTGTTGCAAAGCGAAAAGTAAATGAAACAAAGAAAGCGATAGATATTTCACCTGCTATATTCATCTGAAATATCCTAATGTCTAAGGAACCGAGTTTTTAAAGAAACTTGATCTGTTTAAAAAACTGTATTTCGCAGTTGTGACCACCTTTCATAAAGCTCCACTATCATTTTTACAATAGGGATTTTAATACTGTGTATGTAATTTAATTCGTGCGGTTTTTTTTCAAAATTTGAACGTTTATTTAAGAAAAACATGTACAATAGTATTATTGAAAGTATTGAAGCAATTTCCCGTCTTTCTGGCAATTTGTGGATCCCATCCCAAAAGAATTGCGCCGGCTTGGCAGCCAAGAATGAATCAAGCCAATTTTTGGTATTCTGCTCTGATGTGAACCGTATTTCAGTGAGGGCGTTCTGCATCGACCGGAACAAATGGTAGTCAGAAGGGGCAAGGTCTGGGCTATAAGGCGGGTGGGGTAAGACTTCCCATCCACTGTTTTCCAAATAGTTCTTAACCGGAATAGCAACGTGGGGCCGAGCATTGTCATGATAGAAAATTATTGCCTTGTGTCTGGTCGCATATTTCGGGCGTTTTTCGGCTACTGCTCTCTTCAAACGGATTAATTGTGTTCGGGAGCGTTGTCCATTGATGGTTTCACTTGGTTTTAGCAGCTCATAATACAGCACTCCCATCTGATCCCACCAAATACAGAGCAATGGATATTCGGATATTGAGTGGAAAAAAAAATTGTTGTTGTTTACGCTTCAAATGAATGACATATACTGAAATGACGTACAATGACAGTAGCTTTCCAACGCATGTTCCAATGGAGTAATAACAATGGAATAATACTAGTTACGCCATCTCTTATCAAACCGCACGAGGTAAGTTATAGACCCAATATATAATATAATAATAGGTACACTACTAAAAAAAAAAAACATCAAAATTGCGATTGGAAAGACAAACTCTCTCATAAAGCATAAATTTGGAACGCCATGCAAAAATAGATAGCGCGATCATATGATCTACACTTTGGTCGTGGATATGCCTGTATATTATTTTATTGATTGTTTCCACTTTCGTTTATCAATTTGCATTTTTTAATTCATTGTCAAGGTTGGCTTGGTGCTAGTGAACGTTTAGATTTTGTTCATCAATTTAACTGTCAATGGAATTTATCAAGCTTGATGTCCTTAGAATCGCCACTCTTTGAAATAACATACTAATGTATGGTGTACCAAATTCAGTTTCATGTTACACTTGAAAGATAACAAATTATTTAGTTCAAAATTAAAATATCATTAGCGAATGAAAGTTTTTGTGAAATTGCAACACATGCCCAGAAAATCGCTCAATTTAAAATCCATGTATGTATAATCTAGAATTCTTTATAATACCAAATTTGTAATACCAAAATGAGATTTTCCACTGGCCATTTAATTTTTAATGAAGATAATTTTTATGCTTGCGCTTAATCGCTTACCTTGTTTTTTATTGTTCAATTAATCATTTTCTACTAAACCGAGAAAAAAATCAATCGGAATCGATGTTTTAATGGCAAAATAGTCAGTGAAAATGTGAGTGACAACAGCCCGCTATATTATGAGCCAAGTTTCATAGAAGAACTTAGAATTGAAAGTTAAGAGTATGTATATGGAACAATGCCATAGAAATATGCATAATGTTATGTATAGATAACCATATAAAAATGACTTTCAAACTGATTGGCTCAAATCGCCTAATTATCTGTTTGAGAATACGTCTGAATTGTCAACACATGTACGCCTGTTCGATTAAAAGAAGCACATCAACTACCAAAAATCCTATTGCCTACAGATATTGGCATTGTAAGAGATAGCAGACGTCAATTTCGGGAAGTGCGGTTTTTCCTATGACATGGAAATTGCAGAAGGATGATGCACTTCGTCGTAGCTACACCCAGTTTTTTTGAGGAATATTTGTCATATTCCAGAGCAGAATCTTGTACCCAGAAGTTGACTAAAACAATGTATTCTATCTTCCACACCAAGCTGTTTTAAATCCTGATAGCTCTTCTACCAAGCTGCCCCCTAATTCAAAGAAACTTATTTTCTGTCTGCTTGACGTTCAAACAACATGACATCGTAATTTCAGCGGACATTGTAAAGATTTTTCGACAAACCTGGATGTCAGAAAAGAATAGATATAGTAGTTTGGATAAAAACTTACTGACCCAATCGAACATTTTCAACTCTGCACTGTTACGTATGGCACATCATGTGCACATTTTCAATCGATCCGTGTGTTGGAGCAACTTTCTCATGTTTACAGGAATACATGTCCACTTGCAACTGATATTGTTCATAGTGATTTTTATGTTAATGATGTTGCATCGGGATCTGAGGGAATAACCCTCTGTAAATGGAAAAGCAATTGCGCAAATTTGTTGTAAAATCGAAATGACGTTCAGAACGAAAATATTTCTTTGGATACCTCTTAAGACCACTGGGTTGTTTTTGAACTTTAGAAGGGATATCATTTGTTTTCGTTTAAATCTGAGCCCGACAGATCATACTACTAAAAGTCAAATCTTAAGGGGCGTGGCAAGTATCTTCGTTCCTCCCGGCTTTCTTGCACCCTCTGTTATCCTACTTAAAATTATATTCCAGGACTTATGGCACCTCAAATTAGAATGGGATGATACAATACAATACAAGTTGCTATTCTACGACCCATTGGATTATCAAAGACATCGTTTCAATTCCATGAATTCTCAGATGCTTCAGCAGCAGCTTATGCTTCAATGATATACTCTCGATACCAGCTGCCAAATCGACGTATCGAAATGCAAATTGTAGCTTTTAAAACTCGTGTTGCTTTTTTAAGACAACTTAGCATACACCGTTTGGAATTGTACGCAACTTTGTTACTAAGGACGCTTTTTGAAGTTGTGTATTGTAAAAATTCTGCAGACGTCTTTGCATGGGGTGGCTCACAAGTCGTCCTTTCCTGGCTATCTTCACCATGTCGTCGCTAAGATATTTTCGTAGGAAATCGTACTCCAGAAATCTTAAATACAAGAAGTCGATGGTTCCACATAAGGTCGGAATTCAACCCTGCAGGCTGCGCATCTCGAGGCATAACACCGTCAAAACACTTAGAACATTCGCTATTGTGGCATGGACCCAATTGAATTCTTCAAATCGCGAATTATTGGCATATCGATGTTGCAGTTGAAGAACCTTCAGAGTGCTTTAAAGAAAAAAGAAGACAGGTGCAATAATCATTATTAGTCGTGCCTACTGAGCACCCCTTTCAAATGCTTTCAACTCGAATCTCTTCATGAAATAAGGCAATAAGGAGCGTCGTATTTTTGTATCGTTTTATTTTTAACTGCCATCAGCTAACTCACATATTTTCGCACTACATTCGAGCTTACGAGTTTCGCAACGCAAAACTATGTCTCATCAAATGGATACAAACTCTTCACATTGGAGAAGCGATACATCACTGAGAAATTCGGTAAATTACCTAAATACTGTAAAGCCTTTCTCGATTCATAGATGACGACAAGATACTTTGGGTAGGCGGGCGCTTGGAGCAGTCCACAATTTCATACAGAGCTAAGTACCCCATTATTATTTCCAAGGGGCACCAGATAACAAAACTAATTTTGATCAAAACACACCTCCGATATTTACCCCTGGATATTAACACTTATTCGTCAGGAGTACTGGGTTTTCGGATCACCATCCTTCAGACAATGAAAGGATAACCCAACACAAATGATGGAAAATCTACGTCAAAGCAGACCCTTCACTCACTGTGGTCCGATTTCCATAAAGGTTAAAACTGCAAATTTCAGATCGCCAAGGGTTATATTTCGCTTTTCGTATGTTTGGTAACGAAGGCAATCCATCTAGAGCTGATGACTGCCATAACAACGGATGCGTTTCTGGCAGCACTTCGACGATTTGCCACACGACGGGGAAAAGTATCCCATATGTACATCGATAATGAGACTAATTTTCAAGGACCTGCAAGAATGATATCAGAAATGCATAAGCTCGTCCTCTCAAAGCATCACAATTCACCGGTGGAAGTATCGTTGGCACGTAACGGTATCACTTGGCATTTTATTCCTCTATCCGCATCGCACTTTGGCTGATTGTGGGAGGCGAGTGTAAAATCCGTCAAATGCCATCTTCAAAGGGTAATTGGGGAAGACAAACTCAATTTCGAAGAACTACAATATATACACTCTTAACCCAAGTAGAAGCAATTCTTAATTATCGACCATTATGTCAAATCTCGGACAATAATATTGATCCACCAACCCCTGGTCACTTTTTTCTAGGCGAACCGTATTCTGCAGTTCCAGAACCATCCTTGAATCGGTCAATGAATCATTTGTCATCGTGGCAGCGTATACAAACCTAAGTCAAAGGTTACTGCAATAGATGGAGCATGGAGTATCTTACATCACTCCAAAATCGAACAAAGGAGCAACAACCTACATGTTATCTGAAGAACAACGACCTGGTTCTCATTTAGAAACCAAACCTGCCGCCTGGAAAAAAGGTCGTGTGTCGTGTTATTGATACGCATCCCTGTAAGGACGATGTAAAAGACACGTGACTCCTATCAAACTGCTTTATCATTTTTGTTTAATATCGTTTAGCAAGTCATTATGGAAAGACTCACACTACAACAGCGTCTCCAAATTGTTCAGCTGTATTACGAAAATCAACGTTCTGTGAGAAATATTTATTTATTTATTTATACAGACTAACAAAGTAATCTTACATTTCTAAGTAAGTACAATACTATTTTTTTGAAGAGCACAAGCTGCATCGGCTTTCGGCACGGTAGTAAATAAAATTATAAATTGAAATTATGTAGTGCTAAAATTGCTTGGATAGTATCTATGTTTTTAATGTTGATATTTTAAAGAATTTCGTAGATGTTGTCGTCATTATTAGGTAGGAAACGCCTGAAATGAATTAGAAGGTGTCTGATGCCTAGTGTTTCCGAACAGCTCGAGGATGTTGGAAGGCGTTCTTTGGTAAGGAGGTGCTGGTGAGTCAGAGATGTATGGCCTAAGCGAAGTCGTACGAAATTTGTAATTGTAAGTTTGTCTGCTTGGACTGGGTATATAGGTTTTGTTTTGTTGTTGTTTATCCTGGAGTAGTGATGTGTGTATGTCCGCCAGCTGTTGACCTGAGTGGTTTCGCTTGCTTGATTGATAATTCTTAATAGGTCAGCCTCACTGTATGTGTTGAATAAAACTGTAGGAGTTTTATTGGCGTAACTAGCAGCTTTGTCCGCGAATTCTTTACCCTTGATGCCTATGCGCGCTGGAACCCACATAAATTTGATTTTGTTTTTTGTTTTTATAACAATATCTTTAAGCTTTATTACAGCCGGGGTGTTATTGTTCAAGTTCGTGATAGCGTGGATAACTAAAAGGCAGTCGGTGCATACGACCCAGTGTCCTTTTGTGTTGGTGGCGCACTCTAAGGCTTTATAGATCGCTTGTGTTTCCGCAGAGAAGATTGATGCATGATCAGAAAGAAAACCTTTCCTAATGAGTGTACCATTGTGTGTTGTTACAGCAAAGCTTGTATGTTTTCCCGTTTTTGACCTGTCTGAGAATAATCCTATAAATTTTCAGTTTTTATATTAACTTTGAGATCGTTTTCGATGGCGTTAAAATTTTTTTGGTAAATACATTAAGGAGTACGTTGTTTGGCTCCAGCATATTTTTTTTGGCAGGTTGTATTTTGATATGCTGTTTCAAATACATTGAATCGCTGATGGAACTTTTTTATTACGGGTTGAGAGAGATTATAGAGTCCTTACGTATTTACTAGGGATCTTGAAGGGAACAGGAGTTTCGCCGCTAGTTTAAGATTTATTTCCTTATATCTTTCGTCGACTGTTGGTAAACCAGATTCGGCCAGAATTTTTTTTTATTAGAGTTGTTGCAAATGCATTGATTGATTTTCTCGCTGCTTGATGATGTTGAGATTTGATTTTGGAATATTTCCATAGATACTGAGCCCATATTCTATTTTATTTAATATTAACATTTTAGTTAAATAACATAGTGTGTTTATATGGATTTTAAATTTTTTTGATGATAGATATTTAATAATATTAAGCTTTGCAGCAAGTGTTTTCTTTAATTAAATACAGTGGTTTTTCCAATTGAATTTATTATTAAAGGTTAATTTATTAATTAAATACTTAATTTATTGACAGATTGTAGTTCTACATAACTTATGCTAAGGTTAAAGTTTGGACATAATCTTTTCCTAAAAATATGGAATGTTTTACATTTTTGTAATGACAAATTTGCACCTGAAAAGGTTGGCCATTCTTCAAAATCTTTTAATACATTTAGAAGATTGTCTTACATATTTCTAGGTCATTATTTTTACAAAGTATATAAACATCATCAGCATACAAACAATGATCTAGGATTGTATAATTATCGATAATATTGCTGGTTTAATTGAATGCTATCAAAAAGAGCTTTACTGATAGGGGTGATCCTTGAGGGATACCATTGTGTAGGGACTATTTTCTCTGGGGATATGTAAAGTCTCAGGTCTTCAGGAATAAGTCAGCTACGATTGACGTTTTGGAAGCTGACATTACTTGTGTTATCCGCAAGATACCAGTCGCTATGCTCGAACGAGTCGCCCAAAATTGGATCTTCCGAATAGACCACCTCAGACGTAGTCGTGACCAACATTTACATGAAATCAATCAAAAAGTAAATGCCATGAATTGTTCTTTTAACCGATAATAAACATTTTAAGTTGACTTTCAAATTTATGTGTTTTATTTTACATTATAAAATAAATTTCACGATTAATCACCCTATATAACATACATATGTATATGAGTATACTTAATTTTTCTCTTGCTCACCAATTGTATTTTCTATGTTTTGGATATATATGTTACATATATATGTTACATATATATGTTACATACATATGTTACCATATGGATATTTATGGTAATTAAATATTATTCGAATTTTATTATTAGTTTTTCTTTCACTTCTTTACATCAACATGGAGTATTACCAGCAATTGTAATTCTCATATTTGTTAACATACAGTGGCTTTATCCCTTTTGGAAATAGGATGCATCAACGCTGTTTTCCAATTCGACGTATAATGGGCATTATTCAAAGCATTGTTAAACAGTGTGGTTCACGAGTAAATCTACACTTCTTCTAGTGGGAACGTTCGGTATCCCATTTGGTATATGACAATTATGAATAGAATACAATATCGTTCATGTGACTATCACGGCTTCTGTTGCAAGCAACCATCGGAAGGTCAAAATTATCGATAGCTTTTTGAAGAATAAGGTCGCGATTTTAATTTGAATGTTACTCGTATGTTTGAGATCCTGAATTTTTACTGAATTATTAGGATAGACCTTCAAATAACCCCACAGGAAGAAGTCTAAAAGTGTCAAATCGCATGACCTTGGAGGCCAACCAACTTCTCCTTTACCCTTCTTCTCTTATAATAATGCAATCTTCAAATTTCGTACGCAATAAATTGATTGTGTGGAAGGTGGCATCAACCTGTAGAAACAAGAGATCGTTCACAATCAATTCATTCAATTTTGGAAAAAAAAAAAAAAAAAAAAATAGCAAGTCAACATGTTGCGGTAACGTTCTCCATTCCCTGTAACTGTCTCTCCAGCCTCATCTTCGAAAAAGTATGAAAAGCACCTTATAATGACTTTTTGGGGATGCATTAATTTTTCGTATTGGTTTTCCGGTCCCTAGAAACGACAATTTTGTTTATTTACGTACCCATCCATCCAAAAATGGTCTTCATTGGAAAAGATCAAATTCGATGACAAATTGTCCTGGCGATCCAACATGCAGTTAAAAAATGGTTCAAAGGCTTCAATTTTTGTGTAATTTGAATTTTATAGGCGTGCAAACAAAGATCAAGTTTTAAAATTCGCCGAAAAGTGCTATAAGTGAGGCCCAATTGTTGACTTCGGCAATGAATTGCTGGTTTTGAAAACTTTCGCTTACAGTGGTGATGTTTTGGCGTGTACGAACTGGCCGAGCATTCTAATATGAAATTTTACCCGATACCGAACAACCGAATGCTTCACCATTGCACGAATTGCGGACTCACTATGGCAATTATGTTGACCGAAAAATTCACAAATTTTACGAAATGTTATTTTTACGAATCACCTATTTTCGTAATAAGATTAAATATTGGGTATATATTTTAATTCGTGCGGTTTTTTTTTTTTCAAAATTTGAACGTTTATTTAAGAAAAACATGTACAATAGTATTATTCATCCCAAAAGAACTGCGCCGGCTTGGCAGACAAGAATGAATCAAGCCAATTTTTGATATTCTGCTCTGATGTGAACCGTATTTCAGTGAGAGCGTTCTGCATCGACCGGAACAAATGGTATATTCCGGGCGTTTTTCGGCTACTGCTCTCTTCAAACGGATTAATTGTGTTCGGTAGCGTTGTCCATTGATGGTTTCACCCGGTTTTAGCAGCTCATTTAGCACACCCATCTGATCCCACCAAATACAGAGCATTACCTTCGCGCAATGGATATTCGGCTTTGCCGTTGATTTGGCTGGTTGGCCGGGTTTCACATATGATTTTTTGCGCTTGGGGTTGTCGTAATGGATCCATTTTTCATCACCAGTAACAATCCGATGCAAAAATGAGTTCCTTTTGTGGCGTTCCAGCAGCATTTCGGACATGCAAAACCGCCTTTCTAAGTCTCTCGGCTTGAGTACATGTGGAACCCAATTTCCTTGCTTTTGAATATATCCACCTGCTTTTAAACGTTTTGAAATGGCTGCTTGAGTGACACCCGAAGATTCTGAGAGCTCTTCTTGTGTTTGGCAACAATCTTCATAGAGTAATGCTTCCAGTTCTTCATCTTCAAACAAAGCCAAAATCATCACTTTTAAATCATGCAAACCACTTTTGGCACGTTCGCTCAGCTAGCGCAAGTTCACCATAAACTTCCACCAAAATACGATGACTTTCGGCTGCAGTTTTCTTCATATCAAAGTAATGAAGAAGAACTCCCCGCAAAAACACTTTTTCAGGCACAAAGTTCGACATATTTGAGTGGAAAAAAATTATTGTTGTTTATGCTTCAAATGAATGACATATACTGAAATGATGTACAATGACAGTAGCTTTTCAACGCATGTTCCAATGGAATAATACAAGTTACGCCATCTCTTAGCAAACCGCACGAAGTTATAGACCCAATAACAAAAATGAATTGTGGCGTAGTAATGACAAAAATTGCCAGGGATTGCATACCATCTGTCAAAAAAATCAACTACAATGAATTCAGTAAATGGCAGTGATTGATAGCCAACATCCACACAATCTGCTGGCTTACCCTTTATTTGAGTTGTTTGCGGGAACATGTTTGGGTTGCTGGTATTTAAATCCCAAATTTTGTTGTGACTATGCAGATCTACAGAAGCCCTGTTATTACCTTATAGTTATAGTTGGAGGTTCGACGACTTCGGAGTCGTGATCTTCGGATTACTATATGTCGGTAAACTGTCTATTCAAGGTTTTTAGTCTCGACACCAGTCCACTCTTGCGTAGGCTGAGGGCGTCAATAATTGCGTTGCGCAATAAATCTTCGTTTTCAGTGTATTGGTACCGAGGTATCGTAATATCCAACGTTCGTTTTATGGTCTCGTCCATTTGTTTGAGGTACCTGTCAATTTCTCTATTGGCAAGATTCCTATTAGATGGTGGGTAGAGGAGAGGTTTGAGGCGATTGCTCTCGTAAATGTTTGATAAAAGTGTGTCCAATGTACTCTAATGTAATTGTAGGAATACCTTTGAACAAACTCATCCGATTCCGCAATTTCATTTGGAACTGTTATTTCGGTACTGAGCATGCGATGCGTAGACAGTTTCGACAGGAAATTCAAATAAGACCCGTGTCTAGAAAACGACGGACAATCCGTCGCCTAAGGCCGAGTCGGTACCTTACACTGTGCCAGCCTCACTAATTGAATATTGTATATACACGATAGTACCCAATGCGTTTCTTATTTAACGGGGTTAGGTTGGTTTCCTCGTACTATTTTGTATCTTTTGGGCCTCTTTTTGTAAGCTTAGTTTCGCTAACCAAAAGCACATTTGGGCCTTAGTTTTTAAGAAATTTAAATAGTGCGGCTCTTCGTTCGAACCTAAGCAGTGAATTAACATTCATTGCAAGGACCTTCAGGGTTTGCTCTTCCATGTACGTACCAATTACGGCTGGAGATGCGTTAGGCCCGACAGCAACGCGTAGATTTGATCCACACGCGCAGCCTGTTCTGTTATCTGACGTTAAAACTGAACCATCTGCCCCTGAATCGAAAGCAAGAAAACTAGAATGTCAGGTACAGGTTCTGGTGCTCTATGTGCTGGGGCCGGAGCAGCAGCAGCCGCCATTTGGCCGTGGATAACTCTGGGAGTAACGGCTGGAGTTTGCAAAGAGTTACTTGTTTGCTGTTTGATTTTTTAGTGTTCTATTTTTGACAGCTTATGCGTGATTCGTGCAATGTGACAAAGTCAAACATGCTCAGCTAGCTTTTCCATTTCATCATGGAAAGACTTACACTCGAACAACGCTTACAAGTTATTGAATTTTATAATCAAAATGTGTGCTTTGCGAAAAATGTTTTTCGCGCACTTCGGCGAAGTAATTCAAGCCATAGTGACCAAGTTTCGCACTACTTTCACGCTATTGGACATCATGCCACCTATTTGTATGCGTAGAGTTCGTACAGAGGAAAATATTGCTGCTATATCATATCCGCCAGTGTTACTGAAGATTGTGATTTATCCATTCGTCGCACTCGTAATAGTAGGAATTGTGTTACTCAACTACTTGGAAAATTTTACGCAAGGCCCTTGGTCTAAAACTTTACAAAATACAGCTCATGCAAGGACTGAAGCCGAATAACCTGCCACAGCGCTAAATTTTTGGCGAGTGGGCCTTAGGAAATCTGGATGCGCTTTTTTTATCGAAAAATTGTCTTCAGCGATAAAGCTCATTTCTGGTTAAATGGGTTTGTTAATAAACAAAACTGCCGTATTTGGTCCGATGAGCACCTTCAGACAATACAAGAGCTGCACAATTCATCCCAAAAATGCACTGTTTAATGCAGTTTATGGTTCGCCGAAATCATTGGCCCTGATTTTTTAAAAGATGACCGTGAGAACGTTACTGTCAATAGCGCCCGCTATCTTTCAATTATTTCTAATTTTTGGCCAAAATACACGAGCTGAACCTGGTCGACATGTGGTTCTAGCAAGACGGCGCTACATGCCACAGACCATGCGAATCGATTGACCAATTAAGGAATGCGAAATTTATCTTTCGTTTTGGAACGGTGAATTGGCCGACTAGAGCGTACAATTTATTTATTTATAATTTAGATTATTTTTTTATGGGGATACGTCAAATTACTCATCTATGACGATAAACCAGCGTCAATTGCAGCATTGGAAGACAACATTACACGTGTTATTAGTGAGATACTAGCCAATATGCTCTAAAAAGTGATTAAAAATTGGACTCTGTATGGACCACTTAAAACGTAGTCGTGGTCGACATTTACATGAAATATTTCTTAAAAAGTAAATGGCAAGCATTGATTTATCAGCTCAAATAAAAATTTTATACATTTTTGCAATTTACCTTTTTTTTATTAAAAACCAAACATTTAATATATAAATTAAATAATTATATATTTATATATATAATTTATATATTGGAATTTCTTAGGTCTTGTATCCGCCTATACGGAAGATAGGTGTCGAAGTATATCAAATTCTGTCCCTAATGTAGTAATTTTAGTTCTTCCTTGGAAAAGGCGATTTAATACCTTGAGCTTATTCGCTGATACAAGTTCGCCTTTCCTATTTCCTGTTTTCTTGCTCTACTAAGGAGTTCTAGAACACACAAAAAGACGAGTAATTTTTAAATACGAGTACTACCTTTGTTTTGAGAAGATTCTAAAAGATAATCTGACGAGCTCTTACACCGACATACTGTTTTACGTGTTTCATGGACCAATTTCTAGTACGCGAGCATTTGTGGTCATTTGTCGGGGTAAGGAGCATCAAGGACGAAAACAATTTAACTCGCGTAATTTATTTATTGTGCACTCTATTAAACCCTTTCTTCCTTTGGAACAATTACAATACAATGGTAACAATGGTGATTTTTCCTTCATTTCTACAATTAAGTTATTAAAAAACAATAACATAAACATTTCATATATGTCACTTTATTAACCTGAAACGTTTTAATTAGCGTTCCATCAATCTGTCTCCAAAAATATATTGGATTTTGCACGATGTATTTGTAATTGGTAAAGCAACTTCGCAAAATTTGCAGTTAGGATAAGCTAACAGATCCAAAAGCAAAGTAGAACGATGAACAGATCATATAGAATTATTTGTCCAATCATCGATCATGACTCCTAATTTTGTAGAGGTACAAGTGAGAACAGCTCTTGCAAATTCGGCATTTTTAATAACCGAACTCTTTGTGCTCTTACGATTATTTCCCCCCGTACCAGCATTGCTTCTATGTCGCTTTTGAGGTTTGAAACCATTTTAAGTGCCGATTTGTTTTGGACCATCTCAATGAGCGTGAGAATTGTTGATGCATTTTCTTTAAACCCTAGCTTTTTGCACCGGTTCTTCCAAAGACCGTCTTTGTACATTTCAAGCCAGTTAATGCATTCAGATTGTAATTTTTCACTTGGCGGTTTTTCAAAATGGACGCTTCTTTCAATGAACGCATATCTCGAAATAGTTCACGTCACATTCGTCGCTGTATATTTAATTTCTTTCTTCTACTTTTATACAAAAAATTAATTCGATCGCAAAATATATTAGCCACTCATACTGTATTCAGAATCGAAAGCATTATTTGGATAACCTTTAAACATTTACCAGTAGTTACAAAATTGGAAGAAAAATGAATGTAACAGCTTTTTACAGTAATAAATTTAATCAATTACAAATGTAATGTTAAGACTAGAAACAAAACAAAAAAGAACAATTTATTACAAAGTGTATATCTGAAGCCGAAAAAACATTGTTAAGCATTTCTTTAAGTTAAAAAAAAATACGATTTGAACTCGAACTTGTTTTATAGGTCATAATACTGTTTTACTGTAGTTCTTCTTGTGTACATAAACGTACATATAAATACGTACTTTAGAAAAAAAAAAAAACAATAGTTTGTAGAGAAAATGCGCATTCTCTAATATGGATTTATTGTTTCGGGTGTTACAGGTATTTTATAGGAAGATTATTAGAATGTAAGAAGAATGTTATACGTTCTTTTGCGTACAGAGTATGTGCTTGCACTCTGTTTTACGTTTTTTTCTTTTCCCAGTGACAAGCGTATGTTTTTTTTTTTCATTTTATTCAATCACGACAATCAACATATACGCGTATGTACATTAAATTCATTATTTACTAAATACAAATACCTATAAGTACAAAAATATGTTTATATACATACAAATTTATTTAAGCTTATGTACGTATTAATATAAATATTTTCTCTACGCACAATGTTAAATTGAAGAGGTCTTTATATTGTTATAATTATTATTATTTGCATTTTCAGTATTTTGTATACTATTTTATTAAATACTAAGTTTTGCTATTTTTAATATATTTTACAAGAAATTTGTTCTTTTGTTCACCATAACAAATAATGTAGGCACACCTGCATTTTTCTTTCTCTTTTCGCTTCAATATTCGCCTTATAACCGCATGGTGTTTCAACACAAAGACTGTTTATAATAATTTACAAAAAAAACAAAAAAAAACACATTAAGTAACAAATCTTCATACATCATTAATGTCATTATTCTTAGAATTTACCAATAATTGTCAAAGTCAATCAATAAGTATTTTAAATATTATCAGTCTGCAAATTAATACGAATTTGTTTTTGTTTTATTTTTGTCTTTTTTTGTTTTGCCTTTTTTGTTCGCTTGAACTTTAAAAGCTTAAAATACATACGTTATGTAAATATATTGTTCAATAATATTTTGTAAAATATAAAGTGACTTAATGTAAAAAATTACTTTGGTTTTTCCTTAGAAAAGTTTAATAAAGTTGTTAAACTAGCAGTACTATGGTAATAAAAAGAAGTAAAAAGTTAAAACTAAAAGTTAGGTACAACAATGGTACGAATGACCATTTTTCAAATTATAATTGTTATGAGCTGATGAGTTTTTACTATAGTTATTATGCACCTGAGCAGAGGCAATTGAATGCTGTGTTGATTTACATGAAAATTGTCTATGGCTGCTGTTATCCTGAAAGTAAATCCAATATATTATTTCAATATTTTATTTAAATATAATTTAACCTAATTGATTTAAAAATATATACTCGTATATAGATATTCTCTTCACTTCGTTCACTTAACATATACAATATCTTCTAAAAGTCAGTTGTAATTGCCATAAAAGACACAAAATCGCTGATGAAAGTGAAAAATATCACAGTTATATTTTTTGATTGCTTTTTGTGTATTTTTAGTAGAACTACTACTAAACAGGGTAGTCCGGTTTGGGATACAGATATTTTAGATCTGGTCCACTGGTTCATGTTATGAAAAAATCGTGTGGAAGATGAGGGAGGAAGTCTATTTTCAACGCCCACTGATTTACAGGGTGTACACGGAATGATGTAAGAAATACTTCTCCACCTCTGATCTTGCCTCAATATATGAGGCATTAATTCGCCTGAAATGCTCACATCTTGTCAGGTGCATCCAAAACATCTCTGCACCTGTAAGGTAGAATTGAAAACCGTGCGATAAAGCTCATAGGTGATACTACATAATATCACTCAGATAATAGATACCTTCGATCACCGACGTTGTCTCGTGTCTCACTCTGTTTTACTGCTATTTTCAACTCCATCGTTCCACAGAAATCGCCAGAAACATTCCGCCCTTTCAAATTTATAACCGTAACACCCATGTCGCTATGAATGCTCATCAGTACACCCTCAAGCCCATTTTCAGACGTACACTAAAATATCGTGATTCATTCCAAAGCCGTACAATTCGCTTTTGGAATGCCCTGCCGAGCTCTCTAGTTTCTAGTCATTATAACCTTCAAACATTTAAAACCAACGTTTATCGGTGTGCCTCCCATTCTTTCCTCACTCATTTTCCTTCGCTAGCGCTGTGTGTAAGCATTTTCAAGGAACTCAAACACCTCAAGCGCGCGCAAACCATAAAAAACAATTGTCGCATCTGTGGAGAAGAAAATCCTCGATTTCAGAAAAATCATTGGGCTGATAAATAATTGGTCTATTTTTCTTCGAAGAAGATGCAAATAAAAGAGCTATTACATTTCAATGGAGAGCGCTATAGACAAATGATTGAAGTTTTTTGTGGCTTCAAATTGAAGAAATAGACACAAATGATTTTTGTTTTCAACAGAATGGAACTACGAGTCATACAATACGTGCAAACATAGAACTATTACGGTTCTAAATTTCCAATTTGATTAATTTTACGTAGTGATGACATAGGCTGTCCACCTAGATCCAGCGATTTAACACCATTAGATTACTTTTTTTGGGGGTTCATTGGAAAGTTAAATTGATATGGATAAGGCAACAACAATTGCACAGCTGAAAAACAACATTCGCACCGAGTCGTTGAAAATGATTATGTTCATATGAAATCATGTAGAATTGCTCGTAGCAGACAATTATTTTTCACACATACTTGTTAAGACCCATATTTTTATAAAAATAAAAACAACAGAAAAAATCTAAAAAATCGTGCGTTAAGCGTTTGGACCGGTGTAACGAACTCATTGTGGACAATACCCTTGGAATCGTAAAGGCAAATCAACAATGGCCGTTGTCGTGGTGTTGTGGTATATGCATAGACTCCTCAAGCAGAGGGTCGCGGATTCGAATTCCGTTCGAGGCAATTCTCTGAAAAAGTCTTTTCATAGACTTTGTATGTAGTTATATGATTATCCCGTCGGCGTCAACTCTGACATGAAGGCATAACACTGATGTTGGAGTGGTTGCCGGCTGGGCTAAATGTAACGAACTAACAACTAGCACGTACTTAGACCCACTGGTTGAGGATGCACTGGCTCCAGTTTGACAACCCACCTCTGGAAAAATATTGAAACCTAACACCAGAGTTTCAAACTACTACACCACCCGCCCGCGCCCTGGAGAAAAACCAGTAAAAGGGTATCCATAACCTCCTTATAAAAAAAAAAAAAAAAAAAAAACAATGTCTTCACTTTTGACTTCTCTAAAGTGGGTTTTGGCTCATCTGGCACCTTCCAGTCGGCCCTTTGGCCCTTAGTTTCTGGACCATATTGGAAACACAATGTTTCATCAACAGTCACGATGTTGTAAAGAACTTTTTGTTCTTTTAGGCCTCCTTGATGATGTCCCCCTGACCAATATTTAATCAATGCTCAGTTTTGTACCGATGACACAAACATACTATCACTTCATCCGCATAACTCCGCTTCCATTCGCCCAAATGTCCTGAAATTAGCGAAAAAACTACCTTTCCGACGTGTATAATTTCCAATACATGGCCTCACTAGAAATTCCAATTTTAAAAAAGTCCTGTTTACTTTGGAACGGGCTTTGTAAGTCAAAGGACTATATGGCAGATTTGCCGAATATAGAAAAGTAACCCCATATAGAGGTAAGTGGTGAAGAGCAATATAAACGACCACACAAAACAGAACAGAACGACCTGGCGATGTCATGCATAGACAGCTGACGTAAAACAAAACTAAGGACAGGACGAAAAAGAGTTTACCCTATAAAAGAGCGAAATTCCCAATTAAGAATAAGTAAATAAGTGAGCTCCATCAAAGTCGGTAAGTAACTCACCGAGACCTTTGGTGTCGACAATGCGAGACGCTGTCATGCGATTTCTTATTAGTCATTCTTGAAGATTCCATCCAATAACTTACATATGCCATTGATATTGTCATAATTGGAGGAAAGCAGTCAGTGGTGCTATGGGTATATGGCAAATATGGGTTTAAGAGTCAATCAGGGCAAGACCAAGTATATATTGTCAACAAGAAAGGACACCAAACACAGGCGTGTAAGACAGAACCCTCGATAGATATAACTTTGAGGTAGTTAAGGACTTTGTCTACCTAGACTTCGCTATCAATTCAGTCAACGACACCAGCACTAACTTTCACCAATCGTTCAAATAGTAAAACTGACCCTATATAAGACCTTAATAATCCCAATCCTGCTCTATGGCATAGGGACATGGACTTTATCAAAAATAAATGAGATTTTTCTTGGCTGCTTCGAGAAAAATTTTTCGGGTGATTTTCAGTCCCGTCTGTATAGACTGTGAGTAAAGCAGGAGTTACAACCACGAATTGTACTAGCTGTACAGCGCTATCGACTTAGCCAGAATAATGAAGATCCAACAACTAAGATGGCTGATTGGACCTTAAGTATTAGTATTAAACGCGGGCTAGCGTGATGCAGGCCCTCATCTTGCTTTTAGTCATTTAAAATACGATACACAAATCTTGAGTAGATTTACAAAAATCAATAAGAAAAATCTCATCCGCGATTGAATAACTTTAAATATCATGTCTCACCATTTCGCTAAGCTGATGCTCATTTTAAGGAACTCTGAGAAGGTATCGCTGACTTGTACAAAACCAAGCATCTGGAAAGGCAAGCAATAAGTACCGCTACTGTGCCAATGGTAGAGCTCATACAAGCCATTGAATATGCAGGACAGATGAGCCAAACCCAGAAGGACGAGATACAATAAGCCAAGGCCAAAACTTTCTATAATTGAATAAACAAACAAAATCGTATTCATATCCCTGAGTATGTCACAGACATGACAGTGCTCTTGCTCGTGTCTAGATTTGTCTACTTTCCTGTTTTTGGGCATATCTGGAACAAATAGAGCAACAACAAAAAAAGCTGTCTTCAAAAAAATAAGTTTAAAAGATTCTGCATCTGTTTATTTTATGCAAAATGGCGACCATATAACTTCTAAACAATTTATCTTAGTGTGATGTGTACAGAGCCAGACAAACAAAGCGTAAATTTATATAATTTTTTCCTCTAAGTTTATGTAGAGAAAAAACATTTTAATACATAATTTTAAATGGCAGACAAATAAATTTGTTTAACGAATGAACAAACCAATTTTTAAACTAAATAAGCAATTATAAACATGGAGCAATTGACTAGACGTTTTCATAACAAATAGCACTATACGTGAACAGGTATTGCAATTTTGAATGGAATAACATATAGTAAACCATTTTCACATTCTTAAAGGAGCAATACTTATTAAGGTGATTTTTAAATTTCCCGCAAATTCGATTTTAAAGCAATTTGAACTACATCAGACATTTATATTAAAAGTTCTATTCTGTTGCATGCTGCATTGACTGTAAAAAATGTTGTAACTTGCACAATCGTGTCTATGAAAAAATACATTAGCTTAGTTTTGTTAATTACAAAGTCTTTGTTCAACACACCGACATCTTAGTAAAACAAAAACTTCATGGTTTATATCAGTAATTAAATCCAACCCACTGGTTAAACTATTTACAATAGATTCAATCCCAAGATCGTCTCGAAAAGCTTCGATTACACACAATAATTGAAAGGAAATAAGGAATTTATTTATAAGAGAAATAGAATTGATTCAAGAAAAGATCCGTGGGGTACGCCCAAGTTATTAAACTAAGAAATACATAAATTGCTCTTGATTTGTACATATTGTATTATATCTTTTAGATATGAATAAAACCATTTGTGTATGAGTACGCAAAGGCCACCAGATACAGTTTATCTAATAGAATTTTATGATCGACCATCTCGAAAGCCTTAGTTATATCGAGGAAAAGGCCAGCGCAAATATTTTTGTCATCTAGCCCTTAATGAGTACCCTCCGATACATGAACTCTGGCCAAAAATTTCTTTACAAGATTGGCTTAGCTGGAAAATTCATTGGACATAACTTTGAATGGGACAAGTTTAATTTTTATTTTGTTTTCCATATAATTTAAAAAAAAAATCCAGTTGTCATGTGAAAAATATAGCCATTGTAAAAATAAGACACACTGGCCGTCAAATCTGGAAAGAAAGCATTTCTGAATCTAAGCTAAATTAAATTGCAAAAAGAATAGATATAGCGACACGTTCACAACCAAACAATCCTCGCCATTGCAAAACAATATCAAAATGTAAGACTTGGTCTTTGGCAATATAAAAAGGGTAAGTATTAACTATTTACAGAGTTAAATTGTAAATTCGAGCAAAATACTTCTACTTTTACAAACCTTTGGTTGGATTGGAAAGCAGCACCACAGTATAAAAGCCACAAACGCCACCAGTGTCCCCACCAGAAGGATGAAATCCTCAATTGTCTGAAATTGACGAATTAAAGTAAAATCAAGATTTCATAAAAGATTCCAGACTTCAATATCACTCTTACCGGCTCCTCTCCCAAAAGAACATGATTAATCAAATAGGCAAAATCATCAAAAGGAGTCATTATGCTATCCACAATGTGCTTTTGCAGGACCTTCCTCGAAGTTTTCAACAATTTTTTCAAATGGTTTGTAGTTCTTATCTTAACTACTGGATGCACTACATGGTATATTGTTGGCTATTGCTGCTTCCGCTACGTATTTCTGCGTGTAAATTTGTTTAATATATAATCACTTTGTTTGATTATTTTTGTTTTAGATGAGAAAAAGCCTAATGAATTTACCTCGGCATATGTATGCGAATTCCTTTGAATGACAGTCGCAAGGAAGAAAAGGATCGATTTTGACAGTCGCATTGTTGTTTTACATCTTTTTGACAGATTGGAAGGATTCTGTAAAGGAAGACGAACAAGAGAAAAAACCAATGACATTAGCAGGGATGACACTGTTTTACAAAACCGCACACGTTTTGATTTGGTAGAAATTTTGTGCTGCAATCTCTTACATTTCAGTATGCATATGTTATGTAAGAATATGTTTTTTATCTATGAGAAATAAATGCTGGAATTGTGGACATATTAACAACAAACTTGAACAAGAATAAACGATGCAAACGTAGATTGGACTCCACATTTGTGGAATGCGAGTAAAATTTGACAGTTCGCAAAGAGCATTCACTTATACTCGAAGAAACACGCAAATCGTTGATTTCTTAGTAAAAACTAGTAGAATTTGATTTTTTATTAATCCACAAAAATTAAGCTTTGTGCTCTGGAAATAGCAAAATTGTCACTTGTAATTCTTTAAATGTACTAAAAGAGATTTGTGCACAGTCAGCTCATTCGCAATTCGCTGAGCTGTTAATGGACCTTAAACCTTCTAAATAATTTTTTTTTTTTGCAAACAAGATAAACAACACATTTCGTTCCGGAAGGAAATTAAAAAAAAAAGCAAATTCATATTAAAAGGCAAATTAATAGGGCAAAATTAACTCAAGCACTTTGACAAAAAAATTAGTCCGAGGGATATAACATATATAACCGCTTCCCGCATACTAACCGATCTGATCCTCGCGTCTAGAGACATGGAATGAGATGGAAAAATTTAGAAATGACGGGGAGGCAGGAGATAGTGTGCGATTTTTCGCTAAATAAAACATATATTTGATGAGTAATCAACATGAATCTTTATTGAATATTGAAGTTCGGTTTAAGGCAATTATGTATGCAATATAGCATCATTACCACCTCAGCTCTGTATTAGCGTGGCTTTAATATATGTTCGAATGTTGTGCTTGAAGTCTTGGATTGTTGGAGGTATCTTAATACCTCCAAAAGAAGAAGCTTTAGGGAATTAAATCGTCGGTCAATCAACTTCTCCTTTAAACGAAATATTTCCATCCTTGTTTTCAGTCCACAATAGGTTAACCATTTATTCAGAGGTGTGTCCCGTAGTGCCGCCTTGTTGAAACTCATCCACATTCCATATACCAAAATTGAGGAAGAAAACGTCGGTGAACATCTGTCGATAACCTTCCGCATTCCATGTAACAGATCTTCTCGTCCTCATCTTAAAGAAACAAAAAAAAAAAAAAAAAAAAGGCTTAATGATGCCGACAGCACACAAACCGCACCACACAGCACATATTCTACGTGAATCACTCAAATATGTGATTCATGAAAAAATATTGCCTTGATGGAGAATTGTTTTGTTGCACCTCGCGACGTCGGTCGTGTGTAATGCAATGGATCTAATACTGATGTCATTTGGGTCTTATACGGGTGTGAATGCATCTGGAGTAACCCAATATAGAGGTATGTGGTGAAGAACAAAATGAACGACCACTCAAAACATGACAGAATGACCTGGCAATGCCATGCATAGTCAGCTGGCGTAAAACAAAACTAAGGATAGAACAAAAAAGAGCTTACCCTATACTCGTAAAAAAGCGAACTTTCCAATTAAGAATAAGTAAATAAGTGGTGAGCTAAAGCAAAGTCGGTAAATAACTCAGCGAGGCGCTGTCATGCGATTTATTTAACGTCATTCTTGAAAGATTTGTGCAAAACTCACGCGACAACACAAGCACAATATTTCAGAAGTAAATCTAATAACTTACTTATGCCAATGATATTAACATAATTGGAAAAAAGCAGTGATGCTTCCGCGAGTATTGTGACAGAAATGGGCAAATATGGGCTTTAGGGTAAATCAGGGCAAGACCAAGTATATTTTGTCAACAAGAAAGGACACCAAACACAGGCGTGTAAGACAGAACCGTCGGTAGATATAACTTTGAGATAGTTAAGGGCTTTGTCTATCTAGGCTTCGCTATCAATTCAATCAAGGACACAAGGACTGAGATAAACTGAAGGATAATGCTTGACAATCGTTCGAATAACAAAAGTGACCCTATATAAGACCTTAATAATCCCGATCCTGTTCTATGGCATAGAGACATGGACTTTATCAAAAATATATGAGGTTTCTCTTGGCTGCTTCGAGAGGAAAATTTTACGGGTGATTTTTAGTCCCGTCTGCACAGACGGGGACTAAAGCAGAAGGTACAATCACGAACTGTACTAGCTTTACAGCGCTATCGACTTAGCCAGATGAGTGAAGATCTAACGACTGAGATGGCTGAGGCATGTAGGACGAATGGATATCAATGCTCTGGTCCAAAAAATCTTCGAATCCGCCCTCGAGGGACTGTGCATTAGAAAAGACCGCGAATCAGATGGCGCACACAAGTGAAAGGTGACCTCAACCAACTTGCCGTACGAAACTGGAGGCAGCCAGCTAAAGATCGATCTTGCGGAAGTATTGAACGCGAGCTAGCGTGATGCAGGCCCTTATCCTGTTTTTAGCCACTTAAAATACGATACACAAAACTTGAATAGATTTACAAAATTAAATAAGTTATTGCTGACTTGTACAAAACCAAGCATTTGGAAAGGCAAACAATAAGCACCGCTACTGTGCCAGTGGTATAACTCATACAAGCCGAATCTCATCTGCCATTGAACATTCAGGGCAGATGAGCCAAACCCAGAAGGACGAACTACAATAAACCAAGGCCAAAACTTTCTATATCTGAATAAACAAACAAAATCATATTCATATCCCTGAGTATGTCAGTGACACGACAGTGCTCTTGGAACTACTGGGCTACTAGTGCTAAAATCGTGTCCAGATTTCTCTACTTTCCTCTTTTTGGGCATATCTGGAACAAATTCAATAGACCAACACAAAAAAAGGTTCTGCATCTGCCTGTTTTATACAAAATATAGGCCATATAACTTTTAAACAATTTATCTTAGTACGATGTGTACAAAGTTAGACACACATCAATTTTTTCTTCTTAGTTTATGTAGAGAAAAAACACGTTAATACATAATTTTAAAAGGCAGACAAATAAATTTGATTAATAATTTTTAAATTTAACAAAAATTTCGATTTGGTAGTGATTAAATTAAAAAATCCATATTTTTATTACCTTTTTAAACGTACATACATACATATAAACAGCAAAAACTGAAACGAAACTTAATGAAACATAGCTTCATACAACTATTGACCAGACGTGTTCATAACAAATAGTGCATAAACAGGAATTGCAATTTTGATTGGAATAACCCATAGTAAACCATTTTCATATTTTTAAGGGAGAAATTCTTACTGTGAGGTTATTAATGTGTTTGTACCAATTTAGATTTCGATTTAAATATTTCTCAAATTCCCCACAAATTCGATTTTAAAGCAATTTGAACTACATCAGACACTTCTATTAAAAGTTCGATTCTGTTGTATGCTGCATTGACTGTAAATAAGGTTGTGACTTGCACAGTCGTGTCTATGAAATATTATGTATAAGTCGTGCTCCGTATACATTAGCTTAGTTTTGCTACCTACAAAGTCTTTGTTCAGCACACCGACATCTTAGTAAAACAAAAACTTTATGGTTTATATTTATATATTAAATCCAACCCATTGGTTAAACTATTTAATTGGGGAAAAAAAAGTTGATCAACATCTGTCGATAACCTTCTGCATTCATTATAACAGATCTTTTCACCCTCATCTTAAAGAAAAAAAAACAAAATGGCCTAATGGTGGCGACAGCACACAAACCACACCACACAGTACATATTTTTGGGATGCACTAGTTCCTCGTGCATCATATGAGAGTTTTCTGACAATTTACGTACCCACCCACTCAAAAATGTGATTCATGAGAAAAGATCGCCTTGATGGAGAATTGTTTGTTGCCCATCGCGACTTCGGTCGTAGTGCAATGGCTCTAATACTGATGTCATTTGGGTCTTATACGGGTGTGAATGCAGATTAATAATCAAAATCCTGCGTGGTATAAGCAACGCCCAATTTCGAAGATTTTGGCTTACAGTGTTTATGTTTTGGCATGTTCATACATACGTGCCACCGCGATAAAACTACTTTCACTTAATCACTTAACCATACTTAACTTATACTTAACCGGACTCAGCAGCCCGATTTTCTTGATCGAAAAATCAAGAATCAAGAAATGTTACTTTTACAGAATGCTGACTTGCCTAATATAGGGTTTTCTAATAACGACTTAACAACTTTTTTTTAAAATAAAAGGCAAACCATTTGAGATATTTCAAAAACTTTATTATTGGCTTTAAGTACAATCAAAACATTTATGAATGGAACTCGACTTCGTTCATATGGCCACCGCGGGCCCGTTTGCAGCGGTCGATTCGTTGGACCCAATTTTCAACGACTTGGCCACACATTTCGGCCAAAACGGCCGCTATTTCGCGTTCAATATTGGCTCTGAGCTCTTTCAACGTCGTCGGCGTGTTGGCATAAACCAATGACTTAACGTAGCCTCACTGAAAATAGTCAAGCGGCGTTATATCGCACGAACGAGGCGGCCAATCGACTGGCCCATGTCTTGAGACAACACGCTCACCATACTTACTCTTCAATAAATCGATTGTAGCGTGTGCCGTGTGGCTTGTGTCACCATCCTGTTGAAACCACATGCGTCCAAGTCCATATCTTCAAAATCGGGCCAAAAATAATCGGTGATCATGGCGCGATAACGCTGACCATTCACAGTAACGTGACGAATCGTTATGGTCGACGAAAAAATATGGCCCAATAACGCCGCCGGCATGCAAACCGCACCAAGCAGTTATTTTTTGTGGATGAAGTGATGATTCATGAAGCACATGTTGGTTTTCACCCGACCGATAACGCATATTTTGGTTATTGACGAACCCATTGAGCCAAAAATGAGCTTCGTCACTGAAGATGATTTTGCGATGAAATTCATCATTTTGGCGCATCTTCTCCAGAACCCAATCGGAGAACGTAGCTCGTTAGTGTACTTTATCATGATGAAAATGTTGAGTTTACTAAATAAATTGACAGTTTGATGATTAGTGAAAGAGTGCGTTCACAAAATAGATTCAAAGTTGTCAAGTCCCTATTGGAAAACCCTATATAAGTACTCAACTTTGAAGAACAAAAAGCTTTTTTTTTGTGTGTGTGTGTGATAAACTGCTACATTATTAAAATTAGCTGTACTTGATAATAATAACAATAACAAACAACATACACACTTTTTGTTGGTTTATCCCTTATTCAATAAGATCGTCCGCATAGAGCTAGTAAAATAGAATGAGATTAAGTTAGTATTGTGTAACTTAATACTAACGTATGTAACTTAAAATGAAGAATATCCGGGAGTTATTGTGCATACAGCTTAAACACAAGAAATACTCATGTGTATCTTTATACTGTCATTTCACCATTTTTTTGTATAATACTTCTTACTCGTTACTCGTTGTCATAATCCTAGAAGTTGTAATTTCGCTTTTTGTTAACCTATATTGAATTTTTAATAATGTTAGATGAAGTAAACTAGCTTTTTGATAAGTACACAACAGTTATTTGAGAAACGAGTAAATCTCAGTTTTTGGGGATGAGGAACACTGCTGGAACTGCAGTAAAATAGGTCATCTTCAAAGGCAGTGTACGACGAAAAGGCAGCTTCCACTGCGATACCAAGCAAATAGAGAGAGAAAACGGCAGAAACTGTTACCAAGAAGACTATCAATCTTCTTAAAGCCATCAGTCGGGATGTTCCGCAAGCTGGTTGGTAGCAGAAGTCCATGTCTCCATGACTATCATCCAAGTTTAGCTGAAAAAACGATTCAATGAAAATCTGGTAGAAGTAGTCAGCGATAAAGAAAAATGGATGGCAAAAATAGACACCGGTGTTACGATCTCAATCATCAGGAGAGATCTTGAGGCTTGTGCAAATGTTTTGGTTGCATAGCAGCAGTTAAAACTTACCAACAGCTACGGCTAAAGTTCGAATAAAAATCCACTTGACTGTAATAGCCTTCTCTCTTTTGTTTCTGATATGTAACGAATAGTTCCTCATTGGTTCAGATTTCATGAAAGAACATGGAGTAATAGTAGTCTTTGTTGCATAAATTCTAAAATACAGAAACACAGAGATATCAATCGTATTGTCCAGAGTTTTCATCAGAACCAATTATTTGGGCAAAAGTAGAAGGTGGTCCTGGTAATCTGAATCAAGAGCCGTGTACCCTGACAGAAAAACTAATCAATGAATACGCTGATATATTTGCTGTAATCTCTCAAGTTATTGATGGTCAAGAGAAAGTAGTTTCATATTACAGCAACCCTCCAGACCTGAACGGAGCTCCTGTGTAACCCAGAGTGAGCTTCTCTGTTTAATTCTGAGAACGAATAGGCAGATGACGAAATGGAACCAATATTGGCCTGGAAAGAACATGAGGAAATTCCAAGCTGGGAGGAGATATCAGTCCGGGTCCAAACTTTGAAGTCATATTGGGCACAGTGGGACTCGCTTTTTGTGCAAAATAGTTTGTGAAGAGAAAATAGGAAAGTGCAAATAGAAGAACATCTCGTATGCAGCTCATCATGCCACGGTCCAGCATTAGCGAAAAGCTTCATGAAATATGTACATGACGAAACCCTATCAGCTCAGGGACTAACAAGACGTTGAAAAAGGTAAGGGAACGCTTCTATTGGCTAAGTGCGAAACAACGAAACAACATCGAGGATTGATGCCAAAAATGCAAACTTGTGCGGCTACCAAGGTCCCAAACGTAAGGCCGCAAGGTGGAATACAACAATAAAAAGTCGGAGCACTATTCGAACGAATAGCCGTTTCCCGAAACCGCCAATGACAACCGAAACACACTCGTTATCATGGATTTCCTCAGTAAATGGCCGGAAGTACTCACAATCCCAAATCAAGAGACTAAAAGCTCTCCACTAGCTTTTATCATGACTTTGTCCACTAAATGTAAATGTGCCAACATCTGGGAATCAGGAATACAAGAAGACAAAATCCTCAATCCGATGGAATATTAGAGCGATTCAATAGGACTTTGAATGAGCATCTATTTAAGGTTATGGGCATCTTTCAGCGGGACTGGGATGGTCACAGACTTCTCTTCTTAATCCGAGATCCTATTTGGTCAAACACTTCGGTTGTCATGTGAAACGAAATTCGGATCCCCAACTACGGAGCCTAAGGAAAAATGCGTAAAATGCGCGAAATCACCAGAGAGAAGATGAAACTAGCGAGCAACCGCACGAAGACTAGGTACGAACGCGCCGTCCTGTTATGTAGGATATACACAGATATATACAAATATATTTACATAAATGTTCATTAGAGTTTCAAGTGTTTTAGAAATAAGAGATGTTAGATTGAGGTTTTCCAGAAGTTAGCCAGCAATAAATAGTTACATATTTGAAAACCTGCATTTTTGTTCTGAAGTATAATTGGAAATGATTCATAACCCACATGATATTTGCAGAAAAAAATATCACAAGTGCGTAACTTATGTAACATTAGCTTCCAAAACCAGACAACAGGAATTGCTGATGATAACCTCTCTGTGAACAATGAACTCTCAATTGCATACAAAATACAAAATGTAATCAAGATCAAAACCGCTTGCTTGGTAATAGCAAAAATGGATTTCCGTTCATGCTTTGGACTATGTTGATGAGTCAACAATTCCGGCGAATTGAAGCAAAATTAGGATAGGTCATAAGAGATAGAATTAATCAGTCTGGTTTCTGGAACCGTGCAGAAATAAATCAATGTTTGTCATAAGATTCGGATTTTTTTTTTTTTTTTTTTTTTTTTTTTTTTTTTTTTTTTTGAACTGGCACAGTCGATAGGATTCCTTTCAGTAGAGTTAAATTCCATTAAAATGAACCCTTTATATAAAATCAAAAACGAACCAGGCAAAAGTGCGGAATACAATAATCTAAAATAATTTTATTTATCCAGTGCACTATAAACCGTACTGAACAAATAAAAGTTACCACCTCCTAATTTTTAAGACCACTTAATTATAGCTATAATTTAAAATTATAAGTAGGTCAAACTACTTAAATTGCTTTCATAAATTAAAAAACAATCCTCTGATAGAATTTTTTTATTTAAAGAGTTTTTACAGTAATATTTTCAGCATAGTACAATAACGTGTTAGCGTGGAGTTGATGCGAAACGGAAGTTTTCCGTGTTTCCAAAACAACAATGAAATGTTTGCGAAATAACAGCGAAAAGTTATTAACCGGAGAATTCAATCAGCTGCAAAAAACTAAAGTGATAAAGTGATAGGGGTCAATCTTATAAAATCTATCCATCCATTTTAATTTAATAAAATTCTCAGTTGCTTTGCTGAACAAAAAGAAAAATATTTTTCAAATTTCACTTTACACAAACTTTTAGTAAGTATATCTGCAATATTATTCTCTGAATCTACTTTTATTACATCAATGATTCCCTTTTCATAATTTTCGTTCACATAATGATATTGCATTTCAATATGCTTCGAATTTTTCGTAAAGTTACCATATTTCGCAATAGTTGACTATCCTGAATTGTCTTCAAATATTTTTTATAGCTTCTTTTATCTCAATTTTAAATGCTTCCCTTAACATATCACGTACAAAATTAATATCAGTCACTGCTTCTGATAATGCTACATATTCAGCAAATGTTGACGATTTCGTTACAGAATTTTGTTTGTATGCCTTCCAATAAACAACATTATTAAAAAATTTTATTACATATTCAGTTGTTGATTTTCTATCTACACTACCTCCTGAACAATCGGCATGTAAATTATCTTTTTTATTTTTATTAGAAATAAATTTCAAATTTTTAGTAAAATATGAATACTTCAAAATCTTAAAGCATATTTGTAATATGTATTGTCGTAACAATTTTGGAATCGACTCAGGTAGTTCACACTAAAGGCTATATCAGGTCTAGTTCCAGTACCTACATATAAAAGTTCTCCAATTAAGTTTCTAAATTTTATATTTACTATATACTATGCAGGATCTAATTTTAAATTTGTTTCCATAGGTGTACAATAAAGTTTTGCATTTTTTAAACTGTACTTTTTCACTAACTACTCAATGTATTTCGTTTGACTCAAAAATATAACATTATTATTGACAAAATATTCAATATTTATTCCAATGTAATTCTTAACCTTTCCTAAAACCTAACCTAAAACGGTTTGATAATTTTAGTTTTACTTCATTTATCCTGTTCTGATCTTTACTACAAATTAACATGTCATCAACAAAAAATATTACATAAATTGGTTCTTTATCTTTCCAGTTTGTATATAAACAACAATCATAATTACTTCTTTTAACTCCTTTTTTGTGTATAAAATCATGAAAACATTCTTACCATGACCTTGGCCTTTCTCTTAGACCATATATGGATTTTAAAAGTTTGTAAACTTTATTATTTTTCTTCTGATTGAATTACGAAAATTTCAGTAATAATTTTAATTCAGAAATTTGACCATTTGATATTCATTTGTTAAATAAATAAATTATTTTGGAGGCAATAAGAAAGTTATATTTTTAAAATCTGCACTTTAACTAGGTACTGGCGAATAAACATTTTCTAAATGATCCTTATGCTGAAATCCTCTTACTACTAACCTAACTTTAAACACATTTTCATCTTTCTTTCTATAAATCCTTTTTACATCTATAACCTTTTGGTTTTGTGGTCTTTCAACTATTTTCCATGTTTTATTTTTATTTAAACTTTCCATTTTAAAATCCATAGCCTTTTTCCAATTTTCAGACTCAAAAGACTCAATCGCCTCCTCAAATGTACTCGGTATATTAGCATCACAATAATTTGCGCTTATAAAATTTGTTGCACAATCATCATCACAATATTTAATAACAGATTTCTGTTTTCTAGAACAACGCCTAAGCTCTACGCTATCAAATTTACACTTTGGTACACTTTGATCATTTTTTACTTGTTCATTAATCTTATCAAATTCACTACTTTGGTCACATTCGCTTTCATTTTCGTTTTGACTTATTTCGCTTTTACTATCATCATCATCATTACTATCATCGTTCTCATTAGTTTATTGATCGTAAAGGTCCATAAAATAGTTTAGTGATTTTTACTGTTTGAATTAATGTACATAATAAATAAGTAATATTATAATAATGGTAATTATGTTTGTTGGATAGTTATATAATTTATTTAAATTTAAAGTATTTTCATTTTACTCCCTCTTCAATAACATCAACATGTCTTGCATTAACAATTTTATTTATTTATTTATTTATTTTTTTTTTTTTTTGCTAAAATTCATTTATTTATTTTCATCTTAAAGTAAATAACATAGGATTAAATGACTAATTATATGAGAAATAAATTAATGCACATTCTGTACTTATAGCTAGTTTTGAAAGGCATCCAAAAATTAAAACAAAATTCTGATGTGGGGTGATAATCAGAAATATATAAAATAAGATAGAAATCAAGTTACATATACAATAATAAAAAAAAAAACTCAATCAAAAATTCAATAAGGAAACAGAAATAAAAATGAAAAACAATTTCAAAAGCAAAAAGAAAGCAAAACAATTCAAACAATTAAATACATCAAAAAAGTTATCATAATGAATCATGTGAATTTGTGCCACAAGTTATGATGCGCTTGTTAATGGAGATTCAATTCTGTTGTAATCTATTGTGAACAGCAAGTCTTTTATTTTCCGTTGAAATGAGTGGAAATTTGGGTTGGAGCGAACATGAATTGGTAGTTTATTAAATAGTTTGAGGCCAGTTACAGTGTAAGAACGCAAATAATGAGTTTTGTATGACAAAGGAACATTAAAAGATACATGTCCTTTGAACGAAGACTATAGAACAGAGAGCTTCCACTTAGAATGTTTCCGCTTTACTTAAACAATTCCTTAAGTACTTTAAAAACGTAAAGGCGTCTCGCTGGCAAAATACCGAGGTCTTTATATAAAGACCAGCTGTTAGAGAAACGATTTTTATTACAAATTATACGAGCTAAGTGTTTTTGAGCACTTAACAATGGTCCAAAAGAATTATTGAATGTGCCGCCCCAACATGTGATGCCATATTGTAAATGGAGTGAACAAGCTTAAAATACCTTAATTGTTTTCGCTACCCTGATTGAACAATATTGCAATCGTGTGCGCGTGAAAGTGTTGATTAAAACCTCTTAAATCATTTTGTGATGTCTTAAATGACATCAGCTTTGCTTTTTCACTAATGACAAGTTTATGTGCAACAAACCAGAGCCTTAGGGTTTCTAAATCCTCTGAAATTTTTATAATCGTTTCGTATTGCGTTTGAAAACGGTAAGAAAAAACAATATCGTCAGCAAAAGCTTTAGGAAATCCATTGAATTTGAGCTGAAAAATAGAATTTACATATATCAAAAAAAGAAGAGGACCGAGAGCCGAACCCTTTTTTTAAGAAACCAGAGTTGCTAGTACTTTCATTTAAAATCACCTTTTGCTTTCTCTCTTTTAAGTGGGAACTAAACCATATGTGTATAATACCCCTAAAGCCCGCATTATATAATTTTCTTAATAAATTTTAATATTGTCGATTTATTACAATTAAGACCTTCTTATAGTTGACTAGGCATCTTAAAATACCTTCTTCTGTCGATAACCCCTTTCTAAACCCAAACTGTTCATTGAAAAAAAACATATTTCTATTTATAAGTTTTTCGAAAACCTTAGAAATGGTATGAAGTAAGGAAATTGGTCGATAGTTCGACAAATGGGTTCTATTACCTTTTTTTAAAAAAGTGGAATGAATTCTGCGCATTTCAGATACTGAGGAAAAATGCCACTTGTACACTGGAATTAAATAAGTAAGACTGAATAGCAGCAACATATAAGGCCTTTTTTTAACTACTCGCACGAAATTCCATCACTTGTAGATGAGCTTTTATTTTTTAATTATAATTAATATGGTATTACTTAAAACTCTATAAATTGTTTCATTATAGCCTAATAGTATTTCTAACCTTGCTTTTGCATCCCATTTTGACTTTCTTAACTGTTCAGGTATCCTACCAAAAGTTCTACTTCTGTACATTTTTATATACTTTACATTAGGTTTTTGATTAAAGAATATCTCATACGGTAACTTATTTTTTTCTACAGTGTTCGCTAATGTTCTATTTTTTTATAAAGGCTGCGGTTTTTATAACTTTAGGCCAAAACATTCTATTTACTTTTGCTTCTTTTAACAAACACTTAGCTGAATTCATAATTTCCCTATTACACAATATTTTTCTACTACTCCATTTAACATATGGTGGACATGGATTTAAATGTACTCCCTGTATGAATTAACTAGAACGCCCGGCAAAGAGAGACCGCTGACACATTGACTTAATATCAGATCACGCGTATAACTAGGTAACAGCGGCGTGGCGTGAAAAATTTTAAATGGTAAGTCGGAAAAAATATGCACCTGCAAAGGCTTTCTAAAGTTGTATTGTGTATTGCAAATCGCATATAAGTAAAGCAGTTCAAGACAATTTTTTATACTTCAAGTCATTAAAGGTAATATTTACAATGAACCTAAAGTAAAATAAAAGTGGCTTCGAAAGAAACCTTTATTGGCAGATGCAAATGCGATACCTTAAAGAAAATTCATAGTAAATAATAAAAAAATTAGGAATTTCACAAATGACGTTTCGTTAAATAAATAAATAAATAAAAAAATACATAAATAGTAAATTAAATTTAAAAACTCCACGTATTATATTTAAAAGTAAGGTATATAAAAAAATTTTAAATTTTAAAAATAATTGTTTTACAAAGTTAAAAATTGAAAAAATTAATGGTAAGTAGGAATTTAAATTAAAAACAGTAAAAGTTGGAAAAAAAGTTTTGTTAAACTGATTTTTTTATTTGTATTCTTAGTCTATTCTTCCATCTTTTTTAACGTATTCCCCAAGAACTTTTTTATAAAAGTTAGGTATACTTTTTATTTTTAAAAGGAGTTGCTTTTCTATCGATAAAAGTATTGAATCAGAGAGCCTGTTTTCTCCTTGAGAATTTCTTAAATATGTATGTAATCTTTTCAGAGTGGAAAAAGATCTTTCCACGAAGGCAACCGTTATCGGTAGTGTTAAAAATAGTGCACTTAATTTTAAAATTTGAGGAAATGTTTCACGCAATATTTCACTTCTCAGATGTTTATATAGTGATAGAACGTCAAGTTGTTGAAGTGAATATGTAGTATAGAGAACTTTTAGTTCGTTTTTTAAAACTGTAAAATTGAAAATTCCAGAAAAAATTAACTAGAAAAGATATTTTATCATCTGGGCTTTATACACGTCTAGTGTTTCATCGATCATAATGGACACAAAACGCGTTTTACTTATTTCTAATTTAATCACTACAGCGATAGTATGTATCAAATCGTTTTGAATGTCATTTGAAAGACCCGAAAAAACTGGATTATGTGCACTTGAACACTGATCTAAATGGGAGTCTATTTATGTGTCATATAGGGTTTTCTAATAACGACTTGACAACTTTTTTTTTAAATAAAAGGCAAACCATTTAAGATATTTCAAAAACTTTATTATTGGCTTGAAGTACAATACAATAAAAACATTTATGAATGGAACTCGACTTCGTTCATATGGCCACCGCGGGCACGTTTGCAGCGGTCGATTCGTTGGACCCACACATTTCGACTCAAACGGCCGCTATTTCGCGTTCAATGTTGGCTCTGAGCTCTTCCAAAGTCGTCAGCGTGTTGGCATAAACCAATGACTTAACGTAGCCCCACTGAAAATAGTCAAGCGGCGTTATATCGCACGAACGAGGCGGCCAATCGACTGGCCCATGTCTTGAGACAACACGCTCACCATACTTACTCTTCAATAAATCGATTGTAGCGTGTGCTGTGTGGCTTGTGGCACCATCCTGTTGAAACCTCATCTCGTCCAAGTCTATATCTTCCAATTCGGTCCAAAAATAATCGGTGATAATGGCATGATAACGCTGACCATTCACAGTAACGTGACGAATCGTTATCGTCGACGAAAAAATATGGCCTAATAACGCCACCGGCATGCAAACCGCACCAAACAGTTTTTTTGTGGATGAAGTGGTGATTCATGAAGCACATGTGGGTTTTCACCCGACCAATAACGCATATGTTGCTTATTGACGAACCCATTGAGCCAAAAATAAGCTTTGTCACTGAAGATGATTTTGAGATGAAATTCATCATCCTGGCGCACCTTCTCCAGAACCCAATCGGAGAACGTACGTCGCTTCAAATGGTCCATCGGCTTCAATTCTTGAGTCAGCTTGATCTTGTGAGGGTGTAAACCAAGATCCTTACGCCAAAAACGCCATAATGTGGTCTGAGCGATGCCCAATTCTTGAGAACACCGTGGAATTGACTGATTTGAATCGTTTGCTACGGACATCTGAACGGCAGCGATATTTTCGACACTTCGACCAACCCGTTGTCTCACTGACACGGCAACATCACACAACGAATATGTAGACTCAAATTTTTGCATTAAACTTGTTATTGTCTGTCTACTAGGGCGAGAATTACGACCGAAAATTGGAGTTATCGCTCTTAAAGTTGCAGTTATCGACTCCGAATAACTATAGAAAATTTTTATAATTTGCAGACGTTGCTCGTTAGTGTACTTTACCATGATGAAAATTTTGAGTTTACTGAATAAATTGAAAGTGACAGTTTGATGATTAATGAAAGAGTGCGTTCACAAATTAAATTCAAAGTTGTCAAGTCCCTATTGGAAAACCCTATACTTAGATAAGTATAAAATGGTTTCAACATAATTGCCACGATTATTAGAATCTGGCTTTTCAATGTGACCCCGAAATGCTTATTCTTGTTTGCCTAAAAGAACTAATATAGGTACTGTATCTAAAAAACGTTCTATTAACTTACGATTTCTATCAACGTTTTTGTTGTTAACTACAAAGGAATTACCTAAGGAGATTTCAATGCGATTAGTGCCGAATTCGTGAAAAGACAAACAGCTACGAATTTTGACATGTTTTTTTGCCGAATTAACTAAATTGTTTATGTCAGCGTAGCCAGGGGAATTTAAAAAAAGAAGGCAAAGAAAAAAAAATGACGTAATACCATTTCCCCTCATTTTTTCAAAAACAAAATTTTGCTTCTTGTTTTCATTTGAGAATTAAAATTTCTCTCCTGCATTTTATGTAAAAAAGTTAAAAAGTACAATAATAGCATTGCATGTAATACTAGCAATCAAAACTGCAATCGGCTGGATTTGAGCAATTTATTATCCTTAACCCTTTACGGCGCTGCGTTGCAGTTCTGCATCATACCATAAGAATACGCGTAGGCGTTCGAATAAACAAAAAAATACCATTTTGCGCAGTGTTGCAGATCTAAAGCAAAGCATTCTTACGAAGTAGTTGCCGTTATTTAAACTATTATAGTTCACACCATTTTCCCTTTCCCTTTCCCTTTCCCTTTCCCTTTCCCTTTCCCTTTCCCTTTCCCTTTCCCTTTCCCTTTCCCTTTCCCTTTCCCTTTCCCTTTCCCTTTCCCTTTCCCTTTCCCTTTCCCTTTCCCTTTCCCTTTCCCTTTCCCTTTCCCTTTCCCATTTTTGTCATTTGAAGTGAGAAACTTGTCAAAACCGGTTTGTGTAGTCCACACGTGAGAATAATTGTTTGTTATTATTAGTGACAGTGAAATCATCGACCTGAAATTGCTTTGGGGTAACGGTAAGTTATTAATTTTCGCTTCTTTGATGTAGTTAACCTGTATTTGACTACATTAATAGAGATAGGCTACACTTTTGCTATGATGCAGTAATACATCATTGCGCTAAACGATTATTATTTATTACCAACAAAGCATTCTTACGAATTAGTTGGTTTTTTTTTATACTAGTTGACGTTTTTTTTTAATTGTGTGGTCATTTAAAGTGAGAAACTTGTCAAAATCGGTTTGTGTAGTTCGCACGAGTAAACTTCGACTTGAAACTGCTGCAGAGTAACGGTAAGTTATTGGTATTCACGTTGTTGGTGTAGTTTAACTTTGTGCTAAACGATTATAATTTATTATTTTGTATCTAATATGTATCTTTTTCTCTTTCAGCCTCATTATGAGTTCGAGGCCTCTAAGTTTAGGTTCCAGGCGTACGGATTTGACGGCTGAGGAAATGGAAAAGATTCTGAGCTCTTGGGAAGACAGTGATGATGGCTTAGACTACTCAGATGACGATGATGTAACAGATCCTTCATACGTATTGAAACGGAATGACCAGAATTTACGTGAAGACTCGGATGAGGAACCAGAAGTACCAGACCCAAACGATCAAAACCAAAAATCTTGCCACCGAATTTGGAGAACAATACCAGCACTACGATTCATTTATGTGAGAAACACCCTGCTATTCCAGAACCCAGCACCAGTTCAGCCACCACTTCAAAAAGCACATGTGTTCCTAAGGCTAGATGGAAAAATAAAAACCTAGAGCTTAGCGAAGACCAGATGAGGTTCCGGGGATCTTCCACCTTACCTAATGAAATATTAGAGCTGCAGACACCTTATCACATATTTTCATATTTATTTACTGGCCACATTTTTTATCTAATAAGAGATGAAACAAATCTGTACAGCGTGCAAAAAGGTGCAAGTAAACCCATTAATGTTACAAGCTAAGAAATACGACAGTTCGTTGGATTTATTTTCTTCATGTCCATAACTCATATGCCTAATGTGTGAATGGACTGGTCAGAAAAATATGGTTATGCCCACATACACGAAACTATGACGCTAAAACGTTTCGAGCTTCTGAGATAGACATTACATTTCAATGATAATTCCAAAATGATACCATATGGTCAGCCAAATTGTGATCGGTTTTATAAAATCAGACTTATGATTAAAAAACTGAACCAGAGTTTTGCTAGAGTGCCCTTTGAACAACATTTATCTGTTGATGAAAAAATGTGTTCCGCTAAGGCCCGAAGTGCTCTAAAGCAATATTTGCCAGATAAACCCCACAAGTGGAGATTCAAGGTATTTGTGATTTGTGGTGTAAGTGGTTATGGTTATAAGTCCGAAGTCTACAGTGGCCAGGAGAATATAAGCGCAAATAGCAAGCCTCAGTTAGGTGCGTCATCTAATGTAGTAGTTCGTCTTGCTAGAGATATTCCTGATAATCAAAACTAAGACTGTTTTTTGACAATTACTATACATCCTTACCACTAATTGAATTTTTGTCACGTCGTAGTATATTGGCTTTGGGAATAGTAAGAAGAAATCGAGTTATTAATTGCAAACTTGATTGATTGACGGATTGACATCAGTTGAACAGGTTGCTAACTATAATGGAGTTGACATATCCGTAGTAGCCTGGAGAGATAACAAAATTGTGAATCTTGTATCTAGCTATGCTGGAAAGAAGCCTACTTATGTAGTAAGTAGATTTAAAAAGTCGCAAAAGAAGCACGTTACCGTAGAGCGGACTTTCATTGTGTAAGAATACAATCGTCATATGGGGGGTGTAGAACTTATGGACTGCGTTATGGGCCACTATAAAATAAGACTACTTCTAGATATGAAAATGTGTAATGCGTGGCTGCTTTATAGAAGAATTTATCCTAATACCGACAACAAGGACCGAGTGTTATGTTCTGCTGATTTGCGGCTAGAAATTGCTGAGATATAGCCTTATGTTTTAATAAGAATAATAACTATTTTCACGTTTTTCATACATCGTAACTTTTCATATGTTTTAACACCATGATGCACTTCTGCATCATCATGTTTTTTTTTTTCAAAAATAAATATTTTTTCTGACACAAATTTAATTTTATTATTTTTCCTATTATTCATGTTCGATAAATGACCTGTTGCAATTAAAAAAATAAAAAATAAAAAAAAATCTTGCGTCATAAAGGGTTATGTTAAGTGTTCAAATTAATTCGCAAGCAAATATATTTGGAAATTAAAAGAAGATAATAATTCGGAAGAAGTTTTAAGTGATATGTTGGAAATAAAATCGAAGTACAAAAAAGAGAGCCCAAGAAGCCCAAACGAAAACGCCATAAGAGATGCAAATAAAAATCACCAAATAAGTCGAAGAAAAGCGGGTTATTTATTTTGCATAAGAAAGCGTGTATTAAACAGTGAGGAGTCAAACACAGTGAACGATAAAGGGAAAACACGGAAAGAAAACCAATTTGTTCTAACCAGCCAGATATTTTATAACCCGACACTTTTCGAGTTACTATGCTTTGTTTTTCTATCACTTTGCGGTTGCTTATGGGCTATGGAGTATTTGATGTTGGAGAATAGGCATGCAATGATGTGTGCATGTGTGTGTGTAGAGCAGTAGAACGATGTGAAAGCGTGTAACTAGCAGGTTGTGGGCTTGTGGGTTGGTAGAATTCATCGCTTGCGTGTGCAGGAGTAGGAAACACACAAATATTGCGTTTATATGCACATATTAAGATTCATGTTGCTTGTTATATTGCTACATTGTTGAAAAGTAGAATTTTGAAAGGTTACTGGGTGAGAATCGAGTTATATTACCTCGCCACTGCTAGGTAATAAATATCTTTATTTAAGTATTCTTTACCATTATCGCAAACCAGATTTTAATCCTTTTTCCTGTTAAGTTTTTTAGTAGATTGTCATAATCGATAAAACATTTATGCGTATCTGACTTTTTTTTTAATAGTATATGGTGTACCTAGTCTAGCTAGTTTGTTATAATCGTCAAGAAATGTTAAAAAATATTTTGATCCACAATTTCCTACTGTTGAGTGAGGTCCATTAAGGTCAGTATGAACAACATCTATAATGTCTTTTGCACTTTGTTTGTTATTGTCAAAGGGTAAGTTACACATTTTGCTTTCAATGAATATGGCTCATTTTAAATATCTTTTTTCCAATTCTTTGGGTAAACCAATTAAAAAATTTTAGTGACATAATTTGTTTAAATATTAAAACTTTGCATGTCCTAATGCTCTATGCCCTTTTTTCTTTAAGGTCATATTATCATTTTTAACTATACTAACGCTGACTTCCTTATTTTGATTGTTTATAACGAAACTTGTCATATGATATAAATTTTCATTTTTTATTGCTATAGCTATCAAAATTTTGTCTTGATTACAAATCATAGAATTATTATTATAAGAAATATTTTTATTATTATTTGTAACCTTTGAATGACTAATCAGATAAACATTGTTCAAAGTTATGTCACTATTCGGATAACCTCGTTAAGCGCCTCTGAACTGATAGCGTCCTTGACGGCGTCCACGGTGTGGTGCCTCTTTTGTTGGGCATTCGTTTTCCTTGCATGTACATATGTTGTAAATTCATTTGAATTGCTTTCCGTTTTTTCCTTCATTTGTTTTTCTTCCACGGATTTAATTTTTAGTTTAGATTTTAAAAATTCAACAGCTTTATCCTTTTCTGGTAACACATCAATAAAACCTCCAACATAACTGTACTATGACGGTAGCGCTTTTAACATATACTTTGGTTTTTGGTCTTTTTCCGTTAATATTCCACCTGAAGCCTTACTGTCTTTTTAATTAATTTACCACTTTTCTTATTAAGACTACGCTCTGCTACCATGTTGAATAAATAACATTTAATTTTATCTTAATGCAGATTTATAAACAAACTTAAATCCATTATTTTCTATTACAATATGTACTTAACATATATGCTTAAAGTTACGCTCCCAAAATCTGACTAACTTATAGAATACGAATGGTCGACTTAACATGAGACAAGACCATTTTAAACAAATTTGAGTGGATTCTAAAAAAAGTGATTTTCTTTTTTTAAGTTTTTATATCTGAAGTATCTTAGCGCAGATTAAAAAAATGATTAATGTATGTCATCCGAAAGCTTTGTTTACCGCTTGAATTCTGCGTCGTATGGCGATTATTCAACTTTAACAGTATTCATTTGTTGCCATTTTTATAGACCTTCTTAATCGCTGCCTTAAATACCTACCACCTTGATCAAAAAGTTCCCGGTGGCTTCACCATGTGGCGCTCCCATTGTTCCAATTTGAGTTTTGTTTTTTATTTAAGTTGGTACATCTGTTGTTGACATTCCCTCTTAGCGTCATAGCTTGACATTTGCAAAAGTTACGTATCCAAAAGTACATCTATATCTCTGTGTGTTGGCGATTTTTTACAATTTTAGAATTGGATTTAAGTTTGCAACAACGAACTTGTATTAAATTTTGTGTAAAAAACTAATTTAATGGTGCGCGAACGTTTGAATTATTGGAAAAGTGTTTCGGCAACGACCGGCACTAAAGAAAACGGTCGTTTACCAGTGGCACGAGCGATTCAAAAGTGGTCGTGAGTTAATCGAAGATGATGAACGCAGTGAGAGACCATCGACATCGAAAACCGACGAAAACATTGATGAAGTAAAAGAAATATTGATCAATAGCCGCCTATGGATCCGTCCAAGGCATTTTGGTTAATGATTTGGGTTTCCGTCGTGTAGCAGCAAAGTTGGTGCCAAAAGACCTCAATTTCATGCAAAAAAGGGACCGTGTTGACGTCGCAAAAGAGATGATTTGTGAGACTGACTCCGATCCCACCTTCATTAAAAAGATCAATACTGGAGACGAGACGTGGGTTTATGAGTACGACACGCAATTCAGATATCAGGCAAGTGAATGACGTTCACCAAATGAGCCGAGACGAAAAAAACCACGTCGTTTTCAGTCAAAAAAGAAAGTAATGCTCACGGTTTTCATGGATTACAGCGGTGTACTGCATCATGAATTTTTGCCAGAAGGCCAGACAGTAAGCAAAGAGTATTATTTGGGCGTTATGAGACGTTTGCGTGAAGCACAGTGTCATCATTATTCGAAATTTGTTGACGAAAAATGCAAAAAATACCATCCAACATCCATCGAATTTACCTGATTTGGCTCTCTGTGACTTCTTTCTGTTCAATCGAGTTAAAAAAAACTAAAAACCGAATATAAAAAATGTTTCGAAGATTGGATCAAGCGCAGGCATAAGTGTGTTGTAGTCGATGGGGATTACTTTAAAGGGGACAATATAGATTTAGATGAATAAACTTGTATTATTAATTTTCTGAATAAATTTTTGATCAAGGTAATATTTGCTTTTTCGGTTCATCGATATTATTTATGCCTTTAAAAGTGCCCAGCATTTCTCAATCGCACTCAAATCGGGGCTGTTTCCAGGCCAGACTAGTGTTTTTAAGCCGATACATGTTAGAAAATCCTTTACCTAATAGCACACTAAATGATGCCATTTAGTTTCTAATCTAATTCCATAGATTTTTGTAAGGAAGGAGCTTACCTTTTTAGCTCGATGCCAATCTTGAAACATACTGTCAACAGAGCAACTATGGAAGGTACCAGATGATCTGTTATGATGTTTATAGAGCTGTCTGTCCTTGGCCGAAAAATGAAATACAGGCCATATCAGAAAACTTAGAGGAAATTAGTTAATGCAATCTTTTTAAATATTCTTCGCGCTACGTGCGAATCATCTGCTATGATCTGCTTAAAATATAACGCTAAATGCTGATCATTATAGTACGCAGCTTGATTTTTTGAACGAAGAAATTCATCACTACAATGCAAGACCCCACCCACCATATTCTCCTGTTATTGCATCATCCGATTACCACCAACTTATTTTCCAACTGATTGGATAAGCTTCCAAAACGCTTGCAAACAGTTTTAACCAATGAAGTGAAGTACATTTCTGACTGAATAATTTTTAAAAAGCTAAAAACTGAAGAAAAAATCATATTGTGTTTGTGCTATGTTAATAGATTTCGATTAGTACATACTCCAAAAATGCAAAAGTTAATCGTATTTTGTGTACTACAAAAATCAATGGCGGATTTTAGTCAAAATCTAATGGCTGCGATTCGGCATGAAGACGTATACATTTTCTTAAAAAAATATCTTAAAACGTTATAGAAACATTTAAATGTAAAGATATTACCAAATGTTCATTTTAGATTATAGGAATGCAAGAACATCAGAAAAATAAGGAAAAGCAAATGTATTATTGGTATAGCTTCGCTATTATATGATAGTAATACCAAACTAAACGATATTTCGGGAGTAAATAAATATAGGATAGTGGTAGAATATAAAAGGCTTAACCAAATTACAGTTGATAATAAATATCCACTTCCCATGTTGGGGAAAACATAATATTTTGGTTCACTAGATCTACATAAAGGATATGATCAGATCCTTGTAGTTAAAAAAGGCATCAAGAAAAGATATTTGTAACACCTGATGGAGGATGGAATATGTGATGCCTTAATAAATTAAATATTGCGAGAATGCATAAATAAAATATGTGTACTGTATAGTTTATCTTAACAATATACTCACTCTTCTTCTCTCAATACTCACTTCCCCACCACTCCTGAAGATCAGCTTAAATTATTGGAAAGAATCTTCAAAATTCTAACTGCTCATAATTGAAAGATTCAGGCTGATAAATGTAGTTTTATGGGGAGACTCGTTTTTTAGGGCACATACTTGCAAATTTGGTAAAGCCAAATCCGAATAAAGAAAAGGTTATCATGAAAATCGGACCATAGAAAACGGAAATACAGCTGGGTTTTATAGGAAGTTTATCAAAGGTTATTGGAAAATAGTACGTCCTTTGATAAAATATTTAATTTTATTATAAATTTAAGTTTATTAGAAACCATGCATCAAAAAAGTATCTAAGTTCTAAATATAAAGAAAAGGAGTTCTCCCAAAGAAACCAAATGTGGATTCCGAAATTTTAGGAATACAATTTTGAAATCAAATATCTCAACGGCAAAAATTAAAGTGTCAGATTGATTCTGACACAATGTATTCAGTAGATGAACAGTTACTGGACCACATAGGGATAAGAAAAGAGATAATAATTATAACGGGTTGTCCAAATACTAGTTTTTGTATCATATGTTATTTTAACATTAATAGCTCCTTCCCGTTCGAAATCTTGACTGTCAGTAAGTATCATACCTCCGCAGAACGAAATGAATCGCTTTACACTTAAACAACGTTGGGAAATGCGAGTATTGCAAACTTATTTCAAAAGTCAGTGCGGTGTGGGAATGTGGCTGATGTGGCCGAGAGTATTGGACTCAATCCAGGAACAACGACTCGCCATCGATCTTATCAACTCAACATTTAACGCACCAGTCTGATGAGAATTTTAAACAAAAATCTCGGATTATTCCTTTACAAAGGCCAGTTGGCTCAGCAATTGAAGGCAAACGACCATCCGCTTCGTTATTGCTTCTCTGTCTGAGCCTTACAGCAGCTCGAATTGGACGTCTAATTTGACAAAAAAATCATTTTTTCTGATAAGGCGCATTTTCATCTCGGCAGCTATGGTAACAAACAAAATTATCGCATCTGGAGATCGAAAAAATCGAACATGATTTTCAAGAAGCCAATACAGCCGCAGAAAGTGATAGTTTGGTGTAGGTTTTTTAGTGGTGGCATCATTGGCCTATTTTATTTCGAAAATGCCACTGTAAAGGCGATTTCGGTCAACGGTGAGCTTTCTTTTGTGCGATGCCCTTAAAGATCGAAATTATCCGGACAATCAAGCCCTTAAAGTGAATATCGTCCTTGCCATTCGTAAACCAAAAACAGTCAACTAGGTCTTGAAAAATTGGGTTGGCAGGATGAGCTACTGCAAAGCCAGCCGAGGCAACCACATGAATGAGCCCATAACATACCAAATATAATTGATTTTTCTTAATTTTATTTTATTTAAAAAAAAACTTGTATTTGGACCACCATGTTCAAATGTTCAAATAGGGAAATAATATTTTAAATGGAATAAAAATAATACAAATTAATCTGCAAAATGAAGAAATCTCGATTAAAGAAATGTTAAAAAGTAGTATAAAACCTGGACACATAGGAATATATTCAGAAGTAAATAATAAAGATTATAACACAGTACAGCTGCTTCAATGATCATGGAACTAAATTTAGAAAAGCAATAAAAAGGCCACAAGGAATAGGAAGCGAAGAAGAGTATCATAAACAAATATCCATGAATCATGTCATACAAGATAGCCATTGCATAGTGACCTAAATGAGACTTTTAAGACACTGGAAGACAAGATTTATTATCCTAAATTTCGAGAACATATCCAATTTATTATAAGAAATTGCAGCAAATTTAAATAAATAAAATATGACAAAAATCCAATAAAATCTATGTTTAACATAACCGAAACACTAACCGACAAAAATAAAATTATACATACACCTAGACATTTTTCATTATATGAATCAACCTTTCTTATAATTATTGACAAATCAACAAAATTTGCCGCTGCTTATGGGATACAATGTCTGAAAAATGTCAGCCTCGACTCTGCCCACAAATAGTCATTTTTTATGAAAGTTTATTATTATTATTATTATTATTATTATTATTATTATTATTATCACTTTTATCACGTCTTAGCATAATTGCGGCAGTATTTATTCGCAAATAAATACAAAAGAAAGAGCTTTGATATTTTCTTTTAGCGCTTAGATCGTTGGTGGAGCATTGGCGTAGCCTCAAAGAAAAAACCCTTATCTTGTAAAACTCTCCGACTTCGGCGGCTTGTCACGCAAAAAGGCATTGTTTCAGCAGCTCTGTGGAATGTGGCGCTGACCTGCTGAAAATTAACGCTGTCCACGTCTATAGCATCAGTTTCAGGCCAAAATAAGTCAGTCGACATCGTTCGTTAATGTAATCCATTCACGAGATGTCAGATTATCTAAATTCAGGATTTCTTATAGTTCCATAGCTTTAAATGCTAAAAAAGCATTTTTTTAAATTTTCATTGGGTATCCCGCTCCGTGGGAAAAAGAAATTTCAACTCCCTTTCCGCAAGGTTTAGTCGCTCACGCGACTTAGTTGCTCCGCTAAAGGTATGTCAACAACTCTTAGGCTGATGCCTATACCTACAAAACACTCATGAATCAAACCACCAAAGCGCAGAGAGTCACATTTGTACTCGTGCAAACAAAAGTTTTTCCGATACACATAAACCTGCCTACCACCGTTTGGTGGTTTTATACAACAATTCAATCTGAACTAAATTACAAAATTTTACTTCTGGATCAAGAAAACAAATAAATATATCTAGAAAATAATGTAAATCAAATACTTGATAACATCATGGCAATTAAGAACCATTTAATTCATCCGAGTATATTAACAATAGAAGAGTTAGACTATTCTAATATACATTTTCTTACATAAAAACATGTTCATTAATTTATAATAATGTAATAAGCATAGAAGAAATAGATGATGAATCTATTTTGCTCATACATATATATGAATTCTATGTTCCAGAATAGTGATAACCGAATTATAAATTTAACAGAAAACTACATATTTAATCAATTTTAATAATTGTACTTTTTAAATAAAACAAAGGAAATTCTATAATAGAAAAATTACTGTAACTCTTAAGTACTATGTACAAACCACAGAAAACTAAAATTCACATTATTTTCTGAACACACCTCATATGCACAGAATATTGTTGTGTAGCTAAATATTGTATTACGTCAAAGGTATCCCGCGATTTGAAAATCAAAAATGAACAAACAAAATTCCAGAAAATCATTAGTTAAATGACGTTAACCAAAGAAAATCGGCAGTTTAGTTAACTCTCTGGTTAACTAACTAAACTATGGATTCTATCGGTAAAATTTTGCTGAACAAACGCAATCGATGGTTAAGTCCGCGCGATGGGTACCGTGTTTGCTCCCACCGGAGAACAAGCGCAATTGTGAGATCACTTCACAGACGTGCTTAGTACTGTTAAATCGAAATCGGAGGATTTTTTGCCGTTTCGCAACCGTCGATGAGAAATGGATACATTGGTACGCACCAGAGACTAAAGAACAATCGAAACTTTTACTAATGAGCCGATCCAACGACCAAATTTGGCGAAGAAAAAAGTTCTTCCACCACGATAAAATACCGGCTCACACCTTCGCAGTCGCCACAGCCAAATTGGTTGAATTGCACTACGAATTACTCCCCCATCCATCGTATCAAGTTGAAAGGGGATTATATTGTATAAACAACCCTAGTATACTTGTGGGTCGGGGGTACATTTTGAAATTTAACCACCGCCCATATAAGAATTGAGTGTCAAAATATCTACCAAAATTCCTTTTATCCACAAAACCAGTAATTCGTCTACGCCGTGTTGGCATGCCGTCAAAAGTTACGTTATCGAATGTACCCTCAATGTACAATGTACAAATTGAGCGCACCTTCAAATTCTGCTTACCATATAGAATTTTTTTTTTTTCGTGCTAGTAAGCATGTTCCATCTGAGACAGAGGATGCATTTGCAAAGTATTTTTGCGCACATGGAGTTCGACCATTCTCGCCATGATCTTCAACTTGAAGGAAGTTAGACTTAAAGGTCTGAAGATCTTGGCGAGCGTTCGCCGAGTTTTCGGTATGTATGCCAGTGCCAGCCTAGCAGTGAAGATTCTCTTCAGAGTTAACAAAAGCTGGTCTATAACTTTTTGTTGCATAACTTAGTAAACACCATAGGGGCCAGGCGACTCACCTCTCACCACGACCGATTTGGTTTTCCGCAATTTTTTCTTTTTTAGTAAAGTCGAGTTCTCGCATCCCATTCTGAATTCGATGCATCTATGGTCCGATGTACCGATAGTATTTTCTAGCCAGTAATCTACTACAATACTTGTTGGATAACATTAAGTTTATTGTTTATTTTCGTAACAAAACTTGGCTTCGAGCCAACATCGACCTACTTATCAGACAATAGTATGAAACCCAGAAGATGATTGTCTCTCAATCTTGGGTCTGCGCATAAATCGGCAGGGGTTTCTTTAGTATGTGGTTAAATGAAAATTGCCAATATTGCAAATGTTATTCCCCACCAATAGGTTAAACTGTGAAAGGATTGAACATTTTTTATTTTTAGCTACCGGTAAAGCACAGAGTATCATACATAAAGTACAAATTATAAATTGTTGATGAATTGACTATTTACTTGTATGATAGCTAATATTTGCTGCCAAGTAAAATCTGATTATTATTTATCGATATTTAAAAGTAAACATCTATCTTTTTTTTCCTAGTAGGTAGTAGTTCTCGTATACTATGTATATTTTAAGCTTTCGCTTGTAGGAAATATATACCTTTTTGCATACAAATCTGACGTCGAGAAAAAAAGAAGTCTTACACGTCTTACGGCAGTACGAACTTTTGTCCTAAATTTCTTCTGTTCACATTATTTTTTATTCCGCAATAAAAACAAGAATACCACAGATATTACAAAACTGGAGGATAATGTAAATCAAAGGTGATTAGTTAAACCATTTTAAATGTTGTAAATATACAGTGCGTAAATCAAAATAAATGCCTGAGCTTGGGCTTGTACCAATAAGAAAACCAAATTTCCAATGTACATTAAAGAAATTAAAATGTATAGTATTGCTATGTTTATAAAAGTTTTAATTTCCATTCGAGTCCGGAATGAGTGATTTTTGGAGTGAAAACAATGAAAATGCCATTAGAAAGCATAAAAAGGGTAGTTCTACTGGGTAGTTTCCACTCCACACATTGTAGTTATTTGAAAACTATTGTGAATCGTATTGCTTATTTGCAACGCCTAAAATCCTACGACAAAAAAAAATATATTTACATATCCTTCACTTTTTAACTTGTGATTACGAATTATTAAAAAATGTTGAATTTGGTTGAAAATATTTGATATGGGAGATTTAATTAAATAACTTTATAATACACGTGCAGTATTTATTACGCGCATCTCATCTATGGCACCAATAATATGATCTCAATCCCACCTATCCAGGAACACCCACATCATACCATAAAATATCACACTACACTACACCACAGCAAGGCGAAGCAGCAGCACCAATAGCACCAGGGCCATTACCAGTCGCCTTAACCAACCCCAAAATGATGAGTGTGGCGCTGGCGACTGACGACGGCAATGAAGTTTTAGGTAAAATTTTGTGTTGCTATGCGCTCGAAAGATTACGCGACAGCATATACATTTTTTTTCATCTGGGAATTGTTTACTGAAAAGAGACAGCGCGATACACTAATATAAACATGCACTTGTCGGAATAAGATAACTAGAGGGTGTTGGCAGCTTTGGAGAGTATCGAACAGAAACAGTGCCATATTCTTCCAGTTGACAAAGTGGCAAAATAAAATGTAAATCGGTATGGAACCGTTTCAGTTGTTTATCTATGCTAAGTTAGGGAAAATGTATCATAGACACAATTTCGTGGTGAATTTTTAAGGGTGGATTTTGATATTTTAGTTGGCAACTAAAATTGTAAAAAATACTCATATATGGTATGTTATATATATAACATAAATCCATATTACTTCAAAATATTCTAAATCCATTATATTATTATATAATATATACTAAGTATTTGGTTCAACATGAGTTCAGTGTTATTCAGTTTAATTTAAATTGGTTAAATTTGACTTTAATAAAATTGTAGAATTTTGGTGAGGGGTGAAGCTTCCATTCCATAACTTGAAAACTAAGCCTTAAAAACTAACAATGATATCTAAAAAACTAAAAAAATATCGGGTTTGAGACAAGGAGTACTTAGGTACAAATCAAAAACGGAGAGGTTACAATCGACCTTTCGGAGCATACGGCAAATTGATTCACTGGAATCATAAGAGGTACGATAGGTAGATATACTGAAAAAAGGGAACATCGTAAATTGCGAGGGTTAGTATTTTAAAAAATATAATTTTAAGGGGAGGCGCAATCCACAAATCAAAGCAATCTCTGAATGAAAAGAATGCCAGATACGTATGGTCACAACAATTCCTTGAAAGATTGTTTGATAAAGCTTTAAGGATTATCTCATCAATATGGGAGCAGAAATTTAACTGCATATCGTGCAATATTTTAAAGTCATGACAGGATTGAACCTGGAGCATAAGTTGGCTGTGCAGAAGATAAAGTCGAAGAGGAAATTGAATTCACGTACGTGACTAAGTTATATATTAACATTTATAGACTTTAAGCTTGAAACAATTTTTAAAGCACCAAGTGGAAAATCTATCAAGATCTCCTTGAAGAAAAAAAAAATAAAAATAAAAATTGTTGGGGTGACGAAATAGCTTTGGACAATTTAATGTCGTCGGCGGTTGGGGGCAATGTTTAATAATTCGCTCAAGAACATTTATAGTTAAGATAAAAAGAAGAGGACCTAAATGGTTTCCTAGTAGGGCACCTGAAGAAGCCGAAATCGGGGTTGAAATGGCTGACCTACAGCGAATGCTATAATAACGGTATTCCAAACGTGCTGAAATAGATATTAATTTTACGAAAATACATTGTATATATAACATAAATATTTCATGCAAAAAACCTTTAATAATTTAGAATCCTTTCCCACAAAATTTCTTGTTTTCAATAGCTCCTTTTATCTAAATTACTTGTCTTAAGAATTTTAATCTTAATAGTTTTTGTAGTGTTATTTATGCTATGTTATTTTATTTTATTCGATACACTACACACATAAAATGGACCAATGATATAACAGAGTTTCTCTTATATTGGTGGCTGAGCTCCTATTTAATATCGTAAGAATATTTTAGTTAAAGTTTATTTTATTTAGTTTTATATAAACAATTCACACTTACATTTTGTTTACATAATAACTATTCTTATTTATTACTTAAACTTAACAGAGCCAATAATATTTATTTTAAATACATTTACATTTATTGACTTCATTCAATTATTAAGTTAAATAATTAATTCTTAAATAGTTTAAAACTTGTATATACATATAAAGGAATTTTTCATGTTCGCATCAAAAAAACTAGGTAGTCTTAAATTACGTCTTTTCCTTAGAGCGTGTGGTTGCAAGACTTCAATATAGCGAATTGAACATGATCACGTACCACAATTTGGAATTTAATTGCAATTTAAACACCTATTTCTTATTTCTTTGCTTCACAGATGGCCACTTCACTGAATTTAACATATCGATAAATTTTAAATCAGACACCAAGGGAGGAAATAGTTTTCATCAGTGATGGATATTTCAGGTGTCGAATCGCTATCATGGTATCATGGACGAACCACTTAAGAGTCCGTCAGTCTACAAAGGTTTTGTTTATTGTATCCACATTTCTCAAGGATCTACGGCCGTAAATTTTGAATTATGAAGAGTCACTAGATTTTTTTTTTTTGTACATAACAACTAGAGAAGTACGTAGATTTTTTTAAATACAATATATGTATTAAATTTTGGCAGAATGACGCACTTCCAAAGTGAAACTTGCAAAATTCGCAGAAAAATCGCCAGAAATTTGTTATTGTAATAACAAATAAACTGTGCCATATTAAACAAAATCCTATTTACATATTTAAACAATATATTTTTAAAGATCTAGTTAAAATTTTAAGTGTATTGGTTAAAAATTGTTCAAGTTATGGGTGCGGCCAAAGTAATAAATGCAGTTTTGAGATAAATGTGTTTAAAATTTTCAGTTATAGAAATATATTAAATACCTGGCGGCGTTGTACTATACTTTGAATAACAAAGTATATCTTTTGGGATATCATTTTTGAGGTGCTAAGGGACCATTGAAAGCAATAAAAAGTTAATTAATTTTTGAAAATCCTAGAGTGGCCTTAACCCTTAACATCAAATTGAAGATGAAATAAATTTCATGTCTTATCAGAGAGATATAAACAGAAGGTTCCACTATATCCACAGTTCATTTTTTGAGGCGGTTGCATTTGATGAAACTTATGCTCATCTGAAACGTTGTTTAACGAATTTCGGACATAGATTTCTCATTCTAGCCAACTTCTAAAGCAGACGATGGACTAAATAACAATTAAAAAATATGAAATTGACAACATTTTCACGCGCGCAGTTGGGACTAATGCGGGCTTATGGTGAGTGACGAAATAACCCGTAAGGGACTCTACCTGCCTATATGAAACTAACAAAATATTTTTTTGGCCAAAGACGTTGTTATACTTGGAATGTGTTAAAACTATCTGGTGCACATTTTCTTCTGACCTTCACAAGTGAATTACTATTCTACTTGGTCAGGAACAATATTATCTATAATCAAACAAACCTACGGTGGTAGTACTTGGTGGAGCAGGTCCTTAACTAGCATGCCTCTCTAGCTAGCTCGGCCTTTAGCTATCTTTCTCCAGTTGCACACATGAAGTTAACTGAGATCTTCTTCCACTGTGTGCGTCATTTTAGATGAAGTCGCTGTCTACTGCGTTGTCCCTCTGGATTGGAGTCGAAAACTTTCCGGATTGTGACTCCATGTCACAATCCTCAAGGTGATTTAACCATTTAAGCCGGGTTATGCGAGGTTTCCTGATGTTTGCATCGCTGCACAGTCCATAAAGTACGGTGTTAAAACGTCTCCTCCATTCTTCATTGATGCACAGGAAGAACTTTTATTGCTTTCGTCAGTGTAAAGCAAAATTGGAATGGTCAGTGTTACGTATAATGTCTTTTTGGTTGCTCGAGAGAGCGCCATTGCCTTTTAAGCCTAATAAAATAGAGATGAACAAGGATGATTCTTCGCTAGTTTCTACGCTGATGTCGTTTTTGAAGTTGTTAGCAGACCTAAGGTAGATAAAATCCCTTAGTACTTCAAAGTTGTAGTTGCTTATTGTGATTTTTTGTCCTAGACGTCGATGTTATGTGTCTTTTTTGTTTTTCCTTTATTGATCTCTAAGCCTATCATTGCCGCTTCTGCTTTAATAGTCGCAAACGCCCCATATACAACACGCTGTGTTCTTCCCATTATGTGAATTTCATCTGCATACGCGAGTAACTGAACCGACTCTTGAAAGATGGTGTCTCTAGAATTGACTTACTAAGGGCTGGTCAGAATGCATACGAAGTGTCCTAGGCTTTCACATCATACAGCAGACCGGATTTTATATATAGTACGATGTTGAGGAGGCTTATTTCCCTGTAGTTTGGGCAAACAATGCTGAGGTTCGATTCGCCGGGCATGGTTTTGTCGAACCAGATTTTAGTGATGTGTAGATGTATGCTCCGTATCCAATTATCACCCATATCTTTTAACCTCCTTAGCAGTTAAGCCATTGGGTCCAGCAGCTTCGTTAGACTTAAGCTTGAAAATCCGTAATTTCATCTACGTTGAGTAGACGGAAATGTTTTCTGTCTTTGTACAGGATTATGTAGGTACAAGTATATCGAAAATAGTTTTGTACTTAGAAGGGAAAACGACTAAATGTCGGTAACATGTCATACGACCCATCTTCATCTAGGAAAGAATGAACATATTAATATATTATAATATTTGTATAAACCATTAAAGTAATATCACTCCACAGCAATGATAACTTTGACTTTTAATCCCATTGTAAACTGAATTAGGAGGAATTAAAAAATATTGTATGTGTAATATGTGTAATGTGTAATAAGTTAGTAGGGAAGACATAGGAATTCAATAAAGCATCGATTCACTGGCCATACTTATTGATGCTCAATCTCAGAAATACATATTTATCACTTATGCGGTAAAATAGCAATCTAACCCCACGACAGCATTGTACACATTTCTCAATTTTCAATTTTCTTCAATACACATTGATCTTAACATACAATGCCTTTTTTCCACGACTGTATTCATATCCATATGCGAGTATAAACTAGATAATGAAGAATTGGAAGGGATTTAAACTGATGGGATCAAAATTTTCTACCCAATCCCTAATCACTTATATACTCGTATGCAGAACATTGTAGGGTTATATTAGCTTCCTGAGCATAGGATAATGAATTTGCTTGTATAGACGAGAGGTTATAGCAAAATGAAAAATGAAAAAATTTGCTACAAACGTCAATCTAAGGGTGATATATCAGAAGAATCTAAAACTATGTTATCTCTAAAAGGGGCTAAAGGGATCGTTTTGATTCATTATCTTAGGTATACGGAAAAAAGTTGGAAAACAGGAATCAAAAGCTCAGATACATACAGAAATGTTGTAAGGATTTGTAGGAGTATAACATATATTTATTTTGTATTTCCAATAACAATGGTCATTCAAATAGGGACTCCAACGTATCTAAGGCCATTTACCATACAGGTTGTTTAATATGATACAATGAAGGAGCAGTATACGTAAAAGTAAAGATATAACATTATTCCTTGGTAGCGCAATTGCTGGTGAAAAACAGAATTGGTTTGTAAAATTTATTTGCAAAATCTCGTGGTGCGCAAAGCGTGATGATAACGATTGAAGATTTTGCAGAAATCCAATTCTTCTTCCTGAATTAAAACCACAGAGTTTTTTCCTGTTGTACCATCGACGTAGATGTAGTCGTATTTATGAAGTAAATAAATAAGCGGACACTCTTATAAGTATGTTCTACAATCTCTAAGGTGAGATTGAAGCGTCCATCATTATTCAAATTGGTTGAATGCTAAGTAAGTTTTACTATTGGAGAACTCATAAGTACTGAAGGAGATGAGAAAAAGGAGCTAGGAATAACATATTCATATGTACTACGCGGTATGAAAAGTAACCTCCTTGGGAATGAAAACATTTTTTTTTTTTTAATGTTTTTTTGTTTTATTCAATATAGTCCGCTTCTAGTTTGATACACTTATTCCAGCGATTTTCCAACCTTTTGATCCCGTCCGAAAAGTAATTTTCCGGAACGTCTGCAAAATACTCCTCCGTGGCATCGATGATTTCCTCGCGTGATCTGAATTTTTTATTGATGAGCTATCTTTTGAGGCTTGGGAAAAGATAATAGTCCGAGGGAGCCAAATCGGGCGAATATGGTGAATGCGACAGCAATTGGAGCAGTAAGTCATTGATTTTAGCCGTGGTTGCGATGCTCTTGTGCGCCAGTGCATTGTCTTTCAAAAACAAAATTTTTGTTCGCTTCATGTGAGGCCGTTTTGCAGCGATTTCGGCCTTAAATCGCTAGAATAATGCACAGTTATACTCGCTGTTGATGATTTTTCCTTTTTCAAGATAGTCCACAAAGAGTATGCCCTGACATTCCCAGAAAACCGACACCATAACCTTTTGGACCCATCGAGCCTCCCTCGGCCGCGACGGAGCACTCGTGCCGGCTTCGGTCTATTGCCGGGCACTCATTGTGTTCTCTGATGTGCAATATTGGATCCAAGTTTCAGCTACAGTTACCAATCGACGCCAAAAGTCCGTCTGATTCCGCATCAGCAAGTCCAAACACTCTTTAGAAGTGCTCTCGCGTTCGTGTTTTTGGTCAGGAGTGAGTATGCGCGGCACCCAGCGGCAGGATAACTTTTTCATATGCAGAATATTGCCCAAAATATGGCGTGTGCGCTCAGTACTAATCTTTGTGGTATCTGCTAACTCGCGCACCTTCACTTTCCGGTCAGCCAACATCATTTCATGTATTTTTTTGACATTGTCCTCTGTAACCGCATCGGAGGGCCTGCCGCTACGTACTTGATCGGTAGTGGAGTTGCGGCCGCCACGAAACTCTCGAAACCAATATTTGACGGTATAATCTGACGGAGCCGTAGCCCCATAATATTTATCCAACTTTTCTTTTGTTTCCTTCGTCGTTTTGCCTCTCAAAAAATAATGTTTAATGAGAGAACGAAAATCGTTTTTGTCCATACTCAACATGATGCCAAACACGTCAAAAACAATCAGCTGTTAAAAGAAAACTAAAGACAGTATCGCACTGAAATTTGGCATGTCTGCCTAAATATGAACAGACTTCAAGGCACCATAACCTTTTTTGCAGTAGCAGCGCATTCTGGCGGTCAAGGAGGTTACTTTTCCCACCTAGTATTTGATTTTGTGGACGTAAAAACGAATTAGGTATATGAAAGCGAATGAATTTCAGGGATGTGGCGGTGGCCACACGGAGAAGGTGATTTGGTTAAGCATTAAACAAAAATTAGGCGTAACGTTACGGTCGCTCGTTTGGAATGGAAAGTGATTTTATGAGTGTGAAACACCCAATTATATCTTAACTATTGTACGAACATGTTATATAAACCAATATCATATTGAAAGAAAATTCGTTGGACAAATTTTAGCTGTTAAGAAATTTAAGAAGATTACACATTACGTTTCGACCTGAAGGATCTGCAATACTTATGCGACGAATAAGTGATGGCTTAGGCGCAAGGCGGCGTTCTTTCTTCACTGATTAGGTGGACTCTCTGCTTGGCGTACAATCATGTGCAAATAATTACATTACTGTCTTCCGGATCATTATTAAAGGTTAATGTATTAGAAACAAATCATCAGTCAATCCTCTTGAAACTGAAGTTTTTTACTTCACGAGAAGAATGAAGCTAACTAGTGTGACTCAAACAGTGTTAAAAGTCTACTGCCGTCATTGCTATTATTTTCAATACGGTCAAAGACAATTTTTTTTTTTTTTTGCCAGGGGAAGATGAACATTTTTTATAGACAGAGGATCGCAGGCGCGTTCTCATAAAAGTTTGAGATTCTTGCTCACTACAAACACTCCCTTCTAAATCAATGTGTTTGTTACTCTTACTAAGTTTAGATTTTTTAAGCAATTTTTCTATCATGAAATAAAAGTGTTTGGCAAATGTCTTTTCAATGAAAGTTCCTACATGTTCCGCTATTTAAATGCGCTTAAATTTGATAGCGCTAAGACGAAAAGGTGCAACAGGTGTCTTCGCAAAGTTTCTGTTTCATCTTCAACATGAAATACATATGTATGTACCTCGGTGTATAGTCAATTTCCATCAGCACTTTATTTTCAAAAGTATGTAAAATATTGGTAATCGGTTTCTTGGCACAACCCTCGAGTATCATGGCCCAAGGAATTAAGCTTACTCCTGACCAAATTCTCCTTTATTCAGTTACGTCGCTGATTCTGATTCTGATTTGCTCCTAAACCCAAACTAGTAATCGGGGATAAGATTTGTTCCGGAATAACCGGCAGTATTTAGTACAATTAAGTAGTCTTCTTTTAAAAATGGTAGATTCAATTAGGAAAACTGAAATTGGTGCATAAGACTTTGAGTCACACGGTGGTTTCCTTGACTTTAGTACCATTATCACTTCAGCAATTCCCACTGACCCTGACATTGCTGGATTTGGCATCGATTTTAAGCAAAATTTGAGAACGAGCACCTTAATCGTTGTTTCAGATGGCTTTGAAATCTTCAGGACTCCAACTACTAGTTTATTTCGGGGATATTTACTGGAAGCGCCATCAACATAGGGAGTGCCGGAAGTCTCTCTTTGGTTTATTTAAGGCCAAAGATAAATGCGTATCTAGACTTCCAGAAATTTATCAGTTTTAGCTAAAGCGACTTTTGCCGATCTGTTTTCTATTTACCATTGCTGCTGAGAACGTTGCACTATCGACTGGTTTTCCATTTTTTAAAACCGCACTTAGGTATCTTAGGATTTCTTCTTAGTAATACTTAAATGGTCATAACGTACTTTTTGCATTTTATAGTTAATTAAATTGCAAATTGCAGAGCTGACCGGTGAAATAATGTACGAGTATTTGATATTAACCAACTCAATCTGTCTTGACAGATTTAAAGAAAAAAGAGAAAAAAAAAATGCAATATTTATAAGATTGATATTATTATTGTTGATTAGAAATCTCTGAGAAAGCATTTCCTCCGTTTCCGTTTACTTTATTTAACGTTGCGGGAACCGTTTCAAAAATTCACCATACCACATGCCATCGGATTTCAATTCAAATTTTATATTCAAATTGAAGAAGCAAACGCCAACTTGAACAACATGTCTCAATCAAAAACTAAACCAAAAACTCTCCACTCTCCAGATTCCGTCTTTTGTATGAATACGCTATACACTCCACCATTCATTTATCTCTCTCATCTTCGCTCTGTTTTTGTATCTATTCCGTGCGATGTTATTACACTTTTGATGCAACTAAACAGGTCAGCCATACCAGCTCCAAAAAAAAAAAAAAAGTACATACTCATCGACCGTATAGTGCTTTCCATTTCTAACCAAGGCGAAATATTACCAATTCATTATGTCTATCGAGAAGAGAAATATTTCTCATCAGTCATTTAACTCGATTGTTAGCCGGAAAGTCTGTGCAGTTTTCCGGATGCGATGTTACCCCGTTTTGGGTAGTTTTTTTTGCCAAATTAACTATAAAACAATCGAAATAGTGGTTCCGGATATCCGCTGAACGTTTTTGTGCCGCAATAATCGTAGCAAAGTTTCATTGTCTCGTTTGGAATTCGCTTTATTTTTTAGATTTTCAATTTAGGAAATCGCTGTTTGCTGTCTGGAGTTAAAGGTTTTTTTTCGATGAATCGGCAAAATATCTTTGTCTCGCTTGTTTAAATTACTTTTAAATTGAGGCGGTAGCTTGTTATCTCGTTTTCTCGCGGTTGATTGCGAAAACGCCTGTTCAATCGTGTGATACGGTGTGGTGTGGTGTGATGCTAAATCAAATTGACAAGTCAGGAAAAAAGTCCATGCAAATAAAAGGCCAGACCACAGAAGAAAACAAAAATGTTTAAAACTTTTGAAAAGTGAGTCAGTGAGTAAAGAACCAACAGAAAAGTTGGCCAAAAATCTTCACCTTGTAGATTGCTTTTCGAATTGCATCGTTGAACGAGTTCTATCAATGTCTTCTATAGTAAGCTCTTTCTTACGCAAGTGCTATGTCACATTTGTCTCTATTGTCTCACCTCACCCAAATAGCTCTAGAGTGAGCGAGACAAGGGGCATGGGCAAAAAAATTTAAGAATTTCTAAGGCAGTAGCAACGACAGCCTAGTAGCAGCAGACAAAAGTTTCTCATCCAAATTTCAAAGTGAAAAAAAAACCAATTTTCTCTAATCAAGCAGATTTGTGAGACTTGTAAAATCGCTCAAAAATGTGAAAATAATGTTAAACAGTTAAATTGTAGTGCCAATATCGTGTATTCCTTTCAAAAACGATGCGGAAAAGTTTTAGAGGTTTTGTCTCGCAAGTGAAATGCGGTCGATCCGTGGTTTTGTGGTGACGGTGTTGTTCTTTTTCCTACTCCTGCAATAGTGCATACAGCTGCGAGGCAAATTCACATTTTTAAGAATATAAGTTTGGTTTTTGAAAATTCGTAAAGTTAAAGAAGAAAATCTATTGCCAGAAGGTTTGACCACAAAATTTTATTTTGTTTCTTTTTTTTTCTGTGTGAAATGAAATCGTTTATATTGGTGAGGTTGTGAACTGGAGTGAGTGAGAAGGGTGGGATGCACTAAATTGCCTGGTAACAGAGTGAGATGCAAGAGTTCATTTGACAGATGTGTGTGGTGGATAAAGATGGTGATTTCCTTTCAGTTCAGAGTCATTCAATGCAGTACCTACTCAAATTTCATTAGGAAAAAAAGGAGTGAACAATTTTAAACAGAAAAGAAAATAAAAAATCAGTCAGATGCGTCGCGAGAAAAGAGGAAAAATCGAAATACCACATCTGATTGTCTGTCTGGCTGTCAGTCAGTCAGTCAGTCAATCTGTTCGTGTTCGATTCGTGCTATGAGAAGTTGATTATTAATTTTGTGGAATAGTATTTTTTGTTTTCTGCTATACTATAATTTTTATTGAAAAATTCACCTTGCTTCATGGCTTTTGCATCTCATTTTAATGCAGTGGAAGCAAATGATTTTGCATCCCTTTTTGGCTTTTAAGTTTACAATGGTCGTTGTCGCTGTCGTTGCGATGTCGATGGCGATGCCGATGTTAGTCCCCGGTTGTCGGTCGGGTACCGAAATGAAATACCAAAGAAGAGAGGTGAATGTTCGCTTTGGTTAGCTATACATTTAGCCATACTCAAACTTAACTCGCACACGTTCACGCGAACACCCATGTGTAGATGTGTGTTTGTGTGCTATTTGGTTTTATTTGTCCTTTTTGTTTGATTTTTTAAAATTTTTGTTCCGTCTTCTGCTGTTATTCTACATATTAAAATTTTTCTCTCCCTCTTGTATAAATTTTTCCTGTTATTTTGGATTGATTTTGGGTATGTTGTTTTGGATAGGTTTTTGGACCTACGAAAAATAAATAAATAAAAAAAGAATCTACGCGTGATTTATTGCCTTTTTGTAGGTTATTTGTTATTAAAATTTAAATTTTGGTTCATCTTTAAATTCTAAAAGGAAAAGGTGTTGATTAGCTGTCATTTAAAACGCTGTAGACTGGTCAAGAGGGGACTTGTGAATGAAAGAAAACTGCTATGAGTTAAAGCAGTGTGAATGGAAGTAATGCGATGCAGCTACAGCTACGACTTCGATTCCTTGGCAACTTTTGTTAATGCCTTTTAGTTTAAGTTTTTGTAAATGAACACTATTTATTAACATAAGTAGGCTTTCTATTGGCACAGGTCGCTTAGGCATGATAATAAATGTTTGTGTCTTCTATCAGGTCTTCCATCGCTTATTAGTGGTTCTTGACTATGGTCAAGTACGCTGTTGTTACCTATCATCACATCACACGTCAATATTCGGACACAGAATGTGTCTGTTGATCACAGTTTGTTACTAAAAAACCAAAAGGGAAATCCTGTAAATACTCAACATGGGAATGCTTAGTTCATGAATTAAGGCCCTTAATTGAGTCAATGTGTGTACATGCAGAATGAACATACTTAATCCTAAAGTAGATTCTGTTGCAAGTGTGAATAAAAAATCTGTTTTTTTTTTTTTGTTTAAAAAACATCAGCATTCCATTATCTTGGATCGTTATTGAAGGCAATAGCCCTAACATCCGGAGTGGTTCTGGTCTTATCCCAACCAAGGAGGACTTGTCCATAAAAGCATTTTCTTCCCAGCAAGATTTAGAGCGGCTGCTTACATGAAAGTCCTTGTCAAATCAATGTTGGGGTGCCCTATGGAAGCATTCAAAATATTGTTTATAATATTGGCGTGACCAGATAGTTCATTTGTCCACTGTGTAATTGTTTTAAAGCGAATAGCTGCGTTAGTAGCCATTTGATTGCTGAACAGATCGAGGGGTGTCAAGTCAAGCGAAGGGAGTAGTACGTAAGGCTTTCGACTTTGTTCAGTTTGCTGAAGTTTACTGCATTGGTTAAGGGCGTCCATTAGACAACTACTTCATGGATGAGTATTGGTCTTATAACAGTCCCAGATATTTCGCTTTTGATTAAGGGAGGGTCTATTGACGTTTAGGCAGGCAGGCTTTTTTTTCTTTTTTGTATTCCAATTTTAATTCGAATGTAACACTAGAAAGTTCTTTTGACTTTTATTTTTTAAATATACATATTTGCTTGCGGATCAATTTGAACACTCAACACTCTTTTAAGACATCATGAGGAATTAAAACTATAATACCTTAACTTCTCTCCATGACAAGGGAATGTGAATTTTTTTCCTACGCAACTCCAGGATGATATCTCAGGAGATTTATAGCCCGACAGGTATTATAAAATACGGCCACGTACGTACGTACCGTACGGTTTAAAGCTACGAGGCTCCCAAAACAGCTTGTTTCTTGTAATCAAACATTGAATTCTAGTCGTGGCAGCAGTTATATACTAGCCGTGAATAGGGAGCTACCTGGAAAATTGGTGTCCAGTAGCAGGACCACTTTAGGTCGTCCAAGAACCATCGGTTTTATGGATAATATTTTTAAAATATTTTTAAATATGTAATTTGACCAGTCAGTTTTACGATAATTTCGAAATGCTAGTTGGCGGAAAGGAGCATCATTCATATTGACTTGAATATATCTGTTGTCTGCAAAAGAGTCACAGAAGATACAATCTAGTTCGTTATCATTTGAGTAATGTCGGAGGCAAGAGTGAAATCTACCACTTCATGTCGGTTTTAAGTTATAAAGTTGGGTTCATTGCCAATATAGTAAACAATGCGATTAGTACTTATAATCAAAAAGTGACTCACCGCTATGGGTAATGTAGGTGCTGCTCCATACCGTATGATGTGCGTTGGGTTCGCCCCCGATGATGAAGCCAGTTTTCAAGATCATCAAAGAGGAGTTGTAACTTTTCCATTAAATATTTAGTGAATATTGAGTAATATACCGTATAATATTTTTAGTTTTCTTGAAATATACTAGGTGGGGTGAAAAGTAACCTCCTTGACCGCCAGAATGCGCTGCTACAGCAAAAAAGGTTATGGTGTCTTGAAGTCCGTTCATATTTAGGTAGACATGCCAAATTTCAGTGCGATACTGTCTTTAGTTTTGTTTTGACAGCTGAGTGTGGTTGACGTGTTTGGCATCATGTTGAGTATGGACAAAAACGATTTTCGTTCTCTCATTAAACATTATTTTTTGAGAGGCAAAACGACGAAGGAAACAAAAGAAAAGTTGGATAAATATTATGGGGCTACGGCTCCGTCAGATTATACCGTCAAATATTGGTTTCGAGAGTTTCGTGGTGGCCGCAACTCCACTACCGATCAAGTACGTAGCGGCAGGCCCTCCGATGCGGTTACAGAGGACAATGTCAAAAAAATACATGAAATTATGTTAGCTGACCGGAAAGTGAAGGTGCGCGAGTTAGCAGATACCACAAAGATTAGTACTGAGCGCACACGCCATATTTTGGGCAATATTCTGCATATGAAAAAGTTATCCTGCCGCTGGGTGCCGCGCATACTCACTCCTGACCAAAAACACGAACGCGAGAGCACTTCTAAAGAGTGTTTGGACTTGCTGATGCGGAATCGGGCGGACTTTTGGCGTCGATTGGTAACTGTTGAGCATCAGAGAACAGAATGAGTGCCCGGCAATGGACTGAAGCTCCGAAGCGGCAGAGAGAGGCTCGATGGGTCGGAAAGGTTATATCGTCGGTTTTCTGGGATCGTCATTTCGTGGACTTGAAAAAGGAAAAACCATCAACAGCGAGTATTACTGTGCATTATTCTAGCGATTGAAGGCCGAAATCGCTGCAAAACGGCCTCACATAAGGCGATTTTTTTTTTTTTTTTTTTTTTTTTTTTTTTCACCACGGCTTAAATCAATGACTTACGGCTCCAATTGCTGTCGCATCCACCATATTCGCCTGATTTGGCTCCCTCGGACTATCATCTCTTTCCAAACCTCAAAAGATGGCTCATCAATAAAAAAATTCATTTTTGCAGACCTTCCGAAAAATTACTTTTCGGACGGAATCAAGAAGTTGGAAAATCGCTGGAATAAGTGTATCAAACTAAAAGGGGACTATATTGAATAAAATAAAAAAAAAAAAACATTTAAAAAAAATTTTTTTCATTCCCAAGGAGGTTACTTTTCACCCCACCAATTGGTTTGAACATACCAATAGATACAGTGAAATTCGACTGAAAATTCGCATATATATATATGCATATATACTCCTAGCAGAATTTTTGAAAAGGACTATTTCGCCTGATGGAAGTGAAAAATGTTGAGGGCTGATTGCAATTACTTTCTTGTACTTAATCCTGCTTCAATTACAACTTAAGAACCAAGCCTATTTCCATTAACTTTTCACTTCCACCAACTAAATCATTGCCTTTGAAATATTCTGCTATAATAAAAGTTGCATTAAACTGTTTGTTGACTTTTTTTATAATATATTAAATAAAAACTTTTTTTTTCAAGATCTTGCGTATGTATAATATCTACTTGACTTATATAAATTAAAACTACGCTAACAAGGAATATGATTCCTCTGTATTCTTAAAATTAAGGATGCATTAATGATCCCATATCATATTACAGCAGCCGTTTGTATATCGCTTGCAAATTTTTTCTTGCTCTGTTAAACGTAATTAATATCGAGTTTTAATGAAATCCGCTTTGTAGCGGTCTAAGTGATCCGCTAGTTTTTCGCCTACTTATGGCCTTTAGAAATGGGGTGGGATGGATATTCTTTGTGTTCCAAGGATTTTTATCAATAAAATGGTTTACATTCATGGGCGTTTATCGCTTAGCAGGATGTAGTAATTTATGTCGGTGGGCAGTTATAGTACATTATAAACACAAACATGTAAAACATAATTCCAAAAGTCCTTAAAAGTTACGTTATAATGTGTAAGTGTTTCCCAATCAAATTGTCGAGCCGTTGTGTCCACTAACAAATGTGTAGACGTAAGAATTAATATAAATTACTTCATTATCATTGACAAGATAATTTATAGTTATAACTCATAAATCTACCTATATATTGGCATTCTAAGTTAATATTCTTCAGCAAGTATCATTATTATTACGTTATCAAGTAATATTACTTATAATACATTTAATATTTCCTAAAATTGATTCCTATTTGGAATTTCAGGTATTTCCTCTGCATACAGTGCATGGAATACGTAAATTCTGATGTGAAAATTTCAAAAAACTGGACATCTTCCGTTTAAGTGTAAAACATACTCTAGCTTTTTGAAATAACAATGATCACAATGGTACTTTCGGGCAATATGGCATGTATTGTAGTTCAGATTGACTAATATATTTGCCTTTAAATTTGTTCTTATCATGCCTTCAACTTGGAAATAATTTATAATACTATACGCTGAGATAGCTGAGCCTTGTTTTCATATTTGTCAAACAATATGAACATTGCCTGTCGTCCGCAGCAAAATCGCAAATTAGTTAGTAGATTTCCATAGTAATAAAGAATATATAGTATTAAAAAGTATTTTGAAATAATTTTTCAGCTGTTAGGCTCATTTAAAATTATTATTTTGATGTTTGGTATTGTATATATTAAGGGCTTATATAAAGAATGTAGGAAATTAATCACAGCAATAAACTGCTGCCAGGAGGTACGCTTAAAAAAGTAATTTATTATAAATCCTGCAGAAAGTACAAGATACCTAATTCAGACTACTGAAGTTGTAGGTAGATCCAAAGCAAAGCAATGATTTTCTCACCCGTGAGAAAGCATATGGAAGACCTAAGCCAGACATATAGCACAGACGTACTCAGATTTGTGAACGCCAGGCCATGGGTCGCTGTTCCATTCAACTTTACAAGAACAGGAGATATTCCCCCAGGTATAAGTTCGACATTATCTTATAGGTTGAATACCCAAATAAGGAAAAAATAATAATGGTCATGATACCTCATATTGATATTTATATAACCGTTCAGACCGCAGTTGAGGTTCAGGAGTCAGTTATTGCTTATTCACAATTGGTCTGTAAGTTCTCACTATAAGAAGATTTAGGACTGCTCGATTGATAGAAAATCTCTGTTTAGTGTCTTATGAAGCAGCTACGCAGCTGATCAACCCTATATTTACCTACCTCCCTCTTTCTCCCTATACTACTCCTTAAAAGCAGTTTTCTTCGTAGAATAAAAACGCTTAAAATCATTCTTCGCTGCTTACTAAGAGGAAGCAGTACAAACTCACTTACTTACAAACGTAAAGATCTTATTTATTTTCAAAACAGTAATCGTTTGTTGATCAATGTATATTCTGCACAAGTATAGTTTTTACGTGTTTTGGTTAAAATTTAAGTAACTATTTAAATTTTTCTACAGTCCAGCAGTCCAACGTGAACATGGGCCGCAATGAATGAACCTCTCCAGTTAGCGCTATTTTTGTACAACTGCTTCCAGGGTACAACTATCTTTATCTGTCTTCGTTTGCGTCCATTGTTGATATGATGTGACTCTTTTATAGCCTCCCTAGAATTTCTTGACAAATTCTTATTACTCAGTTTCTTTTTCGACTAAAGAAGCAGCCAGTAGCAAATAAAACTCTTTGTTTGATATCTGATAAGATATTATTAGCTGTGCTTTTTTGCACGCATATTAGCGATTGTCACAAAAACCCACCAACTCCGATTAAGAGTTTACCATAAAAATTGGTAGCAGAGATACAAATGTCTATTGTATGACGTTTAATGGCAGTTAACCTGTCGGTTGGTGAACAAATTTAATGTATTTTGAAAAACTTTCCTGACAAATGTTTGACATGTCTTAAGATTCATTGAAAAGATTCATTGCTTAGTATTGTAGATAGCGTATATAAATTTACTTAGCGTACATCTGTATTTTATTGTAATACACGCAATTTTTTTTTTTTTAAGAATAGCGGATATGCGAAAAAAACATCTTCATCTTGCTGTAGTAACGAAAGTGAAATTTCATGCTCTTCGTCAAAGTCTCCAGATTTTCTTATCAAAGATTTGAACTCTTTAGCGGATCGGTGATGTCTGGACTTCTAAGTTCAAATGCATAATCTCTCTTAGCAATTATATAGTATTTAGTAGTATAGCTTTTTAAGACGAATGGCATTCTTATCCATCGGTTGGATTAACACCGTGACATTAAGCATAAACCTTTTCTGAATTTGACCATCTTCCGTTTCTTTAACAAGTTATTCTGCCGGTGGGTGACTTGGAGCGTTATCCAGAAGCAAAAGAGCCTCTAGCACATATGCAACCATTTTTTAAAAATTCAGAAATTAATCAGCTCTCTGTTTAGCCTTACCAATAACCAAAGGTTTTAGTTCAAGCAGTCCGGATGCTTTTGCGCAAGTTAAAAAAATCAACTTTTGATGTTTTTTGTACTGGCGCTGTTGCTAAACTAGCGTGAGCATAAATTTCCAAAAAACCCGTTACTCATCGTTAAAATCATATCATTTGTGGGTCCGTTTATTTTAATAACTTCTATTAGATCCTTTTTGAGCGGCTCAACTAAATCAGCGAGTGACGACAATTTTTCTCCGGATTCCTTTAAAATACAAATATGAGCCACCACCCATCATTAGTACTGAAGCTACCACTTCGATTACCGTATAGATTTCGATGAATTATACCAGCTTTTGTTTAAATAATTTTTAAATATTGTATTTGAAAATTCTCCTTTACGCAGGGATTTCCTACGAAGAGAACCATTATGCGTTAAATTCAAGTTTTTCATTTTTTTTTTTCTTCTTTTTTTTTTCCGGCACACGATATTTTAATGAAATTTCCTTAAGTGAAACGCCTTCATTGCGTTTTTCTTTTTCGTTTAACGAAATTCGTTTGCGATAGGTTTTGGAATTTTTCTTAATATTTTTTTAACCACAACTTTAGAAATAGCATGGAAAGAATCAACACACAAATAAAAGCAAGGAGTAAAAGGAAAGATGGAAATCAACTGTAAGAGACCAAAACAAACAGATCAGTCATAAACAAAAAAGCGCGTGTGCAAATCATATACTTTTTTAAGGACGACACAACACAAAGATACAAGTCTACATATTTTTGGGTCCACACATATACAATAAGAAAAACTCGTGGGATTGAAACAAGAATACCTAGACGTAAAATTTGTAGGATCACATAAATATTTCCAGGGCTTTTGTAGCAATTGATTCACACGTTCATTATATCTAATATACTGTTCGCTATATCGAGAATTCTAAAAAGCATTCGTTGGACGTCCCCCGTAATATATAAAGGGTGATTCATCGTGAGGTTTGATTTATAATGTACAATAAACCACATAAATTTAAAAGCGAACTTACAATTTTTATTATCAGTTAAAAGAACAATGCATGGCATTTAATTTTTTGAAAATGATATCATGTAAATGTTGGCCACGACTACGTCTGAGGCGGTCCGTTCGGAAGGGACTTGGGCGACTTGTTTCAGCATAGCGACTGGTATCTCGCGGATAAAACGAGTAATGTTGGCTTCCAAAGCTTCAATCGTAGCTAGCTTATTCCTGAAGACCTGAAAGTTTACATATCCCCAGAGAAAATAGTCAAAGGTGTGATTTCGCACGATCTAGTCGGCAAATTTACCTTAGCAAAACATGAAATTAAGTGCTCACCAAAATGATTTCTCAACAAGTGCATTGTTTCACTTGCTGTATGGCTCGTAGCGTCGTCTTGTTGAAACCAGAGCTTACGGTTACCATTGACGGTAACATTCTAATTTGCCTCATTTTTAAGAAATATGGACCAATTATTTCACTAGCTCATAAACCACAACATACCGTTGTTTTTAATGGATCTAATGGTAGCTCTTGGTACTCTTCGGGTTGCTTATCAGCCCAAATACGGCAATTTTGTTTATTAACGTATCCATTGAGCCAGAAATGGGCTTTATCACTGAACAAAATTTCACGATAAAACACCGGATTTTCATTGAGTTTTTCCAGAGCCCATTCACTGAGAATATGACGCAACGACTTGGCTTCAATTCTTGCACAAGTTGAATTGAGATCAATTGAGATCCTCACGTAAAATATGCCAAGTAGTCGAATACGCCAAGCCAAGCTGCTGAGAACGACGTCGAATCGATTCGTCACGGTCTTCGTGTTCACTCTCAGCTACAGCTGCTATAGTCTCTTCACTACGTGCTGGATGTGGTCTTACCGGTCGAGTAAGGGGACTCAAATTTGCGAATGGTATTGGCAATAATGTGTTTAAGTAGGTCGATTATGCGCACTGTAGGTTCCTCGAATCGCACGAAAAACATTTCTCATAATACAGCTGAACAATGTTGAGACCCTATTGTGGTGTGAGTCTTAACATTTGCCAAACTTGCCAAACGATACTGAACAAAAATGGCAAAGCAGTTTGATAGGAGTCATATAGGAGTATATAGAGCCAAAGTTGCAGTTAAAGAAACATTTGAAAATAATAATATTTTAAAAGTTTAAACTACTGCAAAAACTCTTGCACATATATGTATGTTCGTACTGCACTCACAGTTCAGTATCATAGAAATGCAGTCGCCGAGCACATATATACGGGTACATGTGCACGGTCCCTCAAAAGTGAAACAAAGAAAAAAAAAAAATAATAATAATAATAATAATAACGCTTGTGGAAACATTTAGAAATAGAATAATTTAGAAATTACAATGAATTAAAATTTAATTACAACGGATGAACCGTTTTTGGGAAATCCATGTGCAAATGTAAGAAGAATGCTAAAGCTATTGAATAGTTTGATCGCCGTGTGGAATAACGGGATAATTTATGATTTTGAATAAACGTGTCCGGTCTCCCTGAGCATGAGCGTCGCGGGGCCAGACACTAAAGACTATTCGAGGGTCGGGGGCTCCTCGCTTCAATCCCAGCATCTCTGTTCATTGAACATTGTAACCTGGCTGTTAGTGGCGCAAAACCTGGGACTAACGAGTTAAAAATACTAATGTAAACTTGATAAAAATTGGTTGAACATTCATTTTGGATTTACTTTCGTAAAACATGAAACTATTATTATTGCTATTATTATTATTATTATTATTATTATTATTATTATTATTATTTTTTTTTTTTTTTTTTTTTTTTTTTTTTTTTTTTTTTTTTAAGAACTTACAACTCTCAACAGAATATGAGAACTCTTTGAATCAAAAGTAAACCCCACATGATTTTATCTGCCTGCAAAAAATGTTTGTCTTCGGGACCGGTCGGGATTGAACGTCGGACCGTCCGATCGAGAGCGAATACACTACCACTTGCTCCATGGTTACCTACTAAAAGCCTTATTCGTTAAAAGTAATGTTCTAAAGCTTATATAATAAGTATTCTGTGTAATATTCAACTGCCAGATACCTTTTATCAATTATTCACTATACCAATGCGAACGAAGTACGCAAGCTTATAATACCATATGTATTATATATTACACGTTTTTAGGAATCATTACACACATATGTACATATATACACACAAGTTTATGTAATAATAATGTAAATATATTATTTGGGATGCGTCATTGGTTTTGATATTTGACAAAGAATTCGTTGGCGCACAATATTTAGTTGACCAATATTTCCATTTGTCTGAAGTTATCACTGAAAACAGTTGTAATAATCTATGTTTCTTAGATTTTTGCACGCTGCTCTACATTGTTGGCTAGGCTCGCGAATCAATGTATAAAACAGTAAAATCATTCTAATACAGTTAGTAGGTATATTATTTGATATCATAAGCTTTTTAAACGTTTATACATTTTCAATAATATATGCCATGTTGTAATCATTGGAATTTTACTTTTCTCTTTATCAATGTTTGCCTAAATAACAAAGAAAAATCAAAATAAATAATGAACTCAAAAAATTCCCGCACTTATGTATATGTATGTAGGTATGTTTATGAATAGCTACAATTTATCTGGTGCCTAACCTAGACCAATGTCCAATTTGTATTTTCATATTCAATTAATTGGTTTATTATAACATTTATTATTTTTTCCACCTTACCGTTAATTTGCGCGGTATAGAATTTTAAGTGTGTGAACAAATAATTTGCCTCCTAAACAATGCAATAGTGTCAATAGCATCTAAAAAAATTTGACATATCTTTGATAACGCGTCCGCGTGGTTTATTTGTGTAAACGTAGCAATTCTAAATGTAGGTAAATTGGACGCGATTTGTGATTTTTTATTTATTTATTTTTTATGTTAATATATGCATTGAATTCTATTACGTTTCAATTTGTACATATTGCTGTTGCCTTATATTTCCTTTTTTGCACAATTACTTGAAATGGGCAAAAGAGGTTAATACGCAGTTTAGGCGGGACAACGTTATGAAAATGTATAATACTTTTGCTTTTTTCTTTGTATGACACTCTAAAAGGTAGACAGTGATAAATGTTGTAAGGTGGATACTTTTTTGTAGAGTTACTTAGGAAATCACACGGAAAATGTAACTACTGCAGCAACTGTCAGGAAATAATGCAAAACTGTCAATTATTGTCACATCTTTGACACTCATTTAAGCAAGTATTTATAGTTTTTAGCACTAATGATAGAAGAAATATTTAAAACGTTGGTGTATTGAATTGTCATACTGTGCGACGCATCTCGTAACAATGACAATGTGTTTTATCCATCTGACGTCAGATTTGTTATAGATTCGATGTTAAGTAATAACATTAACAGTTTTTTTTTTTTATAGATGTATATCGTACATATAACATAAAATATTGTTGATTTTTCTTTTCTTTTGTCTTTTCGTTTGTTTGCATATTTGATAATTTTTCCCTATTTATGTCATTGCAGCTCAGTTGCAACAACAATTGATAGTTTTCCAATTGTAATGCAATTCAATATGCATGCATTTAAACAAAAGCCAACTTGAATTTAACTGAATTTATTTTGTTTATATTTATTTTCAGATTAACATCGCTTTCCTGGGATATAAAAAATTGCAATTAACATCACTTAACTCATATCAACACTTTTTGCGTGTTTTGTGACAAATTGTTTAACTAATTTGTGAAAAAAGTAATAAATAGAATCGATGCGATCAAATAAAGATAAAGTTTGGAAAAAATTATATACCTAGAAATAAAGTGGGAAAAAAAAAGTTGTGGTCCTACATTTCAAAATTCAAAAAAAAAAAAAATAATAATAATAAATAAATAAATAAATAAATAAATAAATAAAAAATAAAAAATCAAAATTGTCTGAAATTACCGTAAAATGTATCGGCATCGTCGCTTCGTGTGTCTGTTTCTTAACGTGAAAGATCCAAAAAGTACTTTGCTTAAATTAGTCGGTTTAAATGTTTTGTTGTGAATTTAAATAAAAGTCAATAATTGCCAAGAAAAAAAAATTGAGTTCAGTAAATATTATTTCTGTTTTTCGTTCTATAGCTGGTGGTTCTAAAAGCATTGTAAGCGTAATAAAGAATTATTTGCTACTTATCCTAATTACTTGTAAGGCAACGATTTGTACAGATTTGTTCTAAAAAAAATAAGTGAAAAAAGAATCAATATATGTACCTACATATATGTATGTAATTTTATTTTTATGTTTTTGTTAAAAAAAGGGTTACCATTAGATATTACAACATTGATTGTAATACACGTAGAATTATAGAACTTTGAAACAAAGAAAAACAAAAACACAAAACTTACTTTGACAAAAAAAAAGTTTAATAAGGAAAAAGTCATAATAGTGGTTTTCTTTTAAAAGTAAGTCTTATTTATAAGAAACACAACTGATAAATCTATTCCAAAAGAAGACAAACAAGACCAGAAAATATTTATACTTATATTTAAAATAATTTTTCGTGCTTGAAGTGATCATATAAAACGGATTTTATATGTATAGACCGGATGAAACTAGCGGCTCGGCCATGGATAAAACAAAGCAAAAATGTAAGTTTTACTCAAAAAAAAACAAAAAAACATACAATATTGATTAAAGTCATAGGTAAAATAATAAAAAAAAAAAAAAAAACAACTTGAATGAATGCCGTAGATCGCAATATTTTAATGTCAATCTTCCAAATCTATTTTTTATTTAATATTATAAAAACGCTCGACCAAGCAAAATAGTTTTTTTTTTTTTTTTTTTTTTTTAACAATTTTAATGTATGCTTGGAAGTGCCACCGTATCTATATACGTTGTTGTTGTCCTACGCCAGCAAATGCATTTCCATTCTCATACCACTTTAATAATAACGTAAAAAAAATTGTTCGTGTACAATTTGTGTAACTGGTTTTCTTTTCTTCTAGAATCGGAGCCGAAAAATAAGTTGTTTCCTCACTCCACAATATATTGCTAAGTCGTTCTACTGATCTTGCAAACCCAGTGTTTATAGTCTCCTACTCCTAACATTATTTTCGCTCTTACTTATAACTTGCTTAATTAGATTGCCCTACAGTGTGAGGTGCACAATGGCATCAGCTAGATAAGGTCGTTGGAGCTTTTCTGACGCGGTTGTCTTCTTAGCCCAAAGCAGCAGCGTTTTACAATAGTTATTATTTGCCTGATTTCTGCGCTGATGTCGTTATCGGAGTTGATAGCAGATCCTAAGTACGAGAAGATAAAGTCCCTTACAATCTCAAAGCTTTTACTGTAACAAATGGTGGTGCCTCTGGATTTGACTTGTAAATTTCCACAATTCTTTCAGTAACATTGTTGAAAAATCACATGTCAATGTTGTTCGTCTTCGTCCAGCCTGAATAGTTCATTCTGCCTGACGGTGGAATCTTATTCGTCATCACCATTTAGCAGTCTGCAGATATTATCTTTCCAGATTCTCTGCACCGAGATAATTCTGATACACATTCATCTCGGATACATTTTATGATGTATGTGCCGTCCATAAAAGATTTTTGGGAATTCTATCAAATGCATTTTCCAAATCGATATATAAATCATTTGGATATGTGCGATGTTTCTTTATTACTACCCGTCATTGAGCTTAGTAATACAGCGTTTTCGATTGTCGAGATATTATTTCACAGATCGCAGATCACTCGTGGAAGAAGATACAACCCATGCCTGTGGTGCACTAGCTTTAATTTTCTTATTATTAAGGACTCATTTTTCTCGTTTGATTATGGAAAACCATCCAGTGAGATTAGTTATCCAGAAATCCAAAATATTTCGTTGGCAGATTCTTTTGAAATTTGCGGATCAGTCCTCTATCCTATATGAAGCCTTGTGCTATATGCTATATACAATATTTTGCTACTCAATAGATCTTTTTGTTTTCAAAAGTTTTGTAACTCTGCGCACCCGATTGATCAACGGAGAGCAGTTACACTTGACTCTGATTAAGTACGAAATGAATTTGTTTTTAAACTCACTGCCACAACCCTGTACTATTTATGTAAAAGTATTACTAAAGTTGCGAGCCGATTTCAATGCCACCATTCCCATTTATTATTACACACTGTACAAGTACATCTGAATTGTTTTCCATTCTTTTTATTTTTCTTGAAATAAATATCTGTAAACACCAACTCAACATGTTCTAGATTTAGTACTTGCGTAAAAGTCTTAAAAATGTTTGCTCCCTTAATTCAGGTGAGCTCCCTGCTTGAGAAATACCCGCCTGTCGTCCAGTCTTCTCGAACTCAGGTACCCATTTTTTATAATTTTAACATTTATTTTGGGGTAGAGATGTCTCAATTATTTTTGAAAGACGAATATTCTAGTATTATAGATAGAATACTCGTATGTGTAGATGTAGATAGATAATTCAATCCCTGAACATGCTTTGTTGTTTTCCCGATTCTTAATTGGCCTTCCACCTCTTGTCGGCTCTAGGAAACGTAAACTTTATCTTTGACCGGGTTTTAAACTTTTTCGTACACCATTTATTTCGAAGAACTTATACATATATACAATCTATTTTTGATAAATTTTATTATGTCAAAGCAAAAAATGTTGGAAAATACATCAATTTTCAAATTGTGTCAGTAGTTTTCAATATATCCATCTTTGGCGCGAATAATGGTCTTGAGACTTCCGAAGAAAGCATCGCACGCGGAAAATACATAAATTTTCAAATTGTATTAGTTTTCAATATGTCCACATTTGGTGCGAATAATGGCTTCGAGACGGCCGAAGAAAGCATCGCACGCTGCACGCAAGTAGCTCTGCGGTATTTTGACCCATTCCCGGCGAAGTGCTTGTTTGAGGTGGTCCAAGATTTGGTATTTTTCAGTGCCAACCTTCGTCTTCAAAATACCCCAAACAGAGAAATCCAACGGATTTGCATCCGGAGAATTTGCAATCCATTGTGTCGAAGAAATGAAGTGTGGAACTTTGTTTTTTAACCAATCTTGGCTGACGCGCGTTTTGTGAGACGGTGCCGAGTCTTGTTGAAATGTCCACAGTCTCCGAGCGAAATTATTGTTTACCCAAGGCTTCAACTCTGCCTCTAAGACAGTTTCACGGTATATGATCGCATTAATTTTGACGCCACGGTCCAAAAATACGAGCGGAGAGCGACCATCGGCGGTTGTGGCGGAACAAACCATCACCATCGGTGCTGCCTGCTTTCTGGTGGCCTTCCGAAGGTGTAAATTTTCGAAGGACCTCTCTGGCAAGTAAACTCGGTCATTTTGTTTGTAATTGCTCAAAAACAAATGGTGACTCATCGGAAAAAACCAAATTCGGCCACTCACCACTTTCGCTCTTTCGACTCTAAATTTTTTCTGTTGCGGTGTAAGATCGTGTGGTTTTTGGAACTTCAATGGCTTGAGCCCAAACTCATTTTTCAGTATGTGTTGCATCCGTTCCAACGATATGTTGAGCTCACGAGCCATTTTCCTTCCACTTCGACGCGGATTTCGCTCAATTCGAGCCTTAACTTTCCGAACCATTTCTGGTTTTCATGGCGTCTTGCAATGCTGCCAGTATCACGGTAACGAGCTATGCTTCGAGACACAAATGATTTATTCACGATGAGGTGCTGGAGGGCTCTCACGTTTTAATTCCATCGCAGATAAAAATTTTTCAACACAACTGATACGATTTAAACGATTTTAAAAGGCTTGTAAATAATAAAATTATCTGTCATGTGTCAAAATTTGAGCTCACTGTCATGAACGGTTTGGAAATTATAGCAGTCTGAAATTGGTTGCAGTTCGAGTCAGGCAGGGTGTACATAGCTCTACAGGCAGTTCAATGCGTAGCTAGATGGTTGCAATCGGCGGTTGATTACAAGTCATTACAACTTGCAAACAATTAAGACCAACGTCCATCGATATTTCTTTCTTCGCCCCGCTGTAGTCAAACATTTTGAGGCTACTTAAAACCCCTTGAGCGTGCTCTAATTATAAACATATATACATACATATATATATAATTATATACATATATATATATATATATATAATTATAACATATATACTATTTTTACAATGTTTTTTTTTCTTTCGTTCTTCGTTTTTATTGATCGGGCAATAAATATTAAGATTTATTCCACCACCCTAGTCGATGTGCACACAACAACACAAGTATGTAGATACATACTTCGCATTAGGCTCACTCTTCTGTTTTGTATATGTCAGCAGAATTGAATTGAATTGAATTGTCTTCCGTCCAAATTGTTTTGGAGAGAGCAGAACAGATGGTAGTCAGAAGACGCAAGGTCTGGAGAGTACGGTGAGTGCTGCATAACTTCCCAGCCAAATGAATTTAGCTTTTCTTTTGTCACTAAAGCTATGTGTGGTCTGGCGTTATCATGATGGAAAACAACACCATTCCTATTCGCCAACTCTGGCTGTTTTTTTTCCACTGCTTGCTTTAAAGTATCAAGCTTAGAGCAACATTTAACGGCATTTATTGTCTGATTGCGTGGAAGCAACTCGAAGTTAAGGATATCTCGCCAGTCCCACCAAATATTCAACATGACTTTATGGAGTGCAAATCTTGCGTACCGAACGATTGCGGTGTTTCGCCAGGTGTTGTTGTAAACCATCCATTTTTCATTTTCCGTCTTCCGTCTCTTTTTAGGAAAGCCTCAAGCGAGTTCCATCTCAACAAAGACTCACAGACCAATATGCGATCCATAATATTTCTTTCACTAAGTTGGTGAGGACCCCAAATATCCACCTTTTTCGACATTTCGACAAAGATTTGATTGTCGTCTGTTGTATGTGGACGTCCAGAGCGAACAGCATCAGCAAGGTCTGTATTTCCTGAACAAAAGTGTGTAAACTAATGCTGAAAAGTGTTAGCGCAAGCCTAAAATGCACTTAAAACACGTCCCATCAAAACAAATTCTCGTAACAATGTAAAAGATAACCGCCTCTATTGGAATAAACAATAAGAATTTCGTAACGGAATACACAGAGATTTTCTGAAACGATAAACACTACTTCCAAGAAAAAAAAAACCGCAGAACTTATTGAACAACTCTTTAGATAGTAACGCACTCCAATTCGGTTGAGTTCTCTTCTACTTGTGCGCGCCACATGAGGTGATTTGTCCCTAAGGGTTCGATTCCAATGCCGTAGCATTGGCGTTCATTTGCTTTATTTGTCCAATCTATCTTAGGCGATTGATGCGCAGCTTTCTGACTAGGTCGATGTCGCCCGTGTAGTCCGTCGTTGAATCTTCTACTCCAAAGTCCATCAATGCAAACCGGACCGAGTATTTTTTAAAGAATTTGTCTCTCACAACGACTAACGATATCTCCATCCGCTTTTGATGGAGTCCATGCTTCAGCGCCATAAAGTAGGACTGTGTTGGTCAAGGTCGTACACTAATATAGAGCCTTCTTATTTTTTCGGGATAGGGTCTTACTACTCAACTGTCTACTTAGCCCACAGAAATAGCGATTGGTAAGAGTTTAATTCCTGACTCTTTGTTTTATTTCTGTTAAGGTGTTTTTAGCAGAATTTATAGTAGAGCCAAGGTAGACAAAGTCCATTACTGCCTCGAAAATATAGCTGTCGACTGTGACGTTCTGCCTATTTCGTCGATGTTATGTTTCCATAAATATGCGCTTGCGTATTAATCTGGCCCAAAGAGGAAATTAATTGTGTTGCTCAAATTGTTTTTTTTTCTTTAAGCTTATCGCTAAAAAATAGCATTATTTTACCGCAGTAAAATACAACATTTGGCTTCTCACTTTTACCATATGCTACCCTAAATGTATCAAGGCCTTAATGTGCCATTTATATTTTCTATTTTTTTTTTTTTTATGGAAATGTCATTCTTCCCCAAAGGGTGTCATTCATTTTGGTTTTGAAAAACGTATGGCGACGGCAGTTAAACTTTATATCGGAAATAAATCTTTTGTATTATAATTATTTTATAATTATAAAATTAATTAATTTTTTTCAATTGTTCGACTCGGGTGAACTTTCTTAATATTCGATGCCAAAACCCGGGATATTTGTTCTAACGTTAACGGAAAGAACGATTTCGAAATGGATTTTTCCAATCGTGCTGCATATCGCGGCCAACTGACAAAGCTATTTTAATAAAAAACGCGACCGACTATCTAAAATCTGAGGATTCCAAAATAAAGGAAAATTTAAACAATCTCGACGACCTTGAATACGAGCTAAGTGTAATGTTGGACCGATTTACAGCTGCACATGATAGCTTAAAAGAGGCAAATGCTGATGTGAAGTCTTTGATTAAACCGGATGAATTGGCAAAGAACGCTGATTCAGTGGCAGAGGACGAAGACAAAGTGATATCGACCATAACGCGCATTAAATGTTGTCTTTCCAAACTGCGCCTTTACCAAGGGCAGCCGCCTAAGGCCATAAACTTGCACGAATCCTCGTTAACAGCAGCTGTACTGCCTTCTCAACACCCGCATGCATCTCTGACATCTAGTGTCGCGCTCTCATTCATGAAAACTGTAGTTTTAACACCATCGACAAATTTAATTATCTCGAATCAGTATTAACAGGAAAGCCGCCGAAACATTAGACGTTCTCACTCCAACAGAAGGCAATTACAATACAGCTATAAGGAGTACGGGAATAGCGAAAAGATAATTGACGACATGATGCAACGGTTGCTCTCTCTTCAGCCTGTCTCTTCCAAAACTGATGTCACCGCTACTATATAGCTCGGTATTGTCTTTTACTCGCTCACTCTCAGCATCGAGCATTATTTCGACGAATTATTTCGTTATGCTGAAAGGTGTTTTGCTGCGTTGTATCCCAAATGAATTGATGGTTGGTTTTTATCGATACTACGAAGATTTAAATTAAGTACCATATTTAAAACTCTCGCATGGAGTAGATAGATGAAGAAGCAAGCTTCTCGTCAACTACGGATATTTCCTCAAACGTCATCGGGGATAAGCAAGTAAATTCTTTGCTACGATTTTTGAAAAGAGAAGTGGAATCTCTGAAAAAAGCGAACGAAGCAAAAATTCAACAATATCGACCATGTGCTACAAACGCAAAACAAGGCCTGTCAAAACCGCATTAGATTTGTTTACTTCTGGAAAAAAAAGTAATTTTTTATTTTGTAGTGCAGCAAATCATGAAACCAAGGATTGTAGTAGTTCAAAAAGTTTTTTTTTTGCAGAAAAATGTTGCAAAAAAGCCCACAATTCCAGGACGTGTAAAATTAGGGGAACTATTTGTAAAACGTGTAATAGACGCCACGCTAACAGCATGTGTGATCCTTTCTTTGCTTTAAGTGATAATACCAAGCCAGCAAATTTGGACAACAATTCAAGCGTAAATCTGTATACGGTGGATAAAATGAAATTGCATAATGTTTATTTTCAAACAGCGGGTACGTATGCAAGCAGTGAAGCTTCGACCGACTCCACGTTTGTGCGCATCGTTTAAGACGGCGGTAAAGTCAACTTTAGCTCGTCGTTTGATTTAACCATTGTCGGAAAACAAAGTTTGGCTGGGAAAATTGCTGAATATGATGTTCTAATGAAGGAAATTTTGGCTGAAGGTATTTCCGAGGTTGTTCCAGATACAGTTGCCTCACCGTCTTGTTTATCAAAAGGATAAGGAAACGACAAAACTGCGCATTGTATTGATGCTTCCGCTCATGCACCGAATCATCTCTCACTTAATGACGTTCTGGAAGTCGGAGAGAACTTTTTACCTGATCTTTTAATTATTTTTTTAAATTTTCGAGTAGGAAAAATCGGATTCATTGACCCGGCTTATTATCGTCATGAAAAGCCAAGAACCAATCAAGAAAGCCCAGCCAAATTTTGAAGAACGATGTAAGTTATCAAACAAAAACGATAAGGATCTGCTACGTTATGAAGGTATTTGTGAGTTGTTAAAACAAAGTTTTTATATGGATGACTTCGTGGCATGTGTGGATGATGAGGAACTCGCTAGAGATGTGTACTTCCAGGCCAATCAGATTTCTGGAAGCGCTTCCATGAAGCTTCGGAAATGGAACTCTAACACATTCGCATTCGAAATTCCTGTTTTTTGCGTTGGATCATAACAACAGATAAACTTCAAGTAGATCTAAACTCAGTTCCGAATTTACTTAGGCCTGAATGTATTCAGAGTACCAAACACAGTGTTCTAAGGATTGTGGCTAAAATTTTCGACCCGTGTCGAGCCGTGGGCTCTCTCCGTGGACGGTTCGACTTAAAATTCTTTTTCAAAACATATGGCGTAAGAAGCTGGATTGGGATGAGGGCTTACCACCGGACTTGAAGGACGTTTGGATGGCGTTTAAAAATGAGATCAAAGAACTTGATGATATGGCGATACCGCGAAAGTTTTTATCGGACGACCGAACAATCCCACTTCATATACTTGCCAGTTCGCTTTTGGAGCCGTAGCATACGCAAGGACCGTGCGAAATAATGGTGAAGTAATAGTGCGCCTTATATTTTCGAAAAGCAGAGTTGCGCCACTTAAAAACGATAGTCAAAACGAACTGACTATACCAAAATTGGAATTGACAGCTGCGTTGGTCGCTGCGCTCTTACTTACTTATTTGCAAGCTAATCTTCGAGTTAATATTAACAATGTTCACTTATGGACTGATTGGCAAATTGTTATGTATTGAATTCTCGGATCTTACAAGCGTTGGAAGCTAAACGTAGAAAACCGGATTAAAAAAATGAGATCGTTGTCAGATTTATCAGCTTGGTGACACTGTCCTGGTGCGGAAAATCTTGCGGATTTGTTAACGAGAGGTGTTAGTGCAGCATCGCTCATAAATTCTTCGGTTTGGGTAAATGGACCTTCTTGGTTATTGCAAGAACAGATGGACTGGCCATCGGTTGCGAACATAAGTGTAGTTTCATTGGGTGCGCTTTTCATAAGTTAATGTAAATGTTGCTCACTCCATCATCTTGCTGAAAACATCTCACATTACTAAACTCATCGTTTCTGGTGTACATCAAAGATCATTCCTAAATTGCGCTCTCATTACTAGGTCATTAAGGGCAGACAGCTAGTTAAAAGCATTATCAAAAGCTGTTTTGTATGTAAGATACGCCGCTGCCAAATGATAGAGTTTTGTCATCAAGTGCATTTGAGTTTACTGGAATTGACTACCGGACGTATACGTAGTGTATAACACCGGTCAACGAAAAAAGCTATATTTTCTACTGTTCGCGTGTGCAGCGGTTCGAGCTGTACACCTTGAATGTACTTACAAAGTAAAATCAGTTTTAAGGGCCGCTATAAGACGATCCACTCTTAGCAACGACCAGCTTCATATTAGATCTTACGCCACTCATTCTTGCATATTTTCTCAAGGCAGCATAAGGATCTTCAGAAGAGGCCTTCTGAAACAATGGAAACTATGGAAGGAACGTTTGCAATTCTTAGCGGTCTACAAGAAGCGATGGTTTAATAAATATCTTCATCAGTTTAGATCTTTGCATCATACAAAGAACACGCTAGGCTCCCATATGCAAGTTGAGGGTGTTGTATTGGTCGAGGATTTATCTTTTTCTAGACCTCTTTCGCAATTAGCAGTTACAGATCAAGTCTTTCCTGGCCGAGAATGAAAAGTTCGTGCCTGTGAAATATGGTTTTCCCGTGGTTTAGTTCTGCGTAGACCGATACAACTGATCTATCCCTTGTAGATTACAAGTGCATCGTAGATATTGCAGGCGGAAAGATATCGAAAATAACTTAAATAAATAACACTAAATGTGTTTCTATTTTTTTTTTTTTTATCGAAATGTCATTCTTAAAAAGGTGTCGTTAAGTTTGGTTTTGAATAACGCATGGCGACGGCAGCTAAACTTTATATCGGAAACAAATTTTTTGTAATTAGTAAAATCGTTGCTTTTTTCAATTATTTAACTCGGGTAAACTTTCTTAAAGGATGCTATAATTTTTACAAATGGCGGCAAATGTCAATTCTACTTTGACATTTGTGAAGTAAAAATATACAAAATACATGTCAACAAGACATGAATCGCTATACTCCTAAAGAACGCGCAATAATTGCTACGAATTTTTTGAATTTCGGCGCGACACCAACTGGGCAAACACTACGACGTTTAGCCGCACGCCTAGAAGAGTATGAGACAACACAAGATGTTGACTAGTCTGGCCGGCCCCAGAGCAGCCGTTCTGCTGAGAATATCGCAGCTGTTTTTGAAGATGTCGCAGAGAACCCCCGAGTATCGACTAGACGACGTGCCACACAATTGGGCATCAATCGGCCGTCTTTACGGAGAATTTTGGTGACTAACTGTAAGATGTTCCCTTACAAAGTGCAGACAGTGCATCAGCTGTTAGCTGTTTAGAGTAAAGCGCGTGTAACCTATGCTCAAGCCATCCTGAATCTAGACCACGAGGGAGACAACTTTTCATCGAAAGTCGAGCCTGAATGATCATCAATTCTGGCAGCGGCCACTTAGATGATATCATTTTCTCGACTTAATGAAAAGAAATTTTAGACATCAAATAAACATAATCAAAAATCAAAACAAAAGTTTTTCACTCATAAAAAAATTACAACCAAAAAACATCGGTGGACAGCTTTTGCCCCACGTTATACATGGACTTTAAAGCTGGAAAGTCACGTGAATTTACATTCTCATTTACTGTAATTTATTTTTAACTAAAATTGTGAGTCATACATTAACACTCATGATATAAGTGTATCCAACCTCAAAGCCGCAAAAACGCGGATACAGCGATACGCATGTTTTTCCTGAAGGTAAATTATTAAGTGTTTGGTGGGTATCCGTATGTGACTTTGTGATTTTTCCTTCACAAATCACAGTTGCACTCTACAGACGGCTAGACATCGAGAACAGAGAACAGAAAACAAATCATAGAATAGAAAACAGAGCCCACAGTCGCAACCGAGTAGGTAATGTGGCGCAGTGTGTTTTGCCCACTTATTTGTTTTGAATCCATATTGAGTCGCGTTTGATTTGTTCACTGATGTTCACTGTTTTCATTCTTGCTGACAGGAATATTCATAATTCTAATCTTCCTCATGCTCCCCACGCACGTTATATCGCGCAGTTCCAGCACACATTAACCGTCTGCGATGCATTAGCCTGGATTCTGCTGACGACGATCTAAGTAATGATTAAGTGGCCAATGACGTGCGTCCTCCACTACCACCCGTCAGAAATCTTTAAATATAAATTGTTTCTCTCGTACACGGACAGAGAAAGAGAGAGAGAGAGAAGAAACACCGAAGCGTTTGAAAAAAGTGCCGTCGCCTCTGCTTGTGTGATGTAGGCGAATTTCTGCGCTCTTAATATTCAGCACACCGCCAGTGTATAAATAAACCGGTCTCCAATTTAATTACATCACCGATGACATGAATATGAAGTTGTACCGCGGAAGTTGGTGCTTGTATCCATGTCCATATCCATTGGCGTTGTTGTAGCTGGTTCTCGTCTAAAATTGGAACAAAACGATTTAACGCATCGGTGTTTGGCAAATTGACTTTTGTCCCGGGCAAACTCAAAAGAAATCGGGGATGCCAGCTATGCCAATGTATGTTTTTTTTTTTTTTTTTTTTTTTTTTTCTGTCTGTTTGGTTATTTAACATATGAAATAAATGTGTGAACTCTGGAAGTGCATCGTTTCGTGAAAAAGTTATGCACAAGCAGAGGTAAAAATAATGTGATTTTCTATTTTTAAAAGTGTTTTCCACGTTCCAAAACTGTCTGGGATATTCTTTAAATGGTGTCACAAAATGTTGATAGCCAACGAAGAAAAAAATACTGGAAGAAATTGAGTCGCAACCAGGAAGTAAGACTAAATAAGAATGCGGAACGTGAAACTTAAGCACTTTAAGTGACCCATTGCAGATTAGGTTTTGATATATTGGAAGTTTTACGAGGGCGGTAAGCTATTCCAGAATTCGCGCATTTAAACAAAATTCGCACCAATTCAAAATCAGCAATTTTGTAGCGATGAGAGCGATGACAACGAAATGGAAGCAATGAACGTGTGCTATTTTCACTAACATTTATATTTCTGCTAACAGAGTTTTAATTTAAATTAAGATTCATTGTTTGTTGCCCTGGGCGCGAAACTACGATTTCCGAATTCTTATTTTTTTATTTTAAAGTTTTCATCAGTGACCTATGCCAAATTCAGCATTGGCAAGTTTTGGCAACACCTTCCCCTGGTAAGCTCACTGTTTTGTCTGGGTTACCATTATGGCCAGAACCGAGTACACCCAAGACGGCAAATATTGTAGTGGGTGGTAAAGATCCGTGAAAGTTTTTACTACAATACAACAGAATTAGTTCGCCCATTCTTACTGATTCGAACTTGTAGAACCCTTCGGTTAGGCCAATCGCTCCTCGGGATGTTTGGGTCTAGTATGATGACTATGCTCCCTCTATTATGGGCTTCACCTGGTGAAACTATTTGACTTTTATTGTTAGTGAAGGAAGATATTACTGGACCCATCGTCTCCTTCGGAGAACTATCCCATCGTCAAATTAGCCATTAAGCCTCACGCCATTTGATGAACCAATTTAAAAATGGTTCGGCGTTAACGCTTCATTACTGACATCTTCAGAAGGTACGAAGGTCAGGGGCCTCGAGTTAATAACACACTCAACCTCCGCCATCATTGTCAATAAAGCTTCATACCTTGGATTTCGATGAAGATGAATTTGTGCTAACTTTTTTTTTTTACGGAACGAATTAGTCGTTCTTAACTCAATCCCACATGGGGTTACGCTTTTGGAATTAAATTCCATTTGAATATGGTTTCTGGTCGATCATATAGCATTCGGTTTAAATAATTGATTGACACGGTCCTCCGCCCATGTACCATTTAGAAATGAGGTCGGCTTAGAACATTAGCGGACATTTTGAAGATTTGGATAAAAACTCTAATTTCCCTGAGGAATTGCCTTGGCGTTGCTTTTCAGTTAATTGACTTTATTGTTTTGAAACTGTTCGTTAACCCAATCTTCTAGTCGGTCTTCATGTGTGATCGATTTTACTACGCTTTCGTCCTCCGAAACGTGTTTCAGTAGGTTATATTTTGCATTAAGATACTCGTTATCTGTTCTTTCTTTAAGAAGTCTCTCTTCCTCCAACCTTTTTAAGCATAACTTAAACGATTGCATATTACTTGTAGATTTTGCTTTCCTAGTTGCCTGATTTCGATAAATGAGGTAACTGAGATCTGACTGCACGTGTTGAGATGGTTTCTGAAAGGCTCAGAAATGGATACTTTAACCAGAAGTATTATGATCGGAAGTCATTCGTCCAGTAGTAACAGAGAATACAGTATGTTGAGTTGCTGAACTTAAATTTAAAATAAACCAGCAGTAGATGCAGCAGCAGGAAAAGGTTCAGCCACAGAAGAACCAGAACACAGAAGAACAGCACGTTGACCAACGTCAGGTGGTTTCATATGACATTTTGAGCGCATTCAGTTTTCATTCTCGGCAGAGACAGTTACACCAACACACTGAAGATTGTATCAGTCCCCGCCGTAATCGCAAGATACCGTTTCTGCGGTCATACGGATCTCTAACCTCGTTACAGAAGATTTGCAGTTTTCCTCGTAAAGGTTTCGGTAAGATGACCTTCACTGCAAAACTTTATTTCAATTACAGCTGGGTTATCCACTTCCTGCATTTTTTGACTTTGTAACAAACAATTTGGCTTACGAATTACGTTATCGGCAGCCGGCCAATGCAACATTTGGTGGTTAGGGCGACATTTTTAGAATGTTGACGTAGAAATGAAACTTCGGTTTCCGTATTCTTAGTTCATAATACTTTAATAAAAAAAAAATCAATGCTTAATATCTAACAACGTATGTACCAATATAAAATTCACTAGGGTAACATACTTAAAAATTTAATTTTTATTCTTCTACTTCGTTTCACGGCAACTTCTACAAGGTGCTGTCACTTAGGATTTATTTTATTTCAAAGTTTTATCAGTAACTTATGTTAAATTCAGCGTTGCCAGGTTTGGCAAAAAATGTTGTGACTTATTTTTTTTTTTATTATTATTTATGATGTCGTTTTCTTCAGGGGAAACGAATTGAAACTTAAATAATTAAAATCAACTCCCTCTGAAGAAGACTGAAATCCCTCCCAAAACGCCGGGAAAGCCAAATATCCCTTCTGAAAAAAAAAAAAAAAAACTGTTAAAATATAGCGATTACTGAGACATTTGGATAGCTTATGTGTACATTTTAATGCAACTTCATTCTGGACTTCATGAATGGACAAAGTAAATAATTTCTTCGATATGAATTTTTTTTACCATGGCGATTGACAATCGAGAGGTGCAGTCGTTGACAATATATCGGAATGTTGTAATTGAAGTTTCTACCAACGAATTTCAAGATATTTGCATTCATATGTAGCTTTCTCAAAAAGAGAGTCATTATTTTTTCCGGCTAAAAAGCATTTAAAGGCAATAATTACCTTCTTTAACGATTGTCAAAAATCCGAAAAAGCAGATAGTCAGTTGAATGGGGTGAATTATGCAGCACTTTATACTAATTACGTTACTGAGCTTACACATCGTACGTGTATCTGTATGGTCCCATGCCTATTTACCAATGCTACCCTGTTACATATGCAATATAATTTTGCTATGATGGGTTACCTTCTTTGTAAAGTGCACCGATTCCATCACATTGGACATTCCATGGTCCAAGGAACACTCGGCACCCCGTCTGCATGTGGTCAATATTAGCTTATTATATTACATATGATTTACTGTTCATTCATTAAATGACCGGTGTGACGTGAAATTGTAGAGATAGTTATTGAAAAGAAAGTTTTTTAGAAGTTTTTTAAGGAAGTTTGTGAACTCTGATGCCACAAAACAGTACTTTGAAGGCTTTTTGATTTAAGAGGATAAGATAAGTTGTGCTCGAACCTCTTCCTACTGCTATTCTGAGATCGTCATTATTCCGAGGGTCTACTTCTGATAGATTTTCGAATGAAAATTTTGCTCGGAACTCCCAAAACTAATTCCGGACTGTTCTTTCGTTTTAGGTATCTATGTCAAGCTTGTCAGTAATCTCGCTCCCTGCTGCCATCCCATTTAAATATTTCTTGATAGTTGATATAAATCTCTTTATACTAATATATGCATGTAATGAGAATTATACTTATATATTAACAACGAAAACATAAATTATCTGGTTCAAAAAAAAAAAAAATTCTGTTCCTAATATTACTAATTAAAATTAAAGGTTTTAAACTATTTTATTATAAATTTTGAGAAGAAATTAGCATGAAGTTCATTTCGAGCACTACATTTAAATTCTCGTATAGTGAGGCAGCATTCCGTTCCACGCAAGAGGTTATGTCTAGTGTTCATAGTGCAAAACTTCAACTGAACCTAAAACATATGAATGAGTATGTGGTTTCAACAGATCAATGTCACTTAAAAGTCAGTTTTTACCACAATATGGGTTTTTTTAGCAAATTTTTTTTAGCATGATACGTCGTACTGGACTTAGAATTCTTAAAAATATATGTACTGCGCTTTACTGAAAACAGCTTCAAAAAATCGTGCGCGTGTGGCAAAATTTTTCCCAAATTTTAAGTTAAAAACTCGTTTTTTCGAAAACTATGCATTGATTTCACTTAATTTAAAAATTAGCTAATATAACATAGTATTGGCTTTAAAAAAGGTATAATAATTAATTGTCAGTATTACCGTTATTTTTTTTTTTTTCATTTTTAGTACTTTTTTATGAAATGAGAGGAGAAAGACTTGTATTGAGCTGTTGTACAAAAAACCGTTATTATTTCATGGCGCCTAAGTCATAGTAATCTTGCCCCAAGTTTTGAAGTTGCTTTGGTATTAACCTCGTACATGAAAGGGATCTTATAAAGGCATTAAAAGCTAATGCGTCAGGTGCTGATGGCAGAAAACATATTTCGGAAAGTTTTTATCTTCATTTTTAATTGCATTGAAACAAACTCCACATTCCCATCGTAAAACATGGTAGCAAGAAAAGGGAAAATATAAGTCATATCTGTCCAAAGTAAAATATATTTAAAAGTGATTTTGCCATAAATTTCAAAATAACTACTTATTCGAAAACCGTCCACAGGGAAGGGAAGGGAGAGGGAAGTAAGATGTTGTAACTTGAAAACAGAGTCCAAATGCTCCCATTTAAAATACCAATAACTTCGTTTTCCTCTAAAACGACTTTCCCCAAATGAGATTTTCTAATCGCTCCTAATATAGGACAAATTCCAATTAAATGTTCCTTATACGAGTATATTTTCTCACCCTTAGGTTACAGAAAGTGCATAACCAACAGCCTCTGAGAAGTACTTCTCTAATTTACAATATTATTATTCCATAGCCGCACACAATGATCATCACCTAGTCTCTGCCATTCACGGAGGAACTGTAGATTTCTGTGAAAGAGATACGTTGCGACTATGTTTGCTACCCTGTGCCTTGAGAGTGTCATTACTTTCGAGATATACATACATAGCTGAAATTCATTTTTAGACATGACCATATACAGCTGAGCTATTCCAGAGTATTTTCTGGTAATCTGAACATCTTTAGAACATCTGGAGAATTCCCCATACTTGTCTCGCATAGCACATAATTGGCTTTATGACTGCTTCAAATAATTTATATTTTGCACTTGGCGCAATATCCTTTTTAGTAAAAAAAAACTTTTCCAATTCGTGTTTACCGCCATTTTGGATTCCTTGAGTTTTGGCTGTAATGATGACTCCAAGGTACTTTTACTTCGACACTTTCTTCGGCTCTTCATTATTCCAAGACCACTTTTCTTCACGTAAAGATCTATCTGTTCCATTGCGGAAAACCGTTATTTTTATCTTGGATTTGTTGGTGTTAAATTTTAACTTCCATGTGTAAGTAATATCGTTACCCATTTATCATTAATTGTATCATGTCATGACTATGACAATGTCATCAGGGTACATAAGTAGCGTGATGCTGAGGCAAATGAACATAATACCCCCAGATAACGAAGTTAAGAGATCTTTCAGGAAGAGTGTGAAAATGAGTGGAGATGAGGCAATCTTGCTTTACATCTTCGACTCAAACCAGGGTGATGCGTTAGTTCTATTCCACACCGCGGTCCAGTTTTTCTCATAGCGACATCGGAAGATATTCAGCATTTTTGACGACAGCCCTACATTCCTTAGCTTATAGAAAAGCGTTTTCTTATCAATCGAATCCAAAGCTGCGTTAAAATCAATGAAGAATACGTACAGTTTCCTCCCATTTTACAGATACGACCGGGCGATGCTTGTTAAAAGAAACACGTTATCTATCGTCAAGTACTCATTCCAGCCAGCCTGGAATTCACCGAGTCCACTCTGTCAAACGTCGTAGTATTGCCGCTGCGTATAATTTCATCACCGTGTTTATAAACGATATGCTTCTATAATTGCTTTCTTCGCTTGGATCTCCTTTCTTCAATAATGGGGAATTAAATTTGCATCTAAAACTTCTCCCCTCACCTGCGTTGAATAAAAAATTCTGTGCTTCTGTGAGTTTTTAAGACAATTGCTCAGTCGCATATCTAAAGAATTCATATGGATCTCAGTCATCGCCAGTGGCTTTGTTTAAACTAGAATGGCGTATGGCTCTCCTAAACTTTTTAGGCGTGATTGTGCTTAATCTAGTTTAATAATATTTCGTTGTCGACTGTCTACAACTCACTCGTAAATTTTCATAGTATGCGAGTATATTTCAGCGATTAGTAGTTGTTGCAATTTTTATTGTCGCCTTTGCGTTTATACAGTGGAACCAAAAAGCCTTCCCTTTCATTGGATGGGCATTCGATCGCCTCTTATCATTTTATTGAATAAAATTGCAAACTTTTTAAACCTAAGATTTCCAATTGTTAACCAAACTTCGGAGGGCATGTTATCGTCACGTCTTCTGTAAATTTTGCCGTCTTCTCCTCGTGCGCGATAGCTGAGGCCATGCTACTCCGCGGAAATTCTTTATTTAGTAAAGCTAAAAAATAAAGCTAAAGATACCTATTCCAATCCCTAGTAAAAGGCATCTTTTGCAGTTGCATGAGCTTTTGCTACCGCCTTTGTCGCCTCATTTTTGTAACGTTCATAGTCTAACTTAAGACACACCTTTTCGTTTCATGGTTCCACCACAACGTTTGTTTATTTTTCAGGTTTTTAAAATACCTTTTTTTTTTATAATACCGCACGTGCACCAAGGGGATTTGATTACCCTTTTACTGACTTTGTCTCCAGAGCGCGGGAGGGTGGTGTAGTAGTTTGAAACTCAGGTGTATTAGGTTTCGATATTTGTCCCAGAGGTGGTTGTCAAACTGGACGGGACGAGCTAGTACATCCTCCTCAACCAGTGGTTCTTAAGTACGTGCTAGTTGTTAGTTCGTTACATTTAATCACTCCAACATCAGTGTTATGCCTTCATGTCAAAGTTGACGCCGACGGGATTTTCATATAACTACATACAAATTCTATGAAAAGGCTTTTTCACAGAATTGCCTCGCACGGGATTCGAACCCGCGACCCTCTGCTTGAGAAGTCTATGCATATACCACTACACCACGGTCACCACCTAGCGGATTTTCCGCACTATTACATTTTTCTGTTCCACATACGAGCACATTGTGCGTTTAGTTCTTCTACTTGGTTTATGGGAAGATTATGTCAGCAAAAGTCGATGCTGGTTTGTTATTGGTTCGTCTAAGATCACTCTATGTAGAATCTTTTACTCGC